>OZ025289.1:80957772-82190278 GCA_964019185.1 Maratus speculifer | reverse complement strand
ATGGAAGCGCTTTCGAAGCAAACTGAGTTTTTAATTTTATGATAACTAAATTACCTACCGAGTTATAAGCTATTTTGATCACGTAAACATGCGTTTTTCTCCCTTTCGTTGACTTTTTTTTACTTTCGCCGGACAATGCGGTTCCAAACGTAAACTTTGACAACTTGTTCTGAAATATCTATTGTGTTTGAAAAAAAAAAAAAAAAAAAAAAAAAAAAAGGGATTAGATAGTTTTTGAATGACAACACTAAATAAATTCAAACTTATATTACAATGTTGCCATTTTTGATTTAAGAACATCTTTGCTTCATATCTCATTTTTTAAAATCATGGATATTCCTTGTTTACCTATTACAAACAATTAGAAGTTGGATCTAAGTAAAACATCTTATTAAAACAAGCCCTCCTTTTTTATCACAACATAGATGTTTAACGTTTCCTGGCAGCTTAACTTAAAAATACATAAACAAAAAATACACCCTTTTTTTCCAATTCCTCTACTCTTTCCTTTTTTCTCGAAAAACATATTTCAAATGGCAATTTTGTTTATTATTTATTTAGCTACATTTTTTGCAATATGTAAGGCAAAACTTATTCAAGCCGGTATGCGTTAGTAGTTAATCACCAAGAGATGAAATTGGAGGAATGAGAATATGGAGAAATATTCAGAGGGGGTTTACATGATCAACTAATATTTTAAGGAGCTGGAACACATTTCCTTCAAATTTCATGTTTGAAAAGCATATTATTCAAGTTTTGCAGTTGGCATCATATTTTTGATAAGAAGCAGACGATTATTAAACTAAAATTTAGACAGTTATTTTCACACGGTTGTTAACCAATGACCAGTCTTTATACTATAAGTAGATGCTTTTAAAAGTCTGTGTCTTTTGAAGCATATTTTTTTAAAAAGCACAAGGTAATGAGCCAAACTTTTAAGAACTGTATTCGCGAGTTATTTAAAATCATTATTCAGGCTCTGCTTTATGTGAAAATTAATTGAAAACAAATTGGTGCCTTTATGAACACGAGGTGGAACCCGTCGAAATTCGACGAAAGAAAATGTTTAAGAAGGAACTGCTTCATTGATTTATAATAAATATAGAAAATTACTTACAGTAGAAAATGCATCTTATATTGATCTGTCTACCTTTCAATCAAATATTATAAAAAAATACATTTTATTGATCAGTCAATCTCTAAAACAAATATTAATTTAAGCTAAGATTAACAAAATAATATAAAACTCAGTTTTCCAAATTTTTAAAATTAAACTTTAATCGCATATAAAATCAGTAAAATATAATAAATATCAGCTATTATGAACCGACTTCAAAAACTACTGCAAAATGAAAAATATTTTTTTTACATAATAATAATAAGAAATTAAAATAAGAGCATAGTATTTACCATGCGTATTATTATATTTATGTACATTAATTTGATTTTTTGGAGTCGGTGCCAGCCAAGCCTTTATTCTTTTAGGAATTGAATTGGATTAGTCCAGTCATTTAAGCTTAAATTAGGTAAGAATCTCGGAATTCAAGATACCCAGCTGTAAGTTTGTAAATACTTGTATATTGACACCCTAAAAGTTGTCTCAAAACCTACATATGGTAGGGTGTACGCAACTATTAAATTCCAAGGTCAAAGGTCACAAAAATCGGTTTTTTGCGCTTTTTTTTGTAAATATCTCATTTCCTATAGGTTTTTTGCTATTTGTATTTATTATCAATATTGTAGAATACAAAATTCTCTACAAATTTTGTTTGAAAACATTTTTCATACGTCGAACTGTTTTCGAGATTGAGGGCGGAGAGCGCGCGGTCACAGCATCACTTCAGGTCAAACGGTGCCTCCAGTCGAAAACGCGCCATATATAGTTGATAAACTATCGATAAATCAATGATTATAAATATTTATCAATTTTTATTAACTATTATATTACATTTTATCTTTTTCTTGTGACGTTCATTATTGATGGCGGATTTCTTCTTCATCATGTTGTATGGAGCAGAGAAGATACTTTATCTATTATTTTTGATAAATACATTAATTATTTAAAAAGGCATTGCAGTTCCAAAATAATTGTTGTATTTGACGTATATTCAGACTACAGTAAGAACGTAAAAGCTATGGAGCAGCAGAGAAGAACAGCTGCACTTTCAAAAACGTATAAAATCTGTTTAGATGAAACAATGGTTGTACCAGTTACTCAAGAAAAATTCTTATCAAATCGAAATAAGAAAGATATGCTCATTAATACCTTAACTGAAAAATTACAAGCTGCAAATATTACTACTAAACAAGCCAGAGATGATGCGGATGTTCTTATTGTTGAAACTGCAATTGAAGAATCAAAGTCTGAAAAAACTACAGTTATAATAGGACAAGATATTGATTTACTTGTCATTTTAATTGGGCGTACACTGTCTTACGAACAAGAAATTTTTTTTTTAAAAGTTGGTAAAGGAAATGTAAAAACGGAGATATACTCGACTAAAAGTTTTGATAATTATCCTCATTCCAAAACACATATTTTATTTCTGCATGCATTAAGTGGCTGTGACACAAGTTCTGCGCTTTTTTAAAATTGAAAAAAATCATTTTTAAAAGTTTTTGAGAAACTGACGAATTTGGATGAACTAGCTGCAGCATTTGAGGAAGAAAATAGTTCGGCCCAGAGATTATTAGAGAGTGGAACTCAAATCTTATTGGCAGTCTATAATGCTCCGAAATCTGTGAAAAGTCTCGATCATCTTCGTTATATGCATTACGTCAAGTCTACAAAACTTAATAAACCTGTGCAGCTTTCAATTCTTCCACCAACAAATGCAGCTTCTCATCAACATTTCAAACGTGTATATTATCAAGTTCAAACTTGGTTAGGGCATGATTTGAAACCCCAGGTATGGGGTTGGGCAATGCAAAGCGATTTTCTGGAGCCTATCATGACAATTTTACCACCTGCTCCAGAAGTTTTGCTAAATACAATTTTCTGCAACTGCAAGAGTGGTTGTGGTTCGCGATGCGGATGCAGGAAAGTGGGCTTGCAATGCTCTTTAGCTTGTGGCCAATGTAATGGGCAAGCTTGTCTCAATGCAGAACCATATCAGAGCGACATTAACGAAGATGAAACCTTTGACCCCGAAATCATGGAACAACTTGAGACAAATGTCATTGAAGACGATAATGAAGACCAGTTTGAAATTTACCAGCAGCCGAAAGACGACGATGAAGAGGAAGAAGATGATTAAAAACATAAATTATAGTTTTTGTACCCTTTATTCCATTTTTTTACTTTTAATAAAAATAAATCTATTGAATAATATTTTTTAATAAAACGATTAATTCATAATTTATTTTTTTTTTCATCATGTAAGAAGTTATTAATATTATATTAATTAGCTTAAAATAAAATTTCTATATTTTCATTAACAATTCTGCAATTACATGGACAGGTAAGTGTTGTTAAATAAATTAATGCTGAATAAAAAGTGGATAGGTTAGGAAAAAAATGATATATGGAGCGTTTTCGACCGGAGGCACCAATTGACCTGAAGTGATGCTGTGACCGCGCGCTCTTCGCCCTCTATCTCGAAAACGGTTCGACGTATGAAAAATGTTTTCAAACAAAATTTGTAGAGAATTTTGTGTTCTACAATATTGATAATAAATACAAATAGCAAAAAACCTATAGGAAATGAGATATTTACAAAAAAAGCGCAAAAAACCGATTTTTGTGACCTTTGACCTTGGAATTTAATAGTTGCGTACACCCTACCATATGTAGGTTTTGAGACAACTTTTAGGGTGTCAATATACAAGTATTTACAGACTTACAGCTTGGTATCTCGAATTCCGAGGTGAACTTACTATAATGACTGGACTATATTTAATTTTAATTTTGAAATTGGCTTGGCTGTCACCGACTCCAAAAAATCAAATTAATGTACATAAATATAATAATACGCATGGTAAATACTATGCTCTTAATTTAATTTCTTATTACTATTATGTAAAAAAATTATTTTTCACTTTGCAGTAGTTTTTGAAGTCGGTTCAATTTTTGGTAGAAAAGTTTATTTTTCTCTTTTTAGTTAAAAGTTAACGATTTTTTGAAGTCAGATAATAAAAATTATAATACGTAAAAAAATATTGTAAATTATACATGGATGTAAATTTTGTCAGAAATAGAGTTCGAACGCACGCTCTCTTTCCAGCATCAGAGCTTAAATCTGGCTCCTTAAACCGCTTGGTCATCCTGACTGCGCTCCAATCGGCGAGTTTATTCAAAGTCCATGTTATTTTTAATTTGCGAAAAATCACCAATTTTATTAAATTTTGCCTAATTACTAAAAAAGTACTGAACCAATTTCTATGAAATGGAAGTGGTACCAATTCGAGAGTAGCCTCTTTTATTTAACACAAAACAAAATTAATCGGTTGGATAGTTTCGGAGTAATCGGTGAACATACATAGAAAAAAATTACATACGTTTCGAATTGATAACTTCCTCTTCCTTTTCTGAAGCCGGTTAAAAATAAAAATTGTAATACGGTAAAAAATTTTTAAATTTTACATAGATGTAAATAATGTCAGGAGCGGGGTTCGAACCCACGCTGTCTTTCACAAAACAGAGCTTCAATCTAGCGCCTTAGACCGCTCGGCCATGCTGTCTACAGTCCATTCAGCGAACGTATTTAACACTTTTAATTAGCAAAAAATCACCAATTTTATTAGTTTTTGCCTAATTACTAAAAAAGTACTGAACCAATTTCGATGAAACTGAAGTGGTACTAATTCGAGAGCATCGTCTTTCATTTAACACCAAAACCAAGTTAATCGGTTGCATGGTTTCGGAGTAATCTGTGAACATGCATAAAAAAAAAAAAATCCCTGTAGGCATGGCCTATAGGCGGAGGTAGATTCCGAAAAAATTTCATCTCAAGAAAAAAAAAAAAAAAAAAAAGAGAGAGAGACTAGCGATAAACGCAGTTTAACTACGTTATTCAGCCGCTTTTAAAAAATTTTTAATTTAATTTTTCTGTAAAAACTGTTTTTATCAAAATCATCTTAAACGAAATTCTACTCAAATGCCCATTTTGGCAACATATTTAAATTATATTCTTACTTTATTTAAAAAATTGACCAATATGCTCATTATATAGTTCCTAAATAACAAAAAACTGTTAATTAAGTTCGTTTGACAGCAAAATTGAATTTAAAAATGAGTCATAAAATAACCAATTTATTATTTTAATACATCCACAATTCTTTCATCAAGATGGCTTTGGAAAATTTTGTGCGAAGTGCCCACTTTGACAGCTTTTTTAAAATATATATTTAGCCTTTATCAAAAATCTGACCAATACGGCACATTACACAGTTCCTAAATAACAAATAACTGTCAATTGAATGCTTTTCACAGCAAAATTGAATTTAAAAATGAGTCATAAAATAAACAATTTGTTATTTGAATACAACCTCAATTCTTTTATCATGATCGCTTTGGGAAATTTTTTTGCGAAGTGCTTACTTTGACAGCTTTTAAAAAATATATACCCTTTATCAAAAAATCGACTAATACGCACATTATATAGTTCCTAAGTAAGAAAAAACTGTCAAATGAATGCGTTTCAGAGCAAAATTGGATTTAAAAATGAGTCATAAAATAACCAATTTGTTATTTGAATACCCACAGTTTATTAATCAAGATCGCTTTGGGAAATTTTGTGCTAAGTGCCCATTTTGGCAACTTTTTTTGAAATATATTCTGCCTTTATCAAAAAACTGGCCAATCCGTCACATTACATAGTTCCTAAATAAGAGGGCCTGTAAATTGGAAGAGTTTGAGAACAAAAATGAATTTAAAAATGACTCAGAAAAAACGCAATTTGTTATACTTCCTTAATTTTTCAAAGACGATAACTTCGGGAAATTCTGTTCAAAATACCCTTTTTGGCAGCCTTTTTAAAAAATATATTCTGCCTTTATCAAAAAACTGGCCAATACGTCAAGTTATATAGTTCCTAAATAAGAGGACCTGTAAATTCGATGGGTTTGAGAACAAAAATGGATTTAAAAATGACTCAGAAAAAACGCAATTTGTTATACTTAATCAATTTTCTAATGACAATAACTTCGGGAAATCTGTTCAAAATGCCTTTTTTGGCAGCCTTTTTAAAAATATATTCTGCCTTTATCAAAAAACTGGCCAATACGTCAAATTATATAGTTCCTAAATAAGAGGATCTGTCATTTCGTTGCGTTTAAAATCAAAAATGAACTTAAAAATGAGTCAGAATATAAGCAGTTTGGATTTGAGGTTTTTTCTTCAACTCCTATTTTTGTTTAATTTATTTTTGCTTTAAAAATTGGTTCTATGAAAAACTTGTTATTATAAAAGTTGTAGGTATTATTGTGAAGATGTAAAATAAATTTAATTAGATTTGATTGCTTAAGAATTGAGTAAGTTATGGATTTTTTACTTTTTAATCCCCCTTTTTCTTTTCGTTTTTAATTTTTTTTTTCATCGGTAAAAGTTGGTCCTATCAAAAACTTGTAAATACAAAAGTTTTAGATAATATTAAGTACATTTATATAAAATTTAGTTGGATTTTATATCTTGAGAATTGACGAAGTTATGAATTTTTTTCTCCCAAAAACCATGTTTTTTTCGTCCCTTGCGCCCATTTTTAACTTTATCAAAAATCTGTCATGCATAAACTTTTTGCCCATTTCTTAGAAGTAATGTAAATTTTAAACTGATTCGATATCTATTTTAATTAAGAAATTATCGCGTTTTTTCGGTTTTCATAAAAACCTTCCCTATTTCCACCCCCTTGGTCCGATTTTGCCCATTAACGAACTCGACCGAGATTTTAAGCTCCTTGATTTTATGTAAAAGTTTGAAGACGATCTGAGCATAATTATGGAAGTTATCGTGTCTAGAAGAAAGTGATATACACCGATAGATAGATAGATAGATAGATAGATAGATAGATAGATAGATAGATAAACTTTTTTACTGATGGTAGTTTTGGGGTCTAGGAGTCATGATTCGTGTAGATCCACAAAAATTTTTCAGAAATTCCAACATGGGAGAGAATGCAATAGGTAGTATTTCATACGAAATCTACCTAAAAAGTACATACGCGTCGAATTGATAACCTCCTCTCCTTTTTGGAAGTCGGTTAAAAACAAATTGAGATACAGCTTTCAAACAAATTACTTTTAAAATTACATTTTTTTCTCTATACGACGGTATAAAAATCGGAAATATGCAATGTCTAGAAGTACAAAATTTGCAGTGGCGAAAATGCAAAACTAAAATTGCTTGGGAAAGTGTTGCCATTCGCAAAATGACGTATGCGTTACGCACAGAGGGCGTTTGGCCTTTATAATGTAGATAGATATATAATTTTTCTGTTTTATTTCAGAAGAATTCACACTTTATCAGTTTCTGATTTTCTCTGACAAAAACCGAATTAATGATTATGATTTAATAGAACTCTTTACTTTCTGTCTGATTTTATAAAAAATCATGAATATTTCTTGTTACCTATTAGAAATAATTTGGAGTTGAAAGTAAGTGAAAAATCTTTCAAAATTACCTCCCCCCCCCTTTAAAAAATTACAATGTAGATATTTAACGTTTTATTCATAACAGTTTAACTTCAAAATACACAAACAAAAAATACATTCTTTTTTTCCAATTCTTCGACTCTTCTTTTTTTCTTGAAAAACATATTTCAGACGGCAATTTTGTTTGCTTATTTCTTTAGCTACATTTTTTGCAATATGTAAGGCGAAGCTTATTCTAACCGGCACGCGTTAGTAGTTAATCAGCAAGAGATGAAATAGGAGAAATGAAAATATAGAGAAATATAGAGAGGAGGTTTACACGATCAACTAATATTTATGGAGCAAGATCACATTTCCTTGGAATTTCATGTTTGAAAGCATATTTGTCAAGTTTTGTAGTTGGCATCATATTTTTGAAAGAAGTACACGATCATTAAACTAAACATTAAAGAATTGTTTTCGCATGGTTTTAAATCAGTGTTCAGTATTTTTATATTATTCGTAGATACTCTTAAAAATTAGTGCATTTTCAGCTTTTTTTTTCTTTTTACGAGGTACAGACAGTAGAATCTAAATCAAAATATCAGATGTAAAAAAAAAGAGGAAAAAGAATAATTTTTATGCGAGTTGATATGTGGATTTCTCATTTTATAAACAGCCAGTGTACTTCTATGCGGGCATTGTGGGTTTAATTTTTTTTCTCACTTTTTTAAAAACAATGTTCTATTTCTATTTCTGCTCTCCTTACTTTGGTCATCGAAAATGTACTGTTCATAAATGTTGCATCCTAAAAAAAAAAGTATAGTAACCTGATTTAATAACGATTGCAATAATGACCTGTTCTATAGCTTTCATTTTTATCGCTCATATATTCACTTCTAAATAGCGCCTGACTTTAATTTTTGCACCAATGAATAGTAATGCAAAATATGAATTCAAATGAAATTTGTTTTAAAACTTATAGCAGTTAGTTATTGAGTGGTAAAACTGGAGTATTGAAAAACTGAAGAAAAGTACTGAGTCTTACGTATTGAAATAATATTAATGAAACAAGATCATATTTCTTTGGAATTTCTTATTTATGCACATATACCATGTTTTTCAGTTAGCATCATGTTTCTGAACGAAACACGCATTTACCCTGCATTACCACTGCAACATTAACACTGCACTGTATGATTTTTTTCTATTTTTATGAAAAAAAAAATATTTGAAATCTATATATCGGTCTAAAAAGGGAAAAAAAATTCAAATTTTCGGTTAAAATTTAATATTTTATGGCGTATACCATATACGTACACAATTAGGGTTTCTAAAAATTGTGTTGCTATAGTGAACAATAAATGGGCTTAATTTAATTAATTTCATCTGCTTAACACCCTGCGACTTTCTTTATATTAATATTTCTAAGTATTCAGTAAAAATAATAAAATTAAGTTTTGCCGAATAAATTAAGTTAATTAATAATAAAATTAAGTTTAGCTTGATCGATTTTTTGTTGGTGTATTTTCAAAGAACGAATTCTAATTTTTTGCCAAATGCAGCCGTCTCACATGGACAAAATCAATTTCATTTCAATCTTTGGACTGTTCTTGATCAGTTAAAGTGATCATATTGGCCAAATTGATGGCACATAATGAGAATTAGAGTACAGTAAAACCCTGATAATTCGAATTAATCGGAACCAGACCCAATCCGGTTTATCGAAAATCCGGATTATCCGGATAATTAGAAAAAAAATGAAATAAAATAAAACATTCTTACAGAAAATCACCTTTATGTTAAACTCATTGTATATTTATAGACAATAAAAATGTTTGCTTTGTTTAATTCTTCCGAAAAGATTTCAGAAAAAGTTTTTTTCTTATTCAGATTCGATTTCTTATTCAGATTCTTATACGATGATGAAACAAGTACTGTTATGGAAATCAGCCAACCGCTTCTCAAACTTGAAAAAAAAAAAAAAAAAAAAAAAAAAAAATTACCAAACCGATCCGGATTATACGGAGATCCGGATAAACGGGGTCCGAATTAGCGGCGTTCTACTGAACTCTTAGGTATCTTCCAGGGTGTAGTGAAGGTTTAAGCAACTATTTTTGTTTGATTTTAAAATATTTCTCAGTATTTGTGTTATACACGTATGACGCTCTAAAAAATCGGTGGCTTTTGAACCCTTTCTCTTTTTTAACCTTTTCTCTTTACTTAGTCTTAATCAAAAATGTCAAATGGTAAGAAGAAAAAAAAAATGGGGAGAATGAATCATTTTTATGCAAATAGGTTTATGGATTTTTCATTTAAAAATACACTCTGCACTTCGATATTATTTTGATTTTCGGTACTTTTTTAGAAATATACTGTTTTTTTTTTTTTTTTTTTGTTTTTTTTTAAGCTATTGCATAGCTTTTATCGCGGGCTTTGAGAGCGGTGACCGAATTCAAAAATTCCGTAACGCGCAAAATCCTAACACATCCGTAACGAAAAAACCTAACACTCGGCTAACGTCGCTTCCGTTCGGAAAACTTCGGGACGGTATCCTTCGGTAGACTTCGGCAGACATTGACGTGGTATTTTTCAGATATTAGGATATCAAGTCTCAAACTTATGTTTCTTATGATCTAATTTTCATAGCGCGGCCAAATTTTGTTTGGTAATTTATTATGAGACAGTGTTTATTTTGGTGGTCTTATTTATTTTGGTGACAGGAGACCCCCCACCGTGAGGGTCGAAAAATTTAAAAAGCTTATTACTCGCGATCTAATTTTCGTAGCGCGGCCAAACTTTGTTTGGTAATTTATTATGAGACATTGTTAATTTCTGGTGACAGGAGACACCCCACGGTGAGGGTCGAAAAATTTAAAATGCTTATAACTCGCGATCTAATTTTCGTAGCGCGGCCAAATATTGTTTGGTAATTGATTATGAGGCAGTGTTAATTTTTGGGGACATTAGATCCCCAACGGTGAGAGTCGAAAAATTTAAAATGCTTATAACTCGCGATCTAATTTTCGTGGAGCGGCCAAATTTTGTTTGGTAATTTATTATGAGACATTGTTAATTTTTGGGGACATTAGACCTCCAAGGTGAGGGTCGAAAAATTTAAAATGCTTATAACTCACGATCTAATTTTCGTAGCGCGGCCAAATTTTGTTTGGTAATTTAATATGAGACTGTTAATTTTTTGTGACAGGAGACCCCCCACGGTGAGGGTCGAAAAATTTAAAAGGCTTATAACTCGCGATCTAATTTTGGTACCGCGGTCAAATTTTGTTTGGTAATTTTTTATGAGTCAGTGCTAATTTTTGGTGACAGGAGACCCCACACGGTGAGGATCGAAAAATTTAAAATGCTCATAACTCGCGATATAATATTCGTAGCGCGGCCAAATTTTGTTTGGTAATATATTATAAGACATTGTTAATTGTTGGTGACAGGAGACCCCCCACGGTGAGGGTCGAAAAATTTAAAATGCTTATAACTCGCGATCTAATTTTCGTAGCGCGGCCAAATTTTGTTTGGTAATTTATTATGAGGCAGTGTTAATTTTTGGGGGCATTAGACCCCCCACGGTGAGGGTCGAAAATTTTAAAATTTTTATAACTCACGATCTAATTTTCGTAGCGCGGGTAAATTTTGTCTGGTAATTTAATATGAGGCTGTTAATTTTTCGTGACAAGAGACCCCCCACGGTGAGGGTCGAAAAATTTAAAATGCTTATAACTCGCGATCTAATTTTCGTAGTTCGGCCAAATTTTGTTTGGTAATTTATTATGAGATATTGTTAATTTTTGGTGACAGGAGACCCCCACGGTGAGGGTCGAAAAATTTAAAATGCTTATAACTCGCGATCTAATTTTCGCAGTTCGGCCAAATTTTGTTTGGTAATTTATTATGAGATATTGTTAATATTTGGTAACAGGAGACCCCCACGGTGAGGGTCGAAAAATTTAAAATGCCTTAACTGGCGATCTAATTTTCGTAGCGCGGCGAAATTTTGTTCGGTAATTTTTTATGAGACAGTGTTAATTTTTGGTGACACGAGACCCCCCCCCCCATCGTGAGGGTCGAAAAATTTAAAATGCTTATAACTCACGATCTAATTTTCGTATGCGGCCAATTTTTGTTTGGTAATTTATTATGAGAGAGTGTTAATTTTTGGTGACAGGAGACCCCCACGGTGAGGGTCGGAAAATTTAAAATGCTTATAACTCGCGATCTAATTTTCGTAGCGCGGCCAAATTTTGTTTGGTAATTTATTAAGGTATTGGATAGCTTTTATTGCGGCGAAAGAATATAGAAATTCTGTAAAGAGAAAAAAAACCTAACACTCCGGCTAACGTCGCTTCAGTTTGGCAGACTTCGGCACGGTATCCTTCGGTAGACTTCGGCAGACATTGATGCGGTATTTTTCAGATATTTTGAGAATATCAAGTCTCAAACTTATGTTTTTTATTTCATCTACCATAAACGTATAGTTTCAATGATAAAAATTTATGATTAACCTACATGTATTGTCAGATGATAAAAATATATTAAACGATATTAACTTCTCATTTATTCAATAAAAGAAAAAAAAAATGTTTGTTATCGGTCATCACGCTCAAAAAGTGTAACTTGAATTAATATCAAAGACAAAAAAAAAAAAAAAAAAAAAAAAAAAAAAAAACCTGCTTAAATAAAAAATAAATAAATAATTATAATTGCATAAGTTTATAAAAAATGCTATGCAATAGCTTTACCGCGGCAGTCCCCGAGTGCCACATGTATTTTTTTTTTTTTCAGCGCATTTTATTGTCATTATCAGAAATGTCTTGAAATATTGTATCCTAAAAGGTGATATGTCACCCCGGAGATTTAATACCGAATGTGGCAATAAATAGCTTCAGCTTTTATCATTCATATATTTACTTCTAAAGAAATTTTCCTGATTTTTACTTTTACATTAATGAATGAAATTTATTTTAAGACTCCAGCTCTATTTACTCCTTTGTAATAATTGTAAGCATTTTCAAGTACGATTTGATAACCATCGTAAAAATGACCTGTGCTATAATTATCGATTTTATCGCTCTTATATTCACTTCTAGCTATCGCAAGATTTCCATTTTTTTCATTAACGAATAAAAAAGCATAATATGCTTCAGAGGAAATTTGTTTAGATTGTTAGCTCTATTTACTTCTTTTTATTGCTTTTCAAGTATTTACAAGCATGAATTATTTTAAATCTATCTCATCAAGACAGTTTTTTTTTTTTTTTTTTTTTTTTTTTAGCATATTTTAGTATGGACAGGTAAAACTGGAATGATAAAAAGCTGTAGAAAAATATTTAGTCTTTTACACGGTCAAATAATATTTATGGAGAAAGAACATATTTACTCGAAAGTTCATTTTTGAAAAGCATATTTGTCATGATTTGTAGATGGTATCATATTTCTGAAATGAACACACGATTATTAAATGAAACTTTAAACAATGTTTTTTATGGTTAAATGTTGTGTAGTTTTAAATCATTATTCAGTCTTTGTGTACGTAGAGAATACGTATGTGAAATATATATGTATATGATGCTTTATAAGAATTTCTGGTTTTTTAATTATCTTTTTTTTTATGATAGAAGGATGATTCAAAAATGGGTGATATAAATAAAAAAGAAAATTGAGAAAAAAAAAATATTTTTATAGAAATAGTATTGAAGATTTTTTTTAATCATTTTAAACGTCACTCAGTGTGTGTTACATTACTGCAAAAATAAAATGAACGAAGAAACTATTTCTATTGTCAGAGTTGCTTTATTAAACATAAAGTAAAAAAAAAAAAATTGAAAGTTTTCAAAGGATTATAATTACACAATACATAGCTTTTAATTATAAAAAAGGAAAATACTTAATGGAAAAACTAATAACATGTAGCCCATATTTGCCAAAATACAGGGTGTTTATAAAGTCCCGGACCCATTTTGATGTTTAATAACTCATAAAATAATAAAGGTAAGTTAAAATTAATAACATAAATGGTTAGATAGACTCAAAAATTTCCATGACCCTTGTCAATGAACTTCCACGTGTGCCCCCTTTGCCGCACGGAGAATATAAAGTAGATAGTCAATGGATACTGACATGCTTGCCGCTACCTGGCGTGAAATTGACTATCGACTTGATATTCTCCGTGCGACGAAGGGGCCACAAGTGGAAGTTCATTGACAAGGGTCATGAAACTTTTTGAGTCTATCTAACCATTTATGTTATTAATTTTAATCTATCTTTATTAGTTTATGAGTTATTAAACATCAAAATGGGTCCGGGACTTTATAAACACCCTGTATATTCAACACAAACAATATTGGACAAATGCAATTTTTTATGTTATTGGTAAATATATGGCAACATTCAAAATATTTAGAAATAAAACAGTTACGTAGAAGATATTATAAATAAAATGAGATACAATAGATTTTGATTTTATCCTCTTTGATTTTTCGAATTTTTTGTGTTCAATCATCACGTTAAAATCACATTTGAAATATTTCCTTTTTTTTCATATTTAATATAAAGTGCTTTAATAACTAAAAATATATTTTTTACAGTATTATACAATAAAAAAAGACCATCTAACTTTGCTTTTGTATAAAAAGAGCGAGTGATGTTGAAGCGAGAAAAAATGAAAACTAGAAGAAGGATAAACATGCCGGGGCTTAGATGGTCAAATAATATGTTTGGAGCAAGAACATATTTCTTCTCCATTTCTTACTTGAAAAGGACATTTGTCATATTTCATTGTTGGCGCAATGTTTTCAGAAACAACGAGAGATTATTAAACGAAATTTTAAACAATAGCTTTCTTACAACGTTAAATCATTATTCACTCCGGAATTTTTGGGTACGTTTCCCCAAGAAGATTTTTATTTTTTTTTTTTATTTATTTATTTTACAGTATTTTTTTTAAGTTATAGTCTTTAAAATCTAGTGAAAGGAAGAAATATATTTCTTACACTGAAATCAATATCATTAAACAAGACAAGTTTTGTTATTCGGAAACAGTGGCAGATTACTAAGTAGAAAATCCACCCGATCGCCGACACTGAACAGGGTGAAAGCGCATTTTTTTTTTTTTTTTTTTTTTTTCTGAATTTCTAAATCGGCTGTTCTCAAATCGAAATTATTTTTTTCCTATTTTCCGACACTTTTTTAACCCTTTTCGGCACGGGCAAAAACTGTAGTAAAATTTAAAATTATCGACTGACACCGGAATTCATGAACGAATTTTTCAGATATCTTGAATTATTTAATTTAAGCTTTTATACTAAAAGCAAAATTTTACTAAAATGTTATTGGTGCCGTTTGCAAGTTTCGAATTAAAATTAGGTATCCCAGACCGGGCACAGTGTGCCGGAAAGGGTTAATTCGTTCGTGTTCTCAAACGCAGGGCCGAAACTATAGGAGAGAAGAATGGGCCAGAACGATGGGGCGCTAAATGAAGATTTCGTGTGCCAATTTTTCTCACGTTTATTTTTAGCAAGGTATTGTTAAAATTGTCCTGCCTGGGGTATGACAAAGCACAGAAGATTCTAAGGATGATATGGCATAAGGAATACTTTATAAAGAGGAAATTTTTATTCTTTTTTATACCACTTTTAGGATGTTAATGAATTAATATTTGACAATGCTGAATAAAATTCTCTTTGTAAATATAATTTGGGAGGAAAAGGGGGGGGGACGCCAAAATCCATGTTTGTTTCCAGTGCAAAAAGGGCTAGTTTTGGCCTGCTGAAACGCATGTAACGCGGAAGTTCCTTGTAAACAGAAATATGTTAACAGACAATATTTCCCATTTTAAATAACTGCAGAAGATATTTCTGTTAACCCTGCTAAATTCGGCATTTTGTACAAAAATTCCGGGAACGGCAGCACTGGAAAAAGAAAAAACTGCCAAACCAAGGTATCATTAGCTTACAATACAAGTTGAAAAAGGAAAAAGGAAATTCAAGGAAGGATTTTCCATTTATTGAAAAAGGAAAAACTGTTCGATTAGAAATCATTTCGATAATAATAATCGAGCGAAAAGTCATGCTTTTATGTTTCAAAGTCTGTAAAAAAGTTTCGTGTTGTTGAACAGGGAAAAATATTTTTTTTTTTTTTAAATCATCATAATAACAAAATATATTTCAACTGTTTTATTCAATGAAGAAAGCAAAATCAGTTATACATAAAGAGCAAAGAGAAGAAGGGGAAATGAAAACTAGAAGAAGGATAAATGTGCTGGAGCTTAGATGGTCAAATAATATATTTGGAGCAGGAACATATTTTTTCTCCGTTTCTTACTTGAAAAGAACATTTGTCATGTTTTATTGTTCTCGCAATGTTTCCAGAAACAGCGAGAGATTATTAAACGAAATTTTAAACAATAGCTTTCTTACAAAGTTAAATCATTATTCACTCTGGAGTTTTTGAGTACGTTTCACCCCAAAAAAACGTCTGCCTTTTTATTTTATTTTTTTACATACACAGTTATTTCTTGAAGTTGTAGTTGTTAGAGCCTTGTGCAAGAAAGAAATGTATACAAATACCGTATTTATTCGTGTATAGCGCGCACGCGTGTATAAGGCGCACCCCTACTTTACAAGTAAAAATGGCGATTTTTTAAAATCTCGTATATAACGCGCACCATTAATTTGATACGCTAATGAAGAATGACCAAATAAATTTCAGTTAAAAGAAAAAAAAAGTCGAAACAAACATTACATTAGACCAGAAAACAAGACGAAAATGTATTTTTAGACTTCGGGTTGTAAGAGAATGACGGGAAATAGGAATGAGTGACGATAAAGATAATTGCTTATTAGCGTTTAGATAATGTCATTAGCTCTGTTGTATAAAAAACTGCAAGGAGTGAAATAAATATGTAGTAATACTTCTATTAAGCGATATTTTCCGAGTTTTAATATCTTCTTTGAATAATTTCTTGTTTCATATGTATATAGTTCGACTGCATCCAACAGTAAAAAAATATTCCGTGTATAAGGCGCACCTAAGAGTTTTGCCCTATTTTTTTGAAGAAAAAAAAGTGCGCCTTATACACAAGTAAATACGGTATTTACACTGAAATCAATACCATTGAAAAAGGCAAATATTTTTTGTGGGAAATAGTGGTGTATTTCTGGAAAGAAGCTCAGTCCGATGGGCAGGACAGGATTAAATTGCATATTTCGATTTTTCCCTCTCCGGATTTCCGAAAATTTTTTACAATCGCGTAAAAATCACTCTAAAAAACTTCTGGTGTTTATTTAATATATAAAAATACTTTTAAGGGTTATTCTCAAGTTGCATTTTTCTATGTTTTGACATATTTTAAAATTCATTCTAATCCTCAAATGCATAAAATACAGATGTTATGTACCAACCTCACATTTTTTGCTATTAGGAGAAAAGTTTTCTGTAAATACTGTCAGAGTTAGCGCTTTGAACCAAATCTCAGACAATGGCAGCCTTGGAAAGAGAAAAGATTGTTGTCTTGATATAGAAAAAAATTAGCACTCGAGTTGTATTTCATTTATTGAAAAAAAATAATAATAACTGTACAACTAGAAATCAGTACAATATTCAGGACGCAAGTGTCACATTAAGTTAAAAATCTTCCAAAAAATTTTGCGATTTTGAGCGTGGGAAAATATTTTTTGAAAAATGTCGTAATAACTCAAAATACTTTTCTACAATTCAATGAAGAAAGTAAAATCTTACCAGCTTTACAGTTGTACAAAGAGAGCGAATGATGTTGAGAAGGGGAAAAAATGAAAACTAGAAAAAGGATAAATATGCCGGGGCTTAGATGGTCAAATAATATGTTTGGAGCAAGAACATATTTCTTCTCCATTTCTTACTTGAAAAGAACATTTGTCATGTTTTATCGTTGGCGCAATGTTTTCAGAAACAACGAGAGATTATTAAACGAAATTTTAAACAATAGCTTTCTTACAACGTTAAATCATTATTCACTCTGGAGTTTTTGAGTACGTTTCCCTTGGAAAAGCGTCAGCATTTTTTTTTAAATATTTTTTTCTCTTACAGTTCTTTATTCGAAGTTGTAGTTGTTAAAGCTTGGTACAAGGAAGAAATATATTTCTTAGACCAAAATAAATTTGCTCTGTTAAGAACATTATAAACATCTTTTGTTTCTTTACAATTATTATTAATTTCATATTTATGTATTTTTCTTTTTTGTACTTAGTATTTCATATTTGAAAAATTCTTGAAATTAGTGTGCTATATGTAATTTGCTTTTCCAAAATGCGTAATGTACTTAAGATGACAGTATTTTTCATTTAATAAGTTGTTTTTAAAAGCACATTTTTGAAAAATAAATGCTTTTATATATTTTCATTCTTATTATAATTTTGAATTAAAATTACATTGTAGAGTTTTTATTACAGCTTTAATAATATGGATCTTTTTATAAATGGTTTAGAATACAAGTAATGTTACAAACCATATAGAATGTACAAAAGTTTTCGGAAATGCCATTTCTTTTTTTCTTAAGAAGTAGAATGTTTCGCAAATACTTTCGTTATGTATGGCGGTGGTCTAAAATATTACATCTTGAAAATAATAATAATAATACCGAATTTACTCGTGTAAAACACGCACTTTTTTTTCCAAAAAATTAGGGCAAAACTCCTGGGTGAACCTTATACACGGAATAATTTTTTTTAGTATTGGATTTAAGGGTGTATTTCGATTCAAACTGCTTGTTTTCCGATTTATTTTTTAATTCACTTTTGCTCTCAAACACATAAAACTCGCAGATTCTCTTATTTAGAAAGTGCACGAGTAAAAACGGTATGTATGAATTTGGCAGTATTAAAAAAAAGAAACATATTCTCACGCTCAAAATTTTCGGACACATTTTCAGACTTATTTTTAAAGGTGAAAACATAAAATTAGCTGATGGGATTTTTGAAGAAATGTGTAAGAGATCATGTGTTTTCTTTTTTCGCTCATTTAATTGGAACTTGATTTGTAAACAATTATTTTCTTAGTCTGACAATATTTTTCGTTCCCAGTTCTTTTGTTTCGAATAATTTGATTCAGAATGCGAAATTTAACAGCAATATTTGTAATATATCTGCTTTTATATAAAATAATAATAATAATAATAATAATAATATTAATAATAAAAAATAAATAAAAGACATATATGGCACATTATTATAGTTTCTGAATAAGAGAATCCGCCAATTTTATGAAGAAAAATGAATTATAAAATAAATAAGAAAATGAGCAGTTTGAATTTGAAAACACCATTTAAAAATATATATAATAATACATGGAAAAAAACATTTGATAAGCAGAATATAGTTATACATGGTGACGATCACTGAGGCATAATGCTATAATGCACACTGTTAAAATTGTATCCTAGTTTTAACCAAATTTTGGTGCTCAGTAGCTGTTACCATCAAATGATTAAACCTCGTATCAACTTTTAGAGCTTTGATTGAATCATATACTTCCTATTTCAATCTTGTTCCAATTATTGGAATAAGAACTACGCTTCAACCGGAGCTCCAAATGTTGGTACAAAGTTTCACCATCTGATGGTGGCAACAATAGACCACAACATATGATTCAAACGAGGACAAGAATGTTTAACAGTGAGAGCCATTCTGAAAAGTAGAATATGTCACATACACTATAATTCACAGAGTCTTTATGTTTAGAAAATATAAAGAAAATTATGTTTAAAAAGTTAGTTACAAAATGTGTCAGAAAGCTTCATGTACCTAAACATAGTTCCCTTCCCCCCGCTTATTTATTAATTAATTAATTAATTAATTAATTAATTTATTTATTTATTTATTTATTTATTTATTTATTTATTTATTTATTTGAGAACGGTGTTAGTGGTATTCTCTTTAATATTTTTTATATTTATTTTTAATTCTAAAGCACATTAGATAATTATTCATTAAGTTTTTTTCCCCTCCAAAAATAAAACTGTACATGATATGACTAATATTTTTAAAAACCCCCATAAAGCACATGCAATATATTTAAAATACTTACTTGTTTGGGCGGTACGTTGTTGTGGCGGCACGCAAATATATTCATTCGGATGATTTTGGAAATAGAAATTTTCGAAATAGCTCTCCGAATACAATTCCATCATGTTCATAAGAAAGTTAAATCTGAATTTTCTTATGAATTTTCTTAACTTGATTATGATAATATTTTTAACTTTATTTGATAATATTCTTAACTTGATTATGAATATTCTCAAGTTATTATAATATTCATAAGTTTTTAAAAATTCATTTTAATCCTACGAGAGCATAAAATAGGGATGTTATGCATCGGATGTTATACATGACTTTTACTATAACTTGAATATTATAATATTCATAACTTGAATATTATGAATTAACAAGTTAATTCATAATTAAAGTGTTCTGATCATGCATTATTACATTTTTTCCCATGTCGTTAAATAAAACTTCATACAATACGAGTGGTATTAAATAATAATATAATAAAAAAAGCTATGTGTCTTAAAAATCTACTCCAAGTTTGTGAATATTGACCAATATTTTTATTGTGGTATGCAATTAATTATTCATTCAAATAAATTTGGATAAATAGCAATTTTAAATCTTCAGAATATTACAGCATCCTGTAGAGAAGGACATTATTTTAAATACATAACATAATTACTTTCCTGTCTCTTAAAAAGAAAAAAAAAACAAATTGTAAATTGCACGTGAAACGTAGCAAATGAGGTGCGTTCGTATGATAACGAAGTTTTGAAAATATTCAGAATTTGCTGTTATTATAGATAGTACTTCGGATACAGTATAGTGGTCGAAATCTTTTTTGTGTTTTTGTAAAAATACAGGAAGAAACTTGCAGTAAACCTCAGTAACCTCAGTAATGTATATCATATTCATAAAATGTGAAATAGTTTAGTATAATTAAAACATGCCCCAAACAATTTTCCCCGTACAGCGTTATATAGTGGAATACTTTTGTGTGGCCCTGTAATTTAATAATAAATGTTCTTTGCATCACAGATTGTACAGAATGTATATTTTAGTCATATACAATACTTCATAGGTTCAATTGTATTATATTCAAAAGAGTTTAACACCATTAAAATGCATTTGAAACTGTTTTACCCATTAGCCGTAATGTAAGGAATACTTTTGACTGTCCCTGAAATTGATCTATGCATCCGATTTTCATAAAATTTGAAATGACTTGACAAAATTATATAATAATTATGTATTTTAAATTTCAAACGATTCAATTGGGTAGTTTTTGTGTTGTTATATGCGGACAGACAGACAGACAGACAGACGGACGGACTGAACGACAACTGTACGTGCTACGTATTTACATAATTACAAACGCACCTGTATACGAAAAATATATACTGCTGTAAATGTATACTGTTACGAAAACTGTATACGATATGACTTGTGTTAAAAAAAAAAAGTTATATATTTTATAAAACCTACTTTTTTTATATTACCATATTTATTCTTCTTGTGATACACAATAATTCATACGGAATATTTTAGAACTTAGTAACTTTAATTCTTTAGAATATAAAAGCATCCTGTAGAAAAATAAATTGTTTTTAAGCGTGATGACCTCTGTTCTGTATTATCTCGTAATTGTTTTCATGCATAATAATAATAATAATAATAATAATAATAATAATAATAATAATAAACAATAATTAACGGAGAAATAAAAAGAAATATAGAATGAAAAAAGACTGACTTAATCACGATTTTGACAACTTGTTAATTGCTTGTTATTGACAGATTATTCATTTAATGTTTCGTTTATTGGAAACGTGGGCAATTTTATAGACAGTTTTTCATTACGAGCCTAATGGTGGGACTTTCAGCATTAGGTGCTGAAGAACCACTTAATCTTGTATAAGAGTCTTGCTGGTATGTGAAACCGAAGCGTACTTACACAAAATTCGTAAGGACCTAGCTGACTTTAATCATATGCTTTGTTGCAATGGTGTCGTGGCATTTTCAAAAAGAATTTCCATTCGATGCATTTTCATGTTCATTTCACAAAAGATAAGTGTTCACCGTGTTCTGAGTTCCTTGGCATAACAGAAATTTAAAGAACGTAACTACAATTTTTCGAATGCCATGTGATTTATGGTTCGCATGCGTATGAAGTTTTAAGGGTGTATTTCGATTCAAACTGCTTATTTTCCGATTTATTTTTAAATTCGTTTTTGATCTTAAATACATCAAACTGGCAATTTGTCTTATTTAGAAAGTACACAAGGTGCCGTGATTGTCGATTCTTCTATAAATACAGAAAATATTGCTTAAAAATCAATCAAAAACGGCATTTTGAGCCGATTTTTCCGAAGCGGGATATTTGTGGACGAAAAAAACGGTCATACTGAAGAGATAATTATTTATAAATCAAATTCTAATCAATTGAGGGTAAAATGACATCCCACGGCCCCTTATACGTCTCTTCAAAAATCTTCTCCGCAAGTTTCCTGTTTCTACCTTTAAAAATGTGTCTGAAATTGTATTGGAAAATTTCGAGCTGTTGAAGGTGGAAAAGCGTTTTTTCGAATACACCCTTAAGATTATCGATTCTAAAATTTCAGAATACAACGGCATAATATAGAAAAGAAAATTTTTGAATCATACATTATCATTTTTTTCAGTCAAAAAATAAAAAAAAAGCAAACGATACGACTAGTATATAAAAAATAGAACACTAAATAATTTATGTGACTGAAAAAAATAATTAAAATTTTTGAATAATAGTCAGTATTTTTTTCTATGATAAGCAATTATTTATACATTCGAGTAATTTTGTAAGTAAGAACTTTAAATAATTAATGTTGCATCAAGTAGAAAAGGAAATAAGTTTAATCATATAAACTCTAAAAAATAAACTCTAAATAATAAATATAAACTAATACTAATAACAGTAATATCATAATAGATACTAATAAACAATATTAATAGTAATAATAATAATAGATACTAATAAACTCTAAATTATATAATCATCTTCCTGTCTCTTAAATGAAAACTAAATACAATACGGCAAGTAAAAAGAAAATGGTATGTGTCTTAAAAACCTATTGAAACATTTTGAAAAAAATATTTGCCAATCATGGTTATTGTTGTGATATGCAATTATTCATCCTGGTTATTTTAGAAATAGTAACTTCAAGTCTTCAGAATATATTTGCATCATGTAAAAAAGGAAAGTATTTTGGAGCTTGATGACCTTTATGCTACATTCCTTATAATTGTTTTCCTACATAATAAATAGGTAAAAGGCAGAGCAGGGAAAAAACGACACAATCAAAATTTTGACAACTTCCTAATTGCATGCTATTGACAGATTATTTCTTTAATGTTTCGTTTATTAGAAACGTGGGTAATTTTAAAGACAAGCTTTTCATTAAGAGCCTAAATGGCGTGACTCTTACCATTAGGCGGTGAAGAACCCTTTATTTGTACGTTAAGAGTTTTGCTAGCATTTGAAACAGAAGCATAATTTTATAAAATTCATGAAGATCTGACTGACTTTAGTCATAAGTTTTGTTGCGGTGGTGTCGTGACATTTTCATAAAAAAATTCCATTCGATTTATTTCATGTTCAATTCACAAAGATAAATGTTCACCGTGTTCTGAGTTCCTTGGCATAATAGCAATTTAGAGAGCCTTACTACAATTTTTAGAATGTCATATAATTTATGGTTTACATGCGTACACTGAAAAAAGAAAAAAGCATCTGTAAAGGTATTAAAATTTTTCTGGAAAACTGGGATTCCTAGAAAAAGTTTAGTAACTTGTTTTACAGGGTTATAGTGTTTTAAGATAATCGAATTCAAGTCTAAAAAATATATGGAAATGTATTATAATCCTACGAAAAGCACACTGTAAAAAATGAAGACCCAAATTCGGTTGAAAGATTTCTGGGTATAGTAATTTTCCTGAAATGGTACAGTAAGGATTCCAAAATGGTAGAGCATTGTTCCCAAAATAGATAACCCAAAATGGTTCAAAACAGAGCAGATCTTTATTAACATTAAATTAATCAAAATTTCTGAGGTATAATGTATATACTATCTAAGATATTTTAATTGTTTTAATGTCATTAAAAATCAGACTTATTTAAAACGATTTTGTGCTACAAACTGAACTTTCCAAATGAGAACAATGCTGTACCCAGTAATCTTCCAATCCAATTTGGGTATTTTGTTTTTACAGTGCAAGTTTCTTTTTAAGTTCTTATTTCTTTTAGGCGTGCAATGCAAAGTAGGTCCAAATTCAATTTTTCTTAACATTCGTAATACATAATAGAATAGTTGTGCTCATATTACTACACTGTAAAATAAAGTATAAATTTATTGAATTTTTCTTTTGGAAACTGGAATTTCTAGAACAATTTTGAAACAAAAATAGAAAATGAAACAATAATAGGAATAATAACAGAAAAAAACCATATAACCGATGCTGTTATATGAATTTTCGCTACCATCGTTAAAAAAAAAAAATTAAATTTTAGTTTTCTACAAAAATGTTAGTAATTTTACAGATTTTCTTTTACAGTGCATCATCTTTCACTCGCAAACTGTTTATACTGCAATAAATAACAACAAAAGCCGTACAGAAAAATCTGAAATATTACAAAGCACCAAAAAATTTTAATAATAAAGGTGATGAATGCTCAATAATGATAATAAATAACTCAAATTTCTTGAAAAACTATTGACCATTTTGTTTTATGGTTTTGATACGCAATTTTTCATTCTGGTTATTTTGGAAATAGTAACTTTAAGTCTTTAGAATACAACAGCATCCTGTAGAAAAGAAAATTATTTAGAAGCGTGATGACTTTTATTCTACATTATTCTGTAATTGTTTTGCATGCATAATGAATAGGAAAAATTTAGAGCGAAAAAGGAAAAAAACATGACATAATCACAATTTTGACAAATGGCTAATTGCTTCTTATTGATAAATTATTCCTTTAATGTTTCGTTTATTGGAAACGTGGGTAAATTTAAAGACGGCTTTTCATTAAAAGCCTAAATGGCGTGATTTTTGCCATTAGGTGGTGAAGAACTATTTACGTGTACGTTAAGAGTTTTGTTGGTATGCGAAAGCGAGGTATACTTTTATAAAATTCATAAGAACCTAGCTGACTTTAGTCATAAGTTTTGTTGCGATGGTGTCGTGACATTTTCTTAAAGAATTTCCATTCGATTCATTCCATGTTCATTTCACAGAGATAAATGTTCATCGTGTTCTTAGTTTCTTGGCATAGCAGCTATTTAGAGAACCTCACTGAAATCTTTAGAATGTCATATGATTTATGGTTCTCAAGTGTATGGTGTTTTAAGATTAAATAATCCAAGTTTTAATAAATAATAAAGAATACTGCCCAGTTAAACTGATGGCATTGAGCTCACAGGCTACAAATACTAATTGTACCTTAAAGCCTTATATTTCAAGGGTTAATTCCGTTTGAAAAAAAATTAAGAAGGGGAAACAGCTCTCCCCTTTCCCCTTTTTTTTTATACTTAATCATTGAACCTCCTATATTATCAAAGACATGCTTTATCATATAAAAAATCTATATTCAAAATTCAGAGCAAATGAGATAATTCTTAATAAAAACCCATTTAGCATTTATATAATTTAAAAGGAGTTATCCCCCTCTTTTATACTTAACCATTAAACTTCCAAAACTATTCAGAGATTTGAATGAAATCTGAAAATTCTGCTTGAAAACCCATTTATATAAATTAAGGGGGGGGGCATTAGAACCCCTGTTCCCCCTATTTATACTTATTCAATGAACACCTAATAACAGTCACGGAGTCGCCTCATCAGATTGATCCTAATCTAAATTTTGAACGAAAACTTAATTCTGCATGAAAATCCCATTTATATCAACTAGGGAAAGGGGCATGAGCCCCCTTTCCCCCTCTTACACATATCGAATGAACTCCAAAAACTAATCAGGGAAGTGCCTTGTCAGGATATACCTACATACAAAATTTCAAATGGATCGGATATTTTTATCATGAGTTATCGCGTTACGCACGAACAACGTACATACAGAACGGACGAGCACATAAGCTCTCAGGCTATGATAGCCTGTGAGCTAAAAACGTATAGAGATGTATTATAATTTCTACTAAAAGCAATTTTCTTTTTAAGTTCCCCTTTTTTAGGGATATGATTTAAAGTAGGTCCAGATTGAACTTTTATTAAAATTTGAATATGTATTAAACTAGTGGTATGCATATTACTACAATGTAACCAGAAAATATGTATATATATATATATATATATATATATATATATATATATATATATATATATATATATATGTATATATATATATATATGTATATATATATATATATATATGTGTGTGTGTATATTATATATATACACATATGTATGTAAACTAATTAAACTTTTTCTCAGTAACTGAGAGCAGTAAAAGTAAATATTCATGTAACCGATTTTGTTGCATGAATTTTTTTCTGTTACCGGTACATAAAAATTTCTCAGAATCACAATTTCCTAGAAAATATTTAGTAATTTTACAATTGTTTTTTACAGTGCATCATACTTTGCCCGTTAATTTTTTTATAATGTAATAAACAACAGCAAAAGCGGTAGTTAAAAATCTTAAATACTACAAAGCACGAGAAAATTTTAATAATAAGCTGATGAATATTCATTGAGGATAATAAATAACTCAAAATTTCTATTGATTAATTTGTATTGTAGTTGTGATACGCAATTATTCATTCTAGTTATTTTAGAAATATCAACTTTAAGTCTTCAGAATACAACAGCATCCTGTTGAAAAGAAAATTATTTAGAAGCGTGATGACTTTTATTTTACAATATTCTGTAATTGTTTTGCAGGCATAATGAATAGGAAAAATTTAGAGTAAAAAAAGAAAAAAATACATGACATAATCACAATTTTGACAACTGTCAAATTGCTTGTTATTGACAGATTATTACTTTAAAGTTTCGTTTATTAGAAACATGGGTAATTTTAAAGACAGTTTTTCATTAAAAGCCTAAATGGCGTGACTTTTGCCATTAGGCGGTGAAGAACTCTTTACGTGTACGTTAAGAGTTTTGCTCGTATGCGAAACTGAAGTATACTTTTATAAAATTCATAAGGACCTAGCTGACTTTAGTCATAAGTTTTGTTTCAATGGTGTCGTGACATTTTCTAAAAGAATTTCCATTCGATTCATTTCATGTTCATTTCACAGAGATAAATGTTCATCGTGTTCTCAATTTCTTGGCGTAACAGCAATTTAGAGAACCTCTCTACAATCTTTAGAATATCATATGATTGTTTCGCATGCGTACAGTGTTTTATGAAAATCGAATTCAAGTTTGAAAAGAGTATTGAGGTGCATTTAGTTTCTACAAAAAGTACGTTTATTGTTAAATTATGACATTTTTTTAGGCGTGTAACTTAAGGGTGTATTTCGATTCAAACTGCCTATTTTCCGATTTATTTTTGAGCTCATTATTGCTCTCAAATACACCAAACTTTCAAAATCTCTTATTTGGAAAGTACACAGGGTGCCGTAATTATCGATTCTTTGATAAATGCAGAAAATATTGCAAAAAAAGCAATCAAAAACGGCATTTCGAACCGATTTTTCCCAAGCGGGAGATTTGAGAACGAAAAAAGGGGTCATACTGAGAAGATAATTGTTTATAACTCAAATTCTAATGAATTGAGCGTAAAAAAAATCACTCGGCACCTCATACGTCTCTTTAAGAATCCTCTCAGCAAATTTTATGTTTCTACGTTTAAAAATGTGTCTGAAATTGTATCGGAAAATTTCGAGCTGTTGAAGATGGAAAAGCGTTTTTTCGAATACACCCTTAAAGTATGCCCAAATAGAGCTTGCATTAAAATTTGTATATGTATCAGTCTGATGCTGTTCATATTACAACAGGAATCGTCATTCGCCCGTAAATTGTTTATAGAAAATCCGTGCAAAAACAAACAGCAAAAGCTACATAGAAAAATCTGAAACGTTACAAATCATTTAAAAATTTGCATAATAAAACTGGTGGATAAGCATTAATGATAATACATTTTGTAATTTTTATGAATTTCCTTCAATTATTTTTGTGTGTGTGTTTAAAAGTTTTAAATCTAATTTCTAGATATATGTATATGATCAATACGTTAATCCACTTACTTCTACAGCGGAAATTGAAAAATGTTGAAAATTTAAAACTAGACGCAAATAATATGATTTATAGGGCGTATACGCATTCTTACTTTTATGAGATTAAAGAAAAATTAACGTAACAGGTTTTATTTTGAGACTCGTGAAATATAAAATTTAAGTATGTTTCGTCGTTTTTATATATTACAATACAAAGAATATTTCATATTTTATAAAGAAAACACATAACTTTATATCGACGGTGTCAACGAGTTTAACAATTTTTACCTTTTTAACACTTTCCAACAAAGTCGAAAAATATGTTTATGATTTCGGTTTGTTTGTCCGCCTGTCAGTCTGTCTGTGCTATAACTTCCGTAAACATACTCGAATCACCCTGGAACATTTGGAGGTTATTGATGTTTACTCTAGCACAAATCCTATTTCAAATGAAGTTTCTACCATGATTAGTTTAGTTACAGGAGCAGTCAAAATTTTACCGTTACATTACGGCCTATGGGCAAAAATCGTTTCAAATGAATTTTAAAGATATTATCTTGTCAGATATAGTAAAATTTATATGCATTTACGAACAGCACTAAAATATGTATTCTGTAAAATATACGATGAAAAAAATAGCTGTTATTCATTAACAAGGCCTCACTAAATAATTCCATTACACAGTGTCAGGAAAAAAAATCTTGACATTTGCGATTTTTGACGTTTTGTTAAAAATCTAGAAACATACATAAGGAATTATTCTGAAACTCCAGGTGTTTAAACAAAATAGTACAGGTTATATATTTTCGGAAAGATTTTTTTTTTTCGAAATCCCATAGGGAACCGTCAACGAATTGAAAAAGAACGAAGATCTTTTGAATAACCCTGTCAAAACTAATGTATCAAAAACTCTCAAATGTAGATTATGATTAAGTGTCTTATTGTAATAAACTGTGTTCATTGTTTTTTTAAATATAGCATGCCTACTCGAAGAGAAATTAAGGTTTTTATGAAAACAGTCCCAAATTTCGCCAGGTTTTTTGCTTATAATTTGCAGAATTCTTAATTCAATACAGTATTCTTTTCAGAAAATATGAGAAGCAACATTGTACACAACACACTGTAATCAAAATTAAAAAATATTAATAATTGTATGAAAGATGAATAGGTTTACTAAATAAGGTTTCGGTGCGCATGCGTGAGCTCAATCAATATATAATTTGCATAATGTGTTAGTTAAATGTATAGAGCAACTTTTATGAAAGTCTCAAAAACATAGCTTGAAATTTCTGAAAATTATGGTCAATAGAATACGATTAAATCCGTTATTCTCAAAATTAAGCAAAAAGATGAGGGGCTGTATCCATATTCCATTGATTAGTGTTTACACAATATTGCACGTTCTATAGTATTTAGATGTGTCTGAGACATACCTTAATCGTTTTGGTGTTCGCATTTTATTTTTTTTCTGATTGGTCACAGGAATATTAATGCTTAATTCGTGGCTTACATAATATATGAGTCTGTTATTACGTACGCCTCCTTTTGATCATAGTAAAAATCAGGATTTTACTGATTTTTTTTAATTTAATGGGAAACACTCAAACATGTTGCTTTTAAAAACGAATGTCCGCAGTTATTTATTTATTTATTTTTTACGAAATTCTCAACACTTGAAATACTTTATTGGAATAGAAAACCGGAATTTTGTTAACAAAGAAAAAAGCATAAAATTACAGAATGGGTGGACGCAAATTATCAGATGTGAAAAAAATGAATCCAAATAAAGACGTCGTATGAAAACTCGTCTTTTAAAGCAAAAAAAACGAGGTCTGATTATCGAGTTCACAGATTACGAAAGGTGCGGTACGACAATCACGAAAAGGGAAGCAGTCTAATACTAAACTGATTGTTTGTAAAATACCTTTTTTTTTTTTAAATTTATTTATTGAATTTATTTATAAGTCTTGAATTTTAATCTTTGCAAAAATCATTTTTCAAATGATTGTTGTAAATTGTTAAACTATTATTGTTATTTTTATATTTATTTGTCTATTTATATATTTATTTGTACAGTAGCGATCTCATCTCAATTGATCAGTATAAAGCGAGTTACTAGCTGAAAGTAACTGGCTTGGCCTTTTGCTTGACGCTAACGTTCTCGCCTCCTGATCACGAGATCCCCAGATCAAATACAATCGGCGCCAATACATTCATTCTCCTCATTGGTGAACCGGACAAACAAGCAACTTTCAACAACAGCAATCAACTCACCTCATAATCAACAGATGGCAGCACCAAACAAAATCGCACAACGCAAAGCCTGTCATTCACGCATCACACTATACGTACGACAGCATTCATTCACGTGTGCATATCACTCGTCAGACGTGAGCTATACGTCTTTCTCACTGGGGGGGGACACTCCTGTAGCGATCTCATCTCAATTGATCAGTACAAAGCGAATTACTAGCTGAAAGTAACTGGTTTGGCCTTTTGCTTGACGTTAACGTTCTCGCCTCCTGATCACGAGATCCCCAGATCAAATACAACCGCCGCCAATACACTCATTCTCCTCAGTACCTTTATATTTGTATTTGTTTCTTGGTATATTTATTTGTATGACATCGATCGGGATGTTTTGATTTGAGTCCAGACTGTGAGATTTTTACGATATTACATTTAATCACGAAATCTAAATGAAACATTTCATTACATTCTACAATAACCTCTTTTAGATATGTAAGTTCTCCGACAACGAGGAAACATACATTACAAAACTAGGCACTAAATCACGTGATCTAGATCATAAATTTTCAAGACAAACGTTTTGTCAGATTAAAAAACACTCAGAATATTTTTATGAAATTCCTTTTCACATATGTCCTCTTTAATTTCCTTTTTATTAAAAGAAAAGAATCTTAGAATTTTTTTTCTCCAATTTAAAGAAAAAGAAATTGCGAAATGAGATGTGTGTCAGGAAATTTTATGCTAATCTGCTGAATTAATTTAAAGTTATTTCAGTCTTGGACAGAAATATACGAATGTCTTATTCAAAAAACTAGATTTTAATATTTCTTTATGTATGTTCCCAACTTTATGAACACGTCAGTAAAAAATAATGAAAGATTTACTATTAGACTACTATATAAGAGTTCTTTTTAATCAAAAGCAACAAAGCACACTGAAGTTCCTATAAAAAATATGCTGAAAAATAAAAGTGCAACTTTAATTTCAATTTTAATTTTTAAAAATCGATACTTCAGTTAAATTTTCTTTGAAAAAAAAAATGTAAATTTTAGGTTATTTTATTAATTTTTTTTGTCACATATGCAGTCCCTATAGTGTATTAGCTTCTATTCAAAAATTTTAAATTAGAAATATATATATATATATATATTGTGCAGAAAATCTAGAAAACACATTTGCAGTTTTGAAGTAGTAGTTATTATGCGGTAGACTGAATAGACATTCTCAAATATTTTTAAAATATCAATAATAATTGAATTTGCAGTTTTGAAGTAGTAGTTATTATGCAGTAGGCTAAATAAGACATGCTCAAATATTTTTAAAATATAAAAAATAATTGCACCTGCAGGTGAAAAAAATGTCAAAGAATATATATTAAAGGATTTTTTTTTAATGTTTTACTAATATTAAAGCTAACATAAATATAAAAAAATGTATTTTTTTCATAGATTAATATTTTTTGCATTTAATTTGCTTGATGACAAAAACTTTCGAAATATTGACACAGGGATGTTTCGATTCATCGTGCTAAGGGTGTATTCGAAAAAACGCTTTTCCACCTTCAACAGCTAGAAATTTTCCGATACAGTTTCAGACACATTTTTAAAAGTAAAAACATGAAACTTGCTGAGGGGATTTTTCAAGTGATGTATAAGGTGCCACGTGATGTCATTTTACGCTCAAATCATTAAAATTTGATTTATAAACAATTACTTTCTCAGTATGACCCTTTTTTTCGTTCCCAGATCTCCCGCTTCGGAAAAATCAATTCAAAATGCCGCTTTTAATTGCTTTTTTTTTTTTTTTTTTTTTTTTTTTTTTTTTTTTTATATATATATATATACCAACATTTTCTGCATTTATCAAAGAATCGACATCTCGGCACCTTGTGTACTTTCTAAATAAGACAATTTGACAGTTTGGTGCATTTGAGAGCAAAAATGAATTTAAAAATAAATCGGAAAGTAAGCAGTTTGAATCGAAATACACCTTAAACATATCAAAAATCGAAATATATCGTACATAAAATATTGATTCATTGTTTATTCGATACACCGGAATATTTTCCTTGCTACTTGGTCTTCTTTTTATTTAATATTGTTATTGCATTTTTATTTTGTTACATTTAATAATCTTAATAATAACATTACAAATTTAGCGGATGCAGTCAGGTATGCATATTTAATTCCGATAACTTTATTGGCAGCAACATTTCAAGTGCCATGTACATGCCATGTTCGAGTGCCATGCTCAACAGAATAAACCGCAAATAACGGAACTCCATTTAAACTATTGGTACACACCTTACAAACAATAAACTTAAAATTATCTGAAGAAATCTCCATTTTCTTCACAAATTTTACAGAAATATTAAAAAACTTTGCAGATTTATCTTTAGCTTAAAAATATCTGAAGAATTTTTTATGACATTCTTTAAAAATTCTGCAAAAAGCTCCAATTGCCAACAGATTTTTTGCAGATTTTTTCTGTATGGCAGAAACAGTGTTCTTTAAGATCCAGTCAAACTAAACCGTAAACTTACCATACGATTTAAAATTTTTCAACTAAGAGAAAAAGTGCCTTATCCGAGACTCGAACCCAGAATCTTTGGCATACATCGTCATTGCTGTACGGTTTTACCGACCTGTACTCACAACCAATGGATATATTTCGATCACACGATCTTATTGGCAATATTTTTCGGTCTGCCATGTAAACAACTCGAGTGAATAAGCAACATTTACTGGAACCGCATTTAAACCATGGATACGTAGACACACGGTATTGTAAAGAGGGTGCGAAACACAAAAATCTTGAAATTTTCTTAAAAATAAATAAATAAATAAATAAAAATAATAATTGCAGGATTTTTTTTTTTTTTTTTTTTTTTTTGTTTTTTTTATGCTTAAAATGATTTTTAAATCATGTTTTTATCTTAATTTGAAGAGGAAATATTATTTTTTTCGTTTTGGTTTGTTTTCAAAATTTAGCCTTCAAGCAATGGTTTTCATGAAATGAATTCTTGTGTAAATGCTTTTTTCTTCACAATTTCTCGCATTTAAGTCGTTATAACTCAAGAACCGTTAAAGCTAAATGTTTCAAACTTGGAACATGTCTTTTTTGATTTTTCCCTCTGATTCTGATTCAGCAAATTAAGGGTGTATTCGAAAAAAAATGATTTTCCACCTTCAACAGCTCAAAATTTTCAGATACAATTTTGGACACATTTTTAAAAGTACAAAGCATGAAACTTGCTGAGGGGATTTTTGAAGGTGCCGTGTCCCTTCCTTCAAGGGGTGAAAAATCCCCTCAGCAAATTTCATGTTTCTATTTTTAAAAATGTGTCTGAAATTGTATCGGAAAATTTCGAGCTGCTGAAGGTGGAAAAGCATTTTTTCCATCTTCAACAGCTCGAAATTTTCCGATACAATTTCACACACATTTTCAAAAGTAGAAACATGAAACTTGCTGAGGGGATTCTTGAAGGGACGTATAAGGTGCCGTGTGATGTCTTTTTACGCTCAATGCATTAGAATTTGATTTATAAGCAATTAACTTCTCAGAAAGACCCTTTTTTCGTTCCCATTTCTCCCACTGCGGAAAAATCGGTTCAAATTGTCGTTTTTGATTGCTTTTTTATGCAATATTTTGTGCACTTATCAAAGAATTGACATTCACGGCACCTTGTGTACTTTCCAAATAAGAGATTTTGAAAGTTTGGTGTATTTGACAGCAAAAATGAATTTAAAAATAAATCGGGAAATAAGCAGTTTGAATCGAAATACACCCTTAAGGGTGTATTTCGATTCAAATTGCTTATTTTTCCGATTTATTTTTAAATTCCTTTTTGATCTCATATGCATCAAATTGACAAATTGTCTTATTTAGAAAGTACACAAGGTGCCGTGATTGTTGATTCTTTGATATATGCACAGTAGTTAAAAGGTTCTGAGTTCGTGTCCCGATTCAGACATTTTCTCGCTCAGTTGGGAAAATTGAATTTTTATGATAACTTTACTAATCAGTTTGATAGAGTTTAAAATATTAGTATACAGAACATTATTGAAAACTATAATAATTTTTTTTTTTGTTTTTTTTAGATTACCCACATACAATAACAAAAAGTATTTTTATACGAAATATATCAATAATGCTTTCAAAATAAATAAATAAATAAATAAATAAATAAAACAATACGGTTCTTTCGTACAAGCTGCTTACGGTTAATATAGGACTACAAATTACATTTGAATTCATTTTATTTATTCATTTATTCAGATATACTCGTTTCACTATTTTTTTTTTCTTTTTTATAATTCAATTCAATTCAAATTCTTCGATTTTGGTTTATTGTTTTATTGATAAAATCCATTGGTGAATCTTGTCTACTTTTAATGGTATTATATATATATATATATATATATATATATATAAAGCTACAGAGGCAGCAAAAAAGAGAAATGTTGACACTCATTGAAAGTTTGTGACAAATGGTCTGTACTGATGCATTCATTAGTAATGCTCATTTTTTAGCACTTTCCAACAAAGTTGAAAAGTGCTTATGCATTCAGTTTGTCTGTCCGTCTGTCCGCGCTCTAACTCACGTAAATATACTCAAATTGCCATGAAATTTTAGGATGTTATTGACGTTTACCCTAGCATGAACCCTATTGAAAATGAGGTTTCAAATAGTACATTCTTTCCGAAGTACTATATATGTATCCGGTTATAGCTGATGGATGGATGAAATGCATTTTAATTATGATATGCAAGTATAAGTTTCACTAAATTTATGCATATATGGCGTGTACAAATGCTATAGTTAATATACAGGGCTAAACAAAAGAGGTCGCCAAAGTTACTGAATATGAGCATAAATTACTAAAAGGTGATTATTAAATAAATTATGCATTTTTTCGCTAAACTGCATTAAATTTACTAAGAAATGTTTGAAGAATATAGATAAAATGATATACAGGGCCACGCAAAGAATTGGGTACATGGAGCCTATGAATGATAATTTATGAGAAAGTGATTTCAGTTGCTTTAAGAATGTTTTAGTTAAAAATAAATTTTATCTTAACACTGATGTGTAATAAAGGTACCAGGCAAACTATAAGGCTGAACAAAGTATTCAGGTATGTTTCCATCTATTAGCATAAATTGCTGAAAAAAAATTTCACTCTGCTAGGCAGTTTTTGCTAAACTAAATTTTCCCATTATATAGTGAGTATATAGCTGACAGATCAAATACAGGGCTGTTCAATAGAACTGGAATACATATTTGACTATATTTGGCTTTATATCCTTATTTACTTAAATAACGAAGTTTTGTTAAAGATTTCATGAAACGTTGGAAAGTGCTTCATAATCTATGTTTAACGCATGATTTTTCTTACTTGCTATTTCTGCATTTGTTATAGTTTGTATTATTAACAATACGTCATGTTAAAAAAATATATCAGATCTGTCTGAAGACTTTCTCGATCTTTTTTAACCGATTTTTCATTTTGGTGTACAACCATCTGCTAAATAGGCCTTACATTTTTAAGGACATAGGTAGTTCGCCCTGATGCTTATAAATCTAAGGGTTTACGAATTACAAGTACATTTTGTTCTAATAAAATCAAAGCAAGAGATTGTTAAACTAACTCTAAGCTTTTTATGTTGATTACGTGCAACAGAAGAGTTTCTTTTTTTTATAGCAGCGTCATCACCAAAATCTATTCTTCAACAACTTATTTCAAGTTTTAACTTAATGTGAAATTTGATGAAAATACGTGTGTTAGTATTTAAGATAGGATTATCACAGAAATCATAAAAAACTGGATAGAAGCGCCGCCTGTTGAGCCATTTATTCTAAAAACTAAAAAATACAAATTTATATCAGGGAGTAACTGAATTTGAAGTTTGATAAAAATTCGAGCATTAGTTCCGGAGATAGAGCTATTGTGATAGTCATGAATAATGCGATATAGCAGCGCCACCTGTTGTGCCACTTACTCCAAAAACTGGAAAACACTCATTTATATCAGGGACTAACTGAATCTGAAGTTTGATGAAAAATCGTTCATTAGATCGTGAAATAGAGTTATTGCAATAATCATGAATAATGCCACATAGCAGCGCCACCTGCTGAGAGATTTACTCCAAAGTAAACAGAATGTGCATTTATAACGGGGACTAACTAAATCTGCAGTTTGATGAAAATTCGTACATTACTTCCTGAAATAGAGCTATTGCGATAATCATGAATAATACCACATACCAGTGAAACCTGTTGTGCGATTTACACTGAAAATTAATCAGAACCATAAAGAATTAGCGGAATCTAAAGTTTTATGGAAATCCGTCCAATAGTTCTTGATATATAGCTATTGTGAAAATCTTGGGAAAAAAAGCAGCGTAGCAGCATCACCTGTTGAGAGATATATATCAAAAACTGATCAGATTCAGGTCTATCTGAATCTAAAGTCTTATGAAATTTCGTGCATTAGTTCTTGAAATAGACTACCCATAAAATTGAGACAGAAAAACTCACAAACTCGCAGACAGACATTAAAAAAAAAAAAAAAACATGATTTTTGGAATCTTTGAACCCTAAAATGTGTAAATCTGTCAAAAACCGGAATTTGAAAATTTTCATGAATCCAATACTTTCTCCTTGTAAAGATAGAAGAAAATAATAAAGTAGAACTATAAATCATGTTAAGCTGCAAGCTGCAAGGACTACAACTCACGCTTAATAGAAATTCTGATCCCCCCTCTTCTATTTAAAACTAGAAAAAATAAAATAAAATATTGGGATTAAGGTTAAATGTCAAAAAATTATTTTAAATGTCAAAAATTAAAATCCGTTGATCCCAAAATGAAGCGAAAAAGATGAGGGCTGTATCCAAATATAGTAATTCATACAATTTCATGGATGCTGTATTGACACTAATCAATAAATATATAGATACAGCCCTTCATCTTTTTGCTTCTTTTTGGGAACAACGGATTTTGAGCTTATACTATCAATGATAATTTTCAGAATTTTCAAGCTATGTTTTTGAGACTTTCACAAAAGTTGCTTTATCACCTTAGCTAACACATTATGCAAATTATATTTTGATTGGTTTCACGCATGCGCAGTAAAAAATGTTTTAGTAAACCCTCTCATTATTCATACAATTTTTATTATTTTTTAATTCTGATTACAGGGTTTTGTGTACAATATCATTAGTCATGTTTTCTGAAAAGAACTTTCTTTTATATTAAGAATTCTGAAAATTATAAGCAAAGAACTTGGCAAAATTTTAGACTATTTTTATGAAAACCTTAATTTATCTACGAGTATTCATGCTATCCTCATAAAAATGAACATAGTTAATTAAAGTATTTCAATTAATGATAACCTACAGTTTGAAAGCTTTTGCTACATTAGTTTTGACAGGGTGATCCAAAAGATATTCGTTCTTTTTCAATTTGTAAACGGTCCCCTATGGGATTTCGAAAAAAAAAATATATTTGCAGAAATATATTACCTGTGTTATTTTGTTTTACACACCTGAAATTTCAGGATAATTCCTCATGTATTTCTCCAGCTATTTAACAAAACATCAAAAATCGCAAGTAATATGACAGGACTGTGTATTATCCATAAAACTAAAGGTAATATAATAGTAAACAATCATGGATTAACAGTTACTATAAACTACTAAGTATTACACTTACAATGTTTAATTATCCTTATTTAGTGCTTATTCTTAATTTCCTCTAAAAACCTATTAAATTTTGAACTGTTATAAGACTGTAATAGATATAGCAATTATGCTATCAATATTTTATTAAAAATTCTCAATCAAATTTATAAATTCATAACAGCGATAGATCATATGAATACAGAATAATTTTCGCATATTAACTAATTTCATCATTTATAATAACTACAGTTTGCAAACTGGTATTATACATATACAATAAGTCGGAATTCCTTCTACTTGTAAATAGTAAATGTTTTTTTTTTTTTTCCTTTTCTGAAATTAAAATTTAAATCAGGTTAAAAAAATGTAATGAAGACATTTTACATGTTAATAATATAAAATTAATTTTCGTATATTTGTTTTAGAAAAAAAAACAATGATATGATAATATTTATTAAATTACTAATTAACTTAATGTGATTTTAATTTGAAATAATTTATATAATTCTAATATTAAAGTATTAGTTGCAGACTTTATATTCCCAAGATGGCAGTACTATCAACGATTGAATTATTTCTTCTCTCTTTAATTAAAAGTATCTGAAGTGGACCATTTCTACAGTTTAGTAAATTCCTACGGTTCTATTTATTGCCTATGTTTCTTCAGTCCTGCTATTTAATAAATAATCTATGGTTTCCTTCAATTAGCTTATAAACTAATTTATTATGTTATGCATCATTAACGTAATAAATCATTTGCATGTTTGACTTGGAAAATTTAAATCAATTTTCCAGCTGTGGATGACACTGAAGTTACAATTCAATAGTCTTTATTTTCTTAAAAGTAATTACGGTTGACTCTTTACTTAATTTTCAATTATTATCTCTATTTTTTTAGTCCATTTTAATCAATTTCCTTAAGGTTCCATTTATTTGCATAAAAAATAATGTATTATGTTTTTGTTTGATTACTATGATATACTTGATAACTATTATGTTTAGTTATTATTATTAATACTTATTCCATCTATTTGTTATTTCCTAATCGTCAGAAATGTTGTTAAGGGTGTATTTCGATTCTAACTGCGTATTTTCAAATTTATTTTTGAATTCATTTTTGCTCTCATATGCATCAAACTGGCAAATTGTCTTATATAGAAAGTACTCAAGGTGCCGTGATTGTCGATTCTATGATAAATGCAGAAAATATCGCTAAAAAAGCAATCAAAAACGGCATTTTGAACCGATTTTTTCGAAGCGGGATATCTGTGAACGAAAAAAAAGGGTCGTATTGAGACGATAATTGTTTATAAATCAAATTCTTATGAATTGAGCGTAAAATGACATCACGTGGCACCTTATACGTCTCTTCAAAAATCCCCTCAGCAAATTTCATGTTTCTACTTTAAAAAATGTATCTGAGATTGTACCAGAAAATTTCAAGCTGTTAAAATTAAAAAAGCGTTTTTTCGAATACACCCTTAACTGCAACTTTCTATTATAACACGTGCATGAGTTCTGAGATTGCGGTCAGTTATGCAGCTTGGTATATTCTGAGGTTTTGGTTTTTTTCAATATCTATTTTACACAGTAAGATTTTTTTTTTCTCACATGTTTCGATTTTTGATTTAATTTATGTAAGGATTATATGTGTTCAAATTTCATGATTTATTTTTATTTTGTGATAACGGTTGATCAGACAATGGTAGAAATTTGGATTAGAGCAAGTTTCCTAGATTCTATTTGATAAATTACCGTATATTACTTGTGATCATATAATATTTCCCTTGAAAACGATTTATGCATCACAAGTTCCATTTTTATTCAATGTTGTTTTACTTTTGTGCCTTCCATTTATTTTTATCGTTATGTTTAGATATATCCTATTAAGATATCCTCAATTAAGTAAAATGGATTTGTCAGTGATTTCAATTTTGCTGGTCTTTTTTCTTATTTATTAAAATTTTTCAGTTACGAACGGTTTGGCAGAGTGTGTTAAAAAATTTATTTTTCAATACATATTTATTTTTTATAATTCATTTTTCTATATATTTATATATATATATATATATATATGTATATATATATATATATATATATATATATATATATATATATATATATATACTATATTGTAACGAATCTGTCTCCAGTCTGGTTCACTTGTGAAAGGGTAGCACAATAATTCCTCATTATAATGTCCAACAGCACTTTATTACAATACTCTACATCAACATTTACTTTCTAAAAATACAAATAAACCTCACACACATCAAAAAACTGAAAATTTTAAACATTAAAATCACCAGTCTCTCTTCAAGTCAACGTCCCATTCCTCCCACACACTCCTTCGTCTCCCTTCGCCTCCATCACTCAATTCAACATTAGCGCCGTCTGGCAAAACCAAAAGAAGCATTCCGCATTCAGGAGAACAGTTGCGATAGCCTCTTGTGAAATTTTAGGCGGGAGTTAAAGTGGAAACTTAATCACATGGATTCGTCACAGACTCCTCCCCCCTCCAAATTTTGGACATGTCCAATCAAAGTCCCCACTAAAGGAGCAATAATGTGCCAGTTCCAAAGAACGCTAGAAAGTCTTTTCAAAGCACAGTGTCCACGAATAGTTGCAATGTGCCACAGGCATATTTCCCGAAAATTCATCACAGCATGGTACTGCCCTGACCAACTGTCCTAATTCTATTAAATTTTTTTTTTCTTTTTCTTTTTACAAATTTGGAATACGCGGCAATATAGCACCCCGCAATACCAGTTACAATATAAATTACATACACATAAAATAATAAAATATATACATAAATATACATAATAAAATGACATACACATAGCTGTAATCAAATACCGATTTCCATTTGGTGTAATAGGCAATGGTCCACAAGCATCAACATTTATTCTACTAAATATCTCAGATACAATGGGCACCAAAGTTAATGGGGCTTTCTTTCTGTCATTAGATTTCCCAGCTCTCTGACAAGCATCACAAGTTTTCACAAACTCCTCAATTTGCTTAAAACAATTTGGCCAGAAAAAATGCTTCACCAAGCGATCTTTTGTCTTGGCGACACCTAAATGTCCCGAGGTCTCCTCATGACACATTCTTTTAATTTGGTCCCTGAAACATTCAGGAACCACAAGTAAGTCCATTTCCTCTCCCATCTTATTAATTTTCCTCTTAACCAATAATTTTTCCTTAACTATTCTAAAATCCTTAGGTTCTGTTTCTGTCCCCCTAGCCAAAGTAAATAAGGGAGCCAATTCTTTACTCCTCCGCTGCTCTTCTGCAAATGTATCCGAATCCACTTTCACCAAGTCAACCTCCGGCAAAATTTTGCAGTCTGCACCGGAACAATCATTTTCTTCCTCCCGCGACTTCTCAGTTAATATTAATTCTTCTTCCTGACCCTCTATCGCCTCCTTCTCAGCAAGCTGTAACCGCTTCTGAGATCGTGTCAATACCACATTCACAATTTCTTTTCTCTTATCACCATCAGCTTCTATCTCCTTTAATAGAGACGCAGTTTTATTTCCAAGGATATACCTCCCCTGATCTAATTCATTTCCCAGGACGGCTGCTTTAGTGATAACATGGCCCAATTCACACTCAATCTCAATTTCGGCCATAGGCAAACATGACATCCGCTGGTCCAACAAATGCTGCACCCACACATATTCTCCTATCATGTTTTCAGATGGAACATACTTTTGACACACCACATCGATAGTTGCTCCAGTATCTCTTAAAATAGGAATACTAGTTCCATTAATCTTCCCAAAAATTGTATATGGTGCCAACAAATCCTCGTCAACCTTATTTTTAACGTGATTTACGCTGTCTAAACCGCTCTTATTTTTAAGCTTAGGGCAATCGGGCCTAAAGTGCGTTAAATCCCCACATTCAAAACAACGGAACTGTTTCCTCCTCTCAAAACTGGGATCAGGCTTTCTATCCCTAAAATAATTTCCCTTATCCTCTACATCTTGTATAAATTCACTTCTTAAGTTATTTCCCTTCCATGATCTCATTTGCCATTGATTCCTATCACCTCGATCCCTATTACTTATCGAAGTTTTACGCTGAATGCAATTTCTTACATCTTCAAATTCATCCATTTTAGTAACAAGCTCAGTGGGTGAAACTATAGTTATCCACCGATCCAAAAAACTCTCCCTAAAATCAGGCGGCGCTCTTTTTTTTATTTGATCAACTATCATCAAGTCTTTCAACTGATCATAAGTTTCTATCTTCAACCCATTCAACCAACCTTCTAAATAATTTTTTATCTCATAATAAAAATCATACCACGTACTATCAGATGCTTTCTGAATTTTCACAAAGTTCTGACGAAACCTCTCTGGACTCAATTTAAACCGCTTCAGCAACATTGTTTTGACATACTGATATTCACTAGCCTGCTGTTCAGGCTCACGAGCTATTAATTGAGAAATTTCAGTTGGTAAAACACCAATTAACTGAGTAACCCATTTTTGGGGGGAAATCCCAAGCACCTTAGCCTGCCTCTCAAACAATTCCAGAAATAAACTAATATCATCCTCTTTCACATTGAATCTGGGCATCAATCTCTGAATATCCACTCTCGATTCAAAACCTATACTAGATTGAACAGAGTCTAAGTTCTTTCCCTCATTCAACTGTAACTCTATTTTTTGTCTCTCCACCCTCTCTCTCTCGGCCACTTCCTCTCGACCTATTCTTTCATTTATCACAGTTGTAAGAATCTCTCTAACAAATTCCTCTTCATAATTAACACTCTTTGTAATTAAATTACGTAAATCAATTATTCTCATACTATCATCGACTTCCTCCCCCAATTCCAGAGCAACGATTTTCAAATCTGCTCTTCGGCCTTTCCCCAGGAAAGCCATTTCCAAATACGTTCACCGACGGGTAAGTCGCCGGTTAAACACTTTATAAGAGCGACCGGCACCCAACCAACTGACCAAATTTAATCAATACACCAATAATCTATATATTCACTATATCAAAACAATAGATAAATATACATTATACAAATAACTATAATTAATTATTCAAAAAAAATGTATCTATATACCGGTTCAAAACATCAATACTTGCATACCTTCTGTTTAACAAAAATAATACACAACTTCAATAAATTTTTTTGAACCTTTGAAAAGTCACATTTCCACCACTCAGCCTGGTCTAAAACACTATTTTTCAAAATATAATAAACATAAGATCAGTTTGACCTCAATCAAACCAGTTTGATTTTAAACATGAAGTATCTCGATACAAAATACAATAAATCAGTTTAATTTCATTTACTCAAACCAGATTGGTTTTAAAATACACTCTTCGACACAAAACATATTAACTTAAAGTCAGCTTGACTTAATTTAATCGATAAACCAGCTTGGTTTTAAATAATCCTTTTCACATTCACACCTTTTATAAAAACCAGAAAATACAAATCTGATATTGCGGCCGCTATATATATTAAAAAAACAATTTTTACAACAATTATTATACAATTATAATATTATAAAAGAAAACCAACAAATTTTAATCAAATGAACATTCCCAATACCTTAAGCTTAAATCATATAACATGCTGCAATGAAATCAAAACATACCTGTGACTCTACGTTCCTTCTCATTGCAACTCGAAGTCCAATCTGGTGAAACCTCCACTTTATGACTGTAACGAATCTGTCTCCAGTCTGGTTCACTTGTGAAAGGGTAGCACAATAATTCCTCATTATAATGTCCAACAGCACTTTATTACAATACTCTACATCAACATTTACTTTCTAAAAATACAAATAAACCTCACACACATCAAAAAACTGAAAATTTTAAACATTAAAATCACCAGTCTCTCTTCAAGTCAACGTCCCATTCCTCCCACACACTCCTTCGTCTCCCTTCGCCTCCATCACTCAATTCAACATTAGCGCCGTCTGGCAAAACCAAAAGAAGCATTCCGCATTCAGGAGAACAGTTGCGATAGCCTCTTGTGAAATTTTAGGCGGGAGTTAAAGTGGAAACTTAATCACATGGATTCGTCACAATATTATATATACACACATATATATACTATATTTGGGTCTTTGGGGATATCGAGCATCGAACCTTAGACCTTCAGTCTGAAGTATTGTGCTATGAACACTAGTCTACCATGGACCGACGTCAATAAATGCTGCCTATTTATATAATTTCGAACTCGTCTGAAAAATGATGGAAAAAAACACCTCATAAAATTTGGTAGCTATTCAAGTACCTTAAAATTGTGAATAAACAGAACTGACCAATCGACAACGCCAACTCGTTTCAAAAGTAGTATGTAACGTACGCACACACACACGCATAAAAAATAGAAAAGTCAAAATTAATACGCGTACACACATGTCTACTTTATATAAACATCCCGAATTCTACAAATATGCAGTTTGTATTCCAAACAAGTACTTCCCCGTATGATTGATAACCCCTTTTCTCGAATTAATGTTATGTTTGTACAAAATGTATCATTGAATATTGCGTTTCCTTACCAATTTCCCCTCTAAACGAAATGCCTACACAAATTTTTCAACCACTCCTAAAAACGTTTAAGGCTCCGTAAAGAAAATCAACCAACCCCTTTCTCTTTTCTTCGTTCTTTTTTTTTTCTCTTGAAAACATTTAATGCATATGATTCTGCGAGCCCCTATTTGCCACCACGCCACCACCACCACCCTCTTCAAAACTGGCGGTAAACACATGCTTCAAAAGCTGACGCGCTTCCTAACAAATGACCTCCTTCTTGATTTTTGACATTTTAAATCTATGATTCCAAAGTGCGCGTATAATTAGGGGCGCGCGATTTTCCCCTAGCACGCAAAGTAGACATTAGAGAGTGGGGCGCGCATTGTTTCATTTTCCGTGTGGGGCGCCCCCAGGAGGAGCACATCGTCAATCATGCGCCCTTCGCTAACAATGAAAGAGGGGGCAACATGACAAATGCTTCTGCTGCAACTCGACTGACAGTGGGAAAAGAAATATGCTCCATTCCTGAGATATATTATTTGGATAGCCCCAGCCGCCCCTCCCCCCCCCCCCTCTCCTTACTTTTGCGTAAATGATGAACGGAAAATACGGTTGCATCTGATTCGGTTTTTCTTGTATCTTTTAGTTGCTTTTGTACGGTGGAAAATAAGGTATGAAAAATGTTTTTTCAGGTTGAAACTGGAATATTTAAAGGGGGTCGTATAAGTTTTCGATTTAAAGTAATGCTATTGCTCCGAGCAAGTAACGTTATGGATAAACGCTTGCTTAAATCTTTAGCGAATGGAAATCGTTAATAGAAAAGTTCATGTTGAATTATATAAATCGATCTAGTTAAATCCGATGTAGATTTCATGTATAATGTGGTAATTATATAATGCTTAATCAATAAATAATCATGCAATCTTAAAAGCCATTATGCATTTACAGATAGTTCAATATATTAACTGCTGAGTGACTATTCATTAATATGAAAGATGGAACTGTCGTCGGTAAATGGTTTGCATTAGCAAATTTATTCAAGCAGATATTATTCGCTAAATTATAACAATATAAATGTTCCCATTTATTGTTTATTATGTAACTTTTTCAATTTAACAAACGTCAAATTATTAATAAAATATGAACATAATTACCATACAAATTAAACATTTGTTAAAAATTACTTAAATGAAAAAAAGGCAACTTTGTGATCTAAGTTTTAGTTTATTTTTGTTCGGAAATTCATGAAACTAGTGTTGTAGTTCAGAAACTGCCTAATCGCACTCATTTTTTTTTTTTCTTGCAAACGCAATAGATATTATACCACAAGCCGTCAAAGTTGACATTTTGAATCACATTTTCCGATGAAAGTAGAGAAAATAGTCAACGAAAGAGAGGAAAACATTTGATCACGTGATCAAAATCGCTTATAACAAGGTAGGTAATTTAATTATCATAAAATGGAAAATTCAGTTCCATTCGAAAGCAATTCCGTAGTCAAGCCGTACGGAAGTAGTCATTCCGTAGTAATTTTATGTCTTTCCGGTGTATTAGAAAAAACGCTTTTCCACCTTCAACAGCTCGAAATTTTTTGATACAATTTTAGACACGTTTTTAAAAATAGAAACATGAAACTTGCAGAGGGGATTTTTGAAGAGACGTACAAGGTGCCGTGTGATGTCATTTTACGCTCCATTCATTCGAATTTGATTTATAAACAATTATCTTCTCAGTGTGACACTTTTTTTCGTTCCCAAATCTCCCACTTCGGAAAAATTGGTTCAAAATGCCGTTTTTGATTGCTTTTTTTGCAATGTTTTCTGCATTTATCAAAGAATTGAAAGTCACGGCACCTTGCGTACTTTCTAAATAAGACAACTTGCCAGTTTGATGCATATGAGAGCAAAAATCAATTTAAAAATAAATCGGAAAATAAGCAGTTTGAATCGAAATACACCCTTAAAACGAAAGAGTGGATTTGGCTTCTCAGGAAAAAGCTATAATTTATTAGATCGTGAATGAGTTTTTTGTCAAACGTTTTACTCGTCTTGAATTAAATTTGTTTTTTTTAAACTACTCATCTTGATTTAAATTGCTTACAAATAACTCTGTACTCGAGTTGCTTCAACTCTTTTTGAGAAGTTGCCTTTCAAAACATAAGATGAGCAAATTTCGGCTCAACTTGAGTTATTTTTTGGCTGACATTTTAAGAGAGAACAGTGTCAAAAAAGACTTAAAAAAGTAATTTGACTGAAATTTATTTGCACTGCTATATTTTTTTAAAAGGTTATTTTCGCACTATTACATTTCGAAAGTTTTTGGAAAATTTTCTTAGAAATAAGCGACTAAAGTCGAATAGCTCTACCGTTTTCTTGTCAATACCTAAAAGGAATATAAAATCTATTGATCTTTTTATGAAACTTTTTTTACAATGAACTACTGATGCATAAAAATTCCATTGTGATCGGGTTTTTGACGGATTTACACGTTTTAAGGGTGTATTCGAAAAAACGCTTTTCCACCTTCAGCAGCTCGAAATTTTCCGATACAATTTCAGACATATTTTTAAAAGTAGTATCATGAAACTTGCTGAGGGGATTCTTGAAGGGACGTATGAGGTGCCGAGTAAAGTCTTTTTACGCTCAATTCATTAGAATTTGATTTATAAGCAATTAACTTCTCTGGAAGACCCTTTTTTTCGTTCCCTTATCTCCCACTTCGGAAAATTCGGTTCAAATTGCCGTTTTTGATTGCTTTTTTTGCAATATTTTGTACACTTATCAAAGAATTGACCTTTACGGCACCTTGTGCACTTTCTAAATAAGAGAATCTGCGAGTTTCATGTGTTTGAGAGCAAAAGTGAATTCAAAAATTAATCGGAAAACAAGCAGTTTGAATCGAAATACACCCTTAAGGCCCTACATCAGTAACGCTCCGAGATAGAACGGCTAATGTTATTTCAATGGAAGAAATTTATCGCTTTCATTCCTTTGCATTTTGCTCAAATTTAATAATTTTTGTTGTTTTGAAAACCTGTAGGTTTAAACTATGCACCTCATTCTGAAATTTTATTTCTTTTTTTAATTTTAAGGCGATACAAGTGCGTTATTTTATAGTCTTTAAAATTCACCTTTAATGTCTTATTACGAAAAATCTGTTTCATATTTTAAAATTTGGTAAAACAGCATGCAGAGTTTAATTATTTAGCTTTCAGAAAATGCTTTTTATTTTGATTTTTACAAAAATTTAATCTATGCTATTTGTATAAAAAGTTGAAATACTTTGATTGAAAATAGTCGAAAATGGTGTTTAACTCCGCCTTTAAAAGGGAGACGCCTTAAAAGTAATTAGGGTGAAAGACGATATGGGTTTACCTCCAGGGAGTCTTACAGGGACGAAGGTGTAAAATCTTGCCTGTGGCTATTAGTAAAATGTTGTTTGCTGGTTTAGGATAAAAAAATAAAAACATCCTTTCCTGAATGCATGATAGTTCGATCAGAAATGAATTTCAGAAATGATGTAAATACATGTTGATTTCAAAAAGTTTGTTTAACTAGGCATTCAATCTCAAATGTACTTTAAAAGCATTATTGATTTCGAATAAAAACACATTTAACATTTTTATTATTTTTCTTCCATATATTTGAAGTTTAATTTCTAAAAAAGATTCTTTAATTGCGGACAACATCAAATTGAAATATTCGTTAATTTATAAAAAATAGTAGAATTAACTTTTTGTCATCTGCAGTCGACAAAGGGAAAAGAAGAAAGGGCAGAAAGAAAATAACAATGGTTTTGACATTAAAAATGAATAGATATATTCGAGAATAAATACATTTGTATTAAATTTTTCTATATCTTTTTTTTTTTTTTTTTTTTTTTGTATCATTCTTTTAGACAATTCTTAATGAATTAGTTTAAATGTTCCTTTTCATAAATATTTCATAAATATTTCTATTTTAATCAATAAATGTTTGCAGTATACCCACTCTAAAATATAAAGTAATTATTATGCAATTCATGATTGAATTGGATAACACTAATTTAAAAGATAGAAATGTATTTATTTTGACACTTCTATCGAAAATTATGACTAATTTACAATACATTAGAAAATATATTCTGTTGCGGTAAAATTCACATCCGTAAATGATATATTTTGCTTTATTGTATATAAATTGTCTTTCCTTTGTTTTTCCCTTTCAGAAAGATAAACGAATGATTTTTAAAGTTCTTATACTATTTTAACTAAATAATACGCATATATTCCAAAGCCTGTCATAGTCAAACTGATCTAAGTTTTAGAATAGCGGTTTTTTCAGTCACGCAAAAAAACAAACTCAATTATACTAAACCTATGGAAGATTTTTTTAAAGATACCATATTTTCATTCCAATTTTTAATTATTTTTTTTCTGCATAGTATAGCTGACGATGGTTTGTATAGAGGCCGCTTTTTACTTTTTTCGATACTGATTGTAGATTTTAAATATGAGGATAATATCACTTTTGAAAACGGTTCCGAAAATGAAACTGTCCTGTAAAAAAAATTAAAAAAGTAGAAAAAGGCCTTTGAAGAGATCGCTCTGAGATATTAAAGGGGAAAAATATTAAAATGTAGACGAGACTTATTTATAAATTTCGACCGTTGGATTATCGTCGAAAGAATTATCATAAGCTAGTAAATTGTTTCATTTGATTAAAGTATATATATATATATATATACCCGTAAAATAAATCGAAAAAATAGAAAATGGCCTTTGTGCAAATCGATATCAACTAGGCAAAGTAAAAAAAAAAAAAAATAAAAAAAATAAACTATTAAAACACAGACGATAAACTTTTATAAATTTCTTTCATAGCATTAGTTTTAAAGCGAAGGCATTGTTTCGTTTAACTGCCGTAGCCTCTTTAAAATAAATAAAATCGTAAAAGCTATTCAATGTAAGAGAAAAAAAAAATATTTTTTTTAAATGTAGGCGAGATATCTTTATAAATTTCTACAATGGGATTTCGCTTGACTGAAGTAAGTCACTTTAAAATACCTGTATCGAAATCAAAAATTGTAATACGGCCTTTGTACAGAAAGATCCCAGCTGTTGAATATAAAAAAGATTATTAAAATATAGACGAGATATTTCTATAAATTTCTGTGATAGGATTTCGCTTCATTGAAGTAAGCCCCTTTAAAATACCCGTAAAGAATCGAAAAAAATATAAAGCGGTATTTGTACAGAAATATCTCAGAAATTCAATGCTAAAAAAATCATTTTAAAAATTAAAATGTTGACGAGATATCTTTATAAATTTCTATAATGGGACTTCTCTCTATTCAAGTAAGCCACTTTAAAATACCCGTAAAAAATCGAAAAAATGTAAAAAGGTGTTTGTACAGAGAAATCTCCGATATCTAATGCCCCCCCCCCCCCCCCCCGAAAAAAATTTTAAAGACAATTAAAATACAAACGAGATATCTTTAAAAATTTCTAAAATGTGATTTAGATCTATTGAAGTAAGTCACTTTAAAATACCCGTAACAAAATCGAAAAGATATAAAACGTTCTTTGTAAAGAAAGATATCAGTTATATAATGAAAAAAAATTACAAGTATTAAAATGATCTTTACAAGTGACTTTTAATTGATCTTAAAGATATCTTTATAAATTTCTACCATGGGATTTTACTTGATTGAGGTAATCATCAGTTTATATTTACTTGTAGACGAGATATCTTTATAAATTTCTAACATTCAATGCTAAAAAAATCATTTAAAAATATTAAAATGTAGAAGAGAAAAATATATATTTATATGAACTTCAAAACTTCATAGGATTTCGCTTGATTGAAGTAAGCCCCTTTAAAACTCCCATAAAAAAATCCAAAAAATATAAAACGGTCTTTGTACCGAAAGATCTCAGATATCCAATGCCAAAAAAACATTTAAAAATATTTAAATGTAAAAAAGATATATTTATAAATTTCTACTAAAGGATTTCGCTTGATTGAAGTAGCCTCTTTGAACACCTGTAAACGAAACCAAATAAGTACAAAACGGTCTTAACACCGAAAAATCTCAGCTATCCAATGACAAAAAAAATCATCTTAAAATATTAAAATGTAGAAGAGATATTTTTATAAATTTCTACAATTGTATTTCACTTGACTGAAATAGCTTTTTTAAAATTCCCCTAAACAAAGACGAAAAAGTACAAAACGGTCTTTGTACCGAAAGATCTTAGATATCGAATGCCAAAAAATAATTTAAAAATATTAAAATGTAGAAGAGATATTTTTATAAATTTCTACCATTGGATTTCACTTGACAGAAGTAGCTTTTTTAAAATTCCCCAAATAAAATTCTAAAAAGTACAAAACGGTCTTTGTACCGAAAGATCTTAGCTATCCAATGACAAAAAAATCATTTAAAAATATTAAAATGTAGAAGAGATATTTTTATAAATTTCTACCAATGGATTTCACTTGACAGAAGTAGCCTCTTTAAAACACCTGTAAACACATTAAAAAAAGTACAAAACGGTCTTTGTACCGAATGATCTCAGCTATCCAATGACAAAAAAAACATTTAAAAATATTAAAGTGTAGAAGAGATATTTTTAGAAATTTCTAGCATTGGATTTCACTTGACTGAAGTAGCTTTCTTAAAATTCCCCTAGAGAAAGTCCAAAATGTAAAAAACGGTCTTTGTACAGAAAGATCTCAGCCATCCTATGACATAAAAATCATTTAAAAATATTAAAATGTAGAAGACATATTTTTATAAATTCCTACCATTGGATTTCACTTGACTGAACTAGCATTTTTAAAACACCTGTAAACAAAGTCGAAAAAGTACAAAACGGTCTTTGTACCGAAAGATCTTAGCTATCCCATAACAACAGAATCATTTAAAAATATTAAAATGTAGACGAGATATTTTTATAAATTTCTACCATTGGAATTCACTTGACTGAAGTAGCTTTTTTAAAATTCCCCTAAACAAAGTCGTAAAAGTACAAAACGGTCTTTGTACCGAAAGATCTTAGCTATCCAATGACAAAAAAATCATTTAAAAATATTAAAATGTAGTAGAGATATTTTTATAAATTTCTACCATTAGATTTCACTTGACTGAAGTAGCTTTTTAAAAATTCCCCTAAACAAAGTCGTAAAAGTACAAAACGGTCTTTGTACCGAAAGATCTTAGCTATCCAATGACAAAAAAATCATTTAAAAATATTAAAAATGTAGAAGAGATATTTTTATAAATTTCTACCATTGGAATTCACTTGACTGAAGTAGCCTCACTAAAAAACCTGTAAACAAAATCAAAAAAGTACAAAACGGTCTTTGCACCGAAAGATCTCAGCTATCCAATGACAAAAAAATCATTTAAAAATATGAAAATGTAGAAGAGATATTTTTTATAAATTTCTACCAATGGATTTCACTTGACTGAAATAGCTTTTTTAAAATTCTCATAAACAAAGTCGAAAAAGTAAAAAACGGTCTTTGTACAGAAAGATCTGAGATATCGAATGCCAAAAAATATTTTAAAAATATTAAAATGTAGAAGAGATATTTTTATAAATTTCTTCCACTGGATTTCACTTGACTGAAGTAGCTTTTTTAAAATTCCCCTAAACAAAGTCGAAAATGTACAAAACGGTCTTTGCACCGAAAGATCTCAGCCATCCCATGAAAAAAAAAACATTTAAAAATATTAAAATGTAGACGAGATATGTTTATAAATTCCTGCCATTGGATTTCACTTGACTTAAGTAGCTTTTTTAAAATTCCCCTAAACAAAGTCGAAAATGTACAAAACGGTCTTTGTACAAAAAGATCTAAGCTATCCAGTGACAAAAAAATTATTTAAAAATATTAAAATGTAGAAGAGATATTTTTATAAATTTTTACCATTGGATTTCACTTCACTGAAGTGGCTTTTTTAAAATTCCCCTAAACAAAGTCGTAAAAGTATAAAACGGTCTTTGTACCGAAAGATCTTAGCTATCCAATGACAAAAAAATCATTTAAAAATATTAAAAATGTAGAAGAGATATTTTTATAAATTTCTACCATTGGAATTCACTTGGCTGAAGTAGCCTCACAAAAACACCTGTAAACAAAATCAAAAAAGTACAAAACGGTCTTTGCACCGAAAGATCTCAGCTATCCAATGACAAAAAAATCATTTAAAAATATGAAAATGTAGAAGAGATATTTTTTATAAATTTCTACCAACGGATTTCACTTGACTGAAATAGCTTTTTTAAAATTCTCATAAACAAAGTCGAAAAAGTAAAAAACGGTCTTTATACAGAAAGATCTGAGATATCGAATGCCAAAAAATATTTTAAAAATATTAAAATGTAGAAGAGATATTTTTATAAATTTCTTCCACTGGATTTCACTTGACTGAAGTAGCTTTTTTAAAATTCCCTTAAACAAAGTCGAAAAAGTACAAAACAGTCTTTGTGCCGAAAGATCTAAGATATCCATGCAAAAAAAAAAAAAAAAAAAAAAAAAAAAAAAAAAAAAAAAAAACATTAAAATGTAGAAGATTTTTTTTTTTTTTTTTTTTTTTTTTTTTTTTGTTATTACTACCATTTGATTTCACTTGACTGAAGTAGCTTTTTTAAAATTATCCTAAACAAAGTCGAAAAAGTACAAAACGGTCTTTGTACCGAAAGATCTGAGATATCGAATGCCAAAAAATCATTTAAAAAACTTTAAAAATAAAAAGATATATTTATAAAATTCTTCTATAGGATTTTGCTTCATTGAAGTAAATTCTTTAAAACACCTCTAAACAAAATCAAAAAAATACAAAACAGTCTTTGTACCGAAAGATCGCAGCTATGAAATGCCAAACAAATCATTTAAAAATATTAAAATGTAGAAGAGATATTTTTATAAATTTCTACCATTGGATTTCACTTGACTGAAGTAGCTTTTTTAAAATTCCCCTAAACAAAGTCGAAAATGTACAAAACGGTCTTTGCACTGTAACGTCTTGATGACTCCTCTTTGAAATGCAACACATGGCCACTCAAACATTTCATAGACAGTATTTACTAATTGGCCACCTCGGTTGAAATCGAACTTATCCACTGAAGGACTCCAGATGGCTATAACTCTGTTAAATAAAATACTAAATTTCAGAGAGAAGTGCCAGGACTGACATTTCGGTAAATATGAACTAATGAGGGCTAAGATGGTCATGTGACCAAAGTTTGGAGTTGAACGCAGCCAGGAGGGCAGATGCTCGAGAAAGGCGATGGAAAGCGGTCGCGTAGGCCATTTCCTACTTGTTTAACTATAGGGGGAACTGGGGTACATTGATACAGTTTTTTTCTAAGATTTTTTTTGGTGTCAAGAAAGTAGAAAATTCAAGTTTTTTTTCCATGAGGTGACAGCAAAACTTGTGTAGTATGTTATAAAAATGTACAATCATTGTTTTATATAGTATTTTTGCATGTAATTTTTAAAAAATCAAAAAAAGTCATTTGTGTCAATGTGCCCCATCCCCGGGGCAGATTGATACGTTTGAGAAAAATGACGACAAAATAATACCAATACATATTTTTCATAGAAAATGAATTAGAAAACCATTTTATATTTATTTATAAAAATTCAAATCACCCACAATTTATTTTTAAGCAATATTAAAGCAATCAAAATTAAATATATTATGACCTGATGTTCTGGCTGTTTCTTGTCTGATTGTAGGCTGTGGTAACTTTGTCATATCTAGCACTTCAACCCCAGCATTATCTTCTTTCTTATGAAAGATGAAAAAATTACCAGTTTTTCTGTTTATAAATAGGTTCATAAACCGAAAATAAAGGATAATTATATTAAAAATTCTGTTTATAATATAAGTATCATTTTCTGTTCTGCAGTTTGTTTCTCTTACTTAACATTTCGCATGTCGAAAATACTTTTTTCTCTGGAGAATCGATATAAATTCAAGATTTGCCAGAATGGCGTCCTTTTCTTTTATTAGTTCTACTAGCACTAGATGCTGGGTAAGTTCCTACGTCTTCTGTTTTCAAAAATACTATAAAATGTTCTAATATAAAGAAATTAGAGCTATTTCACTTCAATAAAAACTAATATTAGAAATTTTTCGTGAGAAAAAAGGTTGGATTAAGGAGTGTATGGTAAAAAAAATAATAAAAGATAATGAAAATATGAACTATTAAAGGATTTAGGCTGTATCAATGTGCCCCGTCATAGACTGTATCAATGTGCCCCATACAGCGATTTTGAATAAAATGAGTCTCAAATCCAACACTTCACAATATATCTAACAATAAATAATGAAGAACTGATAAAGAGTAGCTGTACTTACTAGGGAGAGTATTCATTTTGGTTGAAAATACTGGAACAGTTATATAATAGCATTTCAATTGTACAACTCATATTTACTTTTGAACAACAAAAACAATAAATCACCCGTCCCATTTCATCAAACTACTGAATCATTCCAAGATTTTCTGTATGTAGTTGAATACACTAGCATCATCTTTTGGAGCTGTTGTGAAACTTCCTGTAATGACCCTGTGAGCGGTAGAGGGGGTGTATCAATGTGCCCCATGTATCAATGTACCCCAGTTCCCCCTACTCCCTTTTATTTTCAGTGTGTGTTCTGTCATTATATGTCTGTGTTTTTTACGTAACGTGATTGTTGTTAATAAAAAGTAAAAAGACCAAGTTTACAGTAGGGTCTTATTTAAATCCGTCACCGAACGAGAATGTGCCGGTATTGTTTTTGCCGTAAAAAGGTTGCACTACTACTTAGACGGTCGAAAATTTAGAATCATAACAGATCACAATCCTTTGCGGTTTTTACAAACTCATGCGAGTTCGAATTCAAGACTGATGCGATGGAGCCTTGCTTTACAACCGTACGATTTTGAGATCGAACATCGTGCAGGAAAAAAACAAAAATGCTGACAGTCTCAGCAGAGCGGCTTTTGACCAGTAACATTGTATCATTAAAATATAACTTAAGGGTATTTGTTTTAATACTATATATTTAGAGGATACTTATTGTTGTTGTTTTGTGTTGTAACTAAAAGTGTCATATAAGGAATAAGATTTATATCCGAGTAGATATTTCTCGCATTTTTAGAAAAATGAATGAGAATGAGCAATTTAGGTTTACAGTAAAAGGGTTGCATTATTATTAAGAATAGTTTACGCGTCTTTGTTTAGTATTGTATAAGTATATATATTTGTTTCTGATTTAAACTATCCTTAGAAGATATTTATTGTTTTAAAAACATGATAACATGAAAGATAGATTTATTGTGTAAAGTACCTGTGATGTTTTTTTTAATTTTGTTTATGCTAAAGGTAAAGCCTTGAACGAAGGTACAGTTTTTTATGTTATTGGTGTGAATATCATTATTATTATTCTTCTTGTATAACTAGTGTTCAATTGTATTGTGATAATTATTCTTCTTGTATAACTAGTGTTCAATTGTATTGTGATAATAGTATATTGCTGAATCCCTCCCACCATAAAAATAGAAATAATTAAAGGAATCTCATAATAATAAAAAATAATAATAATAAAAAAAAAATATATATATATATATTCACATAAATGTTTTGTTTTGATTTTAAAAATAAAATTTGTTAGAGTAGATTGCTTTTATTTTGTATTACAGTTAACTCCTGAATTAATAGTGATTTTGCACCTGTGTGTTTAAGAAAATTTTTTCTTGAGAAAAAATTTTAAATTTTGGTAGGGAGGAGCTGTAACGTCTTGATGACTCCTCTTTGAAATGCAACACATGGCCACTCAAACATTTCATAGACAGTATTTACTAATTGGCCACCTCGGTTGAAATCGAACTTATCCACTGAAAGACTCCAGATGGCTATAACTCTGTTAAATAAAATACTAAATTTCAGAGAGAAGTGCCAGGACTGACATTTCGGTAAATATGAACTAATGAGGGCTAAGATGGTCATGTGACCAAAGTTTGGAGTTGAACGCAGCCAGAAGGACAGATGCTCGAGAAAGGCGATGGAAAGCGGTCGCGTAGGCCATTTCCTACTTGTTTAACTATACTCCCTTTTATTTTCAGTGTGTGTTCTGTCATTATATGTCTGTGTTTTTTACATAACGTGATTGTTGTTAATAAAAAGTAAAAAGACCAAGTTTGCAGTAGGGTCTTATTTAAATCCGTTACAGCACCGAAAGATCTCAGCCATCCCATGACAAAAAAAAAAAACATTTAAAAATATTAAAATGTAGACGAGATATGTTTATAAATTCCTGCCATTGGATTTCACTTGACTTAAGTAGCTTTTTTAAAATTCCCCTAAACAAAGTCGAAAATGTATAAAACGGTCTTTATACAAAAAGATCTAAGCTATCCAGTGACAAAAAAAAATCATTTAAAAATATTAAAATGTAGAAGAGATATTTTTATAAATTTTTAACATTGGATTCACTGAAGTAGCCTTTTTAAAATTCCCCTAAACAAAGTCGAAAAAGTACAAAACGGTCTTTGTACCAAAAGATCTGAGATATCGAATGCCAAATAATAATTTACAAATATTAAAATGTAGAAGAGATATTTTTGTAAATTTCTACCATTGGATTTCACTTCACTGAAGTAGCTTTTTTAAAATTCCCTTAAACAGAGTCGAAAAAGTACAAAACGGTCTTTGCACAGAAAGATCTCAGCCATCCCATGACAAAAAAATCATTTAAAAATATTAAAATGTAGAAGAGATATTTTTATAAATTCCTACCATTGGATTTCATTTGACTGAAGTAGCCTCTTTAAAAGACCTGTAAACAAAATCAAAAAAGTACAAAACGGTCTTTGTACCAAAAGATCTGAGATATCGAATGACAAATATATTAATTTACAAATATTAAAATGTAGAAGAGATATTTTTATAAATTTCTACCATTGGATTTCACTTGACTGTAGTAGCTTTTTTAAAATTCATCTAAACAAAGTCGAAAATATAAAAGACGGTCTTTGTACAAGAAGATCTAAGTTATCCAATGACAAAAAAATCATTTAAAAACATTAAAATGTAGAAGAGATATTTTTATAAATTTCTACCATTGGATTTCACTTGACTGAAATAGCTTTCTTAAATTCCCCCTAAACAAAGTCGAAAAAGTACAAAACGGTCTTTGTACCGAAAGATCTCAGCTATCCAATGACAAAAAAATCATTTAAAAATATTAAAGTGTAAAAGAGATATTTTTAGAAATTTCTAGCATTGGTTTTTACTTGACTGAAGTAGCTTTCTTAAAATTCCCCTAGAGAAAGTCGAAAATGTATAAAACGGTCTTTGTACAGAAAGATCTCAGCTATCCTATGACATAAAAATCATTTAAAAATATTAAAATGTAGAAGACATATTTTTATAAATTCCTACCATTGGATTTCACTTGACTGAACTAGCTTTTTTAAAATTCCCCTAAACAAAGTCGAAAAAGTACAAAACGATCTTTGTACCGAAAGATCTGAGATATCGAATGCCAAAAAATAATTTAAAAATATTAAAATGTAGAAGAGATATTTTTATAAATTCCTACCACTGGATTTCACTTGACTGAAGTAGATTTTTTAAAATTTCTCTAAACAAAGTCGAAAAAGTACAAAACGATCTTTGTACCGAAAGATCTCAGCTATCCAATGACAAAAATTCATTTAAAAATATTAAAATGTAGAAGAGATATTTTTATAAATTTCTTCCATTGGATTTCATTTGACTGAAGTAGCTTTTTAAAAATTCCCTTAAACAAAGTCGAAAATGTACAAAACGGTCTTTGTACCGAAAGATCTCAGGTATCTAATGACAAAAACATCATTTAAATATATTAAAATGTAGAAGAGATATTTTTATAAATTTCTACAATGGGATTTCACTTGACTGAAATAGCTTTTTAAAAATTCCCCTAAACAAGGTCGAAAAAGTACAAAACGGTCTTTGTACCGAAATATCCTAGATATCGAATGCCAAAAAATAATTTAAAAATATAAAAATGTAGAAGAGATATTTTTATAAATTTCTTCCATTGGATTTCACTTGACTGAAGTAGCCTCTTTAAAACACCTGTAAACAAAATAAAAAAAAAGTACAAAACGGTCTTTATACCGAAAAATCTCAGCTGTTCAATGCTAAAAAAATCATTTAAAAATATTAAAATACAAACAAGATATCTTAAAAATTTCTATCTTGGGATTTCGCTCTATTGATGTAAGCCACTATAAAATACTCGTAACAAAATCGAAAAAATATAAAACGGTCTTTGTACAGTTCAATGATCTCAGCTATTCAATGCTAAAAAAATCATTTAAAAATATTAAAATGTAGAGGAGATTCTTTGGAAAATGTTTAATGTGCAATCTCTGACATAATAATCACGATCTGTATGTGGTCTTTTAAAATTACATATAAATGATTCAATTTCACATGAAACTATCTAACAAAAAAGGTCAATGTCAACTTGTTTTAAAACGGATCCGAGTGTTTTGGTCAGAAATTATCTCGAAGAAACTATCCAAATGCACATATCCCTCGGGCTATCAGTATTGAAAAGGTGCGAGAGTTTTTAGCATTTGCTAATGACTTTTTTCTTCCTGGGGTATCTTATCCCCTTTTTATCGCCTGGAGGTAAAGGGTGGCGTGAGATGACCATTTTCTTATTAATTACAAGCTTGGAAAATATCATTGGTCTTTTAAAGTGTCAATCTTTGGGTTCGGGATACGCCTTCCTGGTGGCAACACGCATAGGTTTGTGATCGGATTTTGAGTTTCGGTTTGACTGATGCAGGCTCTTAAGGGTGTATTCGAAAAATTAAATTTCTTTAAAAAAAATTTTAATGACCGCTAATTTTAAACAAGATGGCGGATGAAACTGGTTAACGAACTCAGTCCAGGCTTTATTAAGTACTATGTACAAACCAAGTTACATCCAAATCGATTTATAAATACGAGTGTTATCACGTGACAAAAATCAGATCGTTTGAAAATGTCAGCCATAAGAAAAATTCAAAGTGCTATAACTCAATCATTTTTTAAGATATAGACAAAGTAAAAAGTGTTCTAGAATCGGTGTTTTAGGATCTAACACATAAAATAAAAATATTTTTCAATTTTTATTTTTTTTGTATTTATTTTTAAATTTTAAATTTTTTAAATGGCCGCCATTTTGAAACAAGATGGCGGATGATGCTGGCCAACGAACTCGGTCGAGATATTTGTATGTACTATGTACATAGCAAGTTTCATTCAAATTGGTTCATAAATACGTTAGTTATAGCATGACAAAAATCAGATCGTTTCAAAATGTCAGCCATAAGAAAAAATCTAAGTGCTATAACTCAATCATTTTTTAAGATATAGAGAAAGTAAAAAGTGTTCTGCATATGGTGTTTTAAGATCTAACACACAAAATAAAAATATTTTTCAACTTTTAGTTTTTTCGCATTTAATTTTAAATTTTAATTTTTTTTAAATTTTTAAATGGCCGCCATTTTGAAACAAAATGGCGGATTATGCTGGCCAAGGAACTCGGTCGAGATATTTGTATGTGCTATGTACATACCAATTTTCATTCAAATCGGTTCATAAATTCGTTAGTTATAGCATGACAAAAATCAGATCGTTTCAAAATGTCAGCCATAAGAAAAAATCAAAGTGCTATAACTCAATCATTTCTTAAGATATAGAGAAAGTAAAAAGTGTTCTGCATATGGTGTTTTAAGATCTAACACATAAAATAAAAAAAAATTTCAACTTTTAATTTTTTCGCATTTAATTTTAATTTTAATTTTTTTTTAATTTTAAATGGCCGCCATTTTGAAACAAGATGGCGGATGATGCTGGCCAACGAACTCGGTCGAGATATTTGTATGTACTATGTACATACCAAGTTTCATTCAAATCAGTTCATAAATACGTTATCGCATGACAAAAATCAGATATATATATATATATATATATACAGGGTGTCCGAAAAGTCTGGAAACGGCTGAATAACTCGAGAAATACATATGAGATTGAAAAACGTAAATATACGTGTTAAATATTTTTAAATAAGCTACTCTGTGATACGAAATTTGACCTTCGAAACCGATCCCCTGGGGGTCAGAGGGGGTCCAACTTTGAAATCTTAAATTATAACCCCCATTTTTTATTGCAGATTCGGATTCTACGGACAAAAATACGTAACTTTTGTATTTGATGTTTATTTCAAATCTTCGTTTATCACGGTGTAATCGAGCATATTAAATCTATACATATTCCCGCTTTTCCAACGGGATTTTCCCTAATCGAAACTGATGACGTCAAATTCCTCGTCTTTTGTAGGAATAGCGTTTCCTGAAAATCACCCGTGGCGATTATTTCAATAGTGCTACACTGTTAAAAATTTGACCCATTTGCTGCAGCGTCACTCCACAGCTATTATAGAATATCTCTTTTGTGACCAATGAGAATGCTCCATAACACAGTAAAGTAATCGTTTTCTATAAAAGCGGTGAGTGACGATGCAGCAAAAGGGTCAATTTTTTTACAGTGTACTTTACTGTGTTATGGAACATTCTCATTGGTCATGAAAGAGATATTCTATAAAAGCTGTGCAGTGACGCTACAGCAAATGGATCAAATTTTTAACTGGATCAAATAGATCAAATTTTTAAATAATCGGCACGGGTGATTTTCAGAAAACGCTATTATTGCAAAAGACGAGGAATTTGATGTTATAAATTCTCCCCAATTAGTCTCGATTAGGGAAAATCCCGTTGGAAAAGCCGAAATATGTATCGATTTAATATGCTCAATTGCACCGTGATAAACGAGGATTCGAAATAAACATCAAATACAAAAGTTACGTATTTTTGTCCGTAGAATCCGAATCTGCAATAAAAAATGGGGGTTATAATTTAAGATTTCAAAGTTGGACCCCCTCTGACCCCCAGGGGGTCGGTTACGAAGGTCAAATTTGGCATCACTGAGTAGCTTATTTAAAAATATTTAACACGTATATTTACGTTTTTCAATCTCATATGTATTTTTCCGAGTTATTCGACCGTTTCCAGACTTTTCGGACACCCTGTATATATATATGTCAACATTTGAACGGAGGGTGGTTTTGGGGTCTGGGGAGTCATGATCGGTGAAAATATACCAACATTTTCTGGAAGTGCTTTCCTCCGGACGGCTGCAATAGGTAGCTTTTTACTTTTTGTAATGAAAGCTACCTAATAGCATCAAGTGATTCTGATTGAGTCTATGTTGACCCAGTGTTTGATGGCGGTATGTCTGTTTAAAGAAGAGCATTGAAAGCTCTCTCAGTTGTCTCTAATGACACCGGAATAACCAATATAAATTCTGCCAAAAGGTAAACTTCAGAAAATATTTTTTTACGAATTACTGTTACATTTTAGTTATGATCGACATCGCATTTCTGTCAGTTTCGTTCGGGACTAGTGTTGTTAGAAAAAATTTGCAGAAAGGTTTGCAACTTTGCAGAAAGGTTTGCAACTTTGCAGAAAGGTTTGTCAAATCAAAGTCATTAGCATGTATTCTAAGATTTTGTTTCATATATTCAGACGTGGTTGAAGCTGTTCCGTGAATATGGATGATTATGAAAGAGTCAGAAGTTTTTTGATTAAATCGTTTTACTAATTCATTGGTAATAAGGTTCAGTGCTTTGCTGAAAATTCTCAATTTTTCTTATTTTTCGAATTGTCTTGGATGGTTGTCTGCTCATATCTTACTAAAACTACCTTTAGTTTGGAGATTTTTATCATTATTTTTTTATTTTTTTTTTTATTTCTTCCGGGGGAGCTGAGCCTGTCTGAAATATCCTAGGGGGAGCCACAGCTCCCCCAGCTCCCCCGGTTCCTACGCCTATGGACATTATATGGGTTAGGTTCCCTTAGAAAACCCCCCCACGAAGGGCACTCCCCCCTGGTCCTATATCCCTAGCGTAGATAATCGGACGACAAAAATAAACCAAACCTAAACTGACATTATATATTATTGATATGCTTGTGATGACAATAGAATATTTAAAATTTTCCACTGGTTCATTGCCAATTAATTTAAGTTAATGATTTAACACCAATTCAATTTAAAAATGGAGAAGAATAAAACAAAGTAAAAGCTATGACAAACAAAGAATGTGTTTATTTCAACAATACATCAATCATTTTCTTTACAACGTTGCAAAATAATAAAAGAAAGGACCGTCAATAATGTTGCAAAAAATGTTTATTTCAAAATAAAATAAAAGGAAATAAAAATAAATCAATACATAATTAAATAAATTAATCGAAAAATTAAATGAGGAAAATGTTCAAAGAAAATTAATATAATAATAATTATATTGAAGCAATATGAAATGTAATAAATACTAAAGTGTAGAAAAATATTTTTTTAATTACACTTTTTATGAAATTAAAAGTAGAAAAGAATTACTTTACTTAAAAATCTGGAGACAAAATAAAAAAAATCTTAAAGTGTGACGCGGTGAAAACAGTACTATAAAAAATAAATAAATAAAATCATAATGAAAAGCACAAGAACAAAATATGCTCTAAAAATTTAAATATGTTATAAATGAGTTTAGAATTTTAATTTACTTAAAGTATTTCTATCAGAGTCTTATGCTTTTCTAATAAATTGAGGTATGTATACCTAAACCTTTTTTTTAATTAAATGATTCGTATTTTTAAGAAATCATTGATGCATATTTACATTTTATTTTATACGAAAATAAAAAGTGTTGGTCAGAGGCACAAGAACCAATTTGGGCCTGACGTATAACTAATAATTATGCATACTTAATAAACAACTATAATTAATAATTATGCATATTTATGTAGGCATTAATTACTTAAAAAATATTTTTGGACATTTTCGTTTTCGTCCTAAAGTAGGAAGATTATCGAAATTCAGTTTCGGTTTTGGTCTTAAAAATTGGTTTCCGTCGATCCTTAAACAAAATTCAGGGGGCATAAAACAATAGTAAAATTATCAAAAAGTATTTCGAAATGCAGAGAAAACATGCCGGCTCATATCAACAAATACACATGGGTCATTTCATGAGCATTTGTCGTGTATGTAAGCCACATACTACAATTTTGGATACCAGTAATTTAAAACGGAAAAATGTGACTTATTTTATCGGAGATATTTCATTAATTGAATAAGGTTATGCAAACCTTTCGAAAATTAACGGTGGTCAACGATTTAACAGTTACTAATAATGTGGCTTGCAAGACAAATGTTCATAAAATTACCCACATACAAAAAAAAAAAAAAAAAAAAAAAAAAAAAAAAAAAAAGGATTATTGGATTCCAAAATTAAAACTGGCGTTAGATTAAGAATAAATGTATTTAACAAAGCAAAATTTTAAGACTAATAATTGTTTTTAAAAATCTATTTTTTCCCTTTAATTTAAACATACCAAATACAATATGTGTCATCCGGGCATATGGTAAACTTTTATAAAGTATTTTTTTCCTTTGCATCATGGGTTTCAATCATTAGTTTCATTTCTATAATCTGTGTTGTAATTCTCGCATAGTTGAAACAACATTACTACCAGCATTGTCCATATTTCATGCTAAACCTCGTTATGAATCTAATTACAGGAGATTTTAATTCTATATATAAATATATATTATAATTCTATACATGAATATATATATACTTTTACAAATAAAACCAAACCTTATTAATATTATATATAAAAAATTTCATCGTAATTGTCCGCTTCTAGAGTGTCGGGAACTCGTACAAATAATTTGTAACGAATGTTAGAGACGAAATCTAGCAATCTGGTCTCAACAGTCCTGAAAAAAAAAAATCTTGTACAAAAGAGCATTTCCCTTTCTGAAAGATCCTAAACTGACCGGGGAATGAAAAAAGCAATAAATTAGACAGGACCCCTCTTTTTTCCCTTTATTTTGTAACTTGATACGAGTCTCTGTAATTGCTTCCTTATCGCCTTGCCCGCCCACCATCAGTTGCAACTGTAAACATTTGTATTCTTACGCACGTTTAAAAATCAGCTTACTTGTGAGAAAAATCCCTTATAACTCTGTTATTTATAAAAAAAAATACTTGTTCATTTTTTTCATTGAAAAGAAGAGACTTGCAGTTTCTATGGCTCTTTTCTCTTTTTTTTCTATGATGCTCCAGTGATTTTTTATATTTTTTTAAAGTATAAACTTCCTGATTTTTCAAATTTTGCCAACTTTAAGCCAAATTTAAAAATACTTTAAAACGTTTTAAAAATAATATAGAAAATAATCTTTATGAGTATTCTTCTGTTTTATCGATTGCAGCAATTCCCATCCCGATATCTAAAATATTAAGCTCAGAAAGAGAAAAGTAAATTTCTCCATAGGTTAACATGGGATGCTTTCCAATGGCGGCTGGGTGTGAAGACGTTGTAGTTTGTGCATTATTTTAATTACTATTCCCTTAGATTATTCACACACATTGAGATTACCAATTCTTGTTTCTTTGATAGTGTATTTTTCGTACAAAAAGTTGCGTTTTTTGTAGGATAGGAATAGGATATCAGAGCGTATAGAGATCGTACAAAAATTGCTATACTGATATACAACTTTACCTTGGGCGGGTCGCGAAATTTCTTTTTATTGAAAGGTGGGTCGTGTACCAAGAAAGTTTGGGAACCGCTGATCTACGATAATCAAGATTATTAATAGCATGTTGTTAGGCTTAAGGATGTATTTCGATTCAAATTGCTTATTTTCCGATTTATTTTTAAATTCACTTTTGCTCTTACATGCATCAAACTGGCAAACTGTCTTATTTAGAAAATACACAAAGTGCTGTGATTGTCGATTCTTTGATAAATTCAGAAAATATTGCAAAAAAGCAATCAAAAATGGCAATTTGAACCGATTTTTCCGAAGCGGGTTATCTAAGAACGAAAAAAGGGTCATACTGAGAAGATAATTGTTTATAAATCTGATTCTAATGAATTGAACGTAAAATGACATCATACGGCACCTTATGCGTCTCTTCAAAAATCCCCTCAGGAAGTTTCATGTTTCTACTTTTAAAAATGTGTCTGAAATTGTATCAGAATATTTCAAGCTGTTGAAGGTGGAAAAGCGTTTTTTCGAATACACTCTTAAAAATGAGTTAGAAAATGAAATAAAAAGTTTGATGTTTTTGAGAGGGGAAAATATCGAAGTATATATATATTTATTTATTTATTTTCAACTTATGGTATTGGCATCTTTTATTTGTACAATTTTTGCAGCAGATTTAAAAGGAATTTCTTTTTTCTTTTACTATTATCTTTGTTTCTTTAATTTTTCTCCTTTTTTTCATTGTTATTTTGGAAGTTTTTATTACTTTTATACTTTTAAAACAATACCATTTTCAGATGAAAAGAAAAAAAAAGTTTAAATAAGTATTTGTCATTAAACATTTATTTTCTGAATAAATACATGTTACTTATTACATTTTTTAAACAGGAGAATATAATATCAATATCTTCTTTAAAAATGCAAAAGCAAAACTAAAATCAGCATTCTTTATTAATGACATTCAAATATTTCGTGCCAGCAAGTTTTGTCCAATTTTGTGCAACTTGTGAATGATAGCAATGATTGAAAAAAAAAAAAAAAAAAAAAAAAAAAAAAAAAAAAAAATACATTTATTTGCAATATTCAAACTTTCACTTCGATATAATGATTATTTTTGCTTTCAAATACTTTTAAATGGACTTAAAAGCACAGCAAAAATATTGTTCTGATGCAACATATCTATCATTCAGACGTTTTCCAATTCTTCACACAAAATATTTCCGGAACACACTACCTGTATAACCATAAAATATCACCAATTTAAAGCGATTTTTCAAAATACTAATTATACTCGCGATGTATACACATTGTATTAACTTCTTTTGTCACGCGATTATTTATAAACATTACTGAAGGAAGCGTTCACGCTCCCCGTCCAATCACAGAAAAATATTTTTCGAATCTAATTTTTGTTCTTTTGTATAAATTATCACCCAGGGCCACGGCATGGGTTTGCACTTAAAATCCTAAATAACGTTATTCAAAACAAACGATTTCGTGAGACCAGCACAAATAAGATTATCGCGTGCGCGACGTCAGATAGACGTTTGACAAACGATAAAGGTATCTGGAAGGAATATGGAATATAAATTTTAGAAGGCAAAACAACTCACAACTCTATCAGTTTTTGGAAAAGCATATCGTGACGCTGGGGTATATCTTTTGCGAGTTTACTTTAATTACATTTTCGACAGGCGTTGCATTGTTTTGGAAATGAATTAGGTGTTATACAGTTCAATTCGTGATACCAGAAGAAAAACATTGCCGTAATTTACAATCCAGAATTTTAGATAAATTTACCCTGTTACAATTTAGAATAAAATATTTTACTCTCTTTTCTTAATATCCCAATTATTTGAGTTTTTTGCTCTGTGTATCGATATTTATTATGCTTAATTATATGATTCATTATTCTAGAAAATATATTTTTTTAATTGTTAATTGAAATATTTAAATAAGTTGTAATCAATAATATTGAAAATTTATTTTAATTTATAGGAAAACAATTTTTAAGGTTTGTTTAAAAATGGGGTATATCTTTTGCGAGTTTACTAATAACATTTTCGACAGGCGTTGCATTGTTTTGGAAATGAATTAGGTGTTATACAGCTCAATTCGTGATACCCGAAGAAAAACATTGCCGTAATTTACAATCCATAATTTCAGATAAATTTACCCTGTTACAATTTAGAATTTTCGCATAAAATATTTTACTCTCTTTTCTTAATATCCCAATTATTTGAGTTTTTTGTTCTGTGTTTTGATATTTATTAAGCTTATTAATATGATTCATTCTTCTAGAAAATATTTTTTAATTGCTAATTGAAATATTTAAATAACTCGTAATTAATATTATTGAGAATATTTTATTTTAATTTATAGGAAAACAATTTTTGAGGTTTGTTTAAAAATGATAAAAATAATACTATCTGATAATGACGATATTTGAAATAAATAAACTATCAGAAAGAATCATATATCACATAAGACTAAAATATATAATTAAACAAATGAATAAATAAAATGGGTAAAAATATTTCAATGATGAATAATTTAAGTTTAGTACATTGGTGTAATGGTACAATGGTATAAAATCAAATGGTGTAAAATCATATACAGGGCTATGCATGGAAATGTATAAATGGCAGCCTGTGTATAGTAATTCCTGCAAGTGGAATTTTAGTTGTTTTAAGCATGTTTTTCCCTGAATAAAATCTCAGCGTATGGGGTGTGTATAAAATCCTGTATATAATATACAGGACTGTGTAAAGGAATTTAAGTACTTTACCATCTATTGGTAGTATTAATGAAGAGGAAAATTCAACTGTGTTATGAATTTTTTAAACTAAACTAAATTTTATTAAACTATGCAGAATTTCAGCAAATCTACAGATTATATACAGAGCAGTAGAAAAGAAATGGAAAACTTTTAAGGTTATGGGCTATAACGCGTTAATTACGGCTAAAAGGGGAAATTTCAACTGTGTTATTGTCGGGATAAACCCGACACATTTTCGCGGCTCGCTGGAGTAATACAGTACAGTAAAAAAATAAAAGACATATTATATAGGAATGCAGGATCTGGACCCACTAGAGAGTTTGAGCTTCACGTGCATGCGGAAAGTCGTCAAAAGGATAGAATTTCCACGATTTAACGACACTTGTGTAACCGGGGTGTTTGGTAAGGGGTTAGTGAATTCTGGCTAAACAGTCAGTTAGCCAATAAATTTGTCAAGATTGTTTATAAGTTAGACTGGAAAAGATTGAATTTCCAGTAAACAAGAGTAAGAATCTTCGCGCATATGGGAGTTCAAAGAAATAAATATGTCCACTGTGGTATTTGAATGTCTGCAAATTTAGTAGTGGTATTAACATGTTAGCTGCAAAAATGTCACATTTCGGTAACACGATTCTCACATTACATCGTAAAAAGGGTTTAGTTGTTTACTAGGATGTGTTTTCAGACCACCTGCATATGAAGTTGCGCGTTATTTGAAAAATTATAATGATATGCAAAAGAGAGAAATTTCATAGGAGGATAAGATTTTTAGGAGGGATTTTTCAGGCAGGGAGAAGTTAGTAAAATAGGATGTCGAGAGAAATAGCGGCATGAAGGATAGATGAGAACAGTCTTTCAGGACTGTTTTTTTGTGCTCTCTCTGGGATAGAGAAGTTTGGAGGCTAGGATATGAGCGCCTGTGTGCGGATATGCACGATGCCCGACGAGGACTTTACTAGTGAAACTAAGAGGTGAGCGGTTTCCTTTTGAATATTTTTGAGCAACCTTTTCGTATGCGAATTAAATTATATATCTGTAAAGTTAGGCATCCTTAAATATCCTGTGTTATATTATTAATCAGAATCCCAATAAATGTATTGGAAGATTAACAATGTATTTATCATGCTTTAGCTGTAAATAAAGTGTCGTTATTACCTTATGTTTATAGACTTTTATATCTTCTAAAACATCCGACTCTAGAGCCTGGGAAACTTTCCAATGCAAATAAAACAAAGCAACTTAAAGCTATAAGTAGTCGGACATTATGCATTTGCTAACTAAACTAAATTTTATTAAAGTATGTAGAATTTGTTCAAATCTATAGGTTATATACAGAGTAGCAAAAAAAAAAAAAAAAAAAAAAAAAAAAATTGGGCCGTTTTTACGGTTATGAGCGGTAATTGTTAATACTTTTTCTAAAATGTTTAGTTATGCATCTTTTTTACTATATTAAAGAATGAAGTTTCAGTTAAAATATTCTGAAAGTGTTTCATAATCTAATGCTTGACACGCGATTTTTTTTTCTTGTTTTTTCTACTTCTCCGATATTTCTGATGCATTTTTTAAATATTTTAGCGCATAACTGTTTGTTGTTTTTGAAACATGGGCGATGACCAATGTTAGGAAAATTACTTTTATCTTAAAGATAATTAATACTATAGAAATTTTTTCCTAAATGCAATTAGCTACAACTATTTGTTATAAAAAGTAGCAACTGCAAACAATTTTTGAAAAGTAGTCACTGCTTTTTAGCTCGCAGGCTATCATAGCCTGAGAGCTTATGTGCCGGTCCATTCTGTATGTACGTTCGTGCGTAACGCGATAACTCATGATAAAAATATCCGATCCACTTGAAATTTTGTATGTAGGTATATACTGACAAGGCGCTTCCCTGATTAGTTTTTTGAGTTCATTCGATATGTATAAGAGAAGGAACGGGGGGCTGATGCCCCTCCCCTTAGTTGATATAAATGGGATTTTCATGCAGAATTAAGTTTTCGTTCAAAATTTAGATTAGGATCATTCTGATGAGGCGATTCCGTGACTGTTATTAGGTGTTCATTGAATAAGTATAAATAGGGGGAACAGGGGTTCTAATGCCCCCCTTCTGAATTTATATAAATGGGTTTTTCAAACAGAATTTTCAGATTTCGTTCAAATCTCTGAATAGTTTTGGAAGTTTAATGGTTAAGTATAAAAGAGGGGGATAACTCCTTTTAAATTATATAAATGCTAAATGGGTTTTTATTAAGAATTATCTCATTTGCTCTGAATTTTGGATATAGATTTTTTATATGATAAAGCATGTCTTTGATGGTATAGGAGGTTCAATGATTAAGTATAAAAAAAGAGGAAAGGGGAGAGCTGTTTCCCCTTCTTAATTTTTTTTCGAACGGAATTAACCCTTGAAAATATAAGGCTTTAATGTACAATTAGTATTTGTAGCCTGTGAGTTCAATGCCATCAGTTTAACTGGGCAGTATTCTTTATTTAACTTCAGATTTTGTTAAATGATTCAATTTACACTTGAAATTATGGATAGCGTTATACCGCTGTTCATTGTTATAAGCATCTACCATTATACAATTAAATGCTATATAACCAATTGCCATTCATTTTGTTTTAAAGTGTTCAAAAATAATTTTTAATGTAAATATTTTTTTTAAATATTAATTTTTAGAATGCTTAAGCATCCTAAGTCTCTCCAAAAAGATAAGATTGCAGTGTTATTACAAACATCATAATTATAAAAATTACTGCATAAATGCTGGCATCAGCAGATTTGATGTATCGGGTCACTTCAATTATACCTTTGCTAAAAATGATATAATATTGACAAAACAGAAATGTATTTAAACATAATGTCTGTAATCAATGTAACCAAATCTATGATCAATGTAATGAAAATTAAATAGAACGTCTTGATAAAGTGTTTAGAAAATATGTACATATATATATTTATCATTGAAATCAGATGCATGAAATTTGAGTGAAGTGTGATTGGTTAAGTTTTAAAAAGCTGTTATTATTTTCAGAATCTAAAAATTAAATTATAATTGCCAATAATTAAATTATAATAATAAATTACAGAGTGCCCCAGAAAGGACTCCTCAACTGTGAAATGACAATTTGAAACAGTGAGAGACAGAAATCTGACAAAAAGTTGAATTTTAGACAGATTGGTCTGGAATTTTTTATACATCAATTTAAAATAATAGTTCCAATACTGGACACGAGAGGACGCTGCAATCACAAAGCTGTGCCTTTGAAATAATTCTTGAAAGTGAGCTGTTTGAATTGAGATAAAAATCACGTTACATTGGTTTCGATGTGGTTACCTTTTTCAGCAACAACTTGACGGAACCTAATGGTAAATTTTGAAATCACTTGTTACAATACTTCTAATGAAATGGATGCAAATGCCTCACAGATGAATTTTTCAATCTGTTCCAACGTTTGGGGATTCTTAGAATAAACAGCATCCTTCAAGAAACCCCACAAAAAGACTTTTTTACACGTGTCAACTGCCAACAATGAAACAGACGCACGAATGAAATTTCTGTACTTCTGTGTACCATTTAAGGGTGTTCTTAAATCAAAAAAGGGCAACTTTGTGACATATGCTTTAATTTATTTTTGTTCGTAGATGCATGAAACTAGCAGGTGTTGTTATTCAGAAACTGTGTCATTGCTCTCAATTTTCTGTTATTTTAAAAACACAATAGATTTTTCATAACAAGCTTTCCAAGTTAACGTTCTTGAGCACATTCCCCGACGAAAGCAGAAAAACAGGTTGAAAAGCAGTAAAAAAACGGGTGATCACGTTATCGAAATACCTTAGAACGGGATAGATAATTTAATTACCATAAAATGGAAAAGTAAGTTCGATTTGAAATCGCTACCATAGTTAGGCATTCCAATTATATATCTTTCTGTTAAAAAATGAATTTGTAAATGTGTCATAACGTTTTGCGCTTGTTGAGTTAACATTCAACTTGTTTCACATTTCTTTCACTCACTGTTTCGAAATTATGTCATTTCAAAGTTGGAGAGTCCTTTCTGGTTGGTTGGTTGTATAAGTTTTAATGGCGCAAAATCCCTTGTGGGACATGCTGCGCCAAACCAAGGACTAAAATGCAAGAATAAAAAAAGAGAAAGCACCAAAATATCTGGATGGGGGTTTCCCATCCAGATATAGTCAAAGCAAATATATAAAAGTAGAATTTAAATTGAGAAATCATTAGATATGGAAGTAAAAGTAGGCAAATAGAAAGTGCACCCTGAATGGAATTCCATCCAGGTGTTGTTCAAGAGTTCGAAGTCATAGAAATTAAAAAATTATATTTCAAAGTAAAATCCAGCATGTTTAAGAAAGGTAAAGAGTGCCCCATTAGGTGTTTCCCCAATGAGGTTTGTCAAAAGGAGAGTCCTTTCTGAAACACCTTGTATATATAATATATATAAACAATAATAATTACTTTTAAAATTTAAATATCGCTCAGTGTCAACTTTCACACTTCATAGTTTTTTTTAGATTTATTATGATATCCCACATATGATAAACAAGAGTGTGTTTTTCAATAAAATAAAAAACGATTTACTTATCTCTTTAAGAAGTTTTGAATTTAAAAATATAAAAACAAATAACACATTTCATTAAAAATATGTTAAAAATTAAAATTTAATGTAACTTAAATGTGATGAAAACGTAAATGTAATGTAAATTTGATGTCATTAAAAATATTTCCAAATATTTTCCATATACCAAATATTTTTCATGATTAAATATAAGAGACAACACATTAAAGATTATTTACAAAAGCAAGTTTTAGCATTGTCATTATCTGGTTGTGGATACATACATTTAATTCTCAGGGAAATAAGTGTTCATGAATTTTAAAATTCTTAAAATTTTTCTCCGGGCCTTTTCTAACAGATAAGTTTATACAAACAAATTATCATCTTGAATGAAACTTAATTAATAATCATTGTAGAAACAAACTCTAGATTATTTCTCAGTAGACTGGCATGATTTAAAACCAAATGCATTTAAACTCCTTTGTGACATATATGCTCTCTTTTAAAACGTATCCAATTTAAACTTCTTTCCTTTTGCAACTATCATCATAAAGTGATCACAATTACTTATATACTGCTTCGAAGAGAAAAGAGAGCTTGACCCAAAGGGGACAACAAAATCAGAGATGACAGCAGCCCCCTGCTTTTCTTACTGGAGCCCCAGGGTTTATGTCACCCTTCAAACTGTCAACTTCTTAACAACGATTACATTTGTCAAGAGGTTTCTCTTCTACGATAACGCCTGGAGTCGTCCCGAGACCAGACAACTTCTTTATTGCAGCGAAAGTTGATAGACAGACTACTTACATACTACTTACAGAAAATCTATCGTTTATTAATGTTATGTATTCTGGATTATTGTAGATAATTGATAAGCTTTTAACAAATACAATTGTAATTAAAACAATTTTTTTTTTTTTTTTGCTAAAATTATTGCGCTCAAAAATTCAATAAAAAGAAAAATTGTTAAGTCACATACCAAAATTGATTGTCATCATCTTTGTATAATCTATGTGTAAATTTACAAAACCTTCAAGTTTTCACCTAGTTATATTTACAGAGATGTTTATTAGAATAGTTTTGTAGTTTATTAAGGGTGCTCTAAAATCAAAAAGGGAAATTTTGTGATATAAGTTTCAATTTATTTTTGTTCGGATATGCATGAAACTAGCAGGTGTTGTTGTTCCGAAACCGCACTCATTTTTCATTTTTTTTTTTTCCCTTTGCAAAAGCAATATTTTTTTTTTTTTTTTTTTTGGGGGGGGGGGGACAAGCTGTAAACGTTAGCGTTTTGAACCGCTTTTCACAACGAAAGCAGAAAAAAAAGTCTTACATAGGGAGAAAAACGCATGTGCACATGATCGTAATCACTTATAACTTGATAGATAATTTAATTATTATAAAATGGAAAACAAAGTTCGATTCGAGATCTTTCCCTAGTCCGGCTTTCCAGTTTTATGCCTTTTTGTTAAAAAATGAATTTGTAAGTACACCGGTGAAATAAAAAAAGAGAATTTGCATATTTTATGAAATTGCGTGAAAAGAACTGAACTGAAGGGAAAATCATTGCTTTTAGATAAAAATGCAAATCTTGTACGGCAAATACGTAAGCGTGCACATATGTGCAGGTGGAGGCAGCAGAAAAACAGGCTTTATAAGCGCGTAAAGGGTAAGACAAATTGCATTCGCTAGGACCCCTCGGCAAATTTCTTGATGTTACCTTGCAGAAATTGATTAAATTCGCATCGGAACAGTAAAAATGTGTAACCACCAATGCTTAGATGGTGGAATGAGGTGGCGAATTGTGGGGAGGCTAGAGGCAAGCCAATCACAAGTCCAGATATGCAGAGAGTTTCATTTAACGCCCAGCGTCGTGTGTAACCTATGTAAACAGTTCCAGAATACTCTATCCATCAAGAGAAAGCCTGGACAAGGTCATCCAAGAGCCACGACGGCCAGAGAAGATCGCGATATCTCCATTTTAGCGAGGCGTAACAGAAGGGCTACAGCTACTCAGCTTGCTCGGGACCTGTATGCAACCACAGGAATCCGTGTAACAAGAGTGACTGTTTCCAAAAGACTAAATGAGAGAGGGTTGATTGCCAGAAGACTGGCTGTTTGCGTCCCGCTCACGTCTGCGAGTAAGAAAGTCCGATTAGCATGGTGCAGACAGCATATTTATTGGAGTATGGAGCAATGGTCGACTGTTCTGTTCACCGATGAGTCCCGTTATAGCCTAAACACCGCTTCTTATCGTACTTTCATAAGGAGAAAGCCAGGGATCCGCTACCCACTCCCCAATGTCCGCGAAATCAGCAATTATGGAAATGGCAGTGTAGAGGTCTGCGCAAACATCATGATGGATGGCCGCACACCTCTCCACTTCTTTGACAGAAGCTCTGTGACTGGTGTGAGGTATCAGGTATAGGGATGAGGTCTTGGAGTCATAGGTACGACTTTCCCAAGATGCAGTGGTCCCCTAATTTATCTTACAGGACGATAATGTTGGGTCACATACAGCTCTTCTTGTCGACGAATTTCTCGAGAGTGAGGATATTCGCCGGATGGATTGGCCAGTCAGGTCTCCAGACCTGAACCCTACAGAGCATGTCTGGGAAGCTCTGAGGAGGGCAATTGCAACTCGCAACCCTCCGAGTACTATTTAGGAACTGAAAACAGCGTTGCTGAATGAATGGGACCAGTTGCCACAGGCACTGATAAATTGCCTTATATCCAGTATTACATCATGTTCCGAGGCCTGTACAGCTGTAAGAAAGGACTATACCCCCTATTAACCCATTTCTTTTGCGTATTCTGCAACCGCTGTTTCAGATCTTCAGACTCCCATAAGTGTTACGCACGAACATGTGCGTCTATTATAAATGTTAAATGTTTATTTTGTTTGTATTATATCAACCCATGTTCACACCAAATTTTATTGAAATCTGTCCTGTAGTACACTGTAAAAAAAAAAAGGTCGATCTACTAAAAAAACTTTAGTGATCCTTGTAATTACTAAAAAATTTTTAGTAATCTTAGTCGGTTACAAGAAAATCTGTAAGATTTACTAGAAAAAAGTTAGCAACGAATAGAGTTAATAGTTTTATGTTTTTAATAGTTATTACTAAAACTTACTTGGTGTGGCCTTGATACCGTAGTGGTTAGATTAACGGGCTCCAGGCTAAAAGGTCCCGGGTTCGATACTGGCAACCGCCAAATACGCCCCGAACGTATGTAGTGTAAATACTAGTTAATGAAGGGATTATGAAAAACCTGTCGGAACCGATAGCAATGTTTGGTGCTGCCATCTATTGCGGTTTTGTTGAAAATCTTCCGCTTCAGCAGTCTGGATGCAGCTCGAAGGAAGCTCCTGCCCTTCGCGCGCACTTAATGGTTATTAAAAATAACTTTGAAGCTATTACTAAAATTTGCTTAGTGGCTCATACTAAAAATTTTTAAGTTAGTTATACAAAAAATTCTTTTGTTCATTTTACAAAAGAAATGCTTGTTTCACTTGAAAAAAAAAGTTTGTAATGGTTACTAAAAAATTCTGTGGAATACAAATTTACTAAAAAATTTTTAGTAACCTCTTGAATTTTTTTACAGTGTACAGGAGATCATAGATCAAATAAGAAAATTCTCTTAATTTCTTATACGATTGTATTTCAAAACGTTTTGAGCTTGTTGAGCAAAGCTTAAAACTGATGTTTTTATTATTTATTTATTTATTTTCATCTATTTATGGTGTTGTATAACTATTGTTTTTATCTATTTCACCATGGATGTCTCTCTTTTAGACTGCAAAATTTGTTGCATTCTCTACTGAAGGTTTTTTTATTTTCAATATATAATTAATTGGTCTATCTATTTCTATATTATATGCAATTTAAATAGCCTTTTCAAGGTCAGCTTTTTGGTCAATATCTTCGGTCTGTAACTGTGGTAACATCGCATTTAGCTAACTGAACATTTTTATTTTTCTCACCTTACTTGAGACCATGGACTCCATCGTCTTCGAGTTTGGAGGATAAATATTCTCGAAAAGCTAACTGCAGCTACAAGCAATCTATAGTACAGGAACATTTTAATTTTCATGTTATTCTATTTTCTGCGTGTAAATTAATTTTTTTTTCTTTTAAAAAATAACGAAAAAAAGGGCTTAATAAAATTAGAACCGGGAAAAAATGGCTATCTTGATAGTCAACCTCAAACACACATACACACGCACACAAAAAAATTGAAATTTCTCTAGTAATAGTAATATGTTAAAATAGATAATTTTATTTACTATATAATATTTCTAATTGAATGATTCTGTGTTACATTTTGTGATCCCTGAGAAATATTTTATTTAATGAATATCCTCCATCAATATTAAAAATTATGTATATATATATTAAAATAAGGATTTAAACTCGTTATATATGTGTCAGTTATGCACAGCATTTTTTTTTAAATACATCCTAGCATCAAAACTAAAAAGGAAATATTTTAAAATAATAAATCACTACAAAATATAAAATTAATCTAAAAATCCTTTCGAAGCAACAACCCATAAATCTCCCAAATAGCCCTGCCATTCTGTAAGCCGTCAATCAAGAGCCTATGGTCGAGTAAATTTTGGAAAATTCAAAGTTTGTTTCCATACTTTTCTCTGTTTATTCACATCGTATTTCGTTTTCAGTGCGAGCCCTTCAATGCTACATCCATAACTCACAAGAATGTTTCTCTAAATGGCCACGTCGAAACACAATTTTCTAAATCCGAGAATTAAATTATAATTCTTCGGTTATTTTCGTTGATTAATCGCCCCCCAAAATAATTTTCTAAAGTTTTAGAATCCAGTGGGTTTGACTGATGAGAGATAGTTTAAAAATCCGTGCGAAATCTCAATATGTTTTGGATATATTCTCTGTGTAATGGAACGAATTCATATATATTTGTAAAAATCATATATTTCTAAAAATGTGAGTAACATGTAGAATAAGTAGTTACTTGTGAAATGTACTATGAATTATGTAGAATTGTTGGACTATAAATAATAGAGAAGTAAACAAGAAAATCTAAATGACTTAAGCTAGTTAATCAAAAGATAAACATGGAATTTGCATTACTGATGACAGATGCATATTCTTGTTAAGCAAATTCATATTAAGAAAAAATTGAGAAATTTTCGAAATAATTAAATAGGACAGCTACAATGCTGACAGTGGTTTTAACATCGATTCTAAAATTCTAATATATTCTTACTTTAAAATATTTTCATATAATTTTCAAAATATATTTTTCACATTTGATAGGTTCCCAGTATGTATTAGACTATACTTAACACTCTCATGCATAAATTATTTTTCATTGTTTACACAAAAACCTTTTATGTTATAAATCAGAACCCATTATAAAAATATTTTATTATTATGTTGCATTATTACTATTATACAATCAAAGTCCACAAATCAGATTTCCATAAAGGAATCCTCAAAATTTTATTGCTTAATAATGCAATAATCATCTGTCCTCATATGAAGCCTGTGTGCATGAGAGGGTTAAGAGGCTATTTCACTCAAATGAAAAAACCCATTCGCTAATGCTGATCCTATGGGAAAAATTTACAAAGATATCTCGGTTGCATTTTAATATTTTTAAATGATTCTTTTTGCATTGGATAGCTGAGACCAATCTGTATGCAGGCAGTGTTTTATTTTTTTATTTTGTTTACAGATATCTTTTAGGAGGAAGCTTTAATTTTTGGAACCGGTTTGGAAAGCGAAAGCACCTTCATCAAAAATATCTGCAACCCAAATTGAAAAAGTTAAAAACGACCTGCATACAGATCGCTCTCAGATATTCAGTGCAAAAAGAATCATTTAAAAATATTTAAATACAACCGAGATATCTTTATACATTTCTTCCATAGGATTAGCATTAGCGAACGGGTCTTTTCATTTGACTGAAGTAGCCCCTTAAGACATTTTTCACCATGTGATTTGTCAAATATCATTCAAATAAAGTATCAGGGCTCTGTATTAAGAGCATCAAAATATGAATCTATATCTATATATGTAAAATAAGAGATGTCTGTCTACTTGCCTGCCTGCCTACATGACAGTGGATAATGTCGAAATTATAACACCTTAGTCTCTGAAATTTTTGTCATTTGTGGATACTAACACCGGAAAGGGCACTTCGCAGCCGGATTTTTAAATTTCAATTTAGATTTTTTTTTTAATTAAAAATTACTGGGTAAGAGTATATTTGCAGCTTTCCACCAATCCACGGCAACGAAGCAACCCGGTTAGAGTCTATTTTCAGCTAACTACCAATCCTCGGCAACAAAGCAGCTAGTCATTGAGATCAGACAGTAAATATGGAATTTAACTACTGTATTTCACGGCTAATTTTTCCTGTTTTGATGATTTTGTTTTTCCATCGATTTCCATTTTTCCGACGATTGATTTGCAACCGATCTTCAAAATCCATCCATGACACCATCCCAAAAAAGTTGTAAATTAGGTAATTACTCCTTTTTTGTTTTCTTAGGGTTTGTTCAGATGTGCAGTGCAGGTCACACACGTGCTCAGAGTATTTTGCATGGAGTAGGTCTCATGAAGGAAGTACGCAATACCAATTATTTCAATTAAATTCATTAATTAAATGAAGGCAGCAAGGCTGTTACCAATTTTACGGAGTAACATTACATAATTTTTTTATAGTATTGGAACAAAATGGTAATTTTTTTTCGTTTGAAATATTGGAAAGCTGCCTAACTAAAGCCACTTGGGCAAAATTTTGCTGTTCCGTCCTGTCAAACTTTCACAGTCACTTTTAGCTAATTTGCATGTAAGTATACAAAATCAATCGTGCAATTCAGGTTCAGGGAGGCGCAATCATATCTTAGGGACTGTGCAAATATAATGTTATTATTTTAGAGGAGGTGTGGAGGGGAGGTCTCTCAATTGATATCGTAAGATATCCCTAGGAGTAGGGGTGATATGTCTTTTGATATCGATATCATTTTTGATCCAACTAAAATTTTCTTTTTTCATTTGTGACATCGTTTTTGGCTCAAAATAGTATGCAGTTTTTAGTATATGATATCTATTTTTATGAAAATACAAAGTTTTTAATAAATTCAATAAATTATTATAAAAATATTTAATTCTAAAATATGGAATACTCCAAAATTTCACATTACTATTCTTCTTCATGTGTGGTACCTATATACAGTCACTGCTATAGAAGCCATACGGGAAGTATATTTGAAAAGAAGATTTGTATTTACTAATAAATCAAAGAAAAAGAATGTCGCCCGCTTGTTTTGATGATAAAAATTTCTATCTCCCCACTTTCCTCCTTCGTACGGACGGGGCAAGTGCAACAAAACATTATTACTGTTGAATGCAGCAAGTCACAAAAAACTATTATAAAATACTTTTAAATAATATTAATTGATTTTAAGTGTTACATAATATAAAGAGGTATTTTAATGACTTCTCTTCATTTGAATCGAAATATGTGAAAAATAAATGTAACCAATTTTATATATCACTCAAAAAAAAAAAAATAAATAAAATAATAATAATAATAATAATAATAATAATAACGATATTATTACTGGAGGGGAGGGTTCGATGGATGATAACATATGTTATCGGAAGGGGGGGAGGGAAGGGTCCAAAAGTTTCAAAATGTTGATGACGTTATATTGGCACATCTTTTTACGAAAGTCAGAGGAAAGATAGATAGTTTCCTTTTCACGTACAATGCATTACTTTTCGGACAGCACACTCCCAATTTAGACTCCCTTTATACGAGTTGCTAAATATTTCTATAAAAATTCGTTCACCCACAAAGAAATAATAGGTATAAAATGATATAAATTATAACAATTTTGAAAAATACGAATTTTCATTCCGCAACGTTTCGCGTATTTCCCTTCGCTACTTGAACCTTCAGAGAGAATCAACAACTCGGAAACTCATAATTTAAATATTTCGTAGTCAAATCAAAATGGGTTCTCCCTTTCGTAAGTTTTAAAACTGACGGGTTCCATCCATCACTTGTCTCTACTGGTGAAGAATATTATTTAATTCAATTCTAGTGCATAGAAAACTATGCGTGTGTATCGACATAACGTTTAGTGAAATATTTATATGAATGATGGACCTTCATGGACTCCCTGAATTACAGCCAGACCCCCCCTTTTCTCCCTTAGAAAATTGGAATGAATAAAGCATTTAGAACAAGCACAAACTTTTGAATATAGAAACCCCATTTCATTTAGTGATTGACTGCGTTTCCATATCGTTTGTTAGGAGAAGCGGTTGTCAGATGCTGATTTTTAGAAAATATAGTTTATGTTTGTATGAAAAATTTATGTAAAATTAATTAGTATATAGTTTTCTGAGATTGGTATGATGAAAATAATGCTGTGGGACTTGCAAATATTTTTTTAATGTAATTTCTATAAATACATACGATAATTCTCTTTATTGTTAGGTAAAGCGGTTGTCAGATGCTGATTTTTCGGAAATATAGTTTATGTTTGAATGAAAAATTTGTGTAAAATTAATTAATATATAGTTTTTTGAGATTAGTATTATGAAAATAATGCTGTGGAGCTTGCAAATATTTTTTGATACAATTTCTATCAATACAAACGATAATTCTCTTAAGTGTTAGGTAAAGCGGTTGTCAGACGCTGATTTTTAGAAAATATAGCTCAAATTTGTATGAAAAATGTATGTAAAATTAATTATTAGTATATAGTTTTCTGAGATTGGTATTATGAATATAATGCTGTGGCGGTTGCAAATATTTTTTAAATGTAATTTCTAAGAATACACACGATAATTCTTCAGGAAATAATTTAATATTTACAATTACCCATGTATAAAATGTACTGAAATGTACTTTTAAAAGCTACATTTTTTAAAGTTATATTTTGCGGGAGGTGTTATGAATTTATAAGTAACATTTTGAGTTAGATATAAAATTTTAGATAAAATGTCTCATTTAAAACATACACATATATTTCTTGAATTATAAATATTTTGAATACATTTCTTGTATTCATTATAATTCAAATATAAAAAATACATAAACAAATTTTGTAATCTTAGAATAACTCGAAAAGTCTTTAAGGGTATACTTCGATTCAAACTGCTTGTTTTCCGATTTATTTTTGAATTCACTTTTGCTCTCAAACACATGAAACTCGCAGATTCTCTTATTTAGAAAGTGCACAAGGTGCAGTGAAGGTCAATTCTTTGATACGTGCACAAAATATTGCAAAAAAAGCAGACAAAAACGGCAATTTGAACCGATTTTTCCGAAGTGGGAGATAAGGGAACGAAAAAAAGGGTCTTCCTGGGAAGTTAATTGCTTATAAATCAAATTCTAATGAATTAAGCTTAAAAAGACATCACACGGCACCTTATACGTCCCTTCAAAAATCTCCTCAACAAATTTCATGTTTCTACTTTAAAAAATGTATCTGAAATTGTATCGGAAAATTTCGAGCTGCTGAAGGTGGAAAAGCGTTTTTTCGAATACACCCTTAAACTATAAAACCTTAAAAATTTGAAACATTAAGGGTGTATTTCGATTCAAACTGCCTATTTTCCGATTTATTTTTCAACTCATTATTGCTCTCAAATACACCAAGCTTTCAAAATCTCTTATTTGGAAAGTACACAAGGTGCTGTAATTGTCGATTCTTTGATAAATGCAGAAAATATTGCAAAAAAAGCAATCAAAAAAGGCATTTCGAACCGATTTTTCCCAAGAGGGAGATTTGAGAACGAAAAAAGAGGTCATATTGAGAAGATAATTGTTTATAACTCAAATTCTAATGAATTGAGCGTAAAAAAACATCACTCGGCACCTCATACGTCCCTTCAAGAATCCTCTCAGCAAATTTCATGTTTCTACGTTTAAAAATGTGTGTGAAATTGTATCGGAAAATTTCGAGCTGTTGAAGATGAAAAAGCGTTTTTTCGAATACACCTTTAATATTTAAGCATAAAAATATTTTAAGGAAAGCTAGATTAAGATATTTCCCGTTATATTTCAGTGTGAAACTTGGACGTCAAATGTAAAAAATAAATATATAAATAAATAAAATAAATAAATAAATAAATAAATAAAAATTTGCGACATCGTGGTTTAAGAAATATTTTGAAATCTTATATTTAAAAAATATATATAAAATAAAATAAATTTTGACATGCTCCTGTAAAAAGAAAGAAAATACATGATAATCTTAGTTTAAAACTTTCCCTGGTGTACTAGAAATGTAGTGTAAAACATACATTGAAAACTGATCAGGGCCGTAACTACAGCCGGGGCAGCCGGGGCACTGCCCCGGGGCCCCCAAGCCTGAGGGGCTCCAAACTGATGGTTAAAAAAACTATTGATTTTAGTTTCTAGTGTAAGTTCCTGTAAAATGCCCAGCACATACCTAAAAGTTAGTAATAAAAAAAAATCAAAGTGCTAGAATAGATGATTTTGCTTGTCTGTCAATACACTCCTTATGCTTCGCATGCAAAAGGAGTTCTACAGCAGACAGCAAAATGTCGAGTCGAATGTGTAATGTCGCGCCAGCATGTTTGCTGATCAAACCGAAGCTAGTATAAGGAAGAAAATATGGACTTCTAATCGACTGAATAATATAAAAAGCATCTAAAAAATTCTAGAAAATCTTTCTTCTTATCTATACTAATAAGTTAACAAAACGCTCTGTGTATGTCTGCGTATGTGTGTGTGAGTGTGTGACTGCGATTTTTAGCAAAATCTACCGCACATAGAAGTCTGAAATTTTAGGTGAAGATAGTCCAAGACAGGTCCTGATGCACCTGAGGCTCAGACTTTTAATATTTTAAGGGCCAGGGCCCTGGGCCCCTTACAATTTTTATGCGCCAAATTGTTAATAGCTTGACTCCTTTTTATCTTATCTTTTCCGTTTTGAGGTACCTTTCTCCTTTTAGATGTTTTCGCCTTTTTACTCTTCAGTTATGACCTTGGACTCTTGGGGCCCGTTTTAGGGCCCATTTTAGTCTTTGTGATAGTAAATTGTTAATAAATTGCTTCCATTAATTTCGATCATCATTTTTGGGATACCTGTTCCATTTAGATATTTTCAAATTTTTACATTCCATATAAGACACTGGGGCCCACTAGATAAACATAGAGCCGACCCAGAGCCCCTTGATCTTTTTGTGAGCTAAACATTTTTCACTTCCTAAATTTCTCACCTTCTTAGTGCAAATTTTTAAAGCTGAAACTTGGACTCTTATGTCAGAACCAACACCCTGATATTTTTATTCGGGCCCTGGGGCCCTTTTTTTAACGCTTACCAATTGGTGCATTAAAAAAAAATATTATTCTTGCAAATAATTCATACTCTATGCTTAATTTTGACTAATTAAAGGTCTAAAGCGTTATGCACTAAAACATTTTAACATGTTTTCATGTTAGGGCCCTGATTGTATTTGTCAGTTGGCCCCTATGGGATCCTCTATCATAGCACAATTTAAAATGGTCCGATTCACTAGCTTTAAAAAAAAAAAAAAACTTTTTAGGTCCTCCAACTACGACATGAACAACAAAAAAATTTTTTAGACTTCAGCTACCACTATTTATGAATATTAATCGCTTTCTTGGAGCCCTTGGTGCAGTTTCTTTAAAAATGATCCAAATTGCTTTCAATTTTATTCAACATAGTTTTAGCGTCTTCCCATTATTTTAATAACTACACAAATATTTTAATACCCAACTACATGCGAAATAATTTCCTGGCCCTTTGGGGCCCAGTACAGGCCCCCTTGAAGTTTTTGTAATAATAAATTTTCAATAAATTGCTTCCTTTTAATTTGATCTTCCTTTTTAGGATTCTTTATTCATTTAGATATTTTAATGTTTTGACATTCTATACAAGACACTGTGTTCCCCTGTGGAATCATAGGGTCCAGTCTAGGGCCCCTCAACGTTTTGTGAAATAAACATATTTCACTTCCTATATTTCTGATCTTCTTAGTGCAAAATTTTAAAGTTGCCTGGGACTCTTCTTTCAGGACCAATCCAGAAAACCTGATGTTTTTATTCGGACCCTAGGGGCCCTATTTAAACATTTGCCCAATCAATTGGTGCATTTAAAAAATTATATCATTCCAAAGAATAGTTCCTACTATATGCTTAATTTTGACTAATTAAAGATCTAAAGCGCTATGTACTAAAATATTTTAACATGGTTTCATATTAGGACCCTGGTTTTAACTGTCAGTTGGTCCCTACAGGGGCCCATATTATAGCTCCCTTAAAAATGGTCCAATTCACTAGCTTTTTTGTCCTCTCTCTACCTATTACATGAACGACAAAAGAATTTCCCAGACTTCAGCTACCATTAATTTTGTTTGTCAATTGCTTTCTTGAGGCCCTTGATGCAGCTTCTTTAAACATGAACCAAATTGCTTTCAATTTTATTTAACATAGTTATAGCGTCTTTCCATCATTTTAATAACTACAAAAAATACCTTTATACCCAACTACATGCAAAATAAATTCCTGGCCCCTTGGGGCCCGTTGAAGTTTTTGTAATAATAAATTGTTAATAACTTGTTTCCTTTTAATCCGATCTTCATTTTTAGGATTCTTTATTCATTTAGATATTTTAATGTTTTGACATTCCATATAAGACACTTTGGCCTCCTGTGGAATCATAGGGCTCAGTCTAGGGCCCCTGAACATTTTGTGAGGCAAACATAGTTCACTCTTTAAATTTATCCCCTTCTCAGTGCAAAATTTTTAAATTTGAGTCTTGGACTCTTCTTTCAGGGACAAGATTCTCATATTTTCATCCGCGGCCAGGACCCTTTTTTTAAACATTTTCCGAATCAATTTGTGCACTTTGATAAAATATTATTAAAATGAATAATTCATATCCTATGATTATTTTTGACTAATTGTAGATCTAAAGAGCTAAGTACTAAGATATTTTAACATGTTTTCCTCTTAGGGCCCTCTTTTTAACTGTCAGTTGTTCTTTTTGGGCCCTTATTATAAATCCCTTTAAAATGGTTCAATTAACTCCTTTATTAAACAACTTCTTAAATCCATCAGTTACTAAGAAACCACCATAATCTGGCTACCACCAATTTTGAATATTAATCGCGTTCTTGGGGCCTTTGGTGCAATTTCTTTAAAAATGATCCGGATTGCTTGCAGTTTTCTTTCACATTGCTTTAGCGTCCACCCATTACTTTAATAACTACAAAAAATATTTTATACCCAACTACATGCGAAATAAGTTCCTGGCCCCTTGAAGATTTTGTACAATAAATTGCTATTAAACTGCCCTCCCTTAATCCAATCTTCATTTTTGGAACTTTTTTTTCACTTAGTTATTATTCCCATGTTCTTACATTCCATTTAAAAGCCTGGGACTCCCTATGGTTTCGGCTCAGGCACCTTGAAATTTTTGTTCTCCATGCATATTTCACCCACTTATTATCAAACCTTTTCAATGCATAAATTTAAAGTTGAATTTTGGACTCTTATTTCAGGACTTACACCCTGATGTTTTTATCGAGGTCCAAAGGCCTTTTTTAAAGCATTTACTCATTTTTTATGCATTTCTTTAAAATATTATTTAACGAATAATTCATATCCTATGCTTAATTTTGACTAATTGTAGATCTAAAGTGTTAATTGTTTGCTTAAGGTTATCATAACGTGACCCGGGCAATGCCGGATGGGTCAACTAGTCTATTAATAAATACATAAAATCGAAAAAAAAAAATTATCACAATCCATCTTTCAAAAGGTTTTTAAACAGAAACGCATGATTAAGTTACATATACTCAAAAATGAACCTAAATAAAATGCTCTTTAAAATATTCAACCAATCAGAAGTCCGTATTTTCTTCCCTATGCTAACTTCAGTGGGATCGGCAAAAATGGCATCGCCGTCAAGTGCCTGAGGAGTAGAGCTGTCCAATTCTACATTTTTTTAGTCATTTTTGGGCTTATTATACTATGTACTAGAGGTCTGCACGGGCCGAAATTTCCAGGCCCGGCCTGGCCCGGCCCGAAAGTTTAAATTTCGGCCCGAGCCCGCCCGGCCCGAGAGTTAAAATTTCAGCCCGAACTCGGCCCGGCTCTGGTGAATTTTTACAAAACATTGATCTTTACTCTAACGGAAGAGTTCAGACTAAAAAAACTTATCTTATTCTTTTCTTTTTCTTTCATGTTTATAATCTCTATTTATGCAGAAGTGCCATAGGCTGCGACATTTACGCTTTTAATGAACCTTTGTTTGTTGTATCTAAATGTTTCAGTTATCATTAGTATTATTAATACATAAAAAAAGTCTAAAGAATGGTATATGGAAAAAGTAAAATCTTCTAAGACATTGGAAAAAAATACGTTTCCTTCTTAGCAGATGTAAATGTTTAAAATATAATTTTTTTTTCGCGTATTGTTGTATTCATTTTGCATGAATAAACAGTTTAAAAGAAATTTGAAGTTTTCAGTTTAAACAAAAATTCCGCCATAATCATGTTTTTTCTTTCTTTCTTTCTTTCTTTCTTTTTTTTTTTTTTTATGTGTTTAATTTTATTTTAAGACGCCTAGTGATCTACGATTCTTTAAAAAGAATAAATTCTAATGTTTAATTGTAGAATAATGACGACTTAAAAATATATGTCTATTTTGCAAAACATTTTTGGATAAAGTCAAACTATACTGATATATGAACAGACTTTTCCACGTCGAGAAAAGGATTTTATACGGGAAGATTCAACAGGAACTGATTATTTAGGTCCGTGAACAGTAGTGTAGCTATGTTTTTTGGCGCCCATGGCCAGCAAGAAATTTTGCGCCCCCACCCCAATATAGATATATAACAATTTTTCTCAATTTGGCGCCCCTAGGCCTCGGCGCCAGGGGCGGACGCCCCCCTTTCCCCCCCTTAGCTACGCCACTGTCCGTGAAGACTAGGAAGAACGAAATTAGTCTCGGCTTCGTGCGGAAAAAATAAGTTAGACTCGGCCTGGCCCGATACTCTAGGAAAAAAAAATTAAGGCCCGAGCCCGGCCCAGGCCGAATGCCGTTAATGAAAATCGGCCCGAACCGGCCCGCGGGCCGGGCCGTGCAGACCTCTATGTGCATTTAAACAACGGTGTGCGAGAAAAGAAACTATGCCCGGGGCAAGTTTCAATTTGTCCTCCCTGGGAGCCCCCCGGAGGTTTTGCCCCGGGGCCCCCAAGTTTATAGTTACGGCCTTGAAACTGATTAGTGGCTGTTAAGGAAATTGAGGACTTACTAGCGTACGTACATGTGATTATGCATAACGCCCAATAACAAAAGCTTTGTTTTCTTTTACATCGTGTAAAAGCTAGAATTTTTTGGAAGTACACTACAATGATGATCAAGAGAGGAAAATATCCGTGAGTTCTAATTACAGGAACATTGCGTGGAACTATCATTTAATCAAATATTTTAAGCATAAATTGATGTATCTGGATATCCCTTCCTCCAAAATACCATATTATTTTTTTTCGAAATGAATGACTTTGCACTTCTCTGCCTTTAAGGGTGTATTCGAAAAAACGCTTTTCCACCTTCAACAGCTCGAAATTTTCCGATACAATTTCAGACATATTTTTAAAAGTAGAATCATGAAACTTGCTGAGGGGATTCTTGAAGGGACGTATGAGGTGCCGTGTGATGTCTTTTTACGCTCAATTCATTAGAATTTGAGTTATAAACCTAACCTTAGTTACCTTATCAGTATAACCTTTTTTTTTTTCGTTTCCAGATCTCTCGCTAGGGAAAAATCTTTTCGGAATGCCATTTTTGATTGCTTTTTTTACAATATTTTTTGCATTTATCAAAGAATCGACAATCACGGCAGCTTGTGTACTTTCCAAATAAGAGATTTTGAAAGTTTGGTGTATTTGAGTGCAAAAGTGAATTTAAAAAAAAAAATCGGAAAATAAGCAGTTTGAATCAAAATACACCCTTAAATGACTCAATGTTCGGTTGGTCTTTTCATTTTAAATGCCACTTCTGTTTAAAATAATTCGATTAGCCATCGCTTATTTTTGGAACGTCCCTACAAATAAATAAATTTGCTAATACCTCTTTTCTTTTTGTATCATTTTTGCATAAAACGTTAAAATAATGAGTGACACGACGAAATTAATTTACTTCGATGCGAAAAGAATACATTGTGAAATTAATATGTAACATCTTAAGGGTGTATTCGAAAAAACGCTTTTTCACCTTCAACAGCTCGAAATTTTCCGATACAATTTCAGACACATTTTTAAAAGTAGAGGCATGAAACTTGCTGAGGGGATTTTTGAAGGGATGTATAAGGTGCCGTGTGATGTCTTTTTACGCTCAATTCATTAGAATTTGATTTATAAGCAATTAACTTCTCAGGAAGACCCTTTTTTCGTTCCCAGATCTCCGACTTCGGAAAAATCGGTTCAAATTGCCGTTTTTGAATGCTTTTTTTGCAATATTTTCTACATTTATCAAAGAATTGACAATCACGGCACCTTGTGTACTTTCTAAATAAGAGAATCTGCAAGTTTGATGCGTTTGAGAGCAAAAGTGAATTCAAAAATAAATTGGAAAATAAATAGTTTGAATCGAAATACACCCTTAAGTCGCGAACTTGCACTTTGTAGGCACAGCTGAGCCCACAGTTTTCCATCTGTCCATGAAATCTCTGTAAATTTACATGTAAAAAAAAAAAAAAAAAAAAAAAAAACATATTTTGCACTTATGAAAGGAAAGATTTAATATTGAATGACAGAAAAACATTTTCAAAATGTATATATATCTGCAACTAGAAAAATATTGAAAAAAAAAAAACACTCGCATTGATTAAAACACTTTTAGATATTGTTTCATTTTGAGTAACATTAACAGTTAAAATAAAAATGTGTTACTTTTTGCACTTGGAATTTTTCACAAATGTTCAATTAAACATACCTATATTCATCCACATGTGAGATTATCTAGTGTTCTATGCATTGTATAATGTATAGCCTATGATAATTGTATAGCCTATGATGATAAATACATCATCGCGAGTTTGTGCTTTAAAAATTAATGATATCGTTAAGTGTAATAATATGGATAAATTATACTGCGATGATGTGATACTGATGATATTATTAAGATAAGATTTTCTTTAAGCGTCTTTGTTTTAAGGTTTACATGCAGTGTGTCCATAAAAGTATACTCCAGTTATAACTTTTAACAGCATAAACTGTAAGTGTTATAGAGTGTTGGTTCAAGGTCATAAAAAGAGTAACTCAGACAGTTTTAGACCAGTGCATCATGTGGTGGATGTTGCTTTTTTATTTACTCTTTTGCAAAGCAACATACGCAAAAATTCGACACCTGAGGATAAAAGTTTCCTGTATTCGGCAATCTGCTAAGAGCGAATTTAAAATTTTAGTTCAACATGCGTTTAGTTTAAAGTTTAATTGTGATCCCCAAGTGGCAAAAACGCTATTACTTTTATTACTCCGTACTTGTTAATCGAAAAGCGGGAAGAATTGGACGTTAGGTAGTATGTATGTGTGATGTATAACCTAAGGTGTACATATTGAACCTTTATCAGAAATACTAGTGTTCTTTACTTTTAATTTGATGCATAGTTTGCTATGAATAGTCTAAGTTAAACTGTTATGGTATACCATTGAAGCATCGATCTTCTTTTATGGGCATGGGCATCTTGCATTAAGGTACATAGAATATTTCCAACAAATACCAGAGAAAAATTCACTGCCATAAGGTTTTTTACAGCGTCTTATCAGACGTGTTTGTTATGTATGACTATATGCACGAACTTATTTTCTGGGTTTTTGAGCAAACAATTTTTTTTTTGTTATATACATACATATATATATATAAAACTTTTAACATAAGTTCGCTTGCCAGCATACTAAAGATTAAATTTGAATCTGCATTCGTTAAGGCTGTTCTCAATTGCTCTGCTCAACAAGGGCAAAACATTTTGACACAATTACAAATTCATTTTTTAACAGAAAGACATAAAATTTGCAGGCCTGACTACGGAAGCGATTTAGAATCGAACTGACTTTCCATTTTGTGATCAATAAATTACTTATCGAGTTATAAGCGAAATGGATCACGTGACAAACATGCTTTTCATCCCAGTTTGATGATTCGCACAGAAATCTGCCTCAAAACGACATTGATATTATGTTCTAGAAGATCTATTGTGTTGTTAAAAAAAAAACGGGAAAATGAAATGCGATTAGGTAGTCTCTGAATAACAACATCTGCTATTTTCATGCATTTCTGAACAAAAATAAATTAAAACTTATGTAATAAAGTTGCCCTTTCTGATTTAAGAACAGCCTTAAGAATATCTTCTGCAGTGTTTATCAAGTCTTTCCTCTGAGTCCTGGAACCATTATTCTTGCTTATCAGAAAACATATTGGATTCCCATCTCACCTTAGGGGTGGTACCCCTGTAACGAACCTTCAGATATGCTTGTCAGAGAGGTTGTCAGCAATCGCCATCTTGACGTGGGGTCCAACTGACAAGTTCATACCCATTTTTTTATCTTTCCCCCAACAAATGCTGTACGTGTTGACATGCGGTTTCACTAGCAGATAAAACTCCTGTTTGTATTACGAAGTAAACAATTTTTTTTTTATGTCCCTCATATTTTACTGGGGCATCTGGCTTGTTCAGGCTTTTTCGAATTTTATGCTATTTCTCCGAAATTTGCCATTCTATTTATTCTTCGGTTGGCTTTATCAAATCTACAATTTTTTTTTATTTTTTTTTTTTATTTTTTTTTTTTTTAATGAATTTATAAATTTTGAACATTGTGATACCTCATATTTGAAATATTGCACTCCATTGGACTTATGATGGCATTTTAAGGGTGTATTTCGATTCAAACTGCTTGTTTTCCGATTTACTTTTGAATTCACTTTTGCTCTCAAACACATGAAACTCGCAGATTCTCTTATTTAGAAAGTGCACAAGGTGCCGTGAAAGTCAATTCTTTGATAAGTGCACAAAATATTGCAAAAAAAAAGCAATCAAAAACGGCAATTTGAACCGATTTTTCCGAAGTGCAAGATCTGGGAACGAAAAAAAGGGTCTTCCTGAGAAGTTAATTGCATATAAATCAAATTCTAATGAATTCAGCGAAAAATGAAATCTCGCGGCATCTTATACATCTCTTTAAAAATCACCTCAGCAAATTTCATGTTTCTACTTTTAAAAATGAGTCTGAAATTGTATCGGAAAATTTCGAGCTGCTGAAGGTGGAAAAGCGTTTTTTCGAGTACACCCTTAAGAGTGTACTCGAAAAAATATTTTTCCACCTTGAACAGCCCGGAAATTTCTGATACAATTTCAGACTCATTTTTAAAAGTAGTAAATGAAACTTGCTGAGGTGATTTTTAAAGAGATGTATAAGATGCCATGAGATTTCATTTTTCGCTGAATTCATTAGAATTTGATTTATATGCAATTATTTTCTCAGTATGACCATTTTTTTCGCTCCCAGATCTCTCGCTTCAGAAAATTTGGTGCAAAACGTTAATTTTAACAGCATTTTTTTTTTTTTTTTTTTTTTTTTTTTTTTTTTTTTTGGGGGGGGGGGGGGGCAATATTTTCTGCATTTATCAGAAAATCTTTAAGAACGGCACATTGTGTATTTTTTAAGCAAGAAAATTGCGTTTGGTGCGTTTGAGAGCAAAAATGAATTTAAAAATAAATCGGCAAGTAAGCAATTTGGATTGGAATACACCTTTAATTCATACAGTATAGAATATAAATTTAGTCTAAACATTGATATGAGAATTTGAATTATGCTAAATGTTATTTGTAAAACGAATAAGTGTTTAAACGAGGATAAATTTCTTGGTTAATAAGTAAATTATCACAATAAATTACAACTTAATTATTAAAATAATTAACAAAAGATACTAAAACTCGGTTTGTTAACGTGTTGCCATAAAAAGATTTTTTTTTTTTTTTTAGCTGTTTATTACCTTGAACAGTACATATTGCTGAATATAAAAAAAAAATTAATCTGTATAATAACGCTAACTCTAATAACATGTATCATGAAAATATATTTACAAGTTAAAGGATAACTTTCTTTTTTTAGTATTTTTTTTTTCTTATTTTATTTTTTGACAGTATTACTCATTTCAGATTATATAATGAAATTTTACATGAGTAAAATTAAATGGGTCTTTTGCTGAAATTTTTGAACAATTACATTCGACGACAAAAAACTTTAAAACTGTGCTATATACGTATATTTTGCAGCGATGTAAATGTTGATGGTGATGGTACGATTGGGTGAAATTTTTCTGTGTGCATATAATTAAAAGAAGCTACATTGTTTGGTACGTTAGATATTACAATACTATATTATTCATGGGTGATTCTCTCCAAACAGGCCAAAATATGGGTTAGAAGGGAGTGATGAATTTTAACAAAATGTTCATACAGTGTTTTACCATTATCTAAATTGAGGACTTACTGGGAGCTTACTGGACTTTAACTATATCTAAATATCTATAAATAAGTAATAATTATACTTTTTCAATATTTACCTGTGTTCAGTAGAGACTAATGAAGGAGTGATAAAGAAAACTTAGGACCACATTGACTTCTGCCTGCGAATTCTCCTTAAATAACCTCAGTTTTTTTTTTTTTCTTATTTGCAAAAATATTTCTAAAATACATCCTTAATTTTATCTGAAGTTTTAAAAATTTTCTCAAAGCTCGTATTATTTTAACACATAAAATATTAAATTTGGCATATATTTCGAACATATTTTAGCAATTAAAAGAAAACTGAAATTCCTATTAGAAAAGTATGTAGAAAAAAGAAGAAAATTTTTTAATTTCCAGAGAAGATATTTTAGAAATAAGAATAAATTTCACCCTCACGTGTTCAACATTAAGGGTGTATTTCGACTCAAACTGCTTGTTTACCGATTTATTTTTTAATTCACTTTTGCTCTCAAACACATGAAACTCGCAGATTCTCTTATTTAGAAAGTGCACAAGGTGCCGTGAAGGTCAATTCTTTGATAAATGCACAAAATATTGCAAAAAAGCAATCAAAAACGGCAATTTGAACCGATTTTTCCGAAATGGGAGATAAGGGAACTAAAATTAGGGTCTTCCTGAGAAGTTAATTGCTTATAAATCAAATTCTAATGAATTGAGCGTAAAAAGACATCACACGGCACCTTATACGTCCCTTCAAAAATCCCCTCAGCAAATTTCATGTTTCTACTTTCAAAAATGTGTCTGAAATTGTATCGGAAAATTTCGAGCTGCTGAAGGTGAAAAAGCGTTTTGTCGAAACAGCCCTGTCCCTGATCCGTCGGTAAATTATATACTATATAATAAGGATATTTAGTTTGGTAAGAAAATGACTAGTAGGTCGAAAATTTTCTTTCAGCAATTTATACTAATATATAGAAACCAATTTGAATACTTTTGTTCTGCCCTGTAGTTTACCTTAGTACGTTTATTACACGCCAGTATTTAGAAAATTTATTTTTAACTAAAACATTCTTATAACTATTGAAATCACATTCACAGAAATTATCATTCACAGGCGTCCATGTATCTAATTCTTTGCGTGGCTCTGTGTATCGTTTTATTTATATTCTACAAACATTTCTTAGTAAACTAAACGCAATTCAGCGTAAAAATGTATAACTTATTAAGAAACTACCATTAAGTAATTAATCGTTACTGAATAATTCTCATATCCTAAATAAATAAAATAAAATTTAAATAATATTAAATTTGGGTCTAATAAAATCATTGACTCCATTGAAATTTACTTATGAAATGATATATATATGTACATCGTACGAATTGAAAAACTAGTCGTTGGGGGGGGGGGGGGGCACCATAATACTTACCCATCATGGATAGGCATATGAAAATAAAACATGTGTGAAAACTATTTATACAATGCATTGCAATTCATAAACAAAATTTAAATATTGTTAATATTCATAGTAATGCTCTATTAATGAATTGCTGATGTACCAATTTCGACACATTATATAAAACGCCAAACTACTCAAGTAATACCGAATTGCGTAAAAGAATCATCCTTATAACTCCAAAAATAATAATAATATAAACTAACAATTTACTGCGTTGGATTAAGCGTCTCATTTTCAATTAAAATATACCTCTGAATTGAAATTTGAATGAAATACAGGGTCATGTAAAATCGAAGAATGTGGGAAACAGGATTACAAATATCTCGGCAACTAAAAATCCGATCGACTTCGTTCTACATGCAAAATGTGTGTTATTTTATTGCCTTTTACGTCCATTCCTTAGAACAAAAACATTCGAAAATTTTTATGTACCTTTCATCAGAGCGAATTTTTCGAGAGTCCGAAAAAATAGTTCCGGATAATCGAGGTTGCTGATATTAAATAGGGTTCGTCCTATTCTTACATACTAACTACATACAAAATTTCAAGTCTCTATCTCAATTTGTTTCAGAGCGTTTACAGACAGACAGACAGACAGACAGACAGACAGACAGACAGACGGCAAATTTTTTTTCTAAAAATATGTTTTTCGGAATCTCCAGTGTCTAAAACGTGTAAATCCGTCAAAAAAAAAAAAAATTCGATTTTCAAAACGATTGCAAGACTTACCCTATACTACGTATGATGGGTAAGTAAAAATCATTAAAGAACACCCTTTCAACCTTTATTTGGAAAATGATCTATGTACTGAATTAATAATGTTTATAAGGTATTTGTACCCTATATGGACAGTGCTCTCAATATGGACACCCCTAATATTTTTAAAAGTAACAATTTTTATAGAGAGATTGCTCTACATGCTCGTGAAAGAAAGCAGGTGGAAAGGTAATTAAGGCAGCAAAGTACAAAAAAGCGCGCTGTTCGCCATTTAGAAGGAAACTTGTTGTTTCGTGGTGTGCTGGTAGTAATTACAGGTAAGATTACATTCTTATTAGATATCATAAAATTACTTTAAATATTGAAAAGTGGTGTATTTTAGAAAGCTTTTAAAACATATTTTCGATTGCTATTGCATATATTGCTTAAAAACATATTTTTAAATTATTTATTGTAAGATTTAATAAAGCTACTCCCGATTCCCAATATGGACACCTTATGTCGACATTTGAAATACTGCAGGTGAATCTTCAGATTCACAAAAATAGAAAGATAAGCAAAACCAGCTACATTGTTTGATAATATTTTGTAGTAACTGAGGTGCTTTGCATTGGTCTTCGAAGAGCGAAAACCGAAAATGACCCCCCGTTCTAAAGAGCATGTTCTGAAGATATTTACTGCGCCCTTCCCTCCCCGCAATACTTTAAGATCATCTAAAATTCCATAGAAGAGCGACTCATTCATACTCCCTGTGCAGTAGGTCAATAAGAAGCCACCTGTCCATAATACGGACTAGTAGTTCCTTATATGGACATTTGTAATCATTTTTTTGTTTTTATCATTTAAATAAAAACTATAATAGTTACAAGGTCGCTAATTTTAAAAATGATAGTCAACAGTCCAGGAATCATGGTCATATATTTTTGAAAGTTCTATCACGCGTACATGGGGGTGAAAAAAATACATTTTCCTTAGGGTGTCCATATTAGACACAGGTACCTTATTATAAGTGATGATTTGATAATGGTTATATATGTAAAGAGAGAGAGAAAGAGAGATCCAAATTATACCTAATCTGGGGTTCCTAAAGTCACAGGCTCCATTGAAATTTATTATGAATATGTATTTATATGTACATCATACGAATTTAAAGAAATTCGTTAAAGCAGCCGACTTTCAACCTTTATTTTGAAAATGAAATAAATACTGAATTAATAATGGTTATGTTCTAAATTATGGATTGACAATGATTATATAATAATATATACATATTTTAGATATACACTTATCTAAATACAATTATACTATTACACAATTATTAATTTTTCTCCCTCCATGTTCAATGTTGTATAAGTTATTAAATTCAATTGCTCAAGTATAGTAATACAATTAATGGTTTTATATCTAAAAGTATATACATATAGATATATATTTAAATACACCAAATTAGGCTCCATTGAAATTTAATTCTGATTTATGTGTACATCGTATGAATTCATCCTTTACTTTGAAAGTGAAATCGGTAATTTATCACAAATGTACAGTTCGAAAGTTGATGAATATTGCATCTGAAGCTGAATTGTATTTCCCACACAGCTAACAAATCATTTTGACAGCAACCTCTTTTTTTCATTTTATCCCATTAACAGCTTCATCTATCAGAAATCTTATATGTGCGGAGGAATTTATTAGTATACATATCTAATTCACATAATTGTCCCATCAATCAGTGTCATGCTGCATTCACACAAACCTCACCTTGACAATTCTTAATTAAAAAAACTTGGGAAAATTTGGGACAGTTTTTTTATAATCACCTTAATTTCTCTATGAGTATACATGCTATCCTTATAGAAATGAACACAGTTTTTTACAATAAAGCCCTTAATCATAATCTGCAGTTTGAATGCTTTTTTTTTTTTACATTAGTTTTGTCAGGGTTTTCCAAAAGATATTCGTTCTTTTTCAATTTGTAGACGGTCTCCTATGGAGTTTTGTGAAAAAATCTTCCTGGAAATGTATAACCTGTACTGTTATATTTGAACATCTAAAGTTTCAGGATAATTCTTCATGTATTTTTCTAGATATTTAACAAAATGTTTAAAATCGCGAGTGGCCGGTCACATTTGGCCATATAACGCATATAATCAAAATAATACCGAATTTTGGATTCCTAAAGTCGCAGGTTCCATTCATATTTAATTATGATTTACATTTACATCACACGAATTAAAAAAAATTCGTCAAAGCAGCAAATTTTCAACCTTTGCATTGAAAGTGAAATCGGTAATTTATCACAAATGTACGGTTTGAATGTTGATGAATATTGCATCTGAAAGTGAATTGCATTTCCCACACAGCTAACAAATCAATTTGACAGCAACCTCTTTTTTTCATTTTATCCCATTAACAGCTTCATCTATCAGAAATCTTATATGTGCGGAGGAATTTGTTAGTATATATATCTAATTCACATAATTGTCCCATCAATCAGTGTCATGCTGCATTCACACAAACCTCACCTTGACAATTCTTAATTAAAAAAACTTGGGAAAATTTGGGACAGTTTTTTATAATCACCTTAATTTCTCTATGAGTATACATGCTATCCTTATAGAAATGAACACAGTTTTTTACAATAAAGCCCTTAATCATAATCTGCAGTTTGAATGCTTTTTTTTTTTTTTACATTAGTTTTGTCAGGGTTTTCCAAAAGATATTCCTTCTTTTTCAATTTGTAGACGGTCTCCTATGGAGTTTCGTGAAAAAATCTTCCTGGAAATGTATAACCTGTACTGTTATATTTGCATATCTAAAGTTTCAGGATAATTCTTCATGTACTTTTCTAGATATTTAACAAAATGTTTAAAATCGCGAGTGGCCGGTCACATTTGGCCATATAACGCATATAATCAAAATAATACCGAATTTTGGATTCCTAAAGTCGCAGGTTCCATTCATATTTAATTATGATTTACATTCACATCACACAAATTAAAAAAAATTCGTCAAAGCAGCAAATTTTCAACCTTTGCTTTGAAAGTGAAATCGGTAATTTATCACAAATGTACGGTTTGAATGTTGATGAATATTGCATCTGAAAGTGAATTGTATTTCCCACACAGCTAACAAATCATTTTGACAGCAACCTCTTTTTTTCATTTTATCCCATTAACAGCTTCATCTATCAGAAATCTTATATGTGCGGAGGAATTTATTAGTATACATATCTAATTCACATAATTGTCCCATCAATCAGTGTCATGCTGCATTCACACAAACCTGACCTTAACAATTCTTAATTCGTACCGAAACAAGAAAAATCACTCTTGCCAACGTGCTAGGTTATAAACAGGACCTGAAAAAAAAGCGTCAAGGACTCTTTTTTTTTTTTTTTTTTTTTTTTTTTTTTTTTTTAAATTACTGTCAGATTCTTTGAGTTTATTTTTATCTCGGGGATGGATTAACTATTTAATTTGATGGGGGGGGGGGGGGGAATCTCTCTACATTCCTTTTTAATGAAACATTTCTTAATCATCTTCCTACATTCCTTTCAAATAAAACATTTCTTAATTAGAAATAATATTCAGAATAGAGATAACATAAATAATAAAAAAAATAGCACTTGTGGCAAATTTTATTTCGGTGCCAGAATAGAAGTTTGTCTTTGAGTTTATTTTTATGTCGGAGGTGGATTAACTACTTAATTTAATTTTAAAAAAACTTTATAGATTGTTTTTAAACGAAACACTTCTTTACTAAAAATAAGATTCAAGACAAAAATAACATAAATAATTATAAGAAGAAGAAAATGAATAAAGGCCTTATTGGCAAATTTTATTTATGTGCTAGAAAAAACTAAATGTAATGAAAAATTTTTAGTTTTTTTTTTTTTTTTTTTTTTTTTTTTTTTTTTTTTTTTTAATTACTGTCAGATTATTTTTATCTCGGAGATGGATTAACTATTTAATTTGATTGGGGAAAAAAAATTTACATTCCTTTTTAATGAAACATTTCTTAATCATCTTCCTACATTCCTTTTAAATAAAACATTTCTTAATTAGAAATAATATTCAGAATAGAAATAACATAAATAATTAAAAAAATAGCCCTAGTGGCAAATTTTATTTCTGTGCCAGAATAGAAGTTTGTCTTTGAGTTTATTTTTATGTCGGAGGTGGATTAACTACTTAATTTGATTAAAAAAAAAAAAAAAAAAAAAAAACTTTATAGATTGTTTTTAAATGAAACATTTCTTTACTAAAAATAAGATTCGGGACAAAAGTAACATAAATAATAATAATAAGAAGAAGAAGAAGAAAAGCCTTATTGGAAAATTTTATTTATGTGCTAGAAAAAACTAAATGTAATAAAAAATTTTATTATTTTTTTTTTTTAAATTACTGTCAGATTTTTTTTCAGTTTATTTTTATTTAGGAGATACATTAACTATTTAATTAGATGAAGAGAAAAAATTTCCTACATTCTTTTTTAAGGAAACATTTCTTAGTTAGAAATAATATTCAGGATTAAAAAAAAAAAAAAAAAACATAAATTATAAAATAATAGCCTTATTGGCAAATTTTATTTATATGCCAGAATAGACTAAATTTAATGAATAATTGGCTTTGAGTTTATTTTTATGTCGGAGGGGAATTAATTGTTTAATATCATGAAAAAAAAAGTATTCCTAGATTCCTTTTAAATGAAATATTTTTTTAACTAGAAGCAGCATTCAGGATATAAATAACATAAATGATAAAAAAAAACCATATAGGCAAATTTTATTTATATGTCAAAAGGACTAAATATACCTAATAATTTTTTAATTAACTTTTTCTAAAATCATTGTCAGGATCTTTATTTTTATATCGGAGGTGGATTAATTATTTAATTTAATTTAAAAAAATCTTCTTACGTATTTTTAAATGAAACATTTTTTTTTTATATTGAAATAATATTCAGGATAAAATAACATAAATGATAATAAAAAATAGTCTTATTGTCATATTTTATTTATGTGCCAGAAGTGACTAAATTTAATAAATAATTTTTTAATTAACTTTTCTTTAAATCATTTTTAGGATCTTTGAGTTTATTTTTATATCGGAAGTGGATTAATTATTTAATTTGATAAAAAAATAATCTTTCTATATTCCTTTTAAACGGAACATTTTTTAATTAGCAGTAATGTTAAGGATAAAAATAACATAAATGATAATAAAAAATAGCTTTATTTTACCAAATATTTTTATTTTATCAAATTTTATTTATGTGCCAGGAGGAACTAAATTTAATAAAAAAAATTTTAATCACTTTTAGGATCTTTGAGTTTATTTTTATATCGGAAGTGGATTAATTATTTAATTTGATAAAAAAATAATCTTTCTATATTCCTTTTAAATGGAACATTTTTTAATTAGCAATAGTATTCAGAATAAAAATAACATAAATGATAATAAAAAATAGCTTTATTAACAAATTTTATTTATGTGCCAGGAGGAACTAAATTTAATAAATATTTTTTTAAATCACTTTTAGGATCTTTGAGTTTACTTTTATATCGAAAGTGGATTAATTATTTAATTTGATAAAAAAAATAATCTTTCTATATTCCTTTTAAACGGAACATTTTTTAATGAGCAATAATATTCAAGATAAAAGTAACATAATTGATAAAAAATAATCTTATTGGCTAATTTTATTTACGTGCTAAATAGGCACAATTTTATGAGTATATTTTTTAAATAACTTTAAAAAAATCACTTCCAAAATCTGATTTTTTTTTTCCGGGAGATGAATTAACTATTTAATTTGATAAATAAAAAAAATCTTATTGCTTTCCTTTTAAATAAAACAGTTCTTAATTTGAAATAATAACCAGGATAAGAATAATACAATGATATTAAAAAATAGCTTTATTGGTAAATTCTATTTATGTATTATAATGGACTAAATTTAATACATAATTTTTTAAGTTAATTCCATTCTTTAATACTTATGATTCCATTGATAACGTCTTCGCACTCATGCTATTTTATTTACATATTTATTAATACAGTAGATGTTAGCTTAAGTTATATTATTATTATACATGAAATCGAATAAGGGAAGTGCCACGTTTTGCTAAAGGCAGAAAGAGAAAAAATAATCTTGAATAGTATCCGGAATACTTTTTAGAATTTTCTTTTATAAAAGGTGACTTTAATTTGAGGAGAGAAAAAATTTCCTACATTCTTTTTTAAGGAAACATTTCTGAATTAAAAATACTATCCAGAATAAAAAATAACATAAATGATAATAAAAAATAATCTTATTGCCAAATTTTACTTATGTGACAGAATGGACTAAATTTAATAAATAATTGTCCTTGAGTTTATTCTTATGCCAGGGGTAGATTAACTATTGATTACGATAAAAAAAAAAAATAAAAAAAATAAAAAAAAGATGTTTCTACATTCCTTTTTAATGAAACATTTCTTAATTAGAAATAATATTCAGGATAAAAAAAAAAAACATAAATTATAAAATAATAGCCTTATTGGCTAATTTTATTTATGTGTCAGAATAGACTAAATTTAATAAATAATTGTCTTTCAGTTTATTTTTATGTTGGAGGGAATTAATTGTTTAATATGATGAAAAAAAGTATTCCTAGATTCCTTTTAAATGAAACATTACTTAACTAGAAGCAACATTCAGGATAAAAATAACATAAATGATAAAAAAAAAAAAAAACCATATAGGCAAATTTTATTTATATGTCAAAAGGGCTAAATATAACTAATAATTTTTTAATTAACTTTTTCTAAAATCATTATCGGGATCTTTATTTTTATATCAAAGGTGGATTAATTATTTAATTTGATTTTTTTTAAAAAATCTTCCTACATATCTTTTAAATGAAACATTTCTTATATTGAAATAATATTCAGTATAAAATAACATAAATGATAATAAAAAATATTCTTATTGTCATATTTTATTTATGTGCCAGAAGTGACTAAATGTAATAAATAATTTTTTAATTAACTTTTTTTAAAATCACTTTTAGAATCTTTGAGTTTATTTTTATATCGGAAGTGGATTAATTATTTAATTTGATAAAAAAAAATAATCTTTCTATATTCCTTTTAAATGGAACATTTTTTCAATTAATAGTAATGTTAAGGATAAAAATAACATAAATGATAATAAAAAATAGCTTTATTTTATCAAATATTTTTATTTTATCAAATTTTATTTATGTGCCAGGGGGAACTAAATTTAATACAAATTTTTTTAATAACTTTTAGGATCGTTGAGTTTATTTTTATATCGGAAGTGGATTAATTATTTAATTTGATAAAAAAAAATAATATTTCTATATTCCTTTTAAACGAAAATTTTTTAATTAGCATTAATGTTCGAGATAAAAATAACATAAATGATAATAAAAAATAGCTTTATTATCAAATTTTATTTATGTGCCAGGAGGAACTAAATTTAATAAATATTATTTTAAAATCACTTTTAGGATCTTTGAGTTTATTTTTATATCGGAAGTGGATTAATTATTTAATTTGATAAAAAAAATAATCTTTCTATATTCCTTTTGAACGGAACATTTTTTAATTAGCAATAATGTTCAGGATAAAAATAACATAAATGATAATAAAAAATAGCTTTATTTTATCAAATATTTTTATTTTATCAAATTTTATTTATGTGCCATGGGGAATTAAATTTAATACATATTTTTTTTTAATCACTTTTAGGATCTTTGAGTTTATTTTTATATCGGAAGTGGATTAATTATTTAATTTGATAAAAAAATAATCTTTTTATATTCCTTTTAAAAGGAAAATTTTTTAATTAGCAATAATGTTCAGGATAAAAATAACATAAATAGTAATAAAAAAAAGCTTTTTTAACAAATTTTATTTATGTGCGAGGAGGAACTAAATTTAATAAACATATTTTTTAATCACTTTTAGGATCTTTGAGTTATTTTTATATCGGAAGTGGATTAATTATTTAATTTGATAAAAAAATAATATTTCTATATTCTTTTTAAACGGAAAATTTTTTAATTAGCAATAATGTTCAGGATAAAAATAACATAAATGATAATAAAAAATAGCTTTATTATCAAATTTTATTTATGTGCCAGGAGGAACTAAATTTAATAAATATTTTTTTTAAATCACTTTTAGGATCTTTGAGTTTATTTTTATATCGGAAGTGGATTAATTATTTAATTTGATAAAAAAAAAAAATAATAATTCTATATTCCTTTTAAACGGAACATTTTTTAATTAGCAGTAATATTCAAAATAAAAATAACATAAATGATAATAAAAAATAGCTTTATTAAGGGTGTATTCCAATTCAAACTGCTTGTTTTCGGATTTATTTTTTAATTCACTTTTGCTCTCAAACACATGAAACTCGCAGATTCTCTTATTTTGAAAATGCGCAAGGTGCCGTAAAGGTCAATTCTTTGATAAGTGTACAAAATATTGCAAAAAAAGCAATCAAAAACGGCAATTTGAACCGATTTTTCCGAAGTTGGAGATAAGGGAACGAAAAAAAGGGTCTTCCAGAGAAGTTATTTGCTTATAAATCAAATTCTAATGAATTGAGCGTAAAAAGACTTTACTCTGCACCTCATACGTCCCTTCAAGAATCCCCTCAGCAAGTTTCATGATTCTACCTTTAAAAATGTGTCTGAAATTGTATCGGAAAATTTCGAGCTGCTAAAGCTTTAAAAGCGTTTTTTCGAATACACCCTTAACAAATTTTATTTATGTGCCAGGAGGAACTAAATTTAATAAATATTTTTTTTTTATCACTTTTAGGATCTTTGAGTTTATTTTTATATCAAAATTGGATTAATTATTTAATTTGATAAAAAAAAAAATCATCTTTCTATATTCCTTTTTAACGGAACATTTTTTAATTAGCAATAATATTCAAGATAAAAATAACATAACTGATAAAAAATAATCTTATTGGCTAATTTTATTTACGTGCTAAATAGGCAAAATTTTATGAATATGTTTTTTAAATAATTAAAAAAAAAATCACTTCCAAAATCTGATTTTTTTTTCTTTTTTTTTTTTTTCTTTTTTTTTTTTTTTGGGGGGGGGGGGTTGAATTAACTATTTAATTTGATAAATAAAAAAAATCTTATTGCTTTCCTGCTTTCATTTTAAATAAAACAGTTCTTAATTAGAAATAATAATCAGGATCAGAAAAAGACAATGATATTAAAAAATAGCTTTATTGTTAAGTTCTATTTATGTGCTAAAATGAACTAAATTTAATAAATATTTTTTTAAGTTAATTCCATTCTTTAATACTTAAGATTCCATCGATAACGTCTTCGCACCCCTGCTGTTTTATTTATATATTTATTAACATAGTAGATGTTAGCTTAAACGGTATAATTTTTAATTAGTACTTATAGGCAAATTTTATTTATAAGTCAAAAGGACTAAATATAACTAATATTTTTTTAATTAACTTTTTCTAAAATCATTGTCAGGATCTCTATTTTTGTATCGGAAGTGGATTAATTATTTAATTCCATGAAATTGAAAAAGAGATGTGACTCTTTTTTCTATTTATTTATCAAAAGGCAGAAAGAGAGAAAAATAATCTTGAGCAGTAACCGGAATACTTTTTAGAATTTTCTTTTATAAAAAGTGACTTTAATTTTAGAAATTTCTAAATATTTTCTCTTTTAATTAATTTTATATTACTTGTATTTGTAGCTGTATAATCTTAATTTTATTTTTTTCATTTATCAATGAATCCCTAAGATAATTTTTAACAATTCCATAACTTTATAACTGTATGAAGTTTTTTTTTTTGCAAAAGTACATAAACTAGACTAATTGATTTCTTTGATCGGAGGAACTCAAAAAAAGGGTCAAAAGTGAGAGTTAGTATTAGAAAATTTGAAATTGGTTTATTTTTTATTAAGTAAAAGATACCTATTTCGAATATTGTTTTCCTATTCGGAAATTGGAGTTACTGTAAATTTGAGTGGTACCTCTCGCATCGATCGCGATAATTTGATGATAATTGTATGTAGTGAGTATGCTCAATCTACACAATTTATAAACAGAAAAATATTTTTTAACACCGTTGTACCACATCAAAAAGTTAACACAAATACAGGGTGTGCCATAAATTCGTGCAAACTTTAAAAATCTATAATAAACGAAGTAATGCTCGGAAAAAAATTTCGTTTTGCGCGAGTATGATCAGACGGATTTTGGATTTTTTTTCCATGCATAATAAAAAAATATTCTAAAAGTAACCGATAGAGGGCGCTCACAAGCCATAGACAGACGTTTTATGAAAATCAGGCAAACACAAATAAACAATGAAACAAATCACAATAACACGTCACTCTGCATTTATTATAAGGTAGTAAAATATGCTCAACATGTGGAACTTTTGCAATGCAATATTTGTGGATTCGCCTTTCTTGCAAAAAAGTTTAACCACCAGCGTTCAATTTGGTAACGATAGCATGCTGCCGATATTGAATGATGGACTCATCTCCTGCTAGATGTTTTATTGTGAGCCTGATTTGCATAAAACGCCTCAGTTGGGCGTGTGAGCGCCTTCTACCGGTTACTTTTGGAATCATTTTTTATTATACATAGGGAAAAAAATCCAAAATCCACCTCGCAAACCAATTTTTTTTTTCGAACATTATTTCTTTTATTATGGATTTTTAAAGTTTATACAAATTTATGACTCACACGATACATTCACTATAATTCTCTTATGTTTTAAAAAGACCAGACCTCACTGAATAGAGGCACCATTATCAGTGTAAGACAATATTAGTGATAAACCAATACAAATATAAATACAATCACAGTGGTTCTCTTATGTTTGAAATAAATCAGAACTTACTGAAAAAAGACACCAGCGTCAATTAGGGGCAATGCAGAGAAAAATCAGAGCAAAGAAAAATACAATCACAGAAGTTCTCTTATGTTTTAAAAAGACCAGAACTCATTGAAAAAAATACACCAGTGTCAACGTTGTAAGTTAATAGAGATAAATTAGAGCAAACACAAATATAATCACAGTGGTACTCTTATGTTTTTAAAACGACAAAACTCACTAAAACAAGTTGGAAATTGCGCGTCAAAAGTAGCAAATAAGGTGCGTTCGTACTATAACGAAGATTTTAAAATATACAGTTCCGTTTTTTCTTTTACAATGTAGAATAGCATTTTGCTTAGGTAACATTGCAGCAAAGCTGAAACTACCTTTTTCAACCACGTCCAATGTCTGTTTCTCATACGTAAATTATATAATTTTAAAAGTGGAATGTTCAATAGAAAAGTTCAATGGCGCATTTTATATTTCGGTTTCAAATTTGTCCGGGATATTTCTTGTCACCCTGTACTTAGGCATCTTGGGGTTAAATTAAAGATATAAATAAGAAAAGAAAAATTTCTTTCAAATAATAAGTTACTTTCATCCAAATAAAGTTTATTTAATTGTTGGACAATTATTTAAATGTTTTGCGGCTAATGCATAGCAATTTCAATTAACAAAAAATAAAAATGTATATAATCATTCATTCTTATAAATTTGCAGCAAACTGCTCAATGATTTAACCGTTTCTATAGAAAAGGGTTAGATAACCGTAATTTATCTGTATTCTGACCAACTAGAACTCTTCATAATATAGCCAAGTAACTGTTACTTATAAAAACGGTTCAATGACAGTTTGCTACAGATTTTCAACAATACACATTTAAAATCATACAAGTTCTTAAAGGGCTCAAAATAAACTCCCTTCCCGTGCAAAGCATTCTTTTAAATATTTTTCATTTTTTGCTTATTCCAATATTATGATTTCTTAAAATATGAATATGGTATCTTTTTCTCATTATTCATACTTTTATTTATATTTCCTTTGCAAGTCGCGTTTTAAGTGTACATCAAAATAGTTTTTTAAATCTTATTTCGAAGCTTTACACGCATTTGACCTCTTGCTTCGTGATACGTATACATATCACCAAAGAAACTTGCGTTTCCAGTAACACTAAATAAATCAGCAGCATTTTCTACCGAAATTCTCCCAGATACTCTGTTGTACAACCCAAAAAAGTCAATCTCTCGGAATAAAAACCTCTGAGGGTGGTATCTTTGCTAGTAACTGAACTTGTCAAGATGTTGTCAACAACGTCATACACCTCCCTCATCGGGGATACTATTCCAGAGAGATTTCTTATCAACTTTTCATCTTAGTGCTGAAAAAACCTGTAGGATAACCGGGATAACCCATGTCGAAGTTCTCCCAGAGAAGAAATGAGATCTCTCTTTTTTTACTGGGTTTTCTCACAGCTTCTGTTGAAGTATATAACTCTTCGAAGTTAGGATTTCCCAGGAAGATAGCATTTTTTCTTAATTAGCCACTTGTGAACGAAATATGGCTTGTGTGTCATTCAGAATAAATTTTTAGTTGTTAAAAATGCCACTTTTATGTCAGTCATGCTATATTTATTTTGTAGAGAATCATCAGGTGTTGAAAAATATACGTTCTTTATTTCGGCTTATTTGCACGACTTTCGTTTGAAAGATGTTTTAAGCTCTTAATGACACATTTACTCTTCCAGTTCTTTGTTATATGATACATGAATCACATTTAGTAATTTTTCCATGTTTTACTAAAATCAAAAGGTGTTTTAGCAAAACTTCGAAGAGAATTTTTTATTTATTAAATATAAAAAGAGGCATCTTATAAAAGACGGAAATAACTTAAACATACAATACTGATTTGAATTCATTGTGAGTTTTCTCACAGCTTCCGTTGAAGTATATAACTCTTCGAAGTTAGGATTTCCCAAGAAGATAACACTTTTTCTTAATCAGCCACTTGTGAACGAAATATGGCTTGTATGCCATTGCGAATAAATTTTTAGTATAGTTAAAAATGCCACTTGTATGTCAATTATGCTATATTTATTTTGCAGAGAATCATCAGGTGATAAAAAATATATGTTCCTTATTTTGGCAATTGCTGCTTATCTGCACGAGTTTCATTTGAAGAATGTTTTAAGCTCTTAATGAAAGATTTATTCTTGAACATCTTTGTCATGTGATACATAGAACACATTTAGTAATTTTTCCATGTTATACTAAAATCAAAAGGTGTTTTAGCAAAACTTCGAAGAGCAAAAATATTATTAAGCGTAAAAAAGGCATCTTATGAAAGACGGAAATTTAGCCGCTTGTGAACGAAATATGGCTTGTGTGTCATTGAGAATAAATTTTTAGTAGTTAAAAATGCCAGTTGTATGTCAATTATGTTGCATTTATTTTGTAGTGAATCATCAGGTGTTAAAAAATATATTTTGGCAGTTGCTGCTTATTTGCATGACATTTAAAGAATGGTTTCAGCTCTTAATGACAGATTTATACTTGCACATCTTTGTCATATCAAACATGAATCACATAGAATAATTTGTCCATGTTTTACTGAACTCAAAAGATGTTTTAACAAAACTTCGAAGAGTAAAAAAGTTAGTAATATAAAAAAGGCATCTTAAGAAAGACGGAAATAATTTAAACATACAATACTAATTTGAATCCAATGTAAGTTTTCTCACAGCTTCCGTTGAAGTATATAACTCTTTAAAGTTAGGATTTCCCAGAAAGATGAAAATTTTTTCGTAATTAGCCACTTGTGAACGAAATATGGCCTGTGTGTCATTGAGAATAAATTTACAATAGTTAAAAATGCCGCTTGTATGTCCGTTGTGTTACATTTATTTTGTAGAGAATCATCAGGTGGTAAAAAATATGTATTCTTTATTTTGGCTTATCTGCACGACTTTCATTTGAAGAATGTTTTAATCTTTTAACGACAGATTTATTCTTGTCATATGATACTATAATCACATCCATTAATTTTCTATATTTTTTCACACAAAAAGCATCTTCGCAAAACTTCAAAGAATAAAATAAATAAATAAATAAAATAGGTACCGTATGAAATATGGAAATAATTTAAACAGACAGCAGTACTGATTACAATTAAGTATGAGTAAAACTTGTACATCACATATCAAGGCATGCATCTGTCATGATTATTTAACTAACGTATGCAAAATAATATGAAAGAAATTATTTTTTAGTAATAGTAAAACGCAAGTGAAACTTTATGCAAAATATTCAAATTTTAAGTGAAATCATCGTTTCTTGTTTTCTTACCTATTAACCTTCTATTATATTTCTATATAACATGCATGAATATGCATAAAGCAAATAATAACCTATAGGTTAATAATTTTTTAACTACTTACCTAACATAAACATAACTATGAAAAATAATTAATCTTAAATCCTGCATCATTTTATGTGACAGATTTTAGTAGAAATATCATTTATTATACTGAATAGTACTAAAGAAATAAAATAATTTACATGTTTTTGGTAGTAAATTATTTAATTTCAGTCATCCATAAAATTATGTCAAAATAATCATTCTGAAGAACTCATTCAAAAGAACCTTCTTTTTCTTTCCTCTTATTCTAAAAGAATCAAAGTGATTCATTCCAAAGATTGAACATGAACTGCAAGAAGAGTTTTTAAGAAAGCACATCATCGGTGTCTGATGTCTGCGCTTTAAAAATTTCCCATGGGTTAACATTGGATTTCGCAATCGAGGAACTGATGCATAAAGCAGATCATTACCTAAAGGTATCATAATTTTTTAACTACACTGAAAATAAATAAATAAATAAATAAATAAAAAATCCTCTAAAATTACGGCAAGCAATGTTATCAATAGTTTACCAATATACCATAAATTTAATGAATTTTTTTACAGTGTACCTGAAAGAAAATTTATAAAAAATAATTAATCTAAAATTCTGTATCTGTTCAGTAAAAGATCATTTATCATACCAAATAACATTTAAAAAATAAAATAATTTACATGTTTTTGGTAGTAAATTATTATAATTTCACTCATGCATAAAATGTCAGAATTATCATTCTGAACAACTCATTCACAAAGAGCCTTCTTTTCCTTTTCTTTTTTATTCCAAAAAGAATCAAAGTGATTCATTCCGAAGATTGAATAGAACGTCCTTGTTTTACCATGAACCGCAGGCGGCGGTTCCTCATAACGAATTTTCAGACGTGGCCTGTCAAAAAAGTTGTCAGCAATCCACTTCCATTCACTGTGGGAAGCCTGGCAGGTTAATTTGAAATTTTACCCTGCTCCTCTCTTCTTTTAGAGTGCTTATTTATGCCAGCAAAACATTTGTTTAGTTATGAATGGCAATATCATTGTCTGTAAAGAACAAACAATTGCTTCACAAGCTTGAGGTAATAGATGAAGCTAGATCGAATGAAAAATGGAGTCTTGTTTACCTGAAAGAAATATGTATTTTCCTCAAGAATTTTCGGTTAATGGATAGAGAATAGCACTTATTTATTTACTGCTTTGTTTAAATCTGGATATGCAGTGTAAAATATGTATATATATATATATCTTTTAATTTTACGATGCATAACATTCAAATTCTAGAATTTCCGATAATCTATTTAACAGTTTATTATCCAATAATAGTTTAACTCTTTAAGTGTCATAAACTAATGAAATAATTGACTGACATCACAATAATAATTGTCTTATAAGAATAAACAATTGTCTCACAATCTGACATTTAACACGTTCGCTGCCGCTTACGTGAAGATGTGATGATAGTTAATGCCGCGCTGCAGAAGTGGGTTTCTCCCAGAAGCCGATTTACTTTTTATAACAAAGAATCAGTGAAAGATTTTCCCGCGCCAGAGCGTGACTGGCTATTGGACATCACCCCACATCATGAGCTGGCGCGTGATGTGGCCCCTCAATGTTGGCGCCATATCACGCGCTGGCGCGTGATCGGTAGCGAATGCGTTAAGAGGTATAAAATTTCTGTTTATAAAATGATGAAATAACTGACTGACACCAGAACAAGCTGAGTTATTAGATGAAGCTAGATCGAATGAAAAATGTAGTCTTGTTTATCTAAGAGAAATATATATTTTCCCTAAGAATTTTCGGCTAATGGATAGAGAGTAGCCCTTATTTGTACTATTGTTTAAATCTTCTCATTCAGTATAAATACGGGTTTTTTGATTTTATGATGCACAAAATTCAAATTCTAGAATTTCCAATAATTTCTAGTTCAGTCAAGCGGAAAGACCCGCTCGCTAATGCTAAATCTATGAATTTTTTTTAAAAAGATATCTCATTAGAAATTCAATATCTTTAAATGATTTTGTTTTAAATTTAATAACTGAGTTCAAACTGTACTAAGGCCGTTTTTTATCTTTTCTATTTTGTTTTTTATCTCGGGTATTTTTAAAGAAAACTCTTTCATTTTCGAAACTGGTTTCAAAACTGAAAATATTCTTATTATTATAAAAAAAAAAAAAAAAAAAAAAAAAAATCTGCAATTAAGCGATAATTGAAAAAAGGCCTTTTCGAACTCAAATTATCTAATTTAAAGCAAAAGGTATTTAGAAATAGTGAAATCCGATAGTAGAAATAACTTTGTAAATTTCTTCCGTAGAATTAGCTTTAGCGTGCGGGTCCTTTCCCTTGACTGAAGTAACTCCATAACTTTCTATTTTGATAACACATAAGAAAAGAAAATTTGAAAAAAAGTCTCCTTTGTTTACATTGAAGAAAGTGGCAAGTTAATTTGACGATTTTTATTTTGACTTAAATGTCTTATACATGGTTCGTAGTTCGTACGGGTCCTGGAATTTTATGAGGAAAAAATTATTTAGGGGTGTATTCCGATCAAAACCGTTTATTTTCCGATTTATTTTTAGATTCACTTTTGCTCTCAAATGCACCAAACTTTCAAAATCTCTTATTTAGAAACTATATAAGATGCCGTGTCTGTCAATTTTTTCATAAATGCAGAAAATATTACAAAAAATGTTCTCAAAGTTGGTTTTCCGAAACGAATTTTCCGAATCGGAGGATCTGGAAACGAAAAAAAAGAATCATGCTGAAAAAATAATTGTTGATAAATCGAATTCTAATAAATTCAGCAAGAAAATATATCACACGGTATCTTATACATTACTTCAAAAATCGTCCCAGCAAGTTTCATGTTTCTACGTTTAAAAATGTGTCTGAAAATGTATCGGAAAATCTCGAGCTGTTGAAAGTGGAAAAGCGTTTTTTCGAATACACCCTTAGTACCAGCATTTTTCTACAGAAAATCTCTTCTTAAACAAAGTGAAAATTTGCGCGTTTGAACTAGATTTATTTTTTAAATAAAAATTTCTGGTATTTCACCTTGAAAATAACGGTACCCGTACAAACCATGTTGTAAAAGTTCAATTATCAAATTAATTAGATGAAATTAAAATGGGAGCTGATTTTCTGCAGAACTGGGGTTAAGGGTGTATTTCGATTCAAACTGCTAACTTTCCGATTTATTTTTAAATTCGTTTTTGCTCTCATATGCATCAAACTGGCAAATTGTCTTATTTAGAAAGTATACAAGGTGCCGTGATTGTCAATTCTTTGATAAATTCAGAAAATACTGCAAAAAAAGCTTTCAAAAACGGCAATTTGAACCGATTTTTCCGAAGCGGAAGATCTGTGAACGAAAAAGAGGGTCATACTGAGAAGATAATTGTTTATAAATCAAATCCTAATGAATTGAGCGTAAAAAGACATCCCACGGCATCTTATACGTCTCTTCAGAAATCCCCTCAGCAAGTTTCATGTTTCTACTTTTAAAAATGTGTCTGAAATTGTATCGGAAAATTTCGAGCTGCTGAAAGTGGAAAAGTGTTTTTTCGAATACACCCTTAAGAGCCTGCATCAGTCAAACCGAAACTCAAAATCCTATCACAAACCTATGCGTGTTGCCACCAGGAAGGCGTATCCCGAACCCAAAGATTGACACTTTAAAAGACCAATGATATTTTCCAAGCTTGTAATTAATAAGAAAATGGTCATCTCACGCCACCCTTTACCTAAAGGCGATAAAAAGGGGATAAGATACCCCAGGAAGAAAAAAGTCATTAGCAAATGCTAAAAACTCTCGCACCTTTTTAGTACTGATAACTAGAGGGATATGTGCATTTATATAGTTTCTTCGAGATAATACCTGACCAAAACACTCGGATCCGTTTTAAAGTAAGTCGACATTGACCTTTTTTGTTAGATAGTTTCAAGTGAAATTGAATCATTTATATGTAATTTTAAAAGACAACATACAGATCGTGATTATTATGTCAGAGATTGCACATTAAACATTTTCCAAAGAATCTCCTCTACATTTTAATATTTTTAAATGATTTTTTTAGCATTGAATAGCTGAGATCATTGAACTGTACAATGACCGTTTTATATTTTTTCGATTTTGTTACGAGTATTTTATAGTGGCTTACATCAATAGAGCGAAATCCCAAGATAGAAATTTTTAAGATATCTCGTTTCTATCTTAATATTTTTAAATGATTTTTTTAGCATTGAACAGCTGAGATTTTTCGGTATAAAGACCGTTTTGTATTTTTTTTACTTTGTTTACAGGTGTTTTAAAGAGGCTACTTCAGTCAAGTGAAATCCAATGGAAGAAATTTATAAAAATATCTCTTCTGCATTTTTATATTTTAAAATTATTTTTTGGCATTCGATATCTCAGATATTTCGGTACAAAGACCGTTTTGTACTTTTTCGACCTTCTTTAGGGGAATTTTAAAAAAGCTACTTCAGTCAAATGAAATCCAATGGAAGAAATTTATAAAAATATCTCTTCTACATTTTAATATTTTTAAATGAATTTTTGTCATTGGATAGCTGAGATCTTTCGGTACAAAGATCGTTTTGTACTTTTTCGACTTTGTTTAGGGAAATTAAAAAAAAAAGCTACTTCAGTCAAGTGAAATCCAATGGTAGGAATTTATAAAAATATGTCTTCTACATTTTAATATTTTTAAATGATTTTTATGTCATGGGATGGCTGACATCTTTCTGTACAAAGACCGTTTTTTATATTTTCGACTTTCTCTAGGGGAATTTGAAAAAGCTACTTCAGTCAAGTGAAATCCAATGCTAGAAATTTCTAAAAATATGTCTTCTACATTTTAATATTTTTAAATGATTTTTTTGTCATGGGATAGCTCAGATCTTTCGGTACAAAGACCGTTTTGTACTTTTTCGACTCTGTTTAGGGGAATTTTAAAAAAGCTACTTCAGTGAAGTGAAATCCAATGGTAGAAATTTATAAAAATATCTCTTCTACATTTTAATATTTGTAAATCATTATTTGGCATTCGATATCTCAGATCTTTTGGTACAAAGACCGTTTTGTACTTTTTTGATTTTGTTTACAGTTGTTTTAAAGAGGCTACTTCAGTCAAATGAAATCCAGTGGTAGAAATTTATAAAAATATCACTTCTGCATTTTAATATTTTTAAATGATTTTTTTGTCATTGAATAGCTGAGATCTTTCGGTACAAAGACTTTTTTTTTTTTTTTTTTTTTTTTTTTTTTTTTTTTTTTGTTTACAGTTGTTTTAAATAGGCTACTTCAGTCAAGCGAAATCCTATAGTAAAATTTTATAAATATGTCTTTTCGACATTTAAAGATTTTTAAATGATTTTTTTGTCATGGGATAGCTGAGATCTTTAGGTACAAATACCGTTTTGTATTTTTTTTATTTTGTTTACAGGTATTTTAAAGAGGCTACATCAGTCAAGTGAAATCCAATGGTAGAAATTTATAAAAATATATTTTCTACATTTTAATATTTTTAAATCACTTCTTTTTTTGTCATTGGATAGCTTCGATCTTTCGGTACAAATACCGTTTTGTACTTTTTTAATTTTGTTTACAGATGTTTTAAAAAAGATACTTCAGGCAAGTGAAATCGAATGGTAGGAATTTATAAAAATATCTCTTCTACATTCTAATATTTTTAAATTATTTTTTGGCATTCGATATCTCAGATCTTTCGGTACAAAGACCGTTTTGTACTTTTTCGACTTTGTTTAAGGGAATTTTAAAAAAGCTACTTCAGTCAAGTGAAATCCAATGGTAGGAATTTATAAAAATATCTTTTCTACATTTTAATATTTTTAAATGATTTTTTTTTTGGCATTGGATAGCTGTGATCTTTCGGAACAAAGACTGTTTTGTACTTTTTTGATTTTGTTTACAGGTGTTTTAAAGAAGCTACTTCATTCAAGCAAAATCTTATAGTAGAATTTTATAAATATGTCTTTTTACTTTTAAAGATTTTTAAATGATTTTTTGGCATTCGATGTCTCAGATCTTTCGGTACAAAGACCGTTTTGTACTTTTTCGACTTTGTTTAGGATAATTTTAAAAAAGCTACTTCAGTCAAGTGAAATGAAATGGTAGTAATAACAAAAAAAAGACTATCTTCTACATTTTAATGTTTTTAAATTTTTTTTTGGCATTGGATATCTCAGATCTTTCGGCACAAAGACCGTTTTGTACTTTTTTGACTTTGTTTAAGGGAATTTTAAAAAAGCTACTTCAGTCAAGTGAAATCCAATGAAAGAAATTTATAAAAGTATGTCTTCTATATTTTAATATTTTTAAAATATTTTTTGGCATTCGATATCTCAGATCTTTCGGTACAAAGACCGTTTAGTACTTTTTCGACTTTGTTTAGGGGAATTTTAAGGGTGTATTTCGATTCAAATTGCCTATTTTCCGATTTATTTTTGAACTCATTATTGCTCTCAAATACACCAAACTTTCAAAATCTCTTATTTGGAAAGTACACAAGGTGCCGTAAAGGTCAATTCTTTGATAAGTGCACAAAACATTGCAAAAAAAGCAATCAAAAACGGCATTTCGAACCGATTTTTCCCAAGCGGGAGATTTGTGAACGAAAAAAGGGGTCATACTGAGAAGATAATTGCTTATAACTCAAATTCTAATGAATTGAGCGTAAAAAAACCTCACTCGGCACCTCATACGTCCTTTCAAGAATCCTCTCAGCAAATTTCATGTTTCTACGTTTAAAAATGTGTCTGAAATTGTATCGGAAAATTTCGAGTTGTTGAAGATGGAAAAGCGTTTTTTCGAATACACCCTTAAAAAAGCTACTGCAGTCAAGTGAAATCCAATGGTAGAAATTTATAAAAATATCTCTACTATATTTTATAATTTTTAAATGATTTTTTTGTCATTGGATAGCTAAGATCTTTCGGTACAAAGACCGTTTTGTACTTTTTCGACTTTGTTTACAGGTGTTTTAAAGAGGCTACTTCAGTCAAGTGAAATCCATTGGTAGAAATTTATAAAAATATCTCTTCTACATTTTAATATTTTTAAATGATTTTTTTGTCATTGGATAGCTAAGATCTTTCGGTACAATGACCGTTTTGTACTTTTTAGACTTTTATTTGTGGAATTTTAAAAAAGCTACATCTGTCAAGTGAAATCCAATGGTAGAAATTTATTAAAATATCACTTCTACATTTTAATATTTTTAAATTATTTTTTGGCATTCGATATCTCAAATCTTTCGGTACAAAGACCTTTATGTACTTTTTCGTCTTTGTTTAGGGGAATTTTAAAAAAGCTATTTCAGTCAAGTGAAATCCAGTGGTAGAAATTTATAAAAACTATCTCAAATACATTTTAATATTTTTAAATGATTTTTTTTATCATTGGATAGCTGATATCTTTCGGTACAAAGATCGTTTTGTACTTTTTCGACTTCGTTTAGGGAAATTTTAAAAAAGCTACTTCAGTCAAGTGAAATCCAATGGTAGAAATTTATAAAAAAAATCTCTCCTACATTTTAATATTTTTAAATGATTTTTTTGTCATGGAATATCTGATATATTTCGGTACAAAGATCGTTTTGTACTTTTTCGACTTTGTTCAGGGGAATTTTAAGAAAGCTACTTCAGTCAAGTGAAATCCAATGGTAGAAATTTATAAAAATATCTCCTCTACATTTTAATATTTTTAAATGATTTTTTTAATCATTGGATAGTTAATATCTTTCGGTACAAAGATCGTTTTGTACTTTTTCAACTTTGTTTAGGGAAATTTTAAAAAAGCTACTTCAGTCAAGTGAAATCCAATGGTAGAAATTTATAAAAATATCTCCTCTACATTTTAATATTTTTAAATGATATTTTTGTAATTCGATAGCTGAGATCTTTCGGTACAAAGACCGTTTTGTTCTTTTTCGACTTTGTTTAGGGAAATTTTAAAAAAGCTACTTCAGTCAAGTGAAATCCATTGGTAGAAATTTATAAAAATATCTCTCCTACATTTCAATATTTTTAAATGTTTTTATTGTCTTATGATAGCTGTGATCTTTTGGTACAAAGACCGTTTTGTACTTTTTCGACTTTTTTTAGGGGAATTTTAAAAAAGCTACTTCAGTCAAGTGAAATCCATTGCTAGAAATTTATAAAAATATCTCTTCTACATGTTAATATTTTTAAATGATTTTTTTGTCATGGAATATCTGAGATCTTTCGATACAAAGTTTTGTACTTTTTCGACTTTGTTTATGGGAATTTTAAAAAAACTACTTCAGTCAAGTGAAATCCAATGGTAGAAATTTATAAAAATATCTCCTCTATATTTTAATATTTTTAAATGATTTTTTTGTAATTGGATAGCTGAGATCTTTCGGTACAAAGAGTGTTTTATTCTTTTTCGACTGTGTTTAGGGGAATTTTAAAAAAGCTACTTCAGTCAAGTGAAATCCATTGGTAGAAATTTATAAAAATATCTCTCCTACGTTTTAATATTTTTAAATGATTTTTTGGCTTTGAATAGCTGAGATCTTTCGGTGCAAAGACCGTTTTGTACTTTTTTGATTTTGTTTAAATGTGTTTTGATGAGGCTACTTCAGTCAAGTAAAATCCATTGGTAGAAATTTATAAAAATATCTCTTCTACATTTTAATATTTTTAAATGATTTTTTTGTCATGGGATAGCTGAGATCTTTCGGTGCAATTAAAGAATCTTTTTAGAAATTAAACTTCAAATATATGAAAGAAAAATAATAAAAATTGTAAATGTGTTTTTATTCGAAATGAATAATGCTTTTAAAGTACATTTGAGATTGCATGGCTAGTTAAACAAACTTTTTGAAATCAACATCTATTTACATCATTTCTGATCCAATTTCTTTCGTTAAATATCATGAAGGATTTTTTTTATTTTGCTTCTTAGCCTACAAGTAACAAACAGCGTTTTACTAATAGCCAGAGGCAAGAAATTTCACCCAATTCCCTGCAAGACCCCCCGTAGAGTAAACTCTTATCACCTTACACGCTAATGGGTTTTAGGGTGTTTCCCTTTTGGAGGTGGAGTTTTACGGCCTTTTCAACTTTTTAAATCAAAATGTTTCAACTTTTTATACTAATAGCATAGATTAAATTTTCTTAAAAATCAAAATAAAAAACATTTTCTGAAAGCTAAATAATTAAACTCTGCATGCTGTTTTACCAAATTTTAAAATGTCAAACAGATTTTTCGTAATAAGACATTAAAGGTGAATTTTAAAGATTATAAAATAACGTACTTGTATCGCCTTAAAATTGAAAAAAGAAATAAAAGTTCAAAATGACGTGCATAGTTTAAACCTACAGGTTTTCAAAACAACAAAAAATATTAAATTTGAGTAAAATGCAAAGGAAGGAAAGTGATAAATTTCTTCCATTGAAATAACATTAGCCGTTCTATCTCGGAGCGTTACTGATGTAGGGCCTTAACAGATAGAAAAAAACTTGTCGTTGGGGGCCACAGTAGTACTTACCCATCATGGATATGAATACTATAAAACATGAAAATAAAATTCAAGTAATACCGAATTGCGTAAAAGAAGCATCCTTATAACTCCAAAAAATGTAATTATATTAACTAACAATTTACTATGTTGGATTAAGCGTTTCATTTTCAATTAAAATACATTATAAATTAAAATATTTTCAATTAAAATATATTTGAATTGAAATTTGAATAAAATACATGAAAAATTGAAGAGTGTGGAAAACAGGATTACAAATACAGAGCTGCCAACTTCTACGCCTATTTAAATCTTATAAACATGTTTCGAACCACAAAAATATTTTAGTAAAATGTATACCAAATATATTCAATGTTATGTATTACAGAACATATTCTCAATTATTTACTAAATTTTCTGTTTCTAATGTGTTTATTTGACTGTAAATAGGCGTAGTAGTTGGCAGCCATGCAAATATCTCAGCAAGTAATTATCCGATCGACTTCATTCTTAAAGCAAAATTTATGTTTTTTTATTGTTTTTTATATTTACTCTTTAAAATACAAAAATCGAAAAATTTTATATACCTTTCATCAGAACGAATATTTCGTGAAGCCGAAAAAATAGTCGGTTACTGTGCTTCATCTGAAGTACTATATACAGTCGACTCTCGTTAATTCGAAATCGGATAATTCGAATCTTCGCTTAATTCGAACTAAACATGAAGTCCCAACATTTTCAATGGCAGAATAACGTTAAATACTTTCTTTAATTCGAACTTATTTTCTCTTGACTTCGTTTAATTCGAACTAACGAGAATTCCGATTTTTCATTTTTCTTTTTTTTCTCACGGATTTCAGATAATTTGAATAACTTTCTGTCTTTGATTTTTGTGAAAATTGTTCCGATCGAGTATGCATATAATACAATGCATTTGATATCCACTTTTTTAGTGCCCCGTCTGTCCATCAGTGACACCACAAATTTTTCATCCGTTGTATTTGTTTCTAATCATTTAATTAGTTTATGTATTTATACATTCTAATTTATTAGTAAGTCATATTCTAATGATAACAGACAAAATATATTTAAAGAACACTATAACATTAATTCCTTTGTAATAGTACCATATTAAACATGTTTTTATTTCATATTTTCCATAATTCGAACATTTCTTGTGGTCCCGAGGAGTTCGAATTAACGAGAGTCGACTGTATTTTTAAATCTTCGTTACAGTACGAATTCACATTATTTGCTACGTTTGGCGCGCAATTTCCGACTTGTTTAAGATTGAAAATAAATTTTACACTAATCTCTGTATCTCTCTCAATGCTCACAGAAAAAAAATAATAATAACATAATCTATTTTCCTTTTTATCATTTCTGCTTGAATTCTCCTCAAATCTAATAATTATCCGTCCAACGTAACAAATCATAAATGCATCCTAAAAATATTTTCATGAGTGAATAAAAAAATCACACACATCTACAGCATTTTAAATATTTCACCTGAGGGAGGGCCGCCAGCATATCAAAAATTTATGAGGAAGATTACGAGATAAATTATGATATGAAACTGAATATTAATCTGATTTATAGACATCGCCTTTAGAATCCTTTTCCGTGTGTCGACAACTATACATAACGTACCTTAGCATTTTGTATCTTGAATTATGTTTAAGGGTAATGCTTATAGCAGATGATATCGTTTCCTTTGCATTCAAGAAACGTCGGCTATTGCTTCCTCGAAAGGATGTTGAAACATTCTTTCACATCAAGATGTCGTCAGATGTTTATTACCCGAAACTAAAGCACGATTTTATGTAACTATGTTTGGTCATGCTAGAGTATTTTTTTAACGATTAAAGAATTTTGTTATTTATGCAGTTTTTTGTTATTTATGCATTTATCAAGCACTATTTTTTTTTTTATCTAAAAATGTCTTAATTTCACTTTTAAGGGTGTATTTCGATTCAAACTGCTTGTTTTCCGATTTATTTTTGAATTCACTTTTGCTCTCAAACACATGAAACTCGCAGATTTAGATTATTTAGAAAGTGCACAAGGTGCCGTGAAGGTCAATTCTTTGATAAGTGCACAAAATATTGCAAAAAAAGCAATGAAAAACGGCAATTTGAACCGATTTTTCCGAAGTGGGAGATAAGGGAACGAAAAAAAGGGTCTACCTGAGAAGTTAATTGCTTATAAATCAAATTCTAATGAATTGAGAGTAAAAAGACATCTTACGGCACCTCATACGTCCCTTCAAAAATCCCCTCAGCAAATTTCATGTTTCTACTTTAAAAAATGTGTCTGAAATTGTATCGGAAATTTTTGAGCTGCTGAAGATGGAAAAGCGTTTTTTTTTAATACACCCTTAAGTCTATTCTTAAATCAAAAAGGGCAACTTTATAAAATAAGTTTGAATTTATTTTTGTCCAGAAATGTATGAAACTACAGGCGTTGTTGCTCAGAATTTTCTTAATAGCACTCTTTTTTTTTTTTTTTTTTTTTTTTTTTTAACATAATAGATTTTACAAAAAATAGTGTCAAAGTGGGCATTTTGAACTGACTTTCCACGCGAAAGAAGAAAAACCAGGTCAAAGGTCCAAACTAGGGGGGAAATTGCCTTTTCAAGTTATCAATAAAACCTATAACTTAATATGTAATTCAATATCAAAAAATAGAAAACTAACTGAGTTAGATTCCATATCATTTCCATGATCAGGCTTTGCAATTTTATATCTTTCCGTTAAAAAATAAATTTGTAAATGTGTCAAAACGTTTTCCGCTTGTTGAGCAGAGCAGTTGAGTAACGAATCTATTTAATAAATGCACTTGACCTTCTTTATCTTTAAGTATCCATGATAAACGTCATATTTGTGCATAGTTATGCAATAAAAAGTAATTTTTCATTTAGTTCAAAGAAAAAAAAATGTAGCATATAATAATATGATACTACGATGTGTATTAACCATACAAACACAGAGGTATGGTGAAATTTTGTTACACTAAAAGTACGGCGGGGTCTCTCAGACCGCTTATTGGAAACACGAATAAAAAGCCCATTTGACTTGTAGGATACTGTTTCTGTACTTAAATTTATGTACAGAACTATAATAATTAATGTGATTCTTTTCGCACTCAATTGGTGTGAGAATAAAGCTCCTTGATATTTTGTTTTTAACTGTTAAGGGTGTATTTCGATTCAAATTGCTTATTTTCCGATTTATTTTTGAATGCACTTTTGCTCTCAAACGCATCAAACTTGCAGATTCTCTTATTTAGAAAATACACAACGTGCCGTGATATTCAATTATTTGATAAGTGCACAAAATATTGCAAAAAAAGCAATCAAAAACGGCATTTTGAACAGATTTTTTCGATGCGAGTGATCTGAGAACGAAAAAAAGGGTCATGCCGAGAAGGTAAATGTTTATAAATCAAATTCTAATGAATTGAGCGTAAAAAGTCATCACACGGCACCTTATACGTCCCTTCAAAAATCGAACTCAGCAAATTCCATGTTTCTACTTTAAAAAATGTGTCTGAAATTGTATCGGAAAATTTCGAGCTGTTGAAGGTGAAAAAGCGTTTTTTCGAATACACCCTTAAGTGAATTATCACGCATTCAGACAATTGCTCGAGAAACATTTTGAATATAAATCGTATGAAGGGCGCAAAGATGTTTGGTTAGATAACCGTCCAAATGAAGCAATACCGAATAAAGATACGCTATATCGGCTCGTTCCACGATCTAAAACGCGTTTCTACAAATATTTGAACTTTACCTCCTAGACAGTGGACATTTTGGGAATTTATTATAAATGTAAGATGTATACCTGGCATAATTAGAAGAGAAAGAAAGAGTATAATCTGGATAAGGAGTCAGTCGAAAGATTTTGTCATCATTGAAAGAATTAAACAGCTAAAATGAAAATGGGTTGGGTACATGGCAAGATGACAAAACAATAGGCGGAACACAAACACATTTCAGTTGTATCCCAGTGATGTAAAAGTCCAAGAAGATAACCCCAAGTAAGGTGGAGTGACGAAATCAGAAAAGTGGCTGGTGTAAATTGGATGACGAAAGCACTAACAAGAAACATTGAGAATTCTGGGAGAGACCTGCTTCCAGCAGCGAATCGAAAACGATTGATTATGATGATGATGATTATAAATACAAGTTAAGTATTTTTAATAAATGATGTTAAAAGTGCTTTTTATCATTAATAGCTTCTTCTTCTTTTTGGCCTCCCTTAAAGACATGTCCTTTTACTTAAAATTGACAATTACTAATTACAAAATAGTCTCTCATATCTCATCAATAAAACCGTTTGAGTAATCATCCACATTTGAAAATTTTTAACGTAATATATTTTAGCTTTGCTTACAAATGATTTTTTTTTTAAGTACAAGCATTTTCACTAAAGATCTATAACCAGTATTAAAATCAATCCATACGCATACCATTGAAAATTAGCACTTATTCTGGTGTGTAACACGTTAGCTCAAACAATATTTCATCACAGAAATTGCATTTAAGGGTCTATTCGAAAAAATGATTTTCCACCTTCAACAGCTCGAAATTTTCAGATACAATTTTGGACATATTTTTAAAAGTAGAAGCATGAAACTTGCTGAGGGGATTTTTGAAGTGACGTACAAGGTGCCGTGTGATGTAATTTTTCGCTGATTTAGTTAGAATTTGATTTATAAGCAATTATTTTCTCGGCGTGACCCATTTTTTCGTTCGCAGACCTCCCGCTTCGGAAATTTTGTTCCAAAACGCCGTTTTTTACAGCATTTTTTGCAACATTTTCTGCATTTATCACGGAATTTTTATCACGGCACCTTGTATGGTTCTTAAATAAGAGAATTCGAAAGTTTGGTGCATTTGAGAGCAAAAATGAATCTAAAAATAAATTTGAGAAAAGGCAGTTTGGATCGGAATACACCCTTAATCAAATGTTACTTATTACTTTGCTTCAATTATTTAATTTTTTTTTTTTTTTTTTGAAGTCTAGTAGCGCAATGGTGAGCACAATTGCCTGTCACATTATTGATCCAGAGGTCAATTCCTGGCTAAGCAAGATTTGCCTGATATTTCATTCTTTCGAGGTCGATAACAAGAGTACCAACTATGTTTGGGAACTAAACAGTGAGGGTCTCATGTTAGGCTAAATCACCTGGCTGGGACATATGCTGAACCTAGGTGCTCTGGATCAAGTAAATAGGGTTGGGAACAAACAGTAGGCGCTGATAATTAAGGGTGTATTTCGATTCAAACTGCTTGTTTTCCGATTTATTTTTGAACTTTTTTCAACTTTTGCTTTTAAACACATGAAACTCGTAGAAACTCTTATTTAGAAAGTGCACAAGGTGCCGTAAAGGTCAATTCTTTGATAAGTGTACAAAATATTGCAAAAAAAGCAATCAAAAACGGCAATTTGAACCGATTTTTCCGAAGTGGGAGATAAGGGAACGAAAAAAAGGGTCTTCCAGAGAAGTTAATTGCTTATAAATCAAATTCTAATGAATTGAGCATAAAAAAGACTTTACTCGGCACCTCATACGTCCCTTCAAGAATCCCCTCAGCAAGTTTCATGATTCTACTTTTAAAAATATGTCTGAAATTGTATCGGAAAATTTCGAGCTGCTGAAGGTGGAAAAGCGTTTTTTGAATACATCCTTGGATTGTAAAACCATTGGTTTAGTTTAGCTTTAATTTTTATTTATTAAGTAAATATTCTCGGTCTGAAAAAGTTTAATTGAGAGGATCGAGATACCATGATACATACATTTTTTTACTATATGCAATTTTAAATATACTTAGCTTATTAGAATTAATTGAATTTCCTAAAATGATAAACCGACGTATTCAGAAAGAAATTTATTTTTAGTAAACATGTTAAGTACATTTTGTGTAAAAGGTTTTTAATAGGATTTTAAAGTAGCCTTGGATATTTTAACATTTGCAAGCAATTTTTTTAAATATATTAAATGAGCCATTGTAAATATAAATTCGTTTTTGGATTCATTCAATTTTATGATATGAATAGTGACAGAAATTCTCAAAGATGTTTTAAATTAAGGGTGTATTTCGATTCAAACTGCTTGTTTTCCGATTTATTTTTGAATTAACTTTTGCTCTCAAACACATGAAACTCGCAGATTCTCTTATTTTGAAAATGCGCAAGGTGCCGTAAAGGTCAATTCTTTGATAAGTGTACAAAATATTGCAAAAAAAAAGTAATCAAAAACGGCAATTTGAACCGATTTTTCCGAAATGGGAGATAAGGGAACGAAAAAAAAAGGGTATTCCAGTGAAGTTAATTGCTTATAAATCAAATTCTAATGAATTGAGCGTAAAAAGACTTTACACGGCACCTCATTACATCCCTTCAATAATCCCCCCAGCAAGTTTCGTGTTTCTACTTTTAAAAATGTGTTTGAAATTGTATCAGAAAATTTCGAGCTGCTGAAGGTGGAAAAGCGTTTTTTCAAATACACCCTTAATAATTTAAAAATACAAATAAATCTTATGTAAAAGTCTAATCACATACTTTCACAAGGGAGAAAAAAGCACTCCACATGAAACATACTGGAAAATAATCAGTCTTCTGTCACATTGGTAATGCGTAAATAGAAATGACACTGCTTCAAAACAGATCGAGTGTTATTTTTTTTCAGCAGAGTTGAACATGTGGATGATTTCAAAATGACTGAATTTTAACAGGTTTCTTGTATAAAGGTGTATTCCAATCCAAACTATTTATTTTTAAATTCATTTTTGTTCTTAAACACACCAAACTGCCTAATTTTCTTACTTAAAAACTACATAATGTGCCATGATTGTTCCTTTTTTATAATAAATGCAGAAAATATTGCAAAAAATACTGTCATAGTGAGAGTTTTGAACCGAATTTTCTGAAACGGAAGTTCTGGGAGCAGAAAAAAAATGAGCATACTGAGTAAACAATTCCCCACTAAAATTATTCTTAAGATTATCTGAAGAAATCGCCACTTTCTACAGAAATTCTACAGAAATTTGAAGAAAATTTGCAGACTTAGCTTTATCTTTAAAATATCTGCAAAAATTTTAAAGATATTCTTAAAAGTATCTGCAAAGTGGGCCAAATACCTTCGGATTTCCCACAGATTTTGGGCCAAAAAGCTATAGATTTTCTGCAGATTTTTTTTAGTGGGGTTGTTTAAACGCTGTTAAAATTTTTGCTCTAGTTTAAACCAAATTTTGGTGATAAGTAGGTACTACCATAAGATGGAGAAATATTGTACCAACATTTGGAGCTCCCTTTTTCAACCTCGTTCGAACTATTGGAACAATGTTTCAACGAGAGCTCCAAATATTGGTTCAATATCACAGTGGCAGCTCTAAAAGAACCAAAATTGGGTTAAGACTAGGACAATATTTTTAACAGTGCAAATCAAATTGTAATGAATTGAACAAAAAATGAAATCACACGGCCTCATACATCTCTTTAAAAATCCCCTCAGCAAGTTTCATGTTTTTACTTTTAAAAAAAGAGTCTAAAAATGTCTCAGAAAATTTCGAGCAGTTGAGGATGTAAAAATATTTTTTCGAATGCACTCTTATTGTATCATGATAGTGTGAAAATATCTAAAGACATTGCAAATATAATTTCACTTCTGGTTTCAGCTTCATTTAATTTTATGTTGAAAATAATGACAGGTTATTGCCCAAAATGTTTTAAATCAATGACTTTAAAATACGAATAAACTCTATTTAAAAATCTGATCTCATACTTTCACGAGTGAAAAAGAAGCATTCTGTTTCAAACATACTTGGAGATAATCCGTCTATCTGTCACATTAGTAAGGTGTTGAGCTGAGAAACCGTAAATAGAAATGGCACTATTTCAAAACAGATCAAGTGTTATTTTTGTTGAATATGTTGATGATTTCAAAATGACAATGCTGAATTTAAATGATATGTTGAATTTCAAGTAGACTGCAGTGTGTTAGCTTTGATTACTTTGCCTTACTTAAATTTGTTCTCAAATCCAAAAGAGCTATTTTCTGACACATTTTAAAATTTATTTTTGTTTGGCAACGCAAGAAATTGGCAGGTATTTTCGTACAAAACCTATGTAATCGAAAGATGTTTTCTTTCTTTTTCCATCCGCAAAACATCTTTCAGAAAGTACTATCAAATTTGATGCTTTGAACCAAATTCTGTACGTGGCAGCTCGAGAAGAAAACCAGCCGTCACTTGACCTTAATTGCTTATAACTAGATATTAGTGAATAATATTATAAATAATTTATTTATCAAAAAATATAATCTCATTTCGATTTTAAATTGCTTCTGTAGTCAGGTCTGCCAATTTTATGCCCCTTTGTGCAAAAATGAGTCAGAAATTTTCGCATTATTGAGCAGGGAATTTGAGCACAATTTTAGATATCACAATAATATAAAGATGATTGAAGACTCATTCCAGTAATTCTATTCAATTTCAAAACCCCAGATTTTGACTTTGAAAAGTAATTTCGTTTAAAGTGCTATCGGTAAATTTAAGCAAAAAAATTCTCTATACCTATTTCACTTGAAAAATTTAATAAAAGAAGACGTAGTGTATCAAAAGAGAATTTCGAGAAAATTTGGGAAAGCTTTCGTTGTAAATTTTACTGTATCTTTTCTTTTACGAAGCATATGTTTAATATACTAGATAACAAAACAATAATAAAATGTTTAAGGGTGTATTCGAAAAAATGATTTTCCACCTTCAACAGTTCGAAATTTTCCGATACATTTTCAGACTCATTTTTAAAAGTAGAAACATGAAACTTGCTGTGGTGATTTTTGAAGTGATGTAGAAGATGCCGTTTGAAGTAATTTTTCGCTGAATTAATTAGAATTTGATTTATAAGCAATTATTTTCTCAGAATGTCCTTTTTTTTCGGTCGCAGACCTCCCGCTTCGGAAAATTTGGTCCAAAACGCCGTTTTTGACAGCTTTTTTTTTTTTTTTTTTTTTTTTTTTTTTGCAACATTTTCTACATTTATCAAAAAATCTACAATTACGGCACCTTGTGTAGTTTCTAAATAAGAGAATTTGAAAGTTTGGTACATTTGAGAGAAAAAGTGAATCTAAAAATAAATCGGAAAAAAGGCAGTTTGGATCGAAATACACCCTTAATGTTTCGTTTTAGCAGTTCTCTTCAATAGCATAACTTTTGATTAAATTTTGAAAAATAATTTTGTTTAAATTTAAACCAAAGATTACTCTATACCGACTGCAGTTAAAGAATTTAGTAAAAGATGTCATGTAACAAAAGAGACATTTCGAGAAAATTCGAGAATGATTTTTGCTCTAAATTTTATTGTTAAGTATATGTTTAATATGCCAGTTAGAAACAACAATAAAATGCTTAGATTTTAACTTTGAAGAACAATTTGGTTAAAAGCGGGACAAATTTAAGCAAAAGTTTTCTTTTTACCTAATGCAGTTGAAAAATTTAGTAGAAGAAGATGTCATGTAGCAACAGATAAATTTTGAGAAAATTTGGAAAATATTCCCATTTCTAATTTTATTGATGTCTTTTCTGTTTGGAAGCATAATTTTAATATGCTAGATAGCACAACAATAATAAAATGTTTAAAGACTCGTTTTAGCAGCACTCTTCAATAGCAAAACTCCGGATTTTAACTTCGAAAAATAATTTCATTTAAAGTGCTATGGGCAAATTTAAACAAAAGAATAAGCTATACCTACTGCAGTAGAAGAATGTAAATAAAAAAGATGTCATGTAAACAAAAGATAAATTTCGGGAAATTTCGTTGTAAATTTTATTGATATCTTTATTTTTGGAAGTATATGTTTAATATGCTAAATAGCACAACAAAAATAAAATGTAAGAAAATTTGTTTCAGGAATTCTCTTCGGTAACAAAACTCCAGATTTTAACTTTGTAAATAATTTGATTTAAGGGTGTATTCGAAAAAACGCTTTTTCCCCTTCAGCAGCTCGAAATTTTCCGATACAATTTCAGACACATTTTTAAAAGTAGAAACATGAAATTTTCTGAGGGGATTTTTGAAGGGATGTATAAGGTGCCGTGTGATGTCTTTTTACGCTCAATTCATTAGAATTTGATTTATAAGCAATTAACTTCTCAGGAAAGCCCTTTTTTTCGTTCCCAGATCTCCGACTTCGAAAAAATCGGTTCAAATTGCCGTTTTTGATTGCTTTTTTTTTTTTTTTTTTTCTTGCAATATTTTGTGCACTTATCAAAGAATTGACCTTCACGGCACCTTTTGCACTTTCTAAATAAGAGAATGTGCGAGTTTCATGTGTTTGAGAGCAAAAGTGAATTCAAAAATAAATCGGAAAACAAGCAGTTTGAATCGAAATACACCCTTAAAGGGCTATGGGAAAATTTAAACTAAAGAATAATCTATAATTTCTGTAGTTTAAGAATTTACTAAAAGAACGTATCATGTAACAAAAGATAAATTTCAGGAAAATTTTGGAATGCTTTTCGTTGTAAATTTTATCGATTTCTTTTCTTTTTGGAAATAAACCCTTTAAACTTCCTGCAGAATTTTTCATTCACGTTTAACGGTGTATAAAATAGTAACTATGAAAACAATTTGTATGAGAATTTTTATTTGATAACCTCACATGTTTATTTACTTTGTTAATTTAAAAAAATTAGCTTTAGTATCGATTTTGTGTTAAATCAGCTTTTATTTTCAAAAGTTACGTGACGGAATAACTCGGTTAGGACGCTTAAAAGATATAATGTTTAAAATGCCAAGTAGCACAACAATAATAAATTTTGAAAGGCTCGGTTTCAACAGTTCTCTGTAATTAGAAAAATCACAGATTTTGATTTGAAAATAAATTTTAATTAATTTTAAAGCTCTGTGAGTAAATTAACCGATTACCCTCTTCCCTTAAAAAAAAAAAAAAAAAAAAAAAAAAAAAAAAAAAGAGAGAGAAAGAAAAAAAAAGAACAAGAACACTATTTCAGAATAACGTATTAACATATAATTTTCAAATATTAAAAATTATTAACATACTTAAATTATTAAAATTAAAAATAATTATTAATATCTAATTTCTAATCGAAAACTAATTAGAAGTTTAATATTTTAGCCTTGTTATATGTAAAATACTTCATAACACCTTCATCTGCTAATCAAAATAACTTTTATGAGAAATATGTTTAAAACATATTTTTTCGTCGATAAAACGGACAAGAAACTTCATTCGCGCAAATTGATTACAAAAAATGCTAAATATTGTAATTAAAAATTATTACTGAAATATATTCATTTATAAATCCCCCCCTCCCCCCCCCCCAAAAAAAAAGAGAATAAGAAAGGCAGTTTTTTATTTCTTTAATCATAAAGGGAGGGGAAGGGGGTACTGGGAAAAAAAAACCCTTGTTTTAGCGATAGAAATCAAGACCTTTTTTAAATTTTTAAAGTGAAAACTTTTAGGTCAAAGACCATTTAAAAATCTATTTTGGTATACTTCTGAGAAATATCCCCATAATCCCAATGCCATCTGAATACGAAGATAATCTTCTAAATTTTCTATTTTTCTATTTATTTTATTAATTGTATTTGTTTCTATTACATTTTTAAAGATTTATTTTAGCAGCATATAATTTCAATTAAGACTATTTTAAGTTTATACAAAATTTTCAATATACTTAATTACGGAGGCATCTAATTTTTCTTCACAATAAATTTTATTTATTTATTTTATTTTAATTCGTACGTTCCATGTCTCAATATATTATATATATATATATATATATATATATATATATATATAGAACCATTAGATAATACTACAAATCTGCAATATATAAATATATATATATATATATATATATATAATACCATTAAAAGTAGACAAGATTCACCAATGGATTTTATCAACAAAACAATAAACCAAATCGAAGAATTAAATTGAATTATAGTAAACAATATTAACCATTTGAAATTAACCATTGAATTTAATAACTTATAGCACATTGAACATGGAAGGAAAAAAGAATAATATGAATACAAATGAAATTTGTAGAACCAAAGCAGAATCTTCAGGTCCCAAATACTTTGGAACTACAAATGGAGTGTGTGGTTTCATCTTCGTATTTGCCATGAAAAAGCAAAACAATACGAATTTGGGACTACCATCACACAAAAACCAAATTATTAAACAAGGAACAAAGATATTTTACAAAAAGGAGTTGAAAGTAAGTAAAAATAATAGTTATCCATAACAAACAAAAAAGATAAAGCTGAATGGAAATATAATTGAACCGGAAAAATAATTAATAATTGATATTAACATTAAATTAATAAAATGATTAAAATTAGAATTAAGAGATTTAACATTCATATTAACATATAACTTAAAATACATTATTGTTACTTTAATCAGTAACATTTATTGTGACTTTACATGGTAAAAACTCATTATCTTAATATAGGATAATAAAAATAAAAAAAGAAAAAAAAATAAAAAGAAAAAAAATAATAATAGTAATAATATTATTAATAATAATACCAAAAATTATATCAATAACATTAAAAATAATTTGATAATTAAAATATAGCTATTTAACTATAGATATAACTAGACAAATATCCCTATATTGGTGTAAATTAAACAGTTTAAAAATTATGTTAAAATAAATAACCCACTCTCATTTTTTTTTATAAATAATTAACCTTTGCGTTTTTATCCAGACAACACCACCCTCCTCCGTACTCTAACATCTACCCACCCAACCAACCTATATATATATATTTTTTATTACTTTTTAAAATTTTTAATTTTTTATTATTATTTTTATGTTTTATAATTTTTTTATACATTTTTTGCGCAAGGAATTAATTATAAGATCATGTAATATCTAATTATAAATTGAAGAATATATGAATTTTTTAGGATAACCATTATTTATAGCATCATATACAAGCTTTTTAATATTAGTATTAATTAAATGGGAAGAACATATACATTTTATTCTATATAAATGGTTAAGTATTATATTACGATATACAGAATTATGAAGACATGATTTAAAATTAGTAAAGGTATTAACTTTAAAATTAAATTCTTTCCTTTTGTCATAAATATCAGTTAATATATATATATATATATATATATATATATATATATATATATATATATATATATATATATATATATATATATATATAACAAATAAAAGAACGGAAAAAAATCCATGAAATTATAATCAAGATGAAGTGTAATTATGGCAATTTTAAATATTTTATCTAAAAATAGCTTTTCCTTTTTACTTGAACAGTTACTAAACCATCACAAATTTTAGGCAGTACTCAACCATAAACATATTTTTCTTTTAGTCACTTTCATATACCGTAATTTTTTTAAGGATGCTATCTCATATATTTTCCTATCCCTTTTTATTACAGGCAAGCCTTTATTTATGCAGGTCATGGTCCTCATAAACGAGAATCATAGAGCAGAAAAAAATAAAAAAAGAAGAAAGATCTGACCAAGTCAAATAACTTTTTCTTAGGGGCGCTTGATTCAGTGGCAATTAAAGTCCTGGGGCGCTTCATTGCGCCCCTAATACGCTTTTGTGAGCGACATTTCTGTGGATAACAGCCGTACTGACCAATACAAGTACTTGCCGTTTCGGTTTTAAGACTCTGAGATTCTAGTTTGGGAAAGGTTGCTAGGAAATAGTGTTTATCGTGTCAGTTGGCGATCAGGTAATTACCTCAGAAACGTAAGAATAAAATATATTCAACATATGTTGATAAAAGAAAAATGTTAGAAAAATGTTTCTTTATTTGTGATATTTCTTTTTTCGTTTTTTTTTTTCTAAAGCAGAATTGTTTACAGAAAATGTGTCATATTTTTGAGCAGATTTTCCCATCATGACAGTGCAAGAAAAGAAAAGAAAGTCACTATTCATAAGTCAAATATTTGTAAGACAAATATTACTAGTTTAAGATTAAAAGTTTATTCATTGCAGCAATTATGAGTAAAACAATCCCAGAAAAAAAATAATATATATATATATATTATCATATCATCATAATAATCAACCGTTTTCGATCCACTGCTGGATGTAGGTCTTCCCCAGATATTTCCAATGTTTCCTGTCTATTGCTTTCGTCATCCAATTTACACCGGCTACTTTTGTGATTTCGTCACTCCACCTTACTTGGGGCTGTCTTCTTGGTCGTTTTACATTTCTGGGGTACCACTGTAGAATATTTGTGCTCCATCTATTGCCTTGTCTTCTTGCAAAGTGCCCAGCCTATTTCCACTTTAGTTGTTTAATTTTTTTAATGATATCAAAAAATTTTGTCTGATTTCTTATCCAGGTTATCCCTTTTCTGTCTCTTCTAGTTATGCCTAGCATACATCTTTCCATACTTCACTGTGTCGTTTGTAGTCTTTGTATCATCCGTTTTAATAGGATCCACGTTTCTGCTCCGTAAGTTAGTGCAGGCAAAACACACACACACATATACAGGGTGTTTAGCTACCAGGCCGACAAACTTTGAGGGATGATAGTAGACATGAAGACAAACATTATTAAATGGGAAACCATGGGGCGCAAACGTCTTCCGTAGGAGCTACGGGCCATTAAAGTTTAAGGTCTAAAATTTCAAACGGTGATAAAAAACGGAAAAAAGGGTCGATTCGTTTGCGGTTTTCACTAAAATCATTCTTTATACCACGATTTTTTTAGAAAAAAAATTTAAAGGTTTCGTTCAAAAATTGTCGATAGAGTGCGCTTCAGACTTTAGAGTAACGAACAACTACTTTTTACCGTTATTTTGTGCATGGGGTTGAGATTATTATAAAGTTTAGACTTTAACTTAAATTTTAAGAGACAAATCGAAAACATTGGGATCGGGTAACTAGCGAAAATTGAACTGTAAACAGAGGGGGGGGGGCGATTTTAAATGCTCATAAATATTAGACAAACAAATCGATTTTGTTGCGGTTTGCATGTAAGTCATTCCCTTGGTAATTATTTTATTCAAAATGACGTACAGCTGTGGTATCCTCATATTTTGATAGAGGGCGCTTCCGACACATCTCTGACATTTCAATGGCATTACACCTGGGTGTTTTACAACCAGACCTACATACTTCCAGGAAGTGTTAGGGATACAAACACGACTCGGAATCACATAGGAATGTAACGTTGGAAATGCTTTTTTTGCAAGTTACGGTTAAACGAAGCAGAGAAAACAACAACAGAGCAATAGAAACAGCAGAGAAAGAGCGACACGTTAATGTGATAGAAAACAGTTTATTTAAAGGTTTTACTAGAAAAGTTGTTCAAAATTACAACCAGCAGTAGTTTGGCAAGTTTGACAGCGACGGTAGATGGCGCTGCGGTTTCCTTGAGGTAGATGGCGCTAAACAGTAATGCACATGAGCAACGATCACTTTGAAGTGATCATTCTTGAACCGGTTCCAAAGTTAGCAGAAAGAAGTATTTGAGCGATGAACAGCACGATAGGGCTCCTATACCTTTTACCAATGACGTTTGCCGACACTTCAAAGTAGCATATGGACAGTGATGGATAGGTCGTGGTGGCCCTGTTCATTGGCCTGCCAGATCGCCGGATCTATCATGTATGGACTTCTTCTACTGGGGTCAAATGAAAATTGGGAGTATGTGACTCCCGTACCATCAGTTGAAAACCTCGCAGCTGGTATTTCTGTAGCTGCTAGAAATCTATCAGAGATGACAGGAATCTTTCAAAGCGTGAGGAATTCCACGCGATGCCGCTGTCAAGCATGCCGGATTACTTCTGGTCGTAATTTCAAACACCTTTTGCAGTAAAACATTTAAATAAACTGTTTTCTGTCACAATAACGTGTTGTTCTTTCTCTGCTGTTTCTGTTATCTTTTCTTTGCTTCCTTCAACCGTAACTCGCAAAAAAGGATTTCCGACGTTACATTCCTATGTAATCCCGAGTCGTCTTTGAATCGCTAACACTTCCTGGAAGTATGTTGCTCTGGTAGTAAAACACCCAGGAGTAGTGCTATTGAAATGTCGGAGATGTAACAGAAACGCCCTCTGTCAAAAAATGAGGACAGCAATGCTGAACGTCATTTTGAATAAAATAATTACCAAGGGAATGACTTACACGCAAACCGCAACAAAATCGTTTTGTTTGTCCAATACTTATAAGCGTTTAAAATCCCCCCCCCTCTGTTCACAATTCAATTTTCGGTAGTTACTCGATCCCAATGTTTCCGATTTGTGGCTTAAAATGTAAGTTAAAATCTAAACTTTATGATAATTTCAATCCCATGTACAAAATAACGGTAAAAAGTAGTTGTTCGTTACTCTAAAGTCTAAAGCGCCCTCTATCGACAATTTCTGAACGTAACCTTAAAAAACACTTTCTAAAAAAATCGTGATATAAAGAATGATTTTAGTGAAGACCGCAAACGAATTGACCCTTTTTCTGTTTTTTATCATCGTTTGAAATTTTGGACCTTAAACTTTAATGGCCCCTAGCTCCTACAGAAGACGTTTGCGCCCGATGTTTTCCTATTTAATAATGTTTGTCTTCATGTGTACTATCATCCCTGAAAGTTTGTCAGTCTGGTAGCGAAACACCCTGCATATATATATATATATATACAGGGTGTTTCGCTACCAGACCGACAAACTCTGAGGGGTGATAGTAGACATAGAGACAAACATTATTAAATAGGAAACCATGGGGCGCAAACGTCTTCTGTTGGAACTAGGGGCCATTAAAGTTTGAGGTCCAAAACTTCAAACGATGATAAAAAACGGAGAAAAGGGTCGATTTGTTTGCAGTTTTCACTAAAATCATTCTTTGTATCACGATTTTTTTAGAAATTTTTTTTAAAGGTTACGTTCAAAAATTATCGATAGAGGGCGCTTTAGACTTCAGAGTAACGAACAACTACTTTTTACCGTTATTTTGAGCATGGAGTTCAAGTTATACTAAAGTTTAGTCTTTAACTTAAATTTTAAGCCCAAAATCGGAAACATTGGGGTCGGATAACTAGTGAAAATTGAACTGTGAACAGAGGGGAGAATTTTAAACGCTCATAAACATTGGACAAACTAATCGATTTTGTTGCGGTTTCCGTGTAAGTCATTCCCTTGGTAATTATTTTATTCAAAATGACGTACAGCTTTGATGTCCTCATTTTTTGATAGAGGGCGCTTCCGACACATCTCCGACATTTCAATGGTTTTACTCCTAGGTGTTTTACTACCAGAACAACATACTTCCAGGATATGTTAGGGATGCAAAGACTACTCGGAATCACATAGGAATGTAACTTTGGAAATGCATTTTTTGGGAGTACGGTTAAAGGAAACAGAGAAAAAAGCAACAGAAACAGCAGAGAAAGAGCAACCCATTAATGCGAAAGAAAACAGTAAATTTAAAGGTTTTACTAGAAAAGGTGTTCAAAATTACGACCAGAAATACTCCGGCAAGTTTGACAGTAACGGTAGATAGCGCTAAACGGCGCGTGAACAGTGATCATTTTGAAGCTATCATTCGCGAACCGGTTCCAAAGGTAGCAGAAGGAAGTATTTGAACGATGAACAGCACGATGGGACTCATCGACATTTTACCAATGACGTTTGCTGACACTTCAAAGTAACATATGTATAGCGGTGGATAGTTCGTGGTGGCCTGGTTCATTGGACTGCCAGATCGCCAGACCGATCATGTATGGACTTCTTCTGCTAGGGTCAAGTAAAAAGTTGGGTGTATGAGACTTCCGTACCATCAGTTGAAGACCTCGCAGCTGATATTTCTGTAGCTGCCAGAAAGCTTTCTGAGATGCCAGGAATCTTTCAAAATGTGAGGAAATCCATGTGACCCCGCTATCAAGCATGCCGGACTACTTCTGGTCGTAATTTCGAACACCTTTTCTAGTAAAACATTTAAAACTAGTGTTTTCTTTCACATTAACGTGTTGCTCTTTTTCTGCTGTTTCTGTTGCTTTTTTCTCTGCTTCCTTTAACCGTAACTCCAAAAAAATGCATTTCCAAAGTTACATTCTTATGTGATTCCGAGTAGTCTTTGCATCCCTAACACATCCTGGAAGTATGTTGTTCTGGTAGTAAAACACCTAGGAGTAAAACCATTGAAATGTCGGAGATGTGTCGGAAGCGCCCTCTATCAAAAAATGAGGACATCAAAGCTGTACGTCATTTTGAATAAAATAATTACCAAGGGAATTACTTACACCGAAACCGCAACAAAATCGATTAGTTTGTCCAATGTTTATGAGCGTTTAAAATTCTCCCCTCTGTTCACAGTTCAATTTTCACTAGTTATCCGACCCCAATGTTTCCGATTTTGGGCTTAAAATTTAAGTTAAAGACTAAACTTTAGTATAACTTGAACTCCATGCACAAAATAACGGTAAAAAGTAGTTGTTCGTTACTCTAAAGTCTAAAGCGCCCTCTATCGATAATTTTTGAACGTAACCTTTAAAAAAAATTTCTAAAAAAATCGTGATACAAAGAATGATTTTAGTGAAAACTGCAAACAAATCGACCCTTTTCTCCGTTTTTTATCATCGTTTGAAGTTTTGGACCTCAAACTTTAATGGCCCCTAGTTCCAACAGAAGACGTTTGCGCCCCATGGTTTCCTATTTAATAATGTTTGTCTCTATGTCTACTATCACCCCTCAGAGTTTGTCGGTCTGGTAGCGAAACACCCTGTATACAGGGTGATTCCAAATTTTTTTTACAATAAAAGAGGGGTGATAGTACACATCAAGACAAACAATATTAAATAGGAGACCAAGGGTCCAAAACGTTTTCCTAAGGAAATAGCCGCCATTAAATTTTAGGGACCAAAATTTTAAATAAACATAAAAAACGGAAAAATCAGTCAATTGATTTGCGGTTTTCACTAAAATTATTCTTTATGTCGGAATTTTCTTGAAATTAAATTATAAAGATAAATTTCAAAAAATGCCGATAGAGGGCGCTTTAGACTTTGGAGTAACGAACAACTATTTTTTGCCGGTATGTTTTGCATCTCATTAAATGTTTTCGTAAGTTTACACTCAAACTTAAATTTTGAGCTCAAAATCTGTAGTTGGGAGTGGTTAAGTAACACAAACTGAGCTGTGTTCAGAGGGTTCAAATTTCAAATGATTAAAAAAAACGGAAAAATTGGTCGATTGATTTGCGGTTTTCACTAAAACTATTCTTTATTTAGGTATTTTCGTGAAAATAAATTATAAAGATAAATTTCAAAAAATGCCGATAGAGGGCGCTTTAGACTTTGGAGTAACGAACAACTATTTTTTGCCGAATTGTTTGCATCTCTTTAAATGCTTTCGTAAGCTTCGACTTGAACTTAAATTCTGAGCTCAAAATCTGAATAGTAGGGAGTAGTTAAGTAGCACAAACTGAACTGTGTTCAAGGGGGAGGGGGAGGTTCAAATTTAAAGTAATTATAGAAAATGGAAAAATTGGTCGATTCGTTTGCGGTTTAAAATAAAACTATTCTTTAAGTCAGTATCTTCTTGAAAATAATTTTTAAAGATAAATCTCAAAAAATTCCGTCAGAGGGCGCCTTAAACTTGAGAATAACCAACAATTAATTTTAGCCATTATTTTTTTGTTCTAATTAAATGTTTGCAAAAGCATTTTAAATGTTTTCGGAAGCTTAGATTTAAACTTAAATTTTGAGCTCAAATCCTGAATCGTTATGAGGAGTTAAGAAGCGCAAAATGAAGTGTGTTCAGGAGTTGAAATTTAACCCTCTTTCCTCCTCGAACACAATTCAATTTTTCGCTACTTAAACACTCCCAACGATTCAGAATTTCAGCCCAAAATTTAAGTCTATGAATTTGAAATCATTTAATGAGATTAAAAAAATAACAGTTAAAAATAGTTGTACGCTACTCCAAAGTCTAAGGTGCCCTCTCGGAATTTTTTGATATTTATCTTTAAAAATTTTTTTCAAGAAAACGCTGATTGATCAAGAAAACTGCTGATTTAAAAATTAGTTTTAGCAAAAACCGCAAACGAATCGACCAATTTTTTCCGTTTTTTACAATTATTTGAAATTTGAACCCTCTGAACACAGCTAAGTTTGTCTACTTAACGACTCCCAGCTATTCAGATTTTGAGCTCAAAATTTAAGTTCAAGTCTAAGCTTACGAAAGCATTTAAAAAGATGCAAAAAGAAACGCCAAAAAAGAGTGTTTCGTTACTCCAAAGTCTAAAGCGCCCTCTATCGGCATTTTTTGAAATTTATTTTTATAATTTATTTTCACGAAAATACCTAAATAAAGAATAGTTTTAGTGAAAACCGCAAATCAATCGACCAATTTTTCCGTTTTTTATAATCATTTGAAATTTTAACCCTCTGAACGCAGCTCAGTTTGTGTTACTTAACCACTCCCAACTACAGATTTTGAACTCAAAATTTAAGTTTGAGTCTAAGCTTACGAAAACATTTAATGAGATGTAAAAAATACAGGCAAAAAGTAGTTGTTCGTTACTCGAAAGTCTAAAGCGCCCTCTATCGGCATTTTTTGAAATTTATCTTTATAATTTAATTTTAAGAATATTCCGACATAAAGAATAATTTTAGCGAAAACCGCAAATCAATTGACTGATTTTTCCGTTTTTTATGTTTATTTAAAATTTTGGTCCCTAAACTTTAATGGCGGCTATTTCCTTAGGAAAACGTTTTGGACCCTTGGTCTCCCATTTAATATTGTTTGTCTTGATGTGTACTATCACCCCTCTTTTATTGTAAAAAATTTTTGGAATCACCCTGTATATATATATACATGTATGTATAATACTTTCTATAAATAAATCCAATGCAACATAGACATTTACCAAAATTTAAAATTCAGCAAAGAGAATGGATAAACTGTATTTAAGTATATATAATGAACATGAAATATTTTTTTCAACTCATATTTAAAAATAAACAAAACAGGTCACCATATGAATTATAAAGTTCTGTGAAATGAATATAAATAGACATATGAAGAGTAGAGGTCTGCACGGGCCCGGGCCTGGCCCGTGGCCCGTACCCGGCCCGGCCCGCGCGGGCCGGGCCGGCGAAATCGTTTCGAATTCTCTAACGGGCCGGGCCGGCAGATTTAGAATAGTTTTTTCAACGGGCCGGGCCGGGCCGACAAACAACATAAACGGGCCGGGCCGGGCCGGCAAAAAAATTAAACGGGCCAGACGGGCCGGGCCGGGCCGAAAAAAAAATTTTCGGGCCTGCCGGCCCGTTCTGAAGATTTAAGCAGGAATGATAAAATATGAGCTATTTTCAACGAAAATGGTTTTAACGGGAATAGGTATAAATGTGGCCATACTAGTTTGACAACATCAATATAAAAATGTACAGTGTATCGGCATCGGAGAATTACATTATGTGTAACCCGTTTTAATATTTTTTTAGCTGACTCATGCCGGTCCGAGATCACGCTTGCATTATTTTTCTACATATAGACTGGCCGGACCGGTACTAGTCTTAATTATTGGCAGAAAACATGATTTTTAAAATTAACAGCGATAAAGAACTTATGTTAGCTTAGTCTTTGGATATATACTTCTTGATGAGTTTTAAATTAATTTCTCAATAGTGCGAAAGTTTGACACATTTTCTGATTAATTTTAAATTGTAAGAGTATAAAAGTGATAAACCTAACTATTAAAGGGATTTGGAATCGAATAGCGTTTTTCATTTTTGGTAAATAAAATACTTGTATAACTTTGTTGAGTTATAATAGTTTCTCAAATGATTGCAGGTTTTTCTTACTTCCCTTGCTATTGCTTCCGGAAATTCTATTCAAAACGCTAATTATGACAGTATTTTATTTGTTTGCAGTATTCTTAAATTGCTTGTATCAAAAAATGGATAACGCCATTCGATTATATAGTTTCTGAATAAAGATATCTGCTAATCTTATGCGTTTTTGAGAAAAAAAAAAAATGAATTTAGAAATGTATCAGAAAGGAGCTTCTCTGAATTTAAGAATGAATTTGGATTTGAAATCTATAATAAAATGATATAGAAATATATTTATAAATCTTCTTTTATTAAACAGCTTCAAAATTAACGATGTTTTTAGCTTTCTTTCTTTTTTCTTTTATTCTAAGCCATATTAATTTTTTAATGAATCTTTATTCGAATGTTGAAAGCCTAAGAATCTAAGTAATCATTAAGGTTGTTAATGTGTATTTGATGTAAAATATACTGTAAAATCATTCCATAGATATGTATGCAGTATTCTTTAAAAGAATCTTAGTTATATGATAAAAATGTGAATTTTTTAGAAATCGTAAAAATTGTAACGGGCCAAAACGGGCCGGGCCGGGCCGGGCCGGGCCGGGCCGGGCCTGTTTTCGCTGATTTTTGTACGGGCCGGGCCGGGCCTAAAATATAAAAATTATAACGGGCCGGGCCGGGCCCGGGCCGAACTTTTGAGTTTTGCAACGGGCCGGGCCGGGCCGAAATCACTTTCCTACGGGCCGGGCCTGGAAATTCCGGCCCGTGCAGACCTCTAATGAAGAGTACTATGTTTGAAAGACAACAGAAAAACTTATATTGTAAATCACTCGTCAGGGGGACATAATTAAGCTATAATCTAGTCAATTTCTGTAATAGATCGAGCTATAAGCTAAGAAATTTGACTTACTACCCTTTTGATGTACCCTACTGACTAGATGAAAAAAAAAATAGAATAAAAATGCTGAACTTGAAAAGTATTAATATGGAATAACAATAATTATTATTTATATCAGCTTATCTTAAAGTAATATAGTTGTAAAGTCCATCATTAGCACACGTTACATGCCATCAATTAATGCAAATTTACCGCTAGTATAAAGATTTACAGTTACAGTTAATAAAACAGAAAAAAAATTTAAAATTAATATTTAATGGAACATATATTATTTATAATTGATATACAATCCACATTTGTTATGTTATAATTAAAATTAATATTTAGTATTCATACCATCTATAACAATTTAACACCATTAATTATATTATTAACTTTTAGCTTACAGCTAGTATATATTGAAACTTCGGTGTCAATATCCAGTTGTCTTTTTATGCTGCTGTTTATTGGAAGTTATAAAAGGCATAACCCCAATTGAAAAGACGCTAATACTTACATACTATTCAATAAAATGTCAACTGTAAGTTTATATCCAGATAGGTCCTTAATTAGCAAAAACAATTTAAATATTCCACGAAACTTAATCCAAAACTGTCCCTCAACTACTCAATAATTCATCTGTTTCATGGTAAAATATTAATGTTAATATTAATAATAAAAATAAATAAATATAAGCATAATTAAATAACAAATTGAAAATAATATTATAGATTAATCATCCTACCCATTCATCATCCTATCATCCTATCCTATTCCAATCGTAATACAAGCATTAGTCAAACTAAAATTTAAAATTTAAGAGCAAAATTATTTTAAAACTTTTTTAATCTTAAAACCAATAACAACAATGTTGAGTATTATAGGTGTAAAATGGATTTAAACAAATACGAAGGATAACCATATTTTATTGCAAGATCCTGAACTATTTTTAAAATATGCAATTTAAATTTATATGAAGAAATATTATTATTTCTGTAAGCAAAGTTAAGCAGAATATTTACGTATGCAGACTTATGTAGACATGTATTATAATGAGTAAATAGATTTACCTTAAATGCAAAATCATTACGTTTATCGTAAATATTAAAGTGGATTTTTTTTATCACAAAGTGTAACATTAAGATCGACAAAATTAATTTTATTATTTATCATAACATTATGACTGCACTTTAAATTTTCATGATATTTAATTGACACTGAATAGTTATATTTACTTTTAGAGTATAAGATTATTATTTCATCCAGATACGTAAACATTTTACAATCAGCAACAGAAATTTTACGTTCGTAATAATGTAAATAGAGCTCTGCACAGATTGAGGATACAATCCCACCCTGGGAGAGACCAACCTTTTGTGTGTGTGTGTATAGATATACACACATATATAAGTAAAATTTTCGCGACTTTCAAATTAGGCTTTGCTGATTCGCAGCTTAATGTCCGGTACATGGTTAATAATAGGATTGACCATGAACCGTCATCCAGCTGCATATTTTCTTTTCCCTCACCACATTTGCAATTTAGAAATGATTTTTTCCACGTTACTTAACCTGCCCACTTTTAGATTCATCATAAATTGTTCATAACCCTCCCCATATTAATTTCTGTAAAGCCTTTAATGTTATTTATCGTATTAAACTTAATTCATGTAACATTGCAGTACATTGGTCAAACTAGTGACCCTATTCATAAACTTATTAATGGCCAGTTCAGCTATCAGAAATTATCTCTGATTTTGGAATCCTTTAAACAGAAATGTTGAGTACACATATTTTATAGAGCACAATTTAAATATTATTACTATTCATATCCTTAATATACAAAACAATTTCATGGATGTCTCTTTCTGGAATATGCATATATTAAACATTATAACATTCTTTATCCATATGAATTAAATCAAATCTCAAACAATAAATCTCATATCGTATATTCTACATCATCAAATACACTTAATTGTAACTCTCTGTATAATTTCCTTTCAGACGTACAAAAAAAGGACAATCATTTACTCATAAAAAATCATCTTCTAACTAATATTCACGTTAAAAAATCTTTAGAAGCCTTACAATCTTCTTTTTTGCAATGATTGCAAATGGAAGTCTCTTCATAAATTTATATTTGCATTTCCTATAGTTCATTTAAATCAATATCATAAAGTTTACACTTCAAACACTTTTAATACTCACTGTAGGGATGCATTTTTTTATTTACTCCATTACAGGTTAACTTCTCTTAATGTTAATATTAGCAGAAAAACATAAAAATTAAGTAAAAAAAAAATCACATTTAATAGTTACTTTTACCATTCCTGTCTTTAATAAAAATAAAACTTAATCATTTTTTATAACGAGCAGTGTAAATTTCCACTTCTTAATATTAATGTAAAAAGTGCATTTTTAAACATCCTACTAATTTAGGTCACAAAATTTTGAACTACAATAAGTTTAAAAAAAAATTCAAACGCATTGATTTGATACTCTTACATGTAAATGCAGTGATTCCCATAAACATGTTATAACTGGTAATTTAGACATTATCAATAATATACATTTAAGATCTTTGATGCGTCCTGGCACTAAATATTGAATTCCTTCACAGTCTAGTTTTAAGTCCATTTTTAAACAATTCTCTTATAATTTTAATTTCTTTATTTACAAAATAGCTCTCAACTATGATAAATCTATTGAGAATTTTGCAGATTAGAAACATGTTGTCATTATTCTTTTGAAACGATAATTACAATAACTACATTCAAGATAGTACATACTCTTTTTTTCTTTACCCTTAAGGGTGTATTCGAAAAAATATGTTTCAACTTTTAATGGCCCAAAATTTTCCGATACATTTTCAGACTCATTTTTAAAAGAAGAAACATGAAACTTGCTGAGATGAATCTTAAAACGATTTATAAGATGCCGTGTGACTTCAATTTTAGCTCAATTCATTAGAATTTGATGTACAAACAATTACTTCATCAGGATGACCATTTTTTTTTTTTTTGTTCCCAGATCTCCCGCTTCGGAAAATTTTTATCAAATTTCTAACTTTGATTGCACTTTTTTTACAATATTTACTGCATTTATCAAAAAATTGACAAGCACAGCACATTGTGTACCTTCTGAATTAAAAAAAAAATGCCAGTTTGATACGTTTGAGAGTAAAAATGTATTAAAAAATAAATCCGAAAATAAGCAGTTTGGATTCAGGGTTCGCACACTCCTTATATTTTTTAAGGACTCTGGCACCGCTATGATAAGAAAACTTATATTTAATTTTTAAGAAACAGACTTCTCAACCACCACCTTTATTGTCAAGTTTCGCAAAATATTGCTGCAGTGAAATACCTTGAAATTACTGTATGAAATTTGTGGTATATCTGTTCTACCCCTGGGATTGGAATACTCCCTTAAGGGTGTATTCGAAAAAACGCTTTTCCACCTTCAGCAGCTTGAAATTTTCCGATACAATTTCAGACACATTTTTAAAAGTAGAATCATGAAACTTGCTGAGGGGATTCTTGAAGGGACGTATGAGGTGCCGTGTAAAGTCTTTTTACGCTCAATTCATTAGAATTTGATTTATAAACAATTATCTTTTCAGTATGACCCTTTTTTTCGTTCCCTTATCTCCCACTTCGGAAAAATTGGTTCAAATTGCCGTTTTTGGTTGTTTTTTTTTTTTTTTTTTTTTTTTTTTTTGCAATATTTTGTACACTTATCAAAGAATTGACCTTTACGGCACCTTGTGCACTTTCTAAATAAGAGAATCTGCGAGTTTCATGTGTTTGAGAGCAAAAGTGACTTCAAAAATAAATCGGAAAAGAAGCAGTTTGAATCGAAATACACCCTTAAGGGTGTATTCGAAAAAACGCTTTTCCACCTTCAGCAGCTCGAAATTTTCCGATACAATTTCAGACATATTTTTAAAAGTAGAAACATGAAACTTGCTGAGGTGATTTTTGAAGGGACGTATAAGGTGCCGTGTGATCTCTTTTTACGCTCAATTCATTAGAGTTTGATTTATAAGCAATTAACTTCTCAGGAAGACCCTTTATTTCGTTCTCAGATCTCCCACTTCGGAAAAATCGGTTCAAATTGCCGTTTTTGATTGCTTTTTTTTGCAATATTTTGTGCACTTATCAAAGAATCGACCTTTACGGCACCTTGTGCACTTTTTAAGTAAGAGAATCTGCGAGTTTCATGTGTTTGAGAGCAAAAGTGGATTAAAAAATAAATCGGAAAACAAGCAGTTTGAATCGAAATACACCCTTAATTAACAAACAAAAAAAAATCTAGACACAAGTATAATAACTTTTAAAAATCAAGATATATTTATAACTACTACACAAAAGTATTAAACAACTTCAAGCTATCTTTTATCATTTTGCTTAACAATAACATTTATTCATAATTGGCGACAATCTGGCGCACTCTTTTGGCGACTGGCACCCCTTGAGCGCGGCGGGATTTTATTGGCCGTGAATCAGGATGTATGGCAGCGGAGGCCTAAGTGGCCATCGTGATTTGTGTGACTTTTATATCTAAACTTTCGCCGATCTTAAAACATTTCTTACAAATTGCGCAAGTTACGAGCAATTTATTTGACTTGTGCATTACCGGGTACGTAGCATTAAAGCCCGAATTACCCCTTTATCACACTCCCCACAATCATTTTTTATATCCCGCGGATAAAAAAGAAAAAAAATTACACAACCCGTGCTTTCTGCTTAATAAAAAAACATAAATTAAGAAGTCCTGGATTCAAATTGAATCATCGCACCGTATTATATTGAGTATTTAATAAAATTTCCGGAATTCTCGCAATTTATTTTCTTCCCTTTCCTCTGGCTTCTCGCTTTTCTAATTCAGGAGGTTTTACTAATATATGAACAGATAAAGTGTGAATTATGGCTTCAATGGTCGGAGAGGTTTGAAAAATACGTAATATCATAATTGAGGATGATATGATTTTATTTATTTTTTTGCTCGTCGATATTTTATATGTAAAATAATACTGTAACAAGAAAAAATGCGTAATTTGTTTTTTTAGAAAAAGAAAAACTCTTTTGATATATTGATACAAAGAAATAAAAAAATTTTGTTAAATTTATTTCGTTATGGTATAGTAACTTAAAAAATAGCATTAAGTATGAAAATGATAAGTAAACTATGCAATTACTGATATAATTAAAATTAATTTTCTATTAATTTGTATTAATCTTTTTTTAAAAGTTGATTCTCGTTTTTCTAATTCAGGAGGTTTTACTAATATAATGTATGAACAGATAAAGTGTGAATTATGGCTTCTATGGTCGGAGAGATTTGAAAAATACGTAATATCATAATTGAGGATGATATGATTTTATTTATTTTTTGCTCGTCGATATTTCATATGTAAAATAATACTGTAACAAGAAAAAATTGCGTAATTTGTTCTTTCAGAAAAAGAAAGACACTTTTCATGTATTTGTAAAAAGAAATAATAAAATTTTGTTGAATTTCTTTCGTTATGGTGTAGAAATTAGAAAATAGCATTAAATATGAAAGTGATAAGTGAACTATGCAGTTATTGATATAATTAAAATTATATTTCTATTAATTTGTATTAATCTTTTTTTTAAGTTGATTCTCGCTTTTCTAATTCAAGAGGTTTTACTAATGTATGAACAGATAAAGTGTGAATTATGGCTTCAATGGTCGGAGAAGTTTGAAAAATACGTAATATCATAATTGAGGATGATATGATTTCATTTATTTTTTTGCTCGTCGATATTTTATATGTAAAATAATACTGTAACAAGAAAAATATATAATTAAAACTAAATTTCTATTAATTTGTATTAATCTTTTTTTTAAGTTGATTCTTGCTTTTCTAATTCAGGAGGTTTTACTAATGTATGAACAGATAAAGGGTGAATTATGGCTTCAATGATCGGTGAGATTTGAAAAATACGTAATATCATAATTGAGGATAATATGATTTTATTCATTTTTTTGCTCGTCGATATTTCATATGTAAAATAATATTCTAAGAAAAAATGCGTAATTTGTTTTTTAAGAAAAAGAAAAACTCTTTTGATATATTGATAAAAAGAAATAATAAAAATATTAAATTTATTTCGTTATGGTGTAGCAACTTAGAAAGTAGTATTAAATATGAAAGTGATAAGTGAACTATGCAATTATTGATATAATTAAAATGGAATTTTTATTAATTTGTATTAATGGGTATCAGGAGTCTTACTTTTTACCTGGTGGTGCAATTTAGCAACGTGTCATATTTAATTTTTTTTAATAAACATATTATAATTTTTTTGAACTTGTATAAGTTTTAAACTTAGAAGGTAATTAAATTTAATTTAATCAAATGCTTTAGCTACTAACTAACGGATTATCCCATCAATCAAAAAACTAGTGCTAAAATATAATATTAAATATCAATAATGGCTGATCGCAAATGTCACATTCACGTGAAACTGAATACATTACAAATGTTTGTTACGTCATTAAGGGATTTTTAATTTAAGCTCTTTTTTTTTCTTTTTTTTTTTTTTAAATATTTTTATTAATGTTTTACGAATTTATTTGTTCATTCATTATTTAAAATAACAAATGTCAATTTGTATAATTTGGTGAAATTTGTCGATAGGCTAACAAATAGTACCGTGGTTTACAACAAGTAAGCAATTTTTAAAATTTAGCAGATTTTTTTATTCAAAAATGCAGTTCTTTTTGAATAGTTATATCCATATTACACTGTAAAAAAAAAAAAAAATCTGTTAAATTTAGGGCCAAAACTACTTGCAGCAATGTTGACAGTAGTTTTTGCCTTAAAAATTGCAATAAAATTAGGTACAATTTTTTTATTACATCTAATTTTACGGCAATTTTTACGGCAAAAACTGCTGGCAACATTGCTGCCGGTAAATTTTGCCGTAAATTTAACGGATTATTATTATTATTATTATTATTATTTTACAGTGCATGAATTATTTTACTAAAAAAATAAATGTTATTATTAATCAAGATATTAACTCTATAATATCATCTTTAAATGAAATCTTACAAGGAATTTTTAAAACAAAAATATGCTCGCAATGTTTTTTTTTTGTGTGTGTGTGTGTCTTTTTTAAGTGCAAAACATTTCAACACATTTACAATTTCATTTGTTAACGAAAAGACATAAAATTCGTAAGCCTGACTATGGAAATGATTTGGAATCGAACTGAGTTTTTCATTTTGTGATCTATAAATTACCTGATTAAGTGACTAATGCGTGTTTCATCCAAGTTAGAGAGGTTACTCTGCTTTCACTTAGAAATTCGGTTCAAAACGCCCACCTGGAGATTATTTTCTAAAAGATCTATTATGTTAGAAAAAAAAAGTGGAAGAAGAAGAAGAAGAAGATAAGTGCAATTTGATAGTTTCTGAACAACAACATCTTCCAGTTTCATACATTTCCGAACAGAAATAAAAATAAAAATTTATATCATAAAGTTGTCCATTCTGATTTAAGAACAGATTTAATGAAGGGAAATAAATGTGATTTAAAACTATCAAATTAAAGCTTTAAAAAAATTCGGTTTAGAATTTTTTAAATAATACCTAAATTTATATTGCATACAATTTTAGATTTTTTCAGAAGCTCTCTCATTTATTAAGTGCGAAAACATCTGGCATAAATTGGCCACTTATTTTTACAACGAATTGTTTTAATAAAATGTCGCAGTTATAGCGATAAAAAATAATTTTGAAACTTATTTGAGTCATAGCTAGTTCCTATATCGATATAAGTTTAATAAGATGCATATAAGAATTTCTCACTGAGAAAAGTAACAAATAAATTATTGAATTGTGTTTGGCATTACTATTATACTTAAATGAATACATAATTGTAATAATAATTATTTTTAGTTTGTTTCTAAATCCTTTTTATTCATTAAATTTGAGAACTTCTTAACAGAAATGGATATTATTTTCAAATACCTGTTCACATTTCCATCGTATGGTTTTCATAAAATGTCATACACTGTAACAAAAAAAAAAAAAAAAAAAAAAAATCCGTAAATTTGATTGTTGGCAGCAATGTTGCAAGCAGTTTTTGCCTTCAAAATTGCAGAAAAATTAGATATCAGTTTTTTTATTACATCTAATTTTATTGTAATTTTTACAGCAAAAGCTGACAGCTGTTTCTGCCGTAAATTTAACGGATTTTTTTTTTTCAGTGTAGACGTAGTAATAAAACTAATGTTTAAACTTATTTTCATTAAAAATAGATTCCATACTAAGATCAATTTAATAAGTTGCATATAAGAATTTCACTGGGGAAAATAACATACGAAATAGGGAACTAGTTTTTGCATTACTGCTATATTTAAATAAATTAGAGATTTTAAAAATTTTATTGAAAAGAAATCGAAATTTTGAAAAAAAATATATTAAATAATTCCTTAAAATTATGTTTTACATTCTACACAATTGAGAATTTATGTTACAAACCTATTACACACATATCTATATTGCAGTTATCTATAATTTATCCCAGTTACATATGATTTATTTTGAGACTTCCACAATTATTTCATTAAAATATTGAAATTTAAACATCCGAATTCTTCGATAGCATATTACATTCAGTATTTAAAAAAACCCATTCGAAATATTTTCTTACTATGGTACTTTTAACCAATATCATTACCAAATACAAAAATTTTAAATTCGGTAATAAAATAGGTAAGGAATGTAGACTTATTAAGTTTTTATTTTCAATATTTGCTTTCTCTCTGTATATGCACTAATTTCTATAGAAATCATGATATTTTCGAAACAGCTTAATTTTCTTTGTAATAAAAAGACATTAAAAAGGGGAGAAGCGAAATGTTTCTAAATTGAATACATTCTTTTGAAAAAAAAATTGCTCAATTATATATTACTTTCCAACTTTGTTCATGGTCTTTATTCTTTAAGTTTTAATATTTTCAATCAAAGTTTCATTTCCTTTATTTTTTGTCTTTGAAAATTTTTTAGGATATGTGAAGGATATATTAGAATTGTCGAAACACTGTAACATTAATTTTGCAACTAATTTAATATTAGGTTTTTAGAAATGTACGATAAAGCTAAATAAAATAAGGCGGAGTGAAGAGATAGGGAAACCGTACAAAAAAACGGGGAAAGAGATTTTAATGATATTAAATCTTATAAGAAGGGAATCAGACAATGGTGAAGACAGACGATGTTATCATTAAGCGAGAAATTTTTATGTTTCTTATTTTCATTGTTTTATTATCATCATAAAACATTTCAATATATTTAAATCTCCCAGTAAAAATAAAAAATAAATTGAAAAAAGAAATGCGTAACACTAAAGAAGATATTGTCAATTTGATTTCCTGAAAATATTTTTTAATATTTAATAAAATGAATACATTATATTATTATATTAAAAAAAATAAGCTCAATTTAAAATTAATTTTTCAACTTTTGGAATAATATGTATTCCTTACAAAAGTATTTCTTCATTTAATAAAATGTAATACTTCATGTGTTTTACATTAGAATTCACTAGTTTAAAAATTTCTGAGTTAAATTATTTTGCTGTATCCGAATAACTGAAAGTTAAATTTAAATGAACGAAAATTAAATTTCAATAAAGAACACAAGAACACAAGAACATAAAGAATAACAGAAACACAATTTTTATGTATTTTATTTGAGAATAACAATAAATGCAAGATAGCCTCAATTTTATCTGTATAATCAATAAACGACCCATAGAATGATGTAAAAAGCATTTTTAATCTATATTGCTGCTTTGAAGTCTAAATCGGCTGTTTTCTTACTCATTACTAAGTTCCATTTTATTCATAAACACATCAATTTACTTCATGTTCTTATTTAAAATCTAACTAATAGAATTTTCCACAGTTTTTAAAAAGGGGGGAAAATCTTTCAGAAAATGTTGCCATATTTAACGAATTGAACTAATCTGCAAAAATGGGAGATCAACTTCAATCACGAAACAAAAATTACTTATAATTTAAAATGTAATTCATTCATCAAAAAGGTGGAAAAAAAGAAAAAGAAAACAAAAATTCTCAATTACAAATCCCTTCAATAATCGTACCTGCAAGTGTCAATTTTTTATGTTTAAAAATGAGGTATAAGGAAGTTTCGCGTTGTTAAATGGGGGAAAGATATTTTTCTCAAAAATACGCTAAAAAATTAAAAAAAATACGTCATTGCACTACAGTGTTTCCCTGCAGGTTAGCATATTTTTTATGCTTATTTACATGGAAATTTCATGAAATATATTCCGTCATTCTTATGTATAACTGATGAATAAAAAATAAAAAAAAAATCTTAATGGGTTAAAAGTTTTGACGCAGCTGTTTATCTTATGGCTATAAGAATTTTAAATATGAATTTTAAATATGATTTTCATTTTATCATTTTATTTGCTTTGAGGTAGACGCTACAGCTATTCGCCGGCATAACCTCCAATGATCACAAGAAACCACACAGAACACTTTATTACAGAATATCCAGTATATACATTATCACAGGGACAACACAGACACCCATGCCGCTAGCTGGACTCGAACCAGGGACCAGCGGTGTGGGAGCAGCCTCCGCTACCATCCATGCCACTGGGTCGGCTTTTAAATATGAATTTTAAAAATAATGATATCAAATTTTGAGTGACGCCATGCTATTAATTAAAACATACATTTTTGTACTATTTATTTTATCAGTTTATTTCTGTTCTATTTATAATAGCATGCGCAAAAGTTATCTTCAACATAAAATATGCATAAAACTTTATTCTCTGATGCTTTTTCATATGCATCTCTTATAATTTCAAAATATGAGTTTTAATATATATTATATAAAATTTAAGTGACGCCGTTATGTGGCTTTAAAAAGTTTGTTTTAAAATTCAAATTATTTATTTTATTTATTTTTTATTTTTATTTTTTTATTTATTTTATTTTTTTTTATTTTTTTTTTTTTGGTGAAGTATATTTACACATATAAAAAATACTTTAAATTTTCCAATTCGTTGTTAAATTTGTAATTTTAAATGAATCTATACAATACATTGAAATGTATTTATTTCAATAAATTGATTTATCTTTTGTGTCACGTAAGTAATATTTATGTCAATGGTTTCCTAACGTCAAATTACCTAAAATAAATGAAACGCATGGAAATGGATAATTGGACGCAAAGGAACCAATGCTTTTTATAAAAATGGGAGTCTATAAATTCTGAATTGTGCACAATAGTCAATTTGTAATATTTTTATCATTTTTGCATAAAATATTGAGACAAAATACACCAAGCCTGTAATAATTCACCTTACATTTTGCTTCATTTTCTTTTTTTCATCTTTTAGATGCTCCTAATAAAATCTTTTCCTATTTGAGACACATTTCATGCTTCTCTCACACTTTGCACCCCAGAAATTTATAATCACTGTGTAACGGTGGTGTGCTCGTACTGGGGGTTAAATGTAGACATAACTCAGAATACAAGATAAAAACAGTTTATTTAAAACAGTTAGGGCTCAAGGGCAGTGGAGCAGTTCTTGAATTTTAATAACTAATAACAATACTAAAAGATTAGAATCATAAACTTACACACAGCTCCGGCACTAGCTTCAATGGGGCACTTCGAATTACTTCTCATTTAAACTTCCGCTAAGCTGCTAGATAAAACTTTATTAAACAGCCCGTGGCTGTATATATACTCTTTATTAACTTTGAAATATTCAACGTAATTAATATTAACCCTTACCAACGGCAAACTTCTCGAATCGACTTCCAAAACTCCTTGTCACTCACTGAAGGCTCGATAATACTTGATATCACTCGCTCTAGATCAATCCTACTGCTTGTCGTCACCACCTAGCTAGCTTCTAGTCACTACTAGCTGGCTAACGCCGCTAGACACACCACACACACTCAAACTCCAAGCTTATATATGCTGAAAACTGAGATACTACAAATTTACATATTACTTCTAACCGCGACATAACTGTAGAATCCGAGAAAGACACACACACTCTAGAAAGTTAAAGTAAAAGAGAGGATAGATGTCGCTTTCACGCTTACACATGTTAAACCATTGACGTCACGATCTCAAAAATGCTAGAGTGCCTTTATTACAAAGGTCACTCCCTCACAACTGTTCCAATGTTTTTTTTTTTTTTTTTTTTTTTTTTTTTTTTTTTTTTTTTTTAATGGAAAAAAATTTTGATAAATTATGATACGAGTAATAGTCATTTTGTAATACACATATATTTTTTTTTCTTTTTACATAAAATATTTAGAAGAATACAAAACTGCACTAATTCATCATGCACCATTTACGTTCTTTTAGATGCTCCTAATTTAATATCTGTTCCTATATTTCGAACACATTTCATGAACCGTCGTGCCCTACAAATTTGTAATGAAATTTCTAACGAAATTCATTTAAAAATGTAAAATTAGTCTATAAATTATAATATTCATAATAGTAGTCATTTTGTATTACTTTCATTTATTTATTCCTTAATTTTTATTTTTTATTTTTATTTACTTATTTATTTATTTATTTTTTGAATACAATATATTGACACAATGCTATAGAACAGTAATATCATTTGCCTACCATATTTTTTTCAAAGTTTTTGATTTGTTGGCATTTGAAATAAAAATTGGACATGTTCGATGGTAATATCAAAAATGAACATTATCTTTAAAATGCATAAACATACTTAAAAAAAAAAAAAAAAAAAAAAAAAAAAAAAAATCAGTGCTCTAAAAAGACATTGAAGAGTATGGCAGGATGTAGAAAAACGACCTTCATCGTTTGTGCCGTAGTTATTTAAAATCAATGTTTTAATAAAAGGGGAAATTAGTCTATAAATTATTGTATGCATAATGGTTAATTTCTAACATTTTTGCCATTTTATAATTGAGACAAAATGACAGAACTGCAATAATTTACCTTCTACTTTATTTCCAATATTTTTTTTTAATCTTTCGATCTTTCTAATAATATTTGTTTATATTTCAGACTCATTTTCTGCTCTTCTCATAGGCAACTCCTTACAAATTTATAATCAGTACTCTGATGAAATTCATACAAAAAATGGAAAATTAGTCTATAAATTCTGATGTGCATAATAGTCAATTTGTAATATTTTATCATTTTACATTGAATATTGAGACAAAATGCACCAGACATACAATAATTTACCTTATATTTTGATGGATTTTCTTTTTTTCATGTTTTAGACATTCCCTATTTCAGACACAATTCATGCTTCCCTTACAGGTCGCGCTCCATAAATCTATAATCACTGTTCTGATGCAATTCTTTTAAAAATGGAAAATTAGTTTTTGAATTATAATATGAATAATAGTCAATTTGTATTTTTTTTTTTCATAATTTGTTTAGACGAAACGATACAAAATTGCACCAATTCACCATATACATTATTTACATTTTTTTATGCTTTTTAACCGACTTCAAAGAGGAGGTTATGATTTCGACCTGTATGTATTTGTTGTTCACGCATAACTTTTGCAAATATGAACCAATTTTGATAATTCTTTTTTTGTTTGAAAGCGTATGAGGCCCATGTGGTCCCATTCGAATTTCATAAAAATCCGATGATTAGAACTTTTTTAAAAATAAAAACTTTAAATTTAAAATTCATTTTGAAGCAATCGACCAATTAGAAGTGTTCATTTTGCATGCTTTTATATTACACTTACATAGACACACGATCTTTCCACTGTTAAAAGTTTGAAGTTTTTGCTGCATCGTCACTCTACCGCTTTTTTGGAATGTCTCTATTTTGTCCAATGAGAATTCACCAAAATACAATGAAGTAATCCTTTTCTATAAAAGCGATGGATTGACGATAAAGTAAAAGTTTCAAATTTTTAACAGTGTTCAAAGTGCAAAATCCTAACTGGACGGGGGCCAGGATTCACATAAATTTTGCGCTGTTTGCGAAACTAGATTTGTTAATAAGAAAATTTATTTAAAACATTGAAAAATTTGCTAAAATTCAGGCTTCTGATTCGTTAATCTGGTTTCGCTAACAGCGTAAATTCTACCTGGATTCCGGACAAGTTCTCTTATGCAAGAAACCGGAAATATAGCATCTAGGAGATATAGTGTGGAAATCGGCTATCTCAGGGCGTGTTCAGAGCAACTTACAAAAGTAACCAATGTTACCGACCGATTGTAGGGCAGTATGAAAGCAAATTGTGGCATCAATGAAAACTATTCTGTTGAATTGTAGCTGACGTCTCACTTCGCTTTGATTTTCATTTCGTACTTGTCTACTATCGTTAAGTGGTCGGTAAGTAACCGGTAAGTTGTGCTGAACACGCCCTCTGTAACACTTAAAAAAAAGGCTAAAATGTTCTATTCTTTAAATGTGCAACAATGCTAATGAAATTTAAAGACAGAAGCGACATCTGCAGGCCATTTTCTAAAAATGCAAGAATTATTGCTAGTCTAGATAATGTAACACGAAAATGCCGCAGATGTTGCTGTGATCAACACTTTGGAATTCAGTAGCAACGTTGCACATTTAAAGGATACAAATTTTTAGCACTGCTTGCATTGTAAAAAATTGAACCCTTTTGCTGCATCGTCACTCCATCGCTTTTATAGGAAACGATTACTTCGCTCTATTATGGAGCATTCTCATTGGTCAAAACAAAGAAATTCTATAAAAGCGATGGAGTAACGATGCAGCAAAAGGGTCAAATTTTTTACAGTGTCGATAGCAGATTTTCACTCCATGTATTCCAGACCCTCTCCTTCGAACAATGAAAAGTTCTTAAAATGAAGGCTTATGATTGCTCAATCTTGTTTTGCTTAACAGCGAATAATCCTTCTGGATCCTAATCATTGTTACAGAGATGCTAGTTTTTTTCCAAAGTACGAAATCTTAGCTGGAACAATTCTCGTATCCACCAAAGTGAAAGATCCACATCGATCCAGACATGAGAATTCGATATCGAAAAGCTGAAAATTCATCTCTAAAAGAGCCTTACACGTTAAAGCAAGAGTGTCTGTGTATCAGGGTGCTTGTTATGCCGGATTCACAAAGTGATTAAAGTACATTGCTATGTGCTAGATTTACATTTGGACAAATATAAATGACGAAAAATTTTGATAAGCTTACCATTAAAGTTAAGCTAGTTAACTTCTTTCACCCATAAAACAAACTCGTTCAGGCGACTATCGCCAAGTTCTGGAATAAAAATTCTTAAATTTTCTGTGCTTTGGAAAACCGCGTTTATCAAAGAACATTCTCAACTTCAAATATTCAAATTACATAGGATAGCCGAGGATGATCTACAACCGGCCGAGTTTTTACTTCTTCGATTTTGCTTATGTATGTTCAGAACCGTTTAAACCGGTTTTGAAATTTAAAATATTTAAAAAAAATCTGAAACGAAAATTGAAAAAGTAATAAAAAGAATATTGCCCAGTTGAACTGATGGCATTGAGCTCATAGGCTACGCATACTAATTGTACATTACAGCCTTGTATTTTCGTTAATTCCGTTCGAAAAAAAAATTAAGAAGGAGAAACAGCTCTCCCCTTTCTCCTTTTTTATACTTAATCATCGAACCTCCTAAACTATAAAGTACATGCTTTATCATATTAAAAAATCTATATGCAAAATTCAGAGCAATTCGGATAATTCTTAATAAAAACCCATTTAGCATTTATATAATTTAAGAGGAGTTATTCCCCAATTCTGATTGAAAAATCCATTTGTACAAGTTAAGGGGAGGGGCATTAGAACCCCCGTTCCCCCCGTTTATACTTATTCAATGAACACCTAATAACAGCCACGGACTCGCCTCATCGGAATAATCCTATATCTAAATTTTGAACGAAAACTGTTAATTCTGCATGAAAATCCCGCTTATATCAATTAAGGGGAGGGGTATGAGCCCCCCCCGTTCCCCCTGTTTATACTTATTTAATGAACACCTAATAACAGTCACGGAATCGCCTCATCAGAATGATCCTATATCTAAATTTTGAACGAAAACTGTTAATTCTGATTGAAAATCCCGTTTATATCAATTAAGTAGGGGGGGGCATGAGCCTCCGTTCCCCCTATTTATACTTATTCAATGAACACCTAATAACAGTCACGGAATCGCCTCATCAGAATGATCCTATATCTAAATTTTGAACGAAAACTTAATTCTGCATGAAAATCTCGTTTATATCAATTAAGGGGAGGGGCATGAGCCCCCCGTTCCCCCTCTTATACATATCGAATGAACTTCAAAAACTAATCAGGCAAGCGCCTTATCAGGATATACCTACATGCAAAATTTAAAGTGGATCCGATATTTCTATCATGAGTTATCGCGTTACGCACGAACGCACGTACATACAGAACGGACGGGCACATAAGCTTTCAGGCTATGATAGCCTGTGAGCTAAAAACTAGGCCGGTTGTGGAATATCCTCAGCTATCCTATGGAAAAAAAAATCACGTAAAAATTTTAAAATTTGAGCGAGATATTTGAAAAGAACGCCCCCATAGACTTCGCATTATAATCCTGGTCTTTTTCTGTGCCTTGTGTGCGGCCTTAAAGTTTGCTGGATGCGATAAATTTCCGAAATGTTAAAGCTTAAATGGACAAGTTCTCGCATCCACTAAAGCGGAAATAGACATCGATACCAATCGACATCCTTAAGTTGTTGAAAAGATGAAAATCCTTTAGTGTATATTTTGCTCCGGAGGAAAAAATTATCTCTACATATCAATGCAAAATAAAGTGCATAGATATGTGTAACAAAATTATCTTTAGATTCAGATTTGGTTACCGGATTAGACACCAGAATGATTTCAGATTTTGTTCAGGTAGGATTCCTCGATGTGAATATGACGACACATGGAGCACAGTATACGATTGATTGGAAAGAATCTGGACAAAAATGAGTCATCAAGGGGGTCCTTGTGGCCGAGTGGTTAAGACACCACGCTGCTAATCTCTTGAGAGCGTAGGAGATTGTGGGTTCGAATCCCACTGACTCCGTTGCACACACTCTTTATGTGTAGCTCGCGGTTGTACTTTTCTTGTGTCGTAATATTTCCTTGTGCTATCTTGTCCTTGTATGTCCACGAATTTATAAAAAAATATGGATTATGTATTTATGTCTGTGTAGAAATAAAGGATCATTCGGCGTACAATCGAATTCTACCAGGAAATCATCATCAAATATTATAATAGAAAATGCCTAGCATTGCGATACATTGTTAAAAATTTAACTTTTGCTGCTTCGTCACTCCATCCCTTTTATGGAATATCTCATACATACACTGTAAAAAATTTTGCCCTTTTGCTGCATCGTCACTCCCCCGCTTTTATAAAATATTTGTCTTTTGACCCATGAGAATGCTCCACGATAGGCTGAAATAATCGTTTTCCATAAAAGCGGTGGAGTGAGTTTCAAATTTTTAACAGTTTAGTTGGGACAAAAGCGTCCGTGAAAAAAGTATTTGGGTATCGAATGCTGTCACTCTCTTATAGATGCAGCCAAGTACAGGTTATGATTTTTGGATTCCTCGTCGAATCATCACCGCTCATTTCCGATGCCTTTACTGCATTTATAGGAATTAAATTGTTGTTGTTTATCTATTGAATCATAGAGCGATTTTTGTTAAAATCTTTCTTTTTGCTTTTTTTGACTGAAGGGGGAGTACTTTTGACTACACTAGAAAAGCATTTTACTATTCATTGATACATGGAGTCATTTTGCTGTTTACTCATATATGGAAGCAATTTGCCGCGCGCTTATGTGTAAGGACACTTTACTTGAGGCATTGTCACCTTTCGATAACCACTTCCGATGTCCGTACGATTAGATGCTGACTTTAAGATTTCATGAATGCGGTAGCTTTTCGTCGTGCCAGATCTAAAGAAGTTACCACATCCAGAAAACCTAAAGATTCACAACGATACTAACCGATATTGTAAGTGTCTTTTGAAAAGTTGACAATCAAACAATGACAAGTAAAGCGAATACATCAGAACTCAGCAAAGTGCGTTCATTAGTAATCCGTTGCAAAGAGCCATCATATGTCAGTACATATAATTATGTATTACGGTATAAATAACTAAAAAGTAGGAAATAAATTTAACTTTTTCAAAAAAATGTATAACCGACTCCAAAAAAAGCGCTAAAAAGAATTAAATAATTCTATAAAATTCTCTAATGACAAATCGTTATCCAATAACCACAAATTGACTATCATGTACCGGTATAAAACGGTTAAATTTAATATATAGAATTTAATATCCACCAAACATAGATTTTCCAGAGAATATTTTTTACAAGAGATTAATTTACATATTTTTGATTTAATTTTTGAATATATACATATAAAAAGTAAGGAATTACTTTTTGAAGTTGGTGCCAAACTATCTTAAGTATAGTAAGAATTGTGGATATATTATGTCTAGTACCATAAATAAAATGGGGAAATCATTATCTATTATGATTGTTTGGCACCAACTTCAAAAAGTAATTCCTTACTTTTTATATGTATATATTCAAAAATTAAATCAAAAATATGTAAATTAATCTCTTGTAAAAAATATTCTCTGGAAAATCTATGTTTGGTGGATATTAAATTCTATATATTAAATTTAACCGTTTTATACCGGTACATGATAGTCAATTTGTGGTTATTGGATAACGATTTGTCATTAGAGAATTTTATAGAATTATTTAATTCTTTTTAGCGCTTTTTTTGGAGTCGGTTATACATTTTTTTGAAAAAGTTAAATTTATAATAATATCTGTTCCTATTTCAGACATATTCCGTGGTCCTCTCATAGGTTTTGCCCCATAAATTTGTAATCAATGTTTTAATGATTTTTTTAAAATGAAATTTAAGCCTGTAAATTATAAGTTTCATAAGAGTATTTTTTAACATAATATATTAGCACAATGCTACTGAACTGCAATGTTATTTATAAATCATATTTTTTCAAAGTTTACCATTTATAACATTTGAAATAAAAATTGCACATTTTCGATGGTAATATCAAAAATGCACATTATCTTTAAAATACAAAAACTTATTTAAAAAAAATTCCTCTATTCTCAGTGTCCGAAAAAGACATGAAGAGGATGGGAGGGTGTAGAAAAGCGACCTTCATCGTTTGCGCCGCGGTTATAAATGAGACCTTATCCCCCTGCGCACATAAATGCGAGTGTTGGGGGGCTTATCGCGGCTCAACCGCTGATCTTTTAAACTTTAACAATGGCGTAGCTCGTATATCAAAACTCGGGACCCGCGCCCTTTTGTCGGCTTTGCGCCCCGTATTAAAAGGAGAGAGATGTGTGCGTGTGTGTGTTAGATCGTCATTTTTTTTATCGCCCCTTCTTCGTATTATAGCTTTACAGGGTTACAAAATCTTTCGAAGAGTTTGAGAGCCTATTTGGCTGATTCTTAAGAAAACTTATTCAAAATTGGCGAATTTATTTTCAGGGGCTATACCGGCGTGGTGTGTACATTTATATATAATACTTTTGAATCAAAAATTATCTGACAAGTTCTTATAATAATAATAACTGAATATCTAATTCGGGTATGTAATAATATTATATAGAAACTGTTTTTAATAAAATAAATATTTATGAAATACTTATTAGCAAATTTAACTTACCAAAAAAAATTCTCAATATATTATCAATGGTAAACATTGGCGCCAACTTTTGAAAAATATTGGATGAGCTCGAAAAATATTGAACAAATAGAGAAATATTGGGTGGGCTGAATTAATAATGGGTGGATGGAGACATCAAAAAATTCAGTAGGCTCGCGTCCCATGGGCCCATATAAGTTGGCGCCGCTTATGTTGAACATTTTAATAACCAAAGATGTATTGGAGGGTATACGCCGTATAACTTCTGGATTTTTTCTAAGGAACGTCGTATACCCTCTGTTTTTCAGAAAGCTATAGCATACACACTGCAGGGTATACCCTTTGTCTTGAGTATATACTTTCTGCTTACCCTCTGTTTTTTTAACATTTAGACCATTTTTAATAACTGAATAATACCAAACAAAATTTTAAAAAAGGGAATTAATCACAAAAGAAAATCTACATAATGAAAACACATGTGTTCAGATAGGTGTAAAAATAAAAGATAAAAAACTATTAAACAGTAGAATAAAAATGAACTAGTTGGATGTGCCAATCCCAAAACTTTCTTCTATCTCATACATACATTTTAATATTAAAAAAAAATAGTTACTCATTTTAATGCTTTAATAATTTTAATTGAATACCTTACCAACTTTGATTTTCATCTTAAATTTCTGCTTCAATCAATTAATCGGAGTAAAAACGAATTTCCGTCTCTGCACGAGCCGATGGACAGTAGAATGATAAGCTTTTTTTTTTTTTTTTTTTTTTTGAAATTCAGGGAGGACCTACTTGCCTTACCAAAAAATAATCATATACAAAATGTTTAGTTCAGTTCTAGAACTAACTTCATACACTTTTATGTGGTGCAATATTGAAAATGGCATAAAATTCGGTATTGCAGCGCCCCCTTCCGGCGGACTTTTTTCAGATTCAGGGCGATCCAACTAGCCATAGTCATACGCATACACAAAAAATTTCGTTCAATTCGATGCATAACTTCATGTACTTTTGGTCGGTACAATATTGAAAATGGCACAAAAATCGCGATTGCAGCGCCCTCTTCCGGCGGATTTTTTTCAAATTCAGGGAGGACTAACTAGCCATAGTCATACACATACACAAAAAAATTGGTTCAATTCGATGCATAACTTCATAAACTTTTGGTCGGTACAATATTGAAAATGGGCACAAAAATCGCGATTGCAGCGCCCCCTTCCGGCGGAATATTTCAAAACTGAAGGAGGACCTGTTTGCTACAGCCAAAAACATTTACAAAAAAATTGGTTCAATTCTATGCATAACTTCATACACTTTTTGATGATAGAATGGCGACATACAGACAGACACACAGACACACGGACAGACAGACATTTTGTAAAAACATGTTTTTTGGAATCTCTGACTCCTAAAATGTGTAAATCCGTCGAAAACCGGAAGTCGAAAAAAATTTCGATTACAATACTTTCTTCTATTGAAGATAGAAGAAAGTAAAAAGTATGAATGTGATACAGAATTGTCTGAGAAGTTTCGCACCCACAACCCAGGATAAAGATACATTTTTTTCATCGAGTAGTTTAGCATAAGGCCTAAAAATTACAATATTAGGATCGTTATAATGTACCGAAAAACCTAAGAGGATTCAAATAAATTAAGATAACAATGAAATAAATAAAAATTCAACAAAGTAAAACAATGAACATTAAAAACAATATGTATGAATTATATATTGTCATTTAGAATGATTTTGGAAAAAGCTTTCGGTTTATTTTATTTAAAAAATAATTAAGACATATAAAACTGAATCTACCGTTTCCGTTTCCTCTTTTTTTATACAATTAAACAATATCAATGAATTATGTGCATTATGTAAATACTTCAGTATACATTTTTACTTTATATCAAGGCTATAAGCTTTTCAATATTATTTAAATGATAATCTCAAGAATATCATTAAATGGCTATAATAAACTTCTAATATTCAGTTGAGATGCATAACTCGGTTAATGTACTTTGAATTTCAAATCCGGTAACTTCATTAAATCATAGTTTGCATTTGTGGATAATTAAAAATAACAGTACAAAAAGGTAGAATATAGATATCACGTAGATTTTAGAATTTATTAAATATAATCTTTCTTAAATATATTAAAAAATACTCTGTAAAAATAAAGACAAATGCTTTGACACAGTTTCTTTTATATCACTGTAGTGCACTATTTATACATTTCTCATTTATACGTCTTTTACATTTATGCATCGTATGAGTGATATTCCGATACATCCCAACGTTATTTTAATAATGTAATGTTTAGTTATAAGTCTCTTTTTTACATGCCGTAACCGATTTTCGCAGATTTTTTTTCTTCTAGCGTCGTGGTTTTTTTTTTTCTTTCTTTCTTCCGAAGAAGAAGAAAACGAAGTAGTGAAATTATCTTACCTTTTCCGAAGATGCGTTTAGACTGCATTGATGTGCTTCGAACCCTATTTGTATTTTATAATACTATAGTAATTTAGTAGTAGAAATTTTTCTCACTATAGTGAGAAAAATTTCCAGTAACTTAACTCCATTTATTGTGGTTTGCTTGAATCTTAAATTGAATTGGCACGTCAGATGTGATTAAAGATAATTTAAAGTTTATTTACGTTTGATAAGAAAAAAAAAGTGTAATTCAAGGTGTGCATCTAATATAAGGTTTGATTATCTCCACTTATATTTTTCAATATTAAAAATTAATATTTAGTTAATACCCTTTTCAAGGTTTTAGTTTATACTTTCATTTTTCAACATATTTTCTTTACATCTTAACAACGAAAATGGCAGCAAAATTAAATTTGTGTAATTTCAGCATTATATTTATATAGCGAATGATTTTGCACCTTAGGTGACTACGATTTCGAATCCACGTCTTTCTCAGTTATCTGTCGTTTTAGAACGAACCTCTGAAAAGTGTATAAAAAGTGCTTTAGTGTACACTGGTGTCCAAAAGTTAAGCATAATTGGTAATTAAGTAAGTAACGAAAGAAATATAAATCGAAATGTGGTGAAACTCCAGGTGTGTAAACAAAATAGTACGCTTCATATATTTTCGCGAAGAGTTTTCCCCGAAATCGAACAGGGGACCGTCAACAAATTGAAAAAGAACGACGATAATTTGGATAACCCTGTCAAAACTAATGTAGCAAAAGCGTTCAAACTGCACATTATGATTACGTGGCTTATTGTAATGTATTGTGTTAATTTTTATAAGGATAGCATTCATACTCGTAGAGAAATTAAGATTTTTATAAAAACAGTCCTAAGTTTTTTGCTTATAAATTGCAGAGTTCTTAACATAAAATAATGTTCTTTTCTGAAAATATGACAAACATCATTGTTCACAATACCCTGTCATCTGAATTTAAAAAAAATAAAAATTGTATGAAAAATAAGTAAGTTTAGTAAATAATTTTTCATTGCACATGCGTCAACGATATCAAAATTTCATTTGAATATTGTGTTAGCTAAATGTATAGAGCAACTTCTGTAAAAGTTTCAAAAACATAGCTTGAAAATTCTGAAAATTATCGTCTATAGAATCAACTCAAAATCCTTTATTCCTAAAAGGAAGCAAAATATCTGGGGTTTTATCCAAATACAGTTGTACGTGCAATATTGTCTAGGCACGAAACAATGGAATATGGATACAGCCCCTCATCTTTTTGCTTCATTAGGGAATAAAATATTTTGATCTCATTCTATCAACGATAATTTTCAGAATTTTTAATCTATGTTTTTGAGACTTTCACAAAAGTTGCTCTACACATTTAACTAACATAATATGCAAATGAAATTTTAATAGCGTTCACGCATGAGCAGTAAAAAATTATTTAGTAAACCTGCTCATTTGTCATACAATTTTTATTATTTTTAAATTCTGATGACAGGGTATTGCGTACCATGATGTTTGTCATATTTTCAGAAAAGAACATTATTTTATATTAAGAACTCTGCAAATTATAAGCAAAAAACTTAGGACTGTTTTTATAAAAACCTTAATTTCTCTACGAGTATACATGCTATCCTTATAAAAATAAACACAGTACACTACAATAAGCCACGTAATCATAATGTGCAGTTTGAACGCTTTTGCTACATTAGTTTTGACAGGGTTATCCAAAATATCTTCGTTCTTTTTCAATTTGTTGACGGTCCCCTGTTCGATTTCGGGGAAAACTCTTCGCGAAAATATATGACGCGTACTATTTTGTTTACACACCTAAAGTTTCACCACATTTCGATTTATATTTCTTTCATTACTTACTTAATTACCAATTATGCTTAACTTTTGGACACCAGTGTATATCAAATGACTTTTCCAGAAGACATGCTGTATTGCTGTATACTTTACCACTTTTCTCAGATAAAGAAGCCCAGTAGCTTAGTGGTCAGAGCATCTGACCGTCGAACTGCAAGTCCCGAGTTCGACTATTGGTTGGGCAAGGTTCACCTTTTATCTTTTCGGGATCGATAAAATGAGTATCAAATTTGCTTGAGAACTGAACACTGAGAGTCTAGTGGTAGGCTATGACCACCTCATGGCGGCATATGCTACATAACACATCAGAACACAGGCAACAATTTTGAACACTGTAGGTCCAGCTTAAGCCTAGTCCGTCATGAATCATATAGCCACAGGTTTAGTTTTAATTTCATCAGACAAATACATGCTAGTGAATAAAATAAATAAATAAATAAATTCAAACATGTGTAATATTATATAATAAATGATCTACAAATTTTTAATATAATTATTGTTATTATTTTAATTTTATCATCTACATTAGTTGTTATAACTGTAACTTTTAGCCTGATACTGAGTCACATGCGATTTTAATTCTGACATAGCTCATAACTGATCCAATTCACTTGAATCATTGCTCATTCTAGATATATGTTTGGTAAATATTTTAGTATAAATATGTAATGATTCGACGAGATCGATGTTCCATAACAATGTACAAGTTCCAGTGGCACACCATCTATGAGGCAGAACAGATTACTACTACCAAGAATCAACAGTGGGACGAGCTGAGCAGTCGCTCCGGCAATTTGACCAGCAGTGGATGAGTTTATTGGGCTATTTCCCCATAAGAAAGTTCAATCAAGCAGTCTTTAAATTAATTTTATTAGAACTCATAAATAAGTTAAGTTCTTTCACGCAATCACCTTGGCACTCTCATCGAATAACTTCCACTTCACCAACTCCGTGATTAAGCTACATTCCACAATATTAGAATTTTGGGGAGAAAGAAGAAACAGCATCCTAATAATTTTTGAAAGTCAATCGCATTCTCGGGAAACATGACATGGCTTCCGAGTAGTTTTTTAAGAAAAAATGCATTCTAATTCAGCGGAGCAATAAAACGCGCGTCTTGATAGTTTAAAGAAAAGGTGCATTCTGTTCTCCTGAAAAGCCAAATGAAAAAAATCATTTTCACGACAAAACTAGCGCCCTCCTACTTCGCGTCAATCATTTTAAAAATCCAATCAGGATGGACTCGAGCCTCTAACGGATAAAATGATCAATTCTAATTGGCCGTAATAGGCGGTCTATTGGCAAGAACTATATTTTTTCCTCGGAAGACTAAGCCCTTTAGCAACGCGTAGTAACACTTGTCACGCGATGTTAAAAAATAAAAAATAAAATTAAAATCGCAGGAATATGCCAGAAAGTAAAAAGCTTACGAAATACTTCCCGCCTTTTTGAGAAGCAAGAAATAATTTATTAATAACTAAAGTAAGAAAAAGAATTTTAGCTGTTACAAGTTACGAAACTAAGATTGAAATATGTTCCACAAATTTAGAATTGAAGCTAAGAGAGAATAAAAAAAAATGGCGCAATTTTTTTTTTTTTTTTTTTTTTTTACAAATCCCCCTTCCCAGAAAGACGGGTGAAAAAGTAGGTCTGAGACCTGCAATTTCACAGAAAGGGAGATGATGCAGACTTAGCTCACGAAGTTGTTGATATAAGTAATAATAATTAGATACTGAATAAAAAAAAAAAATTAAATTAATTTCTCTTTTTTATATAAATATAGAATTCAAATTTAAAAACACCAAGGTGATGCGTGGAATAACTTCAAATTTAAATACAATAAAATAGGCTTCAATACAAATACAAGATATAATCTTGTTTAAAGTACACATCAAAAAGTAATTTGAAAATATAAGCAATTACCCATAGTAATAACATAAAAATGAAACATAAAAATGAAAAACAATAACGTTAAATTCTTTTTTAACAATGTCAAATCTAGAAATCAATTTTTAAAAGTTTGTTTCAAAAATCCTCTTAAAGTCATATTTGGAATGGCATAGTTCATTACCTCATTTCAAGGATGTCTAATTCATTTAACTGTCCAAATTCATCAGCTAACATTATAATATTAGTTCAGTTTTTGTGTGAGTAAGTCCTTGAACATTCATAACAGTTCCATTTTGGAATCTTTGTGAAAATACTTTTATAATTGTATTTTTAATTAATAACACATTTTATAATATAGTAATAATAAAATTTAACAATGTAAATAATAAACAATATAATTAAGAAACATAATAAGGAAAAATATCAATAATAATAAATATCATAAGTGTAAGTAAATCTCATAATGGGTATAAGTAAATCTCTTAATAAGTAATAATAAATATCACAAAAGACATTCTTTAAATACTTAATCTCGTTTATCTCATCTCATATTTTTGGGATGAAATATAGAGAGAAGTGGAATAAAATAAAAAATGCAATCAACTATGAAATCATTTACTTAATCTGGTAATCCGAGTACAGGATTAAGTAGGAATATGTACAAAAAAAAAAAATTAAAATATAATATGATAAATTAAAATAAAATAAAGATAAATAAAAATTTTGTTCATGTTTGAGAATGCACGTGACCTTTAAACTACTAAGATTCTTAAAAAGAAATATTAATAAATGATAAAAATAAAAAACAAGATCTATTCATGTCAAATAATTACGCAATAAATATTCTCTCGGTGTGATAAAACATTGCAAGATACAAGTAGAAAAGAGAAAAAGAAACAAAATTATATTATAATTGACATGTACCTGGACTGGAATGTAGCAGCAAAGAGAGAGAGAAAGAAAAAAAAATTAAAATAAAGTGATAAAAATTTTGTTACTTGATATATAATTAATTTAATAATTGATACATTAAATTTAATATTACAAATAGGTTCAGTTGAAAGAAAAAAAAATATTCTAAGTAGAGTAATTCAGTACAGAATAAGAAATTTCCACTTTGTTCGTCTACGCCGGCATAAATAAACAAATATAAAAATTTCCAGACAAGTGACACTCTCGCTGCAGTCAAGAGATATCATTGCCATTCTGTGAGAATTACAGGATATTATCTGAATTAAAATATGAAAAGAAATTTACTGTTTAAGAGAAAAAATTATAAAATGATAAACTAGAGATATAGTTTAAGCTACAGTTTTTACCTGAGTTTGTTGTTGTTGATTAGGGGGTTGTTGCTCATGACTTAATTTAAATTTATCAGGGGAATAATAAGGCCTTAATTTAGATACATGTACTATTTCTGAACTTTTGAACTGGTTTTGCCTATCAATTTCAAAATTTACTTCGGATAATTTGTTAAGAATTTTATAAGGGCCACTAAATACTTGTGACAACTTTCTAGTATTAGGGTACTGAAATTCTTCATAGATAACTAGATCTCCTATTTTAAATTTTGGTTCGATATAATCTTTATCATAATATCTTTTATTTTTTAAATGAAATTCATCAGTTCTTGTTTTAGCAATTTTAAGTGCTTCATGAACAGGGGGATAATAATTTTGTTGTAAGGGGGAGTCATAGGGTAATTGGCCAAAAAGCAAGTACGCAGGTGGAAATTTGGTAATAGAATGGGGTGTATTATTATATTCATTAATTACCTCAGTTAAAAGCTTAGTCCAGGGAATTTTAGAGGTAGTGGAGTTTACTTTACATTTTAATCTAGTTACTATTGTCTGATTTACTCTTTCACATTTCCCATTCGTTTGTGGATGATGGGCAGTGGTCAAACGTTGTTTAATATTATGATTTCGCAGGAATTTTTTGAATCTTGAAGAAGTAAAAGCAGCATTCCTGTCACTAAGTATTTTTTGAGGGGACTGTACACTTGAAATCTTACTAAAACAGAATAATTGTTGAGGGATTTTGATATTGAAAATTTGTTTCAGACAATTTGTATAAGTTTCTGTAGTGACACTTTTGGAAGGAAATGCCCAAACATATCTTGTGGCATGGTCTATTATAATATGGAGATATTTTTTTGTAGAATTATAATAATTGAACCCTCCTACAGTATCAACAGACAGACAGTCAAAAGGTTGATGTGTAGTGGGCATAGCTTGTAATAAGCCAAATTTTTTCTGTCTAGGTTTTTTATTTTTCTGGCAAATATCACAGTATTTAACAAAGTTAGTAATGTCTTGGGTCATATCTGGCCAATAATAGTTAGGAGAAATTAAATTTTGCATTTTTTTGAACACCAGGGTGACCAAACTGTTCATGAGCAACATTAAGCAATTTTTTTCTTAGGGACATGGGAACTACCACTTTACGAAAACCTTTTCTTTTAACTATAATCAGTCCATTGTCATTAATATAATTTGATCCACACACATTTTCTTTTTCTTGCATCTCAATAATCTCTTTAACGTCAAGAAGAAAAGTAAGGGGCTTACAAAAATGAGAAATAGGGTTTCGGGACAACATGTCGGCTTCGACATTTGTAGATCCCTTTAAGTACTCTATTTTGTAATCGAACATACTTAACTTCAATGACCACCTAAATAATCGACCTCTTAAATGTTTGACATTTTTTAACCAAACAAGAGATGCATGATCAGTATGGATGGTAAATTGTACACCGTGAAAGTAATGATAAAATTTATCTAAAGTATCAATGATAGCAAGACACTCTAGTTCGGTAATGAAATAATTTTTCTCATAACTTCTCAATCCTCTAGAAAAATAAGCAATTGGATGTAAAAAGTTATTATGGTCGGGTTGTTTAAGAACTGCACCTACCGCTACCTGAGAAGCGTCAACAAACATGTGTAGGGGTAATTTTGGGTCATAAATCTTTAAAATTGGTTTAGCAATGAGGGCATCTTTTAATTTTTGAAAAGAGTTTTGACATTCAGTATTCCATTCCCAAATAGTATCTTTCTTAAGTAATTTATTTAGGGGGTGTCTAATTTCAGCATATTTGTCAATAAATTTATGATACACATTTATAGAACCAAGAAATCTTTGTAATTCTTTAGTGTTAGTAGGAGGTTTTAATTTTTTAATCGTTTCTATATTAGTATTAGCTGGAGTTAAAGTTCCATTTTGGATTTCATACCCTAGAAAATTGATTTGTTTTTGAGCAAAAGTACATTTAGATAATTTTAATTTAATATTTTCTATTCGGCATAAATCAAAAATTTGGATGAGATGCTGTATATGTTCATCTATTGATTTAGAAAAAATAATTATATCATCAAAATAATAACAAGCAAAGTCTATTTTATATTTTGTAAGAATTCTTCTAATTGTCCTGTTGAAAATTGGGGGGCCTACCTTTACACCAAAGGGGAGAACATTCCATTCCCAGAGCCCACAATTAGTAGTAAAGGCTAACTTTTCGGAATCGGCTGGGTGAATAGGTATGTGCCAATAGCCTGAGGCTAAATCTAGTGTAGAGAAATATTGGGCACCACTTAATTTGTCTAAAATTTCATCTATTCGGGGTAAAGGTTCAGCGTCATTTTTCATGATAGAATTTAATTTTCGGTAGTCAACACACATTCGTGTTTTTTTACCTTCATCTCGTTTATTTACTAACGTAACTGGAGAAGAGTATGGGCTATAACTTTCTTTAATTAACCCAGCAGCTAATAAGGATTGGATTTGCTGAGATATTTCTTTTTCATCAGCAGTGGATGTACGATAAGGCCTCAAAGATATTGGTAGGTCAGATTTAAGATAAATACGCTGAGGTTCAATATTAATTCTCCCTACATCATATTTATTTTTTGCAAAAATATCTAAATAATCCCTTAAAAGTTCCCTTACATTTTTATTTTGAATAGCATTCAGATCCCCCAATAGATTATAATCATCATTATTAGTTCGCGACAAGGATTGAGGAGTTATGGTATTTCCATAATCGGGTTGCACAGTAGTATCATTTTTAATAATATCAAAATGAAGCAATTCTAAGTTATCACTGGATATGTTGACATATGGGTTTAACGAAATATTGTCTTGTAACACCTGGCTTTTTGCACAATCAATTTTCAATTTAAATTTGGCACAATCAGGTAAACCTAAAATAGCATAGTCCAAATCAAGTTGACTTACTAAAAAATTAACATATCTCTTTATATTACCAAATTTAATACATAATCGACAAGATTTATTAATTGTAAGAGTTCCTTGTGCCTGTCTGATAGTAATAGGGGTAACATTATGTAAATTACCATTTAAATATCGAACAAATTTGAGGGGTAAAATTGAGACAGTTGATCCACTATCCACCACACAATACACTTTGTTATTGCCCACATATCCAGGGATAAATAATTGTCAGACATTATTAGTAGGGGGTGGTTGAATATGAGCAGGAGTTTGAGCTTGACAGGAATTTGTGTTAAATATACAACTCCTCTCCCAATGATATGCATTTTCTATGCCTCTGTTTAAACATACTCTGCACGGACGACTAGGGTAATTGTTTTGATAATGAGTTGCAGGCATTCTAGGAGTGAAAAACCTAGGATTAAAATTTTGGGACGGATTGTTTGGAGTAGGTCGAGTCCAATGTCTGGGCTGAGGATTGGGGTTGTGCATTGGTCTAGTTTGTTGAAAATTTCTATTGCCGTTATTAGAGGTATGATTTGGAATCGCTGCTAATTGTTTAGCAATGCGAAACCATTCACGAGTATTGGAAGGAGGGTTAACCATCAAACAATTTTGATACTCCGGCTGAAGGCCATCAATTAATCCCTGTATAATTAAATTTTCCTCAAGCTGAAGTTGCCTTCCAATCTCAACTTTCTTTCTAAAATAAGAATCCAAATCACTTAGATCATTTAACTTTAAGGAAGTAAATTCAGAAAATTTTGGAACTCTAACTTGAATGAATTTTTCACTTAAAATCTCGACAATTTCTTCATAAGTAGCACAATCCAAACAATCATTTATATAAGTTTTTAGCGCTTCCCCCTTTAAATATTTTGAAATATTTTGGTGTTTCCACTCATTATCTTTCTTTTCTACCGAACATTCTCGATCAAAATGTTTAAACCATTTAAATATATCCATGCCCGACCCAAATTCAAAAGGGACAATATCAAGTTTATTTTCTGACATTTTTTCTTCTTTTACTAATCCTGACCTTAGTAACATGAAAGAAGGATAATTCATATGGAAAATATTTAAATGCTATACTTCAATTATTAAAATTCAATTACTATACTTCAAATACCTCAATAAATAATAATAAAAATAAATAAATAATAAATAAATAAGTAATAAAATAATAAATATCGGGTTTCCATACATGGGAAATAACAAATAATTTTAAAAACAAAAATACTTTTCTTTACGTATGGAAAATAAATTTTGCAACAGAGTATTTTTTTAACAACAAATTGATCCATCTTTCGATTTAAAAAAAAAAAAAAAAAATAACACCTTTAAAACTAAATAAAATTTCTATGAGCAGAAAATTTTAATTAATTATAAATTAAGAACAAATTTATTTTTTAATATCTGTAATAAAAGAGAGAAAAAAAAATCAAGAATTTAAACAAAGAAATTATCATTAAATTTCTTAATCAATAAAACAATAAAATAATAAATAATAACTTACAGACATGTTCGATGTGGCCTTGTTCAAATACCTAATTTTTTATTAAACTAAACAAAAATAAAGAACTTCGTAGATACGACTCATAGGTGTAAATTTCAATTATCTTGTATTACTGATGGAATCTACCGTAGTTTCGCAACCATACAGCAGGTGTTCATTTATTATGAAATGAAAATTTATCAAAATATTTATGCACTTTTACCTAGAAAATACAGTAAATAAATAAATAAAAGAAAATGATGTTGAATTGATTTCATGCAGGTGATCTTTTGTAATTTTTATTTTGCATATCTCACAGTTTGGTTGCATATCTCACAGTTGAAAAGTTTCTCACTAGAATGCGAGGTATATTTCACAATTAAAATATTTGTAGATGTAGATACCACACATAATTACAAACAAAACTTTATAAGACGATATTTTTTCACAGATTGATTCATGTCGGTTCAAGATGAGTAATAAACAAAGGCCGAAGTTCCAGCAATTAGTTTCAAGCTCGGCGAAAATGGCACGTGCACACACAGCGTTGCGAAGAATTCTGTAGAGACGTATGCAGGTTCATTTAAGAAATCCTGCCGGCTAATATGTAATGATTCGACGAGATCGATGTTCCATAACAATGTACAAGTTCCAGTGGCACACCATCTATGAGGCAGAACAGATTACTACTATAAGTTTTACATACCATTAATTACCAGCTGTGTCCCTTTAAATGTTATCATTCGAGAGAAAAAATAATATTTAAATTGGACCTACCTCTCAGGAGCTGGTTGCGAATATATCCTTTGAAACGCAGTAAAGAGATGACACAATAAGACAATGAAGACACATCCGCGACACGATCACTTTCTTGATTATTTTAATCTGGGCTAATAACTAAAAAAAAAACTCAAACAAAAATGGATTAATCAAAGATGCACATTTAAGAAACATATTCGTGAAGCTCTTGGCTTTCACGGTTAGGTAAATTAAAATATTTAGCCAGCATTAGAATTTGCTTGGCATGATAAAAAGCTGCTCGCGAAACGCGTAGCAAAAACGACAAGAGAAGAGAGAAAATTAATGTACAGTACTAGATATAAAGAAAAAATGCTGATTATACAGTTTTACATTGTCTCTGGGATATAATAATATAGTGTCCGGCGTGCATACAATATTGACTCGTGTGGTGCTGTCACCTGTTGACGGCTTGGAGAAGTAATCACTGCATCCCTGTCGCTTCACAGATATATTTTGCACTTGGCACACAGGTTTATATATGATGAATAAACACGATAAAATACACAGATGAATTATTGCGTTGCATGCCTCACATAAAATGAAAAAATATAATTTGTTCTAGTCTAAATAGTTCACTAATTCACACAAAACAGGGATTTCCAACTTGAAATTCTGTGCAGGAAATCCTACACCCCTACTTTTTGTGTGAAATTGATGACTCTGATAACTGCAGTTCTTTACGTAAGTGTTCAAAATGAGGTTTTGGAAGGGGCTTTGTCATAATATCTGCTAACATCAACTTTGACGGACAGTACGTTAATTTAATTACACCAGTTTCGCGCAAATGTTTGATGTGGTGATATTTTACTTCAATGTGTTTCGTACGCGATTGAGATTCTTCATTCTCTGTCAGCTTGATCGCTGATATATTGTCCTCGTAAATAGTTATTGGTAATTGTTGTTCTATTTCTAGATCATCAAGTAAGTTTAGCAACCATTTAAGCTCCTGAGCGGCGTTAGAAATGGATATGTATTCCGATTCCGCAGTTGAAAGCGCTACACATGATTGTTTTCGTGAAAGCCACGTTAAAATATTTTTACCAAGTCTAAAAATGTTTCCAGTGGTGGACTTTCTGTCCATCCTATCACTCGCGAAGTCCGCGTCGCTGTATACAGTCAATATTGGAGGTTTAGATTTATCTATGATAAATTTCAGATCTTTAGTGGTGAGAAGATATCTTATCAGTTTCTCTATGGCTTCCCAGTCAGCTTCTCTCGGTGACTCGTTCCTCCTCCCCAGTATGTTTACTATGGAAGCAATGTCGGGTCTGGTTAGAGTAGCAATGTACAGTAGCCCCCCTACTGCCTTTCTGTATCTCGTGTTATCCTCCATAGGTTTCCCGTTTGGGTCCAAGCTGAAATACTTTGTGTTCATTGGGGTGTATGTCGGCTTACTGTCTATCAGATTGAATTTTTCTGCAATTTCTATTATTTTATGTGTTTGATCTAGCTCCAAACTACCGTTTTCGGTTTCTCTTATATTTATTCCCAAATATTGTGTCACTTTTCCCAAGTTTTTAATTTCATATTCGCGGGAAAGTTCAGTGTAAACTTCGTGTGTAATTTCCTCATCCCCGGCTACAAGAATGTCGTCGACATACACTATTATAAACGCGATCCGATTGTTTTTGATTCTCTTATACATGCACTGGTCTGATACGCATTGTTCAAATTCCAAATTATTTAGTGATTTGCTTATTTTTAGATTCCAAGCTCTAGCGGCTTGTTTGAGACCGTAAATAGCCTTGTTAAGTAAGCATACTTTGTCTTCCTGACCTTTCTCTACATATCCCTCTGGTTGGGACATATATACCTCTTCCTCTAAGTCGCCATGCAGGAAAGCGGTTTTTACGTCCAGGTGAGTAATTCTTAAATTTTTGTATACTGCGGCATTTAGGAACGCTCTCAATGTTGTGTGTGATACGACCGGTGCGTAGGTCTCATCGTAATCACTTCCGTATTTCTGTGAGAACCCTTTGGCTACTAGCCTAGCCTTAAATCTTTCTATGGTTCCGTCCACGTTTCGTTTCGCTTTAAACGTCCATTTATTGCCTATTACGCGTTTCCCGGAAGGAGGTTTGACTAATTTCCATGTTTTGTTTTGCTTTAAGGATTCAATCTCTTCTTTAGCGGCCTCAATCCATTTATTTTTAATTTGGACATTTTCAATGTTTTGTAATTCATCCCACGTCTTGGGGTCTTGTACGCGACACATGTTCGCACTTATCCCAAATCTATCGGGCGGTACACCTCTATTATTTCTCTGAGATCTGCGAGGTTCGTCAGGAATGTTTTCCGGAATCTTAATTTTGTTTTCGTCATCATCGCTTAAATCCACTCCAACTGTTTCGGTGGGAGTTTGCTCATCGTTTAGGTTTTCGTTAATATTGCTCGTTCCGTTCTCAATAAATTTCACTGTTCGCGATATTACAACATTATTTCCGCCGGTATATATCCTGTAACCTTTGCTACGATTATCGTAACCCAACAGAATTCCTTCTATCGCCTTTTCATCAAATTTGGATCGTTTCTGTTTATCCACATACGCGTATGCTTTGCATCCAAACGTCCTGATATTCGATAAGTTTGGTTTCCTACCGTTCCACAGTTCGAAAGGGGTCCTACAATTTTCGTTTGCCTTTGTGGGTAAGCGGTTAATTAGGTAGTTCGCGGTTAGTACGGCTTCACCCCAAAAATGTTTTGGCAAATTCGCATCCGATAGCATCGTACGTGCCATTTCAACTATAGTCCTATTCTTGCGCTCCGCCACGCCATTTTGCTGGCTGGAATATGGGACGCTTAATTGGCGTTCTATCCCGTTTTTTATCAGAAAATTTTCAAAATTGTCTCCAAGATATTCTTGGGCGTTATCGGATCTAATTGCCTTAATCATTTTCCCGAATTTATTTTTAGTTAGTGCTATGTATTCGGTTAGTTTTGTTATAGCTTCAGATTTGTGCGATATCAAATAGATCATTGTGAATCGGCTATAGTCGTCAATAAAAGTTATAAAATACCTTTTTCCGCTGAGTGTTTGTGTGTTCATGGGCCCGCATATGTCTGTGTGTATTAGATTTAACACCTCTTTGGATCTGTTTGTGGCTACTTTGGGGTAAGGCGCACTCGCCAGTTTGCCCTGTATACATTTGGTGCAAGTGGTTTCGTGCTTGCAATCATTTATTTCTATACCCTCGACAAGCGCATTTTTGATAAGTGATCTGATTGCATCATAATTTTTATGGCCTAACCTGTTATGCCACATGGATATGCAATTTTTATTACTGCAATTAGTTTGTGTTCGGGTTCGAGTGCTATATCCATAATCGTCTTTGGGTCCTAATTCGTACAAATTATCATTTAATTTGGCGGTCAAGATAATATTATCATCTTTGACAAACATGCATGATTGTTTTTCAAAAATTACTTTAATATTATTTTCTGTAGCCTTTTTAACTGATAGTAAGTTGCTTTGCAGCTCGGGGCAGTATAAAACATCCTTAAGTGTGATGCTGTGTTGTGCGTCCGTTTTTAAATTTACGTCGCCCACGCCCTGAGAATTTAATCTTTTCCCGTTGGCTATAGTTATATTCCCGAAATTTCCTGGTGTGAATGTTATAAAATTTTCTCTCACAGATGACACATGTCTCGTGCATCCTGAATCAACAATATAAGTGTAGGGGTCTGTTGTCTGTGTTTTGTTGACTAGTGTTGTGTCGGTTTCAGACTCGTTTTCCACTGGGGGAGGAGAAACATTGCAGTTATTCGTTCTACTTTCAAAGCAGAAATTAGAAGTGTCATGTCTATCGTCACTTTTGTTTTTGTGGTTATTGTTTTGGCTTCTAAAGTTCTGGCCATTATTGTAGTTTTTAGATCTGTTATTTTCATTTTTATAATTATTTGTCTTCTGTTTATTTTTCAGCAGGAAACAATCGCGCATTATATGGTTGTCGCGATGACAGTGCGAACAATGCTTTTTGTACTTGTTCGTCTTATTTGTCGCTTTGTATGCGACATTTGAGTTTTTGTTATGCGTTCTGTGCGTATACTCGTCGATTAACTTATTTTTGACAAGCTCAAGGTTTAGTGTATCTTCATCTCTCGCCTCAAGGCTAGTTATAAGAGGCGAATAGGATGGGGGTAGTGAGCAAAGCATGATCGCAACGATATGCGATTCATTAATATTCTCTCCTATTGCGGAGAGATTTGACTTGATAGTCAATATGTTATTGATGTGCTCAATTAAATTGCCCCCTTCACCTAGTTTTTGCGAATATAGCTGCCTGAGCAGAAATAATTTTGAACTTAGATTATTTCGTTGGTGAGTGCTCTTAAGTTTGTCCCAGATTTGTTTGGGTGTTGTTAAATCTTTCACATAAACTATCTGTGAATCGTCTATACAAAGATTGATAATGGCCTTTGCCTTGTTGCTGTTTTTTAAGTACTCAGCATCTGCACCCGCGGGGGGGTCTTCAAGCACGTAGCTAAACAAGCCATCTTTTGTTAGTAAATTTTCTAACTTAAAACTCCAGTTACTATAGTTTCCATTGTTCAACTTTTCTATATTTAAAATATCTTTTGACATAGCCATGGTGGCTTTTATTATATGTATATATATTTTCTTTTTCTTAATAAACGTATCAGTTATTTTTCAAAAAATATGCTATGTTACTATGTTATTATTGTAATTCTTTATACACATATAATATGTTTCACAATTTTATGATTTATCAAATATATCAATTATAAACATTTATTTCTTTTTCTTTTCTTTTCTTTTCTTTTCTTAAAGTAAAATATAAACAATGGGACGCTTTAGTGCTGGTTTTATTTTTCTAGCGCTTCTTCAGTCTCATAATCTATAAGTTTTACATACCATTAATTACCAGCTGTGTCCCTTTAAATGTTATCATTCGAGAGAAAAAATAATATTTAAATTGGACCTACCTCTCAGGAGCTGGTTGCGAATATATCCTTTGAAACGCAGTAAAGAGATGACACAATAAGACAATGAAGACACATCCGCGACACGATCACTTTCTTGATTATTTTAATCTGGGCTAATAACTAAAAAAAAAACTCAAACAAAAATGGATTAATCAAAGATGCACATTTAAGAAACATATTCGTGAAGCTCTTGGCTTTCACGGTTAGGTAAATTAAAATATTTAGCCAGCATTAGAATTTGCTTGGCATAAAAATAAGCTGCTCGCGAAACGCGTAGCAAAAACGACAAGAGAAGAGAGAAAATTAATGTACAGTACTAGATATAAAGAAAAAATGCTGATTATACAGTTTTACATTGTCTCTGGGATATAATAATATAGTGTCCGGCGTGCATACAATATTGACTCGTGTGGTGCTGTCACCTGTTGACGGCTTGGAGAAGTAATCACTGCATCCCTGTCGCTTCACAGATATATTTTGCACTTGGCACACAGGTTTATATATGATGAATAAACACGATAAAATACACAGATGAATTATTGCGTTGCATGCCTCACATAAAATGAAAAAATATAATTTGTTCTAGTCTAAATAGTTCACTAATTCACACAAAACAGCAGTGGTGTAGTCGAGGGGGGACGCAGGGGGACGGCGTCCCCCCACCTTTTTATTTTCTTTCAAACGTCCCCTTACTTTTTTATCTCAAGGGGGACGCTAAAGACGCGAGGGGACGCAGATTCTCCTGATTCATTAAATGATTGAAATTTTAAAAAATATATTAAAAAATTAACAATTTTGTAAAATATAGAATTGATATTTTAAACCATTTTAGCAGGGCCGTAGCGACCGCCCCCTATACCCCCCATTTGGGGGGGCGACGAAGTCAGGGGGCCCCCTACTCGATTCTATCGACCTTTTTACCGAAGTTTTTTAATGTCCGAAAATAGTTCTTTTAAATAATGTTTTTATTTTTTCAAATTCACCTTTTCTTATCTAGGAACATGTGGGGCAGGTCCCTCAGGTGCCTCTTTTTAAGGGGGGCCCAATAATCAGGATTTCCATTAAAGGGTGCCAAAAGTGACCAAAATTCATATGTTTTCAAACATTTAGGAAGGGAGTGTGGTTCCCCTTTTCCTCTCTGCTTCCAGTATTCCCTCCACATACGCAGAAAACGAACTATATCATTAGAAAACAAATGATTAAAATTTTATTACAACCAGGGCCCGGCTTAGATTGTGAGGGGCCCCCTTCTATCTTTTAAATTTTTTTCTTGAATTATACTGAAGTATCTAAAACTAAACTTTATACTAATTGTCTATATACATAAATTTCGTACCAAGAACTATTCGCATTTGTATACAGAATAGCACAAAAAAGGTAACTTTAAGAAACTATCGAATAATTTTTTTTCTTCATTAATAGAAATATAAGAATAAATGTGAGCCATTAAAATGTAAAAACACTTGTGATGTAATTGTTACATTCAAGGAACGGGGGGCATGATGTTCGAAAGCAGAGGAGAAAAGGGCCTCAATAAAGCTAAAACTAAATAAATAAATAAAGAATTTTGGTCACTTTTGGCCTTTTTTTATTATTTACCCTTAAGGAAAAATTTATATTTGCCCTTGGGGACATCCGATGCAGTTGCCCTGCATGCCCCTGACTTAGTCAGGCCCTGATTACAACAACATAGTATTCTATAGCTGTTAAAAGAAATTTTTTATTAATGTTTCCTCTTAACGTGATAAGATAAAATCATTAATTATGATCAATTTTGAGCCTTCTTTTTTAGACATCTTGTAATGTACGTAGGTAAGCAAAGTAAAAATTTGCAAAGAAATATTTATGTCAACCAATTTATAATTTTTTTCTATAACTATCAAATTAATATTCTTAATTAAAGTTGTGACTAATGGGATCTCTTATATATAGATGTGAGCCGTATCGAGTAAAAAAAAATTATGCACGCATACAATCTTTTTTTTTTGTGTGTGTGTGTGTTTGCCACTTTTATATTATTTACAAAAAAGTCTACAGATAGATAGAAAGGGGGGGGGGTCTACAGAATGATGTTTATCCTAGGGCCTCTTACAGTCTTAACTGGGCCTTGTTCTCATCAAAACATTGTTTAGATCGCAAAAATGCAGAAACTAGAAATCTTTATTTTCTTACTCAAATTTTCCTTTCTCTCTTTTTGGTTATGGGTTTTTCTATAGAGCTCCTAGCGACAAAAGGGGGGTTTTCTTTTGAAACACAGGAATATTATGTTCTTAGAAGATAGGTCATTCTTCACATTAACTTACACAATACTGACCTGTCACCGATTGCACGACGTGGGTGACACAAATAATGTCTAGAGAATCATCTTAAAATGTTAACAGCTTAGTAGTAACCGGATTCCTTGACCTTAAAGGGAGTACTAGCCTGTTCAAGTACTTAGCAGCTCACTAATGCATACAAGTACATGTCTGTAGACAACAGAGAACTTCAGATGTGGAATTTTTTATAATTTTTTTTCTGATTTGTTTTAGTAGTACGCATAGTATAATACATAGGCGTAGCCAGCGGGGGGGTGCCTAAATTTTTTAACCCGAACATGTTGGGTACAAACAATATCTTATGTAATAAAACCTAATAAAACGAAACCCCATAAAACCTATCAAATTTCTGTTTTAGACAGGTTTTTTGCGGAAGGTATGAAGAACTTCTTTTAAAAAGGAGCCAAACGCAATTTTTCATTGCGTGAAGAAGGATGAGAAATTGCTTAAAACTAAATCTAATGGACAGGGGCTTGCGAAGAGAGAAAACTGCTCCCGGGGCAAAGTTACAATTTGGCGCCCCCTCCACCCAACTTTTTCTTGTAACAGCCAAAAATGACGTTGGTAGTAAAAATTTGGCGCCCCCTAAAATACCACGCCGTCGCAGCTGCCCCTTACGCTCCCCCTTTCGCACGACGCTGCTAAGGGATAAAAAAAAAGATGTATAAACAAATAAAACATGATAGATATAAAATAAAGATATCCGTAAACATAAATCTGTAATTATCACAAGTTTTCACTTCAAACAGCAATAAAATACTAAAATAAATAAGCACGACTTTAGTTCCCCCCTTCATTTTGATCAAAGTAGCATTGAAATAACTTGTAGAACGCAATTTAAAGTGAAAAATAGTTCTTATATTTTCTACTCATGAATAAATAAAATTTAGCAAATCAATGAACCAACCTCCATATTAATTTGAATTTTGCGTAGCATCATTTCTTATTTTCAGAGGAAGCACAGATTTGTACTAGAGATGAGTTCGGGCTCGATTTTTGAAACCCGCGCCCGAAAGATTTTTAGTACATTGGAGCCCGAGCCCATCCAAGCCCGATACAAAGAAGGAAATGAGCATGAAAAGAGCAATTTGCTATCAAATAAAAATATCCTTCATACCTAAAATGATTCCCATATTTCTTGTCCTTTAAGAAGAAAATTTGATAGACATATTAAAGAAGTGTAATGAATAAATGGATAGAGTTTATAGAAATTACTATTTGTATGCTGAATAATCAAAAAACGTTTTCAATTTCCTATAAAAAGTGTACATCTTCAGGGGTGTAGTCGTAAAAAAAACACAGGTTACACGATCGACACAGAGGGTATATGCTCAAGGCACAGAGTATATTCTAGAGAGTACATCCTATGGGTTTCATGAGAAACAGAGGGTTATACGGTGTTCCTTAAAAAAATCCAGAAGGTATACGGCGTATACCCCAGTATACCCTTCACTACATCCCCTGTACATTTATCTATAATCAATTCATTTCTCTTAACAATTCCCCATGACTGACGGGAACCTTAAAATCAACGCAAATTAAAACATTGATACAGTTATCTTAAAGTTCCGTTGTTTTTATGGGAAAAGAAGAAACATTAATCGAATGTTTTCTATCGGAATAACATGTAAAATATGTTTACTTACGAAGGAAAATCCTCAGCATAAGCAAAATTCATGATGACAAACAGAAAAAAAATCACAAAGCTGTTGTCATGTGAAGAACGATTATGATTAGTGCACAATCAAATAATTTGCAAATATCAAGCATGTAGTCTGCATCAAAAACGAAGAAATCATTCTCTAACAAAATAAATAAATAAACGATCGAATTAAAAAATATCCTCTGCCTTAAACGAAAATCCAACCAGAAGCTAATTTATTATTTATGATTATTTTGATAGGCGCCTTATCAATTAATCGTCGACGGAAATGCAGTAGGCATAAATCTCCATACATTACAAATTTTCTTTTAAAGCAACAATCAACTATTGAAACAAAAAAAATATTTTTATTTTTCTTTCGTTTTGATCAAAATAATACTGAAATGACTTGAAAAAGAATAAATAAATTTAAAAGGAAAATAGTAGTTCTTTCAATCTCTTCTACACATAAATGTTTTTTAATTCTGAGAAAGAATGAGCCCGAGACCCCTCCCCCCTCCGGAACCAAACACTAAAATGAAAATAGAGTTCGTGCCCGCTTCGGACCCGGGTTTGGGCTCGGGCTTTCGTGCTGGAGCTGAGCCTGTCTCATCTCTAATTTGCAGAACCTTCCACCCCCTCCGTTCTCCAGGCTAATCACATGGTGGAATTATCGTTTCACATCTGTATTTCCTTTTTTTTTTTTTTTTTTTTTGCCCCTAACAAAAGCAAAGATATAAATAGTAGTTTCTATCCTTGTCGGGAATTTACTCTAATTTTTTATTGAAATATGCATGCAATAGAAAGGTGTTAAAAAATTCCATAAAGAAACGACATCAAATTGGGATTATAAAACCAACTTTTTTGATTTACTGTGATTAATACAGATTCTAGTAAATATTCTAGTTTTAAAAAAGATGAATAAAATAATTTTCTCAAAAAGAAAAAAGTAATAATCAAGGTCTCTTCTTTTATCACATTTCAAAACATAGACTGTTAGTTTTCCTTTTGATTAACTAATTGAACTAACTTTGCTTACATTTTTCTTCTTTTTTCTTTTATAAATTTTGAAAAAAAAAATCAATCTTGGATCTGCGCGAGCGGGGGGGGCGCCCGGGCACCCTGGGCACCCCCCCCCCCGGCTACGCGCATGTAATATTTATAAAATTAAGTGTAGATTTAGATTATCTGAAAGGAAAAGAAAATATACTCTTATACTAATCTGGTAAGCCACATTTCAGTGGCGGATCCAAGGGGGGGGTCATGGGGGTCATGACCCCCCCCTGGAGCTCTTCAAAGAGGGATGTACAGTGTAAGTAAAAAGTGCTAAAACAGGAACGCAAAATTTTTTGGGTGTGATCGACGAAGTTTGAAAAATTTCCACGAATGGTCTGCGAAATTTGCAATTTTTCTTCACTTGATTAGCAAAATTCACGATTTTTTCGCACTCGATCGGTGAAATTCGCGATTTTTGCGAAGCCGATCCACGAAATTCACAATTTTTCTATGCCTAATCGACGAAATTCACGATTTTTTGGGTGTGATCGACGAAATTTCAAATTTTTCCACGAATGGTCTGCGAAATTTGCGATTTTTCTTCGTTTGATTGACAAAATTCGCGATTTTTCAGTGCCCAATCCACGAAACTAGCACATTTTTCCGTTCTTGTTCGTTGAAATTTCTTCAACCGCTCAAAGATTTTTTTAATTTTTCAGCGCATCATCGACAAAATTAGCGATTTTTTCGTCCCGAATCCACAAAGTTCGCGAGTTTTTTGTACTCGATCGCCCGAATCCGTTCTTTTTACGAAGCCGATCGACCATATTCGCGATAATTTCTTTCCCGATCGATGGAATTGTCAATTTTTGTTCGCCATATCAATATAATTCTCGATTTTTTTCATTCCCGATCGACTGTATTTGCGCTTTTTACGAAACTGATCGACCGTATTTCCGACTTTTTCGTTCCCAATCGCAAAATTCGCAATATTTCCGTGCCCTACCAAAAGCGATTTTGTTGTTCCTGGTCGAATAAATTCGGGCTTTTTACGAAAGCCATCGACCATATTAGCGATTTTTCCGTGCCCAATCGACGAGATTCGCGCCTTTATCCGTTCTTGGTCCCTGAAATACCGCACCGAACAATAAAATTCGCGATTCTTAACTGGCTGATGAAATCTGCATTTTTTTCCCGCCGTAAATTGATGAAATCTGTAATTTTTTTCTCGCGATAAACTGATAAAACTCGCTATTGTTCTGCAACCGCTCAAAAAAATTTTCGATTTTTCTGCGCATCATCGACAAAATCTTCGATTTTTCCTTGCCCTATCAACGAAATTAGCGATTTTTTTGTACCGATTCGACAAAATTCGCGAGTTTTTCGTATCCAATCGCCCGTATCGCTCTTTTTAAGAAAACAATCGACTACATTCGCGATAATTGCTTTCCCGATTCACGAAATCGGCAACTTTTGCGTTCCATATCAACTCGAAATTCGCGATTTTTTATTCCCAATCAACAAAATTTGCGATTTTTCCGTTCCCGATCGAATAAATTTGTTCTTTTTACGAAGCCGATCGACAAAATTCGCGATTTTTCTGAGACATACAGACAAAATTCGAGATTTTTCGAAGGCCGATAGACAAAACTCGCGATTTTCCAATGTACAGTTAACGATATTCGATTTTTTCGCGCTCGGTCAACGCAATTCGCGTTTTTTTTTTGCGCTGTAAACAGACAAAACAGGCGACTTTTCTGCAACCTATGAACAAAATTTGCAATTTTTTCAAGTATTATAAAAAAATTTAGACCTTTTTTCCTTGCCCGATAAACGAAATCTGAGATTTTTCGCGTCCGATCGACAAAATTCGTGATTTTTCCGTGCATAATAGACAAAATTCGCGATTTTTTCATGCCCGATCGGCGAAATTTGCTATTTTTTATCGTAATTCCGTTTTCACAAGATTTACTGTATTTTAAAATTGCTTCATTAAATCATCTGTCAAAAGTTGTGACCCCCCCCTGGAGGTTGGGCTGGATCCGCCCTTGCCACATTTATTACTTTATGTAACTTATGTAGTAGTTATTAAAATTTTTAAGTATTAGAAAATTTTGCACAGCTTGGAAAATATATATATATTATAATGGAGCACATTTTAATAACACATATTTCTCATTTACATGTTTTTCATTTAAGCGTTTTATTAGAACTCCTTCACAAAATTCTTTTTAATGAAACACACCCATTTACAAAATTCTATTCCATGCAAACATACTCTAATTAATTTTATATTGTTAGGTTTTTAATTATGTATTTTGCAAAAGAAACAAGTTCAACAGAAATGAGAAATTTAGCAATTAGACTTAAGTAAGTTATTATTAATAAATGCTTGATGCGAATTTCAATAACTAAAGTTCAAATTTCATTACAAAATACAATAAATTTCATAAAAATAACTTTATTTTTCACAAAATGGGATCCAAGAAAAAAATCCCTGCATCAAGCTCTGATTCCATTGCATTCATATGTTAAACTATTTCGTTTGTTAACAAGTAACAAGTAAATTCTCATTTCATTTATATGCTTATTTCCTTGGAGAATCTAGAGTTTTAAATTCATGGCACAATAAGAAATTGTGCTATTTTAAATTTTTCTATGCTCTTTCTTTCTTTTTCTGTGATGTTAAATAATCTCACAAGCCCATAAAGCCCATGCTTATCCACTAAAATACAAAGCCCCCCCCCCCCAAAATTTACTTTTCAAATCTAATTTTCATTTCAATAAATTCAATCAGAGTAAACACACACACACACACACATATATATATATTGAAATATTTTTTCTTACTATGCTGCAGTTTGTAAAAAAAAAAAAAAAAAAAAAAAAAAAAAAAAAAAGTTTAAATACTCTTAACTTTAATTCCATACTTGTTTTTTACAAAATTAATTGGTTATGTATAATTATGTATTTAACAAAATATTTTTGTCAATGTGTATAATATGTAGATAGTCAGTTTTAATTTTATAGTAAAAACGTTATTTTCTCGAAATTTGCATGGTGAAATTTCGAATAATTTTAGCATATGAAAAATGGATTTAGCAAATGAAAAAGCAACTGATAGGATAATAGGGGACCTTCCTCTGTGACGTCAGGCTTCCTATACTTCTAATTCTTAAGCGGGCTCTGAAACAGACAAGAGTTGGCACAGTCCTCGAGCCTGTTAAAGTGTTGCGAGACCCACGCCTTTACACACAATTCGAAATCTTTTTGCCTCTTTTCAAGAGAATGACAATTTTGCTTTCACTTACCATTTAAGTTCTATTTTTTTAATTATTTTTGTTTATTTATTTTAAGAAAAAGTTAGTATGAATTTGAGTTTATAATTGTCTTGAAACCTGTAGTTTCTAGCATTTCGTATTTTAAAAGGGGAAAAAATGTATATAAGTTGTTAAAAAAAATTTAATATTAGAAAGAAACTTGTAAAATTGTTATAAGTCAGTTTCTATAAATTCTTTGTCATTTGATACTTGGTTATGCAATGAATTTGGTTAATCGGTGCTCTCTAAAATGTGAGAATAGCTGAGATCGATCTGTATACTGACTGTTTTTTGCTTTTTCAATTTTGTTTACGGATAATTTTAATAAGTTCACTTTCATTTTTGGAACTTGTTCCGAAAATGAAAGCATCCTCTTAAAAAAATTTGCAATTAAAATCAAAATAGAAGAAAAAACTCTGCATACAGATTGATTTTAGATATCCAGTGAAAAAAAATCAATTAAAAATATTGAAATGCAACCGATATATAAATTTCTTTCAGGCATAAGATTGCAAAAAGTGAAAAAAAAAAGGGTAAAGCTCGTGAACCGTAAAATGAGAAATTAGTTTAAATAACGCGCGTATAGACAATTAAGAAGGTTATTTTATTCGCAAAAAAATTGTCAGTATTTTTGTTTAAATCCTGTGTTATATTATTTAATTTTTATTTGGGGAAAGGGGGGTGGTCAAAGTGAATCCATTTATGAAAATATTATAAGTAGTTATGAAATGGAAGTTTCTTATTTAAGTTCATACTTCTGCTGCAATGTTTCACACAGCTAGCTGTTCAATTTAAATTTTAACATGTTTTCCCTTAAAAAATCAGTTATTCAAGCATGGGAAGCTAATGTTTTAATTTGCTACTCAGCTACTAAAAAAGTTGTTGAAAACATTAATATTGGAACAAATTTTCTGCGATTCTTTGATGTTATTTGCATTTTTTGCGATCGTTTGACGAAATTTGCATTTTTTTCCCGATCTTTTTGACGAAAATCGCGTTTATTTGACAAATCGCGTTCTTTTTGCTATATTTTTTGAGGAAATTTGCGTTCTTTTTGCGATCTTTTGACGAAAACTGCTTTTTTTACGATCTTTTAACGAAAATCATGTTTTAATTGCTATCTTTTGACAAAAATTGCGGCTTTTCTCACGATTTTTTGCCGAAAATCGAGGTTTTTCTCACGATTTTATGCCGAACATTGTGGTTTTCTCGAATTTTACAAAAATTTATCTTGAACTTTTGACGAAAGTAGTATTTTTCTCATGATCTTAAGATAAAAATCGCGTTTTTCTCGAGATTTTTTTTACGAAAATCGCATTTTTCAAGAATTATTTTGACGAAAACCGCGTTTTTCTCGCAGTATTTTGATAAAAATAGCATTTTTTCGCGATCTTTTGACGAAAATAGCGTTTATTTCGGGATCTTTCGACGAAAATCATTTTTTATTCCGCGATTTTTTATATGAAGATCGCGTTTTTTTGCGATCTTTTGGCGAAAATCACGTCTTTTCTCGATATTTTGACGAAAATCGCGTTTTTCTCGCGATCTTTAACGAAAATCCCGTTTTTCTCGCTATCGTTTGACGTAAATCTTGTTTTTCTGACGATCTTATGCAAAAAACCGTGTTTTTCTCGAGATTTTTGCACGAAAACCCCATTTTTCTAGCGATATTTTGACAAAATCGCATTTTTCTCTCGGTATTTGACAAAAATAGCATTTTTTTAGCTACATTCGGCGAACATAACATTTTTTTCGCTATCTTTTGACGAAAATAGCTTTTTTTTTCGGATTTTTTCGACAAAAATCATTTTATTCATAATAATGATTTAAAATAATATGCTAATTATTAAATTTGTTCATTACATTATTATAATTTGGAACTTATATTGAAACTTCAATATATAACTTTACATATTTCTCAAAAAAACTCAGTTTAAAATGGGGGGAGGGGGGCCCAGAGTTATATTTTTTTGGGGGGGGGCCTCAAAACATCTTGCTACGGCCCTGCATTTTAGTTTTCGTTAACAACATAACAACGGCACTCAAAAAGATAAATTATCATTAATGAAATACCGCACTAACATTAGTTCTTTCAAAGGCATACATTACTTTTACTTGGAAGTCTATTATCCCCTTCCTGTTTCCTATCAGAAAGATTATACAAGCTCCCGAAAAAGACCTTGGACACACCGCAGTCTCAGTTTAAAAAATATCCAGATGTTCGAGAATTGAAAGTCTAGTCATTTTTTTTACTCACATGACAATTAGCAACAGCATGCTTCCATTAGTCAATAAATAAAGTCTTTAAAGACATTCAGGGTAATTGTCATAGCTGTCACATGCTGTTAGTTAATAATGGTCATCAATTGGCCGGTATATGGGGTCTGCAGTTGAATACAGACTAGTCAATAAAAGATCATCAATGCAGACTGTCAACTTCTGATACTGTTCAGTGAAAGAATCCCCCAGAACGATTAGTCTCTTTTCTCTCGTTCACATTGACAATTATTTCTTGTTCAGATTCAAGCATTGGACTAGTTTAAAGTGGGGCGAGTATCTCTGAGTAGCCTCGTTTTTTCTAGCGATAAATATTTTATATCATAATTTTAATTTTTGAAGGAAAAATAACAATGAAACGATGTAGGCAGCCAAAACTGAAAAGGTTTGCAATTTCTTTCAAAAGTTGCGGTACACACAATTGCATATCACAATTGCAGATCAAAAGTCAGGTCCAACAGAATTGTAAGTATCTTTTGAGTTTTGATGAATAATATCTTAAATTATTTGGTATATTTTGAATTTTTGATAAGCGTTATATATTTTCCAAATATCAATAGGTTTTTGTTATAAAACTGTTTTTTATTGAACGGGATTAAAAAAGGGGGGGGGGCGGAAAAGAAACATGTTCGTCATCAATGGTGGTGGAGCAGAATTGCACCTCTAAATTTTCAAATTTAATTAATTAAATTTTCTCTTTCTCTCAAAATTTTCAAAAAATATTACAGCTTGTTTTTCTCAGAGGATTTAAGTAACTGAACAGTTAAAAGAAAAGATAACCAAGGATTATTTATTAGGGAGAAGTAGTACACGGAAAAAAAGTTATCGGGGGAAAAAGTGACATAAACTACAAAAGCGGAAAAAAGTGATATAAAGTACAATAGCGGAAAAAGGGACACGGAAAAAAAGTTACTGGAAAAAAGGTGACAAGGAGAAAAAAGTTACCGGAAAAAAAGTGAAAAGGACTTGATTTTGCAGATTCCTTATTGATTTTTGGGATTCATCGGTTAATTATGAAAGGAGATCGAATCTAGGAAAAAAAGTGACCGGAAAAAAAGTTATCGGAAAAAAGTGACAAACTACAAAAGCGGAAAAAAAGTGACAAGGAAAAAAAGTTACCGGAAAAAAGTGACAAGGAATTGATTTTGGGGATTTATTATTGATTTTGGGGATTCATTGGTTAAGTATGAAGGGGGGATCGGGGGGGGGGCTCATAGTTTAGGTAAATGGGTTTTTCATGCTGAATTAACTGTTTTGGTTCAATTTTTGGATATACGTTCATTCTGAAAAGACGCCTGCCTGATTAGTTTTTGGAAGGTACGATTACTCCCCCCCCATCCGTCCTGAATTAGATGAATGAGTTTTTATGCAGAATTGTCCAACGTGTGTCAAATTTGCATATAGGTTCTTTTCGTTAAGGCTTATATATAGTATATAATGCATGAAGAGATTTAGGAGTTCTAATGGTTAAGTATAGAGAGGGAACGGGGGATAAAATTTCTAAAATTAAATAACTTTTTACCCATAATTATCCGATTTGCTTAAAATTTTGGACATAAGTTCATTATGATAAGACGTATCTTAGATTAGTTATGGGGGTCTTCTGCTTATTATAAAGGGAAGACGAGCAATTATCTCTCCCTAAATTTTAAATATAGGTTCTTTCTGATAAGATGGATCTCTGAATAGTTTTAAGGATTTAATATCTAAGTACAGAAGGGGAATATAATATAACCCACCTTAAATTAAATTACTTTTTACGCAGAATTATCAGATTTGCTTCAAATTTTGGATTATAGAACCATTATGATAAGGCGTATCCCTGATTACATATGGGGTTATTTTGCCAATTAAAAATTGGGGCGGGTGATTATTCCCCTCCCCCCTTAAATTAGATAAATTGTTAATTAAATTTGAAAAACCCATTTACCTAAACTATGAGCCCCTCCCCGATCCCCCTTTCATACTTAAGCAATGAATCCCCAAAATCAATAATAAATTCCCAAAATCAATTCTTTGTCACTTTTTTTCCGGTAACTTTTTAACCTTGTCACTTTTTTTCCGCGTCATTTTTTTTCCGTGTCACTTTTTTCCGCTTTTGTAGTTTATGTCACTTTTTTCCGGTCACTTTTTTTCCTAGATTCAGAAAATTCTTATGTTATTATTTTCTTTACTTAAAAGAGAGACATTTCAGGATTACTTAAAGGAACAATTCTTTGAAAATCTCTGTTATGAAATCAAACATCCTCATTTAAAAAAACTCCATTTCTATTTTTTTTAAATGTATTTTCTGTGTTCGACAAATTTACTAGTTTTTCTTTCTTTCTTTGTTTCTTTCTTTTTCTAATTTAAAATTTTCAATTTCATACCAGAAAATTTCAAAGGAATTTTCTTCTTTTTGTAATCATGAAATGCCCATCTTAAATGAAGAAAAGAATATTATATGATTTTTCTGGTATGAAGGGAAATTTTTGAAATAGAAAAGGGCTAAATTGGCTACTTAAACTTTTTATATAAATTTAGAATCACCCTGTATTTAAAATTGTGTTTGAAGTAAAAAATTGCTGTAACATAAAATAAATTACGTTGAATGAATTTCTTTTCCATTTTGAATAACTAAGTACAAAATAAATTATTTAAAATGCAACTTTTTTTAATTTTAATTAAATTATAATTTAAAAATTTAATTACTTTTAAAGGTAAATTTAATTTAATTTAAAATTTTAATTAATTTTAAAATAATTTTTTTTAATTTAAATTTAATTTTTCAATTATTTATCCCTGGAATTCACAATCAAGTTAGCCGTAAGGGTGATAGAGATCCTAATGTTCCAGACTATGAGCGTCCCCCCACTTTTTTTTCCAGGACTACACCACTGCAAAACAGGGATTTCCAACTTGAAATTCTGTGCAGGAAATCCTACAACTACTACCAAGAATCAACAGTGGGACGAGCTGAGTAGTCGCTCCGGCAATTTGACCAGCAGTGGATGAGTTTATTGGGCTATTTCCCCATAAGAAAGTTCAATCAAGCAGTCTTTAAATTAATTTTATTAGAACTCATAAATAAGTTAAGTTCTTTCACGCAATCACCTTGGCACTCTCATCGAATAACTTCCACTTCACCAACTCCGTGATTAAGCTACATTCCACAATATTAGAATTTTGGGGAGAAAGAAGAAACAGCATCCTAATAATTTTTGAAAGTCAATCGCATTCTCGGGAAACATGACATGGCTTCCGAGTAGTTTTTTAAGAAAAAATGCATTCTAATTCAGCGGAGCAATAAAACGCGCGTCTTGATAGTTTAAAGAAAAGGTGCGGTCTGTTCTCCTGAAAAGTCAAATGAAAAAAATCATTTTCACGACAAAACTAGCGCCCTCCTACTTCGCGTCAATCATTTTAAAAATCCAATCAGGATGGACTCGAGCCTCTAACGGATAAAATGATCAATTCTAATTGGCCGTAATAGGCGGTCTATTGGCAAGAACTATATTTTTTCCTCGGAAGACTAAGCCCTTTAGCAACGCGTAGTAACACTTGTCACGCGATGTTAAAAAATAAAAAATAAAATTAAAATCGCAGGAATATGCCAGAAAGTAAAAAGCTTACGAAATACTTCCCGCCTTTTTGAGAAGCAAGAAATAATTTATTAATAACTAAAGTAAGAAAAAGAATTTTAGCTGTTACAAGTTACGAAACTAAGATTGAAATATGTTCCACAAATTTAGAATTGAAGCTAAGAGAGAATAAAAAAAAATGGCGCAAATTTTTTATTTTTTATTTTATTACATATATATATTTAATAAATATTTTATTATTGTTATTATTTAATATTGTTATTTTCAGTTAATTCCTCTTTTCCTAATTTGAAATATAGTAAATAAAATCCAACCTAGTCGGGTGCATTATGGGTCGAATTTCTTAGCTTGGCACGTCCTATAACAGAAACTGGTTGGATGTTTTTGCTTTTTTATTAAACCATGCACCCCTGATGAGTAGTTTAATAAAAAAGCTTTCTGCTGTCTATTTATCCATTTGCCTTTCATAATTTTGGTAATCTGCCTTTTATATCACTTCAAACTTCCAATGATTTTAATAGGATGAATGTAAAAATACTGGTTTCATTGGCTTATTGTTATGGTAATATCTGAGTTACTTTAGTTATATTTGTAAAAGTATATATATATATATATATATACATACATAAGGTGCTTCTGTTTATACATAATTTTTCAACCTTAAAAAAAGGACCTACATCAAAGTTAACAAATAATTTTCCAAGAAATAAAGTTTCTGAAAATATTAAAAAGTTTTAATAAATAAGCAAAATCCTATATGTACAATGCATGCATTGATACAGAGTACATGCCTGCTTATAGATAAATTATAGTATTTTAAAAAACACCTGCTCAATGCTTATGAGGTAGTATCGTAATAAGACATACGTTTCTGAAAATATCATAAAGCTTCAGTCATTCCATTCCACGACATTTGATAAATATTGTTCCTTCTTTAATGTTAGCCAAACAGCGACAGCGAAATAAAAGAACAATGTGCCGTGATAGAAAGCCAAATGCGGCACTTCTTTCCTCCTACTCCTCGTTATGGGACATGTGGCAGAGGGTTGTAATATGAGTGATTTGTAGCTGTTTTCCTGTGCGGTGGCGTTAAGATGAAAGATGAAATGAAAGCTGCTGACATTATTAGGATGACATAGATACAGCTAGGCGAGAAAATGCGCCCCGGTTAGCTTGCTAAGAACGGAAAGCGAAATTTTCCCTATGGAGTCGAATGGGATTTCGGAGAATTAAGTCGCTAGTACTACTGTGTAATAGAGAAGGATTTTTGTAAAGATTTTGATCCTCCGCATATCTAAATACTCGTTTTAAACGGCGAAAAGAGTTTATTAATGATAAATGTGTCGTTTTGAACTGCGAGCATTGTTGTGATATTTTTCATCTGCGATATTGAATTGAGGTAATTATTTGAGGAATATCATGATGTTACTTTCGTATGCTACTTTAACAATTTTCTGTTTTACAATTTACTCTGATCGTTTTATTTATCATTTGAAAGTGACACATTTTGAAAAAATTACATATTTGTAAAAGTATACAGGGTAACTCAATGGTCCTTGATATTTTCCCTATGGAGTCGGACAGGATTTAGGAGAATTAAATCGCTAGTCCAACTGTGTAATAGAGAATGATTTTTGCAAAGATTTTGATCCTCCGGATGTCTAAATACTCAAGTTAAGCGGCGAAAAGCGTTCATTAATGATAAATATGTCATTTTGAACTGCAAGCATTGTTGTGATATTTTTCATTTGAATTGAGGTAATTATTTGATGAATACGATTATGTTACTTTTGTACGTTACTTTAACAAATTTCAGTTTTATAATTTACTCCAATCATTTTATTTATCGTTTCAATATAACATGTTTGTAAAAATATACAGGGTACCCCTAAAGGTCCTTGGCAGCTAGGCGAGAAAATGGGTCAACTAGCTTGCTAAAGCTGCTATTAGACTCACGGACTTTACGCGAGACAAACTTTTCAGCGGATTTTAACTCCAACATTTTCCCGTTCAAAGGGGGACAAAGGTTTGCATTTGTCTTTGAAAAATTCGGAGGAAAAGCCGTAAAACCAGTTTCCACTCGTGCCAGGCGTTAACATTTATCGCCTACTCGTATCAATCGCTTATCTCTGATTCGTTGAAACGTTCGATGTTGGATGAAAAATCTAAGCTAGGCCAGATTTTTTTGAACGTGTGGAAAAAAGTCTGGGAGACATTCAGTGTTCTCGCTGGCATTTGACCAACGTTAGTAATTTGGCTAATTAAAAATAAAAAACATTCGCCAAATGAAAAAAGTATTCGCAAAATAGATATATGTTCTAGATATATGTTTCAATATCTTCTAAAATAACCTAAGTTTTTATGTGACTTGTTAATTTATTTTCTACTATCCGCTACAAATATAAAATTATGTATACATTAAATATACATATGCATGTGTATGAAAAACGAAAAAGAAAAAAAAGAAAAAGCAAAAATTGAGCACTAGTAATTTGGCGAATCTAATCGCTTGTTTACTCGCCAAATGAAGAATTTAGTCGCAATTTGGCGCAATGGCGAGCGACACCGAGAACACTGGAGACATTGCAGTTTGCTATTACACTGGATGTTGGGAGGATATTTCCCGAAAAGTTGGAGGAAATCGAGTGTTGGCTCAAAAGTCTTACTAAATGTTGGTGAATCTGATAGCGGCTTAAGAACGGAAAACGAAATTTTCCCTATGGAGTCGGATGGGATTTCGGAGAATTAAGGGTGTATTCGAAAAAACGCTTTTCTAACTTCAGCAGCTCGAAATTTTCCGATACAATTTCAGACACATTTTTAAAAGTAGAATCATGAAACTTGCTGAGGGGATTCTTGAAGGGACGTATGAGATGCCGAGTAAAGTCTTTTTACGCTCAATTCATTAGAATTTGATTTATAAGCAATTAACTTCTTTGGAAGACCCTTTTTTTCGTTCCCTTACCTCCCACTTCGGAAAAATCGGCTCAAATTGCCGTTTTTGATTGCTTTTTTTGCAATATTTTGTACACTTATCAAAGAATTGACCTTTACGGCACCTTGTGCACTTTCTAAATAAGAGAATCTGCGAGTTTCATGTGTTTCAGAACAAAAGTGAATTCAAAAATAAATCGGAAAACAAGCAGTTTGAATCGAAATACACCCTTAAGGGGCTACTTCAGTCAAATGAAAAGACCCATTCACTAATGCTAATCCTATGGAAGAAATTTATACAGATATCTCGGTTGCATTTCAATATTTTTAAATGATTTTTTGGCTTTGGATATCTGAGATTGATCTGTATGCATGACGTTAGTCACTTTTTTTATTTTGTTTACAGTTATTTTTTACAAGAACGCTTTCATTTTTGGAAAGCGAAAGCAACCCCATAAAAAATATCTGCAACCAAAATCGAAAAACTAAAAAACAACCTCCATTCAGATCAATCTGAGTTTTCCAATGCAAAAAGAATCATCTGAAAATATTGAAATGCAACCGAGATATTTTTATAAATTTCTCCCATAGGATTAGCATTAGCGAACGGGTCTTTTCATTTGAGTGAAGTAGCCTCTTAAGTCGCTAGAGCTACTGTGTAATAGAGAAGGACTAGCGGCCTTCGCCCGCTACGCTGGTCGGTTTATCTAAAGAAATCTTGAAGAAGTAGTTAGATAAGGTTCAGACATACATTAAAAAAAAAAAAAAAGCAAGTCGATCATTCAAAAAACGTTGGGAAATATCAAATATTTACTGTAATTTTTTAAGAAAAACAAAGTTTCGAAAAAAAAAATTAAATCGAAAAAAAAATTACACTGACATATTAATGCAAGGAAATTTTCCCAGAGAGAAAATTCGCCTTGAATACAATATTTCAAATTCTTTTAATTGCTTATAGGCGTTAATGCCAACATAGTGAAAAAAAATTCCATGCTGGGAATCGAACCCGGGCCATCAGTATGGCGCACTGACGTTCTACCGACTAAACCACATGGAACGACAGCCAGCTTGAAACTTTCTCATACTTAAGTAGACTGGCGAAAACATAACGATAGCGCGTTTTAAAATCGCACAGTGACATCTATCGGATTTTATATGTATTAAAAAACGTTATGTACTAAAAAACGTGAGCAGCGCACCTAATAGTTTCTTTTGTTTCTTTTTGTTACTTTTTTGTCTGTTGTCCGATTTTGATGAAACAAAGCCTATACACTGCCCGGGAGTGTGCATTCTTCATTAGTGAAAACCGCATAAAAATCCATTCAGTAGTTACGAAGATAACCTCGAACAAACAGACAGACAGACAGACAGACAGACAGACAGACAAAAAATTCAAAAAAAAATTTTTTGTTTCATTGGTTTTCTTTTATCGCCCTGACTCCATTTTTGTCAATTATCTTCAATGTACAGACACACCGGGTCCTACTGTTTTATTATATGTATAGATTTTTGCAAAGATTTTTTTCCTGCGCATATCTAAATACTCATTTTAAACGGCGAAAAGAGCTCATTAATGATAAATGTGTCGTTTTGAACTGTGATCATTATTGTGGTATTTTTCATTTGCGATATTGAATGGAGGCAATTATTTGATGACTATAGTAATGTTACTTTAACAAATTTCAGTTTCATAATTTAATTCAATCATTTTATTTATCATTTCAAAAGAACATACTCAAGCAAAATAACATATTTGTAAAAGTATACAGGGTAACCCCCAATGGTCTTTGACAGCTAGGCGAGAAAATGCGCCCCGGCAGCTTGCTAAGAACGGAAAACGAAATTTTCCCTGTGGAGTCGGATGGGATTTCGGAGAATTAGTCGCTAGTGCTACTGTGTAATAGAGAAGGATTTTTGTAAAGATTTTGATCCTCCGTATATCTAAGTACTCATTTAAGGGTGTATTTCGATTCAAACTGCTTGTTTTCCGATTTATTTTTGAATTCATTTTTGCTCTCAAACACATGAAACTCACAGATTCTCCTATTTAGAAAGTGCACAAGGTGCCGTAAAGGTCAATTCTTTGATAAGTGTACAAAATATTGCAAAAAAAGCAATCAAAAACGGCAATTTGAACCGATTTTTCCGAAGTGGGAGATAAGGGAACGAAAAAAAGGGTCTTCCAGAGAAGTTAATTGCTTATAAATCAAATTCTAATGAATTGAGCGTAAAAAGACTTTACTCGGCACCTCATACGTCCCTTCAAGAATCCCCTCAGCAAGTTTCACGATTCTACTTTTAAAAATGTGTCTGAAATTGTATCGGAAAATTTTGAGCTGCTGAAGGTGAATAAGCGTTTTTTCGAATACACCCTTAAGGGTGTATTTCGATTCAAACTGCTTATTTTCCTATTTATTTTTGAATTCATTCTTGCTCTCATAAGCATCAAACTTCAAATTGCCTTATTTAGAAAGTACACAAGGTGCCGTAACTGTCAATTCTTTGATAAATGCAGAAAATCTTGAAAAAAAAAAAGCAATCAAAAGCGGCAATTTAAACAGACGGCGAAAAGAGTTCATTAATGATAAATGTGTCGTTTTGAACTGCGAACATTGTTGTAATATTTTTCATTTGCGATATTGAATTGAGGTAATTATTTGAGGACGAGCGCAGTGTTAATTTAACAATTTTCTGTTTCATAATTTGCTTCAATCATTTTTTATCATTTCAAAATAATGTAATTTAACAAAAATAGCATATTTGTATAAGTATACAGGGTACCCCAATTGTCCTAGACACATTTTGTAATTCAATAAAAGATTCAAGCAATTGTCGTGCAAGTGTGAGACTTGGACAAAAATGCTTTTCATGACCGAAGATGGAGCTACATCTGCAAAACTACCCTCAGAAAGTATAAAAACGCAACATTTGATCACTGTACCATTTTTTTCTCACATTTAGAATTTCATTTATTATTAAGTAAGATTTTTTCTTCTTTTTTCTCTTCATAACTTTTGATTCTATGAATCAGAATGGGGGGCTCGTAGGCCAAAACTCGAAACTAAAAATATACCATTTAAGTTAAAGCAGAAACTATGGAATACATGCAGAAATAAATCAGAATAAAAAAAAAAAAATTCTTTATATGAAAGCTACAGAAAATACTTTAAAAATTATCTAAAAGTTAAATTTCGTTTATACATTATTCATAAAAAACATGACCATTACACCAGCGGAAAACCAACTCAATTATTTTAGAACACTAACTGGAATGTATATCTTTACATCAAATATTATTTCTGAAAAAAAAGTGCATTTTGCACAGTGAGGTGCACAATGTTGAGTGTCTTCATACAAAAAAGGATGGTGGTATGAGGAAAATAAAATATGATAGGCCGAGATGATTTTGGACGAAAACTAATGTTCAAACACTTCGGCGAGTTACGTATTATCGCCTTGCTAATATTTTTTATTTGTCTCCTTCATCTAATCGAATGCATTCAGGTGACAGGTGTGAGTGTTGTCAAAGTCTGGAAAGTTGCTCTATTTTAGAAAGAAAACTTTAAATCTAAGCATAGACGCTGTACGTGTACATATGTATACTGGGTAAGGATTCTCTATCTGATAGATAGCTTTGCGGTTGTAGCGCCATTTGTGAGAATGATTTTGAATCATTATTTTTTATTTCTTTTATATAAAAAATAATAAAGCAAATGTTCGAAAGAAAAACTTCCAATCTTACGAAGCATTTTCGGCCACACCACATGCTTGTACACCAATAACAATATTTTGTAAAGAATTTAAAAATGTCTTACGGATTTCTGGGCCACCCTGTATTATTTTAAAACTAAACTACTTTTTTTAACTAAAAAAAAAAAAAAATAGTCCTTCCGGCAGTGCCGGGAGGAAGAGGTAGCTTTCATATACTTATATATTTGTTTTTTTATTTTAAATTAAGTTATATTATTCAAAAATACAAAGCTCAAATTAGTGGAACCTGATTATGAGCTTGGTCGAAATCTTAATTCAGGTGCACATGCACATTCATATTGAAATCGATTAATATATACGAGTGCTGTCGCGGGCAAATTGATTTTTTTTTAAAATGTCACCCACGTTAGAAATTCAAACTGTTCAGGCGTTTTTTAAGTTAAAGACAAAGCAAAAAATACTCCCGAACTCATTATTAAGATAAATACTTTAAAAAGAACCTTTTTTCAATTTCTGATTTTTTGTTTGTACATCATTATACATTTAAAAGATTTTTGACAAACTTAAATGGCTTCCATTTTGAAACAAGAGGACGGAAGAGGTTGGACAGTGAACGTGGTCAAGGCATTACTATGTACTATGCGCACACGGATTTATATCCAAATCAGTTTATAAATACGCGTGTTATCATGTGACGAAAATCAAATCATTTCAAGATATGAGCAACACTAGAAATTAAAAATGTGATAACTCAGCCATTTAAGATACAGACGAAACAAAAAATGCTCTGGAATTTTTGTATCAAATTCAAATGCATAAAAGAAAAACCTTTTTCAATTTCTCACTTTCTTGTACCTAATTTTAAATTTTAAAATTTATAAAAAATTTTAAATGGCCGCCATTTTGAAATAAGATGGCGGATGGAACTGAGTATCGAACTGGATTCAGGCCTCAGTATATACTATGTACACATCAAGTTACATCCAAATCGATTCATAAATACGCGTGTTATCACGTGACAAAAATCAGATCGTTTCAAAATGTCAGCCATAAGAAAAATTCAAGGTGCTATAACTCAATCATTTTTTAAGATATAGACAAAATAAAAAGTGTTCTGGAATCGTTCTTTTAAGTTCTAACACGTAAAAGAAAAATATTTTTCAACTTTTAATTTTTTCAGATTTAATTTTAAATTAAAAATTTTTTTTAAATTTAAAATGGCCGCCATTTTGAAACAAAATGGCGGATGATACTGGGCAACGAACTCGGTCGAGACATTTGTATGTACTATGTACATACCAAGTTTCATTGAAATCGGCTCATAAATACGCGTATTATGACGTGCAAAAATCAGATCGTTTCAAAATGTCAGCAATAAGAAAAATTCAAAGTGCTATAATTCAATCATTTTTTAAGATATAGACAAAATAAAAAGTGTTCTGGAATCGTTGTTTTAAGTTCTAACACGTAAAAGAAAAATATTTTTCAACTTTTAATTTTTTTTGCATTCAATTTTAAATAAAAAAAAAAAATTTAAATGGCCGTCATTCTTAAACAAAATGTCGGATGATGATGGCCAACGAACTCGGTCGAGACATTTGTATATACTATGTACATACCAAGTTTCATTCAAATCGGTTCATAAATACGTTAGTTATCGCATGACAAAAATCAGATATAGGAAGTGCTTTCCTCCGGACGGCTGCAATAGGTAGCTTTTTACTTTTTGTAATGAAAGCTACCTAAAAGGCTATTATGGAGGGGGGAGGCAGGTATGACACAAATAAATATCAGACCAGTAGAATGAAAAATAAGTAACTTTCAGTTCTCAATATATTTTCTTACTCATTTTCATTTTCTTACTTTTTCCTTTTTACTGGTTGATTTTTCCGCCTTTAAATATGTGAATGTGAAACGTTTTTATACATATAAATCAATTTGATCTATATCTTGATAGCTGAATCTGTGATAAACATAACAATGGGATACGTTTAAAGGCATAAAAAATACATCTACATTTTCAATAGGAATAGATTAAATTGTTGAAGTATTAATAACAGTTATCCGCATGGATTAACTAGTGAACGTAATACATTGTGTAAATATAAATATATTATTCTATAAAGAAAATATTTCAATTTCTCAAAACCATCTGCTGTTTTTTAAACTACTGACAATAAAAACGCGCTCTTTCATAACTTTCCAGATCATTTAATCTCAACATTTATCATTGGTGAAGTTTGTTCGGAAACAACATTTGTCAGGGGTTCAAAAGGCCACATAAACCAACATATATCTCCTTTACTCTAACACTTCAACACTCGTTTATTGATTCCAATGCATAAGTTACTTGACTTACATTTTCTCCGCCATCACCAAACATTAAACTATTCAACAACTTCACCATCGTATGGGCCTAGCCTTTTATATTTTGCTGCAAACAAACAAACACAAACACAAATTCTCTTCTACATCCCCCCTTGCTCCTACCAAAACACAAACATGACCGATACAGCTTGCAGCGGCGAACCACTTTACACTCGAACACAATGGCCAATATTTTGGCACACTGCAGCTGACCACTCGTCCAAATGGACTGCGGACATGATGAATGTTGATTATTGTTCGCAGGGGGTGGAATTCGAGCGCTACGAATGTCACGTGATTTGATGGATTGACCTATCCATCTTGTGGTTCATGACTCTTATATGCCGTGTTGTTACACCCATCTCCTTTTCCCTCCACTCTCCACAAAGAGAATATATCCGCTTATAACCCCTAAAAATGCCTTTCGAGTTATGAATTTTAGGAATATAGTACAATTCTGATACTAAGCATAATATATATAAGGATAAAAAAAATGGGAAAAAAAAGAAACCAAAATAAGTTTGGCATTAATTCTGTGGTCTGTTTTTAAAAATATATATGGATACAGGATAAGGATGATGAGAGAAAATGAAAATCCCGATCAATTATTTGCCTGGAAATAATATTTATCCTTTTTTGTGACATTTGTGACATTTCTTTACACTACTTTTCGCAAAGATAGGAGTATGAACGGGGGTGTTTCTCTTATAAGGGATTCTGAATTCCCCGTTTGGATACTTTTTTCACACTGCATTTGAGGTTCTTTCAGAGCTTTTATAGTCAAAAACAAAAAGAGTGGGAAAAACGAGTTATCTGGGATTTCATTTCTTTATCAAAAAGAATTTTTAAAATATTGTACTTTTCTTTTCTTTTATTCTTCTTCTTTTTCTTTTATAAGGTTTGCATTTGGAAACCATATAAAGCGAAGATTTGATAAGGAATAATTAAGAGACATTAAAAGGTTTCTTTACATTTCTTTCCCTTAAATTTACCTGAAATAGATAAGAAAGTAGCTGAAGATTTCCCTGAGTTGTAGAGTTTAATATCATACTTTCCTATATGATATTAGCGAAAATAAATTAAGAATGTGATTTACATTAATTTTATTTAAGATTTCTAGTGTTAATAATTTGTACTAAAGATGGATTTAGATGAGCATTTCTTTTCCTAGATCAGACTTGTTTTCATAAAATATGAAACAAAGACTCTTGGTATTTACTTGGTTATTACTTATTTTATTCAGTAGCATACACCGAAAACCAAAATGATAAGAACGAGTATATTGTATCTTAAATAAAAAAATATAATTGCATTAATCCTCATATAAACCATATAAATTTATTGTATCATACAAAATACTCAATATAAATATAAAGAAAACTTTCTAAAACATTTGTTATAAATATAATATAATACGTTACATTTATTACTCGATACGCATTGGAAGCAAAATGATAAGAACGAAACAGATTTTTCTAAATTATAGGAAATTCACGTGTCAGTTGGGCTTCTTTTGTGTTTAATAATTTTAATGCAACATTTTAGCATAGAGTTTATACATGTTTGAATCTGTTGAAGTGACAAAATACGTCATGCCTTCAAATTTTAGATTTTAACTCTGCTTTTGTGTTATACTATACGATTTGACCATCTTTCATTATATATTGCGTTCTATAGTGCCCAAATGGTGTTTATGGGATTTAGGTTTGGAGCATTGGATGATAAATCAAGTTTTGGAGTCTTATTTAACTTTTTTGTATCTTTTTTAAGCGTGAATTTAGGCATTGTCTTAATAAAAATTTCATAAAAGTCGGTTTTTTTTTTTTTTTTTTTTTTTTTTTTTAATCTTAGGTTCAACAAATGACATTCTAACACACGAATAAATGTATTGTCTATCTATCCAGAAAAGCAATTATAAACTTATCTACTGGGGAAAACATAGCCCAAACATATGAAACATATACCTAATTGATGCGTGGAAAAAACGTCTTTTTCATTTTGAAGGCCATACAAATATTGATGAATACCATCTAGAATATCAGAATTAAAGTTCTTTTTAGCACTGAAGATAATTTAAGACGAATTCGTTTGCTGCTTCAAGTGTTTATCTGCAAGCAGAAAGGGAGCTTTTATTATTGCCAGATGTTAAATTCGAACAATGACGTGGTTTCGCATTTTAAAGAACTCACAACATTATTATTGTTCTTCGTATGTTCGATACTGATGCTGGCGTCTTTATCTGGCTTCCAAATTCCTTTGCTGTCATTATTTTACTTAGAGTCGGGCGGAATAATCAAACTTTGAAAGAATTTTTGGTCTCCCTGTTGATTTTGTAGTAACATAAATAATTTCCGCGCAAAAGCAGAATAACCAAACAAACTGGTATGAAAAACGTGTTAGTTACGTGATCAATTTCGGTTATAAGTTGATAAGTAATATATTGATCATAAAAAGGAAAACGCAATTCGATTCGAAAGCGCTTCTAAATTTATATCTTTTCGTTAAAAAATGAGTTTGTAAATCCGTCAAAACTTCTTATGCTTGTTGTGCAGAGCAGTTGAAAATAGCCTTAATGAGCCTGTGAAAAGTGTCATATATGAATTATGTGTATCTATCTTGTTTTATAATTTGCACTCATTTATTGTGCCAGTCATGATTGATAATTTTCATCAGTAAAGTTCATAGCAAAAAATAAAGAGTGTCTCATTCGGGTCGTTACACCTTGAATCAATGTTGTATAATATTGAAAAATTACGAATTAAGAAACAAAATTTTTGCAGTACAAATATTTTTGGTCCGGCCGAATTTTCATTTTTGAGAGCACTTTCGCCGAAAACGAATTTCAAGCAAAACTCCAATTTTGTACCTATAACGAAAACGAATTTTCGGTCTCTCTTACATTATGGTCTCTCTTAAGGGTGTATTTCGATTCAAACTGCTTGTTTTCCGATTTATTTTTGAATTCACTTTTGCTCTCAAGCACATGAAACTCGCAGATTATCTTATTTAGAAAGTGCACAAGGTGCCGTAAAGGTCAATTATTTGATAAGTGTGCAAAATATTGCAAAAAAAGCAACCAAAAACGGCAATTTGAGCCGATTTTTCCGAAGTGGGAGGTAAGGGAACGAAAAAAAGGGTCTTCCAGAGAAGTTAATTGCTTATAAATCAAATTCTAATGAATTGAGCGTAAAAAGACTTTACACGGCACCTCATACGTCCCTTCAAGAATCCCCTCAGCAAGTTTCATAATTCTACTTTTAAAAATGTGTCTGAAATTGTATTGGAAAATTTCGAGCTGCTGAAGGTGGAAAAGCGTTTTTTCGAATACACCCTTAAAAAGTCAGCCACAAAATAGCTCAAGTTGAGCTGAAATCCACTCATCTCAATGTTGAAAGGCAGATTCTCAAAAAAGAGTTGAAATGACTCGAGTTTACGAGCTGTTTTTAACCAATTTAAATGAAGTTGAGCTATTTAAATAACCAATTTAGGTCAAGAAGATTTAAACTTTTGAAAAACAACTCTTTTATGATCGAAAAAATTACAGCTCTTTCATGAGAAGCCAAATTAGCTCTTTCGTTTTAAGAGTATGATGACACAAATTATCTTGAAAAACAAATTCAGATTAATGAAAATCCTTATAAGAAATTGTTTGCGAATGGGCATTAGTTATTCAATCTCTGGCTTCATAACACGGAATGACATTTAATGATCGGATAAGAAATTCTTGAAATACACATTTTCTCCAATGTATTTATCTCTTATCAATTTATCTGACACAGCTTCTTAGCAGATACGCACGATTGGTCATGCAAGGTGTCATTCAACATAATGAAATATCAAACCGATCATTAATCGTCTGCGTTCCATGCAATACGAGATAAAAAAAAAATAATAATAAAATAAAATAAAATAAAATAAAGTTGGACTCGTGACAAAAAACCACTTCCTTTGTGACAATTAGAATCACGGACAAATGTACAGCTTGACAATTAACTAATCGCCGGACGATATCTGAAGCATTTTTTCGTTTGATGTTGCCGATGTGTTTGTAAAAAGAATCATATGCGCATTTCTTGCTTTATAATTTGCCTTCACGTCTCGTGTTAGTTATGACTGATAGTTATAAATAGTGAAGTTCTGAGCAATAAATAAAGACTGTCTCATTTGAGCCATTACACCTCAAATTAATCTATAATGGTGAAAATTTCTGAAGGAAGAAACTAGATTTTTGGAATACAGACAATTTCGGTCTGTCGGAATTTGCGACAGGATTTTCGCCAACAACACATTATCGGCGAAATTCATAGTTTGTGCTGAAAACAAAAACGAAACAGAATTTTCGGTCGATCTTTATTAAGGGTGTATTTCGATTCAAACTGCTTGTTTTCCGATTTATTTTTGAATTCACTTTTGCTCTCAAACACATGAAACTCGCAGATTCTCTTATTTAGAAAGTGAACAAGGTGCCGTAAAGGTCAATTCTTTGATAAGTGTACAAAATATTGCAAAAAAACAATCAAAAAAGGCAATTTGAACCGATTTTTCCGAGGTGGGAGATAAGGGAACGAAAAAAAGGGTCTTCCAGAGAAGTTAATTGCTTATAAATCAAATTCTAATGAATTGAGCGTAAAAAGACTTTACTCGGCACCTCATTCGTCCCTTCAAGAATCCCCTCAGCAAGTTTCATGATTCTACTTTTAAAAATGTGTCTGAAATTGTATCGGAAAATTTCGAGCTGCTGAAGGTAGAAAAGCGTTTTTTCGAATACACCCTTAATTACATTATGGTGATGACACAAACTATCTCGAAAAAAAAAGATAGGGATCTTAAGGTGTATTTCGATTCAAACTGCTTATTTTCCGATTTATTTTTGAATTCATTTTTGCTCTCAAATGCCCCAAACTTTCAAAATCTCTTATTTGGAAAGTACACAAGGTGCCATCTGCCATGATTGTCGATTCTTTGATAAATACAGACAATATTGCAAAAAAAGCAATCAAAAACGGCATTTCAAACAGATTTTTCCGAAGCGGGAGGTTTGGGAACGAAAAAGAGGGTCATACTGAGAAGATAATTGTTTATAAATCAAATTCTAATCAATTGAGCGTAAAATGATATCACACATGCACCTCATGTGTCCCTTCAAGAATCCCCTCAGGAAGTTTCATGTTTCTACTTTATAAAATGTGTCTGAAATTGTATCGGAAAATTTCGAGCTGTTGAAGGTGGAAAAGCGTTTTTTCGAATATATCCTTAATGAAAATCTTTATGACAAATTATTTGTGAATAGGCATTAGTCATTAAATATCTGATTGCATAACATGGAATGACATACACTTTTTCTCCAGTGTCTTATCTCTTATCAATTTCTCTGAAGCAGCTTCTTAGAGGATACGCAAGATTGGTCATGCAAGGTGTCATTCAACATAATGAAATATCAAACCGATCATTAATCGTCTGCGTTCCATGTAATACGAGATAAAAAAAATAAAGTTGGACTCGTGACAAAAAACCACTTCCTTTGTGACAATCAGAATCACGGACAAATGTACAGCTTCACAATTAACTAATCTCGGGACGATCTCTGAAACATTTTTTTTCTCTTTTGATGTTGCCGATGTGATATCAAACGAATTAAACTCAAGCGTCGAGATTACTATATACAAATACGCAGTTGATTGTGGGTATCCGTCTTCCCACTGGTTCCACGACTAATGTTATTATAGTTACTGTAATAACTTTTTCATTTGTGTGTTCGAAGAATTATTTCTTTACGAGAGGCAATTATGTGTCATTGAAAGATAAAATGATCTTTTGTCGTTAATGATGGTTATTAAGTTGGCTATCAGAAATGTATCTATATCCTGTTGTAAAAAAATCCATCATCATTTTTGTAAGTGAAATAACATTGTATGACGTTGTAAATGTAATGGAAGGTTTGCTAACTTCTTAAAATTTTCTGGGAGTCTGCCACCACTTTTAATGCTAAGAAAACACAGAATTCGCAACTATCTCGTTTATTCAGAGATTTTGCAACATTTTTCTACAGTGCTGGTGCGGCATCCAACAGACGCAAGGAACGTTTCTTTTTTAATATATATGTTTCAAAAACATATATGTATTACTTCAATTATACCTTTGCATTTATAAATTTGAATTGAATGACCTAAATATACAGCAAATACAGGGGTCGTAGCGTCCCTAAAAATTTTTTTCGTTCTTACCACAATTTTAAAACGATAATATTTATTGTAGAATTTCATTGTAGATGTCAAAGGAATCTCTGACATGAGGATTTTTGATTTAAAATACTGGTTTAAAAGTGCGAAAATTTTAGGGACGCTGCTACCCCTGCAAATATATATCAGGCGTCTGTCAGATGCTGCACGGCCTTTAATATATCAATATGTCACACGAGCAATGCAGGATTAAATAAGGCGAAAAAGACTTAAAAAGTTGTGGAGTAAATGTGCGAATCCTGATATAATATATATATATATTTTCATTTTGAATAGTCAAAATGAATTTTTTCCTATAGTGGTATCTTATATAGAATTTATATATAACATCAGTTGCTAATTAGCAATTTTATAAATATGGTGCGCATTAGGTAATTGCTGCTATCCGCATAACCTTTGTGTATTGTCTGTGAGATTTCTACAATGTAGTTTTCCGTTACCACTTAATAGGATTTCCATTAAGAGTTGCAGTTCGTTTCATCATGAATATTATGTATGTTATGTTTATAATTTTTTAACTGTTAATTTTGTTATTATGTTTAATTCATTATCTTTATATATGGTATATAATCCAATTAAATTCTAATTCTTCGTTTTGGTTTATTGTTTTATTGATAAAATCCATTGGTGAATCTTGTCTACTTTTAATGATATTATATATCATCATCATCATCATCATCATCAACTGTTTTCGATCCACTGCTGGATGTAGGTCTCCCCCAGATTTTTCCAATGTTTTCTGTCTAATGCTTTCGTCATCCAATTTACACCAGCCACTTTTCTAATTTCGTCACTCCATCTTACTTGTGGTCGTCTTCTTGGTCGTTTTACATCTCTAGGATACCACTGTAGTATATTTGTGCTCCATCTATTGTCTTGTCTTCTTGCAATGTGTCCAGCCCATTTCCATTTTAGCTGCTTGATTCTTTCAAGGATGTCAAAAACTTTTGTTTGATTTCTTATCCAGGTTATCCTCTTTCTGTCTCTTCTAGTTATGCCTAGCATACATCTTTCCATGCTTCTCTGTGCTGTTTGTAATCTTTGTATCATCCGTTTTGTTAGTGTCCATGTTTCTGCTCCGTAGGTTAATGCAGGTAAAATACATTGATTAAAAACTTTTCTTTTCAAACAAAGAGGCATATTACTCTTCAGAATAATACTGTTCTTCCCGAAAGCACTCCACCCATTTCTTATTCTTCTATTGATTTCATTCATGATGCTATTATCTGATGATATTTCCTGTCCTAGGTACACATAACTTTGCACTTCTTTAATCTCAGTGTTCTTGTAGACAATTTTCTTTTTTGATGTAAATGAATTAAACATCACCTTAGTCTTTTCTAAATTTATTTTTAATCCCACATTGATGCTAGCTTCTGCAAGATCTTTTAGCATAATTTCCAATTCTTCAGGACTGTTACTGAAAATTACAATGTCGTCAGCGAAGCGGAGATGACTTAAAAATTCTCCATTTATTCTAATCCCTTTGTTTTCCCAATCCAGCTTCTTGAAGATATTTTCTAAGACAGCATTAAAAAGCTTGGGTGAAATGGTGTCTCCTTGTCTTACTCCTCTTCCGAGCTTGATCTTCGCTTTTCCTTTATCTAAACGGATGGTTGCTGTTGCTTTCTTGCAAATCTTCTTTATGATATTGATGTAAGGTTTGTCTATACCAATGTCCTCCAGAGAATCTACTACTGCTGATGTGTAGACGGAATCAAAAGCTTTTTCGTAATCAATAAAGGCAAGGCAGAGAGGTAAATTATATTCTTTATGCTTTTCTATGAGTTCCCTTACTGTTTGGATATGATCCATTGTGCTGAACTAATACCTCATTTGCGAGAAAAAACATAAAATTCACACAATCGCATCTTATTATTTCATTAAATATCACTTGTTTAGCGATAAATCAATCTCATTGACAAGGCAAAAGCGCAAATATTTTCGCATTTAGACAATTTTTCCTGATTTTCGACTATTTTTATGAAATTTCCTGACTTTGCCCATGTTTTTCCAGATTGATAAACTTCCCAAATTTGTCAATGATTCTCTGATATCCAGAATCTTAAGCCATGATGAAGATATAAATATCGTGCAAGATTTGCACACTCCTTTAAATTTCCAAGACTTTTGCCACCACTATTATTGATAAGAAAATTTCTATTTATTTTTTAAATACAGAATTCATAACCTCCTGGTTCATTCACAGATTTTGCAATATTTTCCTAAAATAAAATGCGCCGAAAAAACGGTTAAAAAATTGTAATATAGTAATTGTGCGAATCTTGCTACTGCAACACAAAAAATACGATAATCCCAGATTTTTCGGGAAATGTTCACCACCTTATGGTTGAAACAAAAGTTAGTACAACCTACTACAAAATTTTTCATAGTGTAAATATCTTTTTAATAAAAATTTTATTTTATTTAAGAAAGGTGTTATAATAATTAAAAATAAATGACATTGACATGTTTCGGATCCGTCTAATAAGATCCATAATCAGAATAAAAATAAAAATTAATCTTCGTCCAGTATCGACAATAATTGTCGCGTGTCATTTGTTCTGACCGTGAAATGTTTTGAAATTTAATTTTAATTTTTATTATGATTATGGATCTTATTAGACGGATCCGAAACATGTCAATGTCATTGATTTTTAATTATTATAACACTTTTCTGAAGTAAAATAATATTTTTATTAAAATGTTTATATAAAAGGTGAATCTTTTAAAATCTCGTGATTTAAAAAAATCTATTGGATTTAATAAAATTTTTATCATAGTGTAAATATCGTAAAAGGAAAAGTAAAATTCTTCCTAACCTTTATATAAATAGGAGTGTTAAAACATCAAAAATATAATGCAATTAATTTAATTACATAGCCTCTGTTAGAGGTCTGCACGGACAATATCCAGGGCCGGCCCGTACAGAGGTCAGTGATAACAGGCCCGATCTGGTCCGACACAATTTCTACTACTTCAAAGAAATTCAGGTTTTTATCATAATTAAGATATATAATTAAGATTCCTTTAAAGAATACTGTATACATATGTATGTGATGATTTTACAGTATATTTTACATAAAATACTTAATAGCAACATTAAGGATTACTTAGATTCTTAGACTTTCAACATTCAAATAGAGATTCATTAAAAAATTAATATGGTTCAGAATAAAAGAAAAAAAAAGAAAGTTAAAAACATCATAACTTTTGTAGTTGTATAGTAAAAAGTAGATTTATGAAAATATTTCTATATCATTTATTGAAGATTTTCTCAAATCCAAGGGAGCCACTTTCTGATACATTTCCTTTTCGGAAACGAATAAGATTAGCAGGTACTTTTATTCAGAAATTACATAATCGAATGGCGTTATCCATTTTCTGATACAAGCTACTTAAGAAAATACTGTCAAAGTTAAAATCAAATTTCAAGAAGTGACAGCGTGGGAAGAAAGAAAAAACTGCAACCACGTCACAAGAATATCTTATATTTCAACAAGTATATACAAGTATTTTATTTACCAAAAATGGGAAACGCTATTCGATTCCAAATCCTTTCAATAGTCAGGCTTGTCAATTTTACGCCTTTACAGTTAAAAATTGGTCAAAAATACTTTCGCATGGTTGAGAAGTTAATTTAAGAACCACCAAGAAGTATATTTCTAAAGATTACGTTAACTTAATTCTTTATCACTATTAATACATTTACAAATCATATAGTCTGCCCTACACATCTTGAGAACTATTATGTCTAGTTCCAGCCCGGCTCTACCATATGTAAAAAAATAATGCAAGCCTGATCTCGGCCCGGCACGAGTATGCTAAAAAATATTAAGCCCGGGTCAGCTGCAAACTAACTGTCTGATGCCGATCTCTCCACTGTACAAGTTACATTTTTGTATTGATGTTCTGATGTTCTCAAACTACTATCGGCTCGTGACGCACATTTATACTTATTCTCGTTAAACCCATATTCATTGAAAATAGCTCATACTTTATCAATTCTGGTCAAGCCTTTGTAACAAGCCTGTTAATTTTTTTTATCGGTCCGGCCCGTATGGCCCGTTTAATTTTTTCTTTTTTTTTTGGGGGGGGGGGGGCTTGCAGACTTTTAGCTTCTATAAAAAAATCATTTTTACGAATAACAGCACAAAACTATAATAAATTATCAATCGGAAAATATTATAAAATAATACAGCATATACCTCCGATTAAAAATATGTTGATAAGTTTTTTTTTTTTTTTTTGTATAAGTAACGTTTTGAACCGAAATGTTGCATACTGGTTTGATATCGGTAATATTCTGAGAGAAAAGATACGATATGAGAAGTCTATGGTAACATTCGATCGTACTGCGCGTACCGTCATCAATACACAAATAATTTACTTTATTTTACATAATTAGGTAAGACGCTTATTATAGAGACAAGTTCATTGACCAATAGAATATCAACAAATTTCAGGGACAGCCAATAGTAATTTACAAAGTGAAAATAAACTAATAATAGAAAAAGGATGTATCCACTTTTTATGAATTTTAAAAATTACCGCGGACTTTTTGCTCAATTTTAGAATTTTTTGTATGTGTGATGCTTTCTTTTCATTTCATATTTATACGCAAAAAATAATCCAGACGGCGGGCGGTAAAACGGTTGCAAAAATATTTGAAATTCCATTGTGACTTCGTAAGACGACAAGTTCTAGTTCATAACAACATCAGAGCGTAATTTCAAAGAATTGCTGATGAAATTAAACGTTCAAAGACTGTCATTTTTTATTTCTTACAAAATCCACTTATTTATGTTACTGCAATTTGGACTATGCATTCTTTCAAAATGATCCAAAAGTTTGATTATTCGTCTGTTTCCAAGTAAAATAATGACATCAAAAGAATTTGGAAGCCAGATAAAGACTCCAGCATCAGTATCGACCGTACGAAGAAAAATAATAACGTCAAGTAAAACCACGTCGATGTTCGAATTTAACATCTGACAATAAAAATGTTCACTTTCTGTTTGCAGAGTAAAACTTCAAGCAGCAAACGAATTGGTCTAAAATTACACTGGTGTCCAAAATTTAAGCATAATTGGTAATTAAGTAATTATTTTTAAGTAATGAAAGAAATATGGATCGGGATGTGCTGAAACTCCAGGTGTGTAAATAAAATAGTACGCGTCACATATTTTCGCGAAGAATTTTCCCCGAAATCGAACAGGGGACCGTCAACAAATTGAAAAAGAACGAAGATCTTTTGGATAACCCTGTCAAAACTAATGTAGCAAAAGCGTTCAAACTGCACATTATGATTAATTGGCTTATTGTAATGTATTGTGTTAATTTTTACAAGGATAGCATGTATACTCGTAGAGAAATTAAGGTTTTTATAAAAACAGTCCTAAATTTTTCCAAGTTTTTTGCTTATAATTTGCAGAGTTCTTAGTATAAAATAATGTTCTTTTCTAAAAATATGACAAACATCATTGTACACAATACCCTGTCATCAGAATTAAAAAAAAATAAAAATTGTATGAAAAATGAGTATGTTTAGTAAATAATTTTTCATTGCGCATGCGTCAACGATATCAAAATGTCATTTGCATATTGTGTTAGCTAAATGTATAGAGCAACCTCTGTAAAAGTTTCAAAAACATAGCTTGAAAATTCTGAAAATGGGAGCCTATAGAATCAACTCAAAATCCGTTATTCCTAAAGGAAGCAAAAAAATCAGGGGTTTTACCTAAATATAGTTGTACGTGCAATATTGTGTAGGCACTAAACAATGGAATATGGATACAGCCTCTCATCTTTTTGCTTCGTTTAGGGAATAAAGGATTTTGATCTCATTCTATCAACGATAATTTTCAGAATTTTTAAGCTATGTTTTTGAGACTTTCACAAAAGATGCTCTATACATTTAACTAACATAATATGGAAATGAAATTTTAATAGCGTTCACGCATGCGCAGTAAAAAATTATTTAGTAAACCTGCTCATTTGTCATACAATTTTTATTATTTTTTAATTCTGATGACAGGGTATTGTGTACAATGATGTTTGTCATTTTTTCAAAAAAGAACACTATTTTATATTAAGAATTCTGCAAATTATAAGCAAAAAACTTAGGACTGTTTTTATTAAAACCTTAATTTCTCTACGAGTACACATGCTATTCTTGTAAAAATTAACACAGTACATTACAATAAGCCAATTAATCATAATGTGCAGTTTGAACGCTTTTGCTACATTAGTTTTGACAGGGTTATCCAAAAGATCTTCGTTCTTTTTCAATTTGTTGACGGTCCCCTGTTCGATTTCGGGGAAAACTCTTCGCGAAAATATGTGACGCGTACTATTTTGTTTACACACCTGGAGTTTCAGCATATTCCGATTCATATTTCTTTCATTACTTAAAAATAATGACTTAATTACCAATTATGCTTAAATTTTGGACACCAGTGTATCTTGAGTAAAGAAAATAAATTTAATTCTGATATTCTAGATGGTATTTATCCATATTTGCATGGCTTTCAAAATGGAAAGGATGTATTTTCCACGCGTCAATTACGTGGATTCTCTCTAATTGTTTGGACTATGTTTTTCGCGATAGATAAACTAATAATTGCGTTTCTACATGGATAAATAAATTGAATGTTAAAATGTTGTTGAACCTAAGTGGAAAAATTACCGACTTTTGCGAAATTTTCAATAAGACAATACCGAATTTCACGCTGAAGGAGATACAAAGAAGTGGTTTGAAGATAAATAAGACTCTCAAACTTTATTAACTAGTCAATGCTCTAAACCTAAATCCCATGAACAACGGTTGGGGGATTATAGAGAGCAATATATAATGAAAGAAGGTGAAAACGTGCAGTATAACACGAAAGCAGAATTAAAATCTAAAATTTGAAGGTATGATTTGTGTCACTTCAACAGATTCAAACATGTATAAACTCTTGGCTAAAATGTTGCACTAAAATTATTAAACACAAAATAAGCCCAACTGGCACGTGAATTTCTTATAATTTAGAAAAATCTGTTTCGTTCTTATCCTTTTGCTTTCATTGCATATCAAGTAAAAAATGCAACGCATTATATTGTTACGAATTTTGTAAATAGTTAGTGCTTGCACTGTAAAATAATATAAATAATCTTGTTAAGCTCCATTCATTTACTAATATTAGTTTTTGTTACATTGTCTCTGTTATCAAACAAACTTGTCTATTATTTTGCAGTGAATGTGTATGGCAACTTGGCGAAATATTAGAGATATCGCCAAGTTGGCGTCACTTTTAGCGACTAATTTTGGTCGCCAAATTTGGCGATATATCGCCAAGTTGGCGACAAACTTGGCGATTGTTGGCGATGGTAACCCTTCTCTCTCTATGGTATTTTGCAAGGAAAAATCTGGTTTGGCATCTATGCGTTACACTAGGTTTCATTATATAGCGATGTCATATGCTTAGTTTTTATATCCCTAGAACCAGCTCTTAGATTTTTCACGCAGTTTTTGGTGCCCCATTAGATTGTTTTCTTCCATATTAATATTACACTGAGGTGACAAAAGTCATGGGATAGCAATATGGAAATATATAGAAGGCAGTAACATCGCTTACAAATTGTATAAATGGTCAGTGTCTGAAAAGGATTTTCATTTATTTTCAAATGCTTTGTGTGGGAAGGTTAATTATGTGATTATGGCCACACGACTCGAATCAGCGGATTTCGAACGCGGTATACTAATTGGAGCTAGAAGCATGGGACATCCCATTTCGGAAATCGTTACGGAATTCAACATTCCGATATACAAGTGTCAAGAGTGCTCCGAGAATACCTAAATGCAGGCATAACCTCTCATCATGGACGACGGAATGGTTTACCACGGGCACTTAATGACCGCGTCAAGTGACGTCTGCGTAGACTTATCACAGTGAACAGACAAGCTACACTGCGTGAAATTACTGCAGGAATGAATGTTCCATGTCCGACTGGCTTGTCCATAGGGACAGTCCGGCGAAATTTGACTTCAATGGGCTGTAGCAGTAGAAGACCGACTCGGGTGCCATTACTAACAGCACGACATCGCCAACAGAGGCACTCCTGTGCTCATGACCATATCAGTTGGACAGTAGACAACTTGCAAAGAAGTTGCTTGGTCATTTGAGTCGAGATTTCAATTGGTAAGAGCTGATGGTAAGATACGAGCGTGGCGCAGACCCCATGCAACCATTTGTGCTACTTCAACAGATTCAAACATGTATAAACACATGGCTAAAATGTTGCACTAAAATTATTAAACACAAAATAAGCCCAACTGGCACGTGAATTTTTTATAATTTTGAAAAATTTATTTCGTTCTTATCCTTTTTCCATGGACCCAAGTTGTCAACAAGGCACTGCGCAAGCTGGTGAAACCTCCATAATTGTGTGGGTTGTGTTTACATGGAATGTACTGGATCAGTTGGTCAAACTGGACCGATCGTTAACTGGAAATGATTACGTTCAGCCACTGGGAGACCATTTGCAACCATTCATGGACTTAAGGGTGTATTCGAAAAAACGCTTTTCCACCTTCAACAGCCCGAAATTTTCCGGTACAATTTCAGACACATTTTTAAAAGTAGAATCATGAAACTTGCTGAGGGGATTCTTGAAGGGACGTATTAGGTGCCGTGTGATGGCTTTTTACGCTCAATTCATTAGAATTTGAGTTATAAACAATTATCTTATCAGTATGACCCTTTTTTTCGTTTCCAGATCTCTCGCTAGGGAAAAGTATGTTCGGAATGTCGTTTTTGATTGCTTTTTTTACTATATTTTTTGCCTTTATCAAAGAATCGGCAATCACGGCACCTTGTGTACTTTCCAAATAAGAGATTTTGAAAGTTTGGTGTATTTGAGTGCAAAAATGAATCCAAAAATAAATCGGAAAATAAGCAGTTTGAGTCGAAATACACCCTTAATGTACCCAAACTACGATGGAAATTTCCAGGCTAACAATGCGCAATGTTACTGAGTTATAACAGACTGCGACTTGTTTAAAGAGCATTCTTAACAATTCCAGTGGATAATTTGGCCGCCGCGATCGTTAGACATGAATCCTATCCAACATTTTTGGGATATAATCGAAAGATCACTTCGTGCACAAAATCCTCCATCGGTAACACTTTTGGAATTATGCACGTTTATAGAGGCTGCATGGCTCAATATTTCTCCAGAGGACTTCCAACGACTTGTGGAGTCCATGCCACGTCGTGTTTCATTACTTAGCCGGGCAAACAGAGGACAATACGTTATTAGAAGGGTATCCCATGACTTCTGTCACCTCAGTGTAAATTGACGAGGATTCACTGATTGGTTAAAAAAGTTTTTCGCAAGTCGAAACTTCGGGATTTTATGTTCACGCCTATTCTTTGATAAGAACTTATGCACCCATACAGAGAAAGTTTTTTGTAAAGGTTTTATTGTCGGCAAATTCAATGTTAACCAGCTTACCTATAGAATATTTCGTAATTATGATTCCCAGAAAGATTTATTTGCATTCTCAAGTTATGAACTAATAAAGCCATGTCAACTAAGATGACAGACTCTTTTTGGAAAGTCCTAAATCGCATTCGGCTCGATAAATAGTGATGCAGTTGGACCAGACATTTGTAAACATTACTCTTTATGTCTTCGAGCTGCGATTCCAACACCAATAATGGAATATCAAATTTATTACAAATCAACAGCACTAATTTACTCATATACATGACATAGATATACATGGCTAACTCTATGAGTTTTGGGAGTTCGTGAAAATAGCCATATCCACATTCTACGTATGCCAATTTGTTTCTACCGGCAGGACCAGGGAAATTCTTCAGCATAGCTAATCTACAGTTGTTCTATTGCTGATGATTTATATGGTTTATTTGTAGATAAAATTTGTGGATTTAATTGATTTTTTTTTAGATTGCGTAATAATATTAAAAACACATGTGCAATCACAAACTCAAGTTCTGGCTTTTTAATTCCTTTACATTGTTATTCTTTTTTTACTTGATGATTTTACATAATAAAAGATGAGTCTTTTTCTTTGCTATTTTGTTTAGAAAGCCAGAAGCAAAAATGGGTTCTTCAAGACATGCAATTTGTACTCAGCTCCAGCCCCCTTGCTGCGGACCCGTCATACTTTGGATGGTTTGAACATATCAGCACAATGCAAGAGAAGTTCAATTTCAAGGATCTACTAGAACAGAGTCTAAATTTAAAACTGAAACGTACATTTTACTGTACTCCATACATCTTCATCTTAGCGTGATCTTATCCTACTATCTACTATCAGTGATTGCATTAGCAACCATGTGAATTAAAATTAGCATTACAGGAAGTTGGTTGTTTAAAGGTTTTAAAAAAAGCAAAGTTTCCGGGCATTAATTAGAATAAGTACTTAGAAAATGACATTTTTATGTGTCGATATGTTGTTTCAGTTTTTAGCAACTCTTTTGCTAATTAAACAAATTCAATTTATGTTCAGTTTTTAGGAACATTTAATCTTCTCCATAGCCCTTTTGTACCAGTTTTTTTGCCGATAATTTGTCACTTGTCTCGAGCTTAATTCAGTTCGTGTTAATCACAGGCATAAAATTTTTCTTTTAAAAGAGCCTCCCATTTGAATAACCTTATAAAACTTCTCCCCGAGCTCAAAAATCGGGATCCCAAGCCATTTGAATCTCAAAGCTCGGTCACTCACTTATCGCTTCTGATAAAATCATTACACAACTGTTTCCCCCCTTTTTTTCTCTTGAAACACTTTTTATTTAACATTCTCTGATTGCTCCTTCATGTTGCTTTGTATCTTACCGCCATTGTCATTCAAATTGTGCCCTTTTCTCCGAGGCGCGTGAGCGAACTTTTGTTTGTTCCTTGTCAAAGTTTTCCATTTTTTTACAAGTGGGTGATTCTTATCAGGGCTTCTCTTCAACAACAGTTTAATGGGCAAAGAGGTGAAACGAGGGGATAATGCTGTCAATGGAAACATGTACAGACTGTATGCATTAAAAAAGCATTTGAAGGAGAAGGCTAAAAGTTATGTGATAAAATTTTTCACAAGGATTGCTGTTAAAGAAGCAAAAAGAAACAATAACTCATTAAAGCATTATCCTTTAAAAGACATTCATCATTGACTTTTTATTCATTTTGAAAATATTTTGTTTCCATATGGCATTATGGTATTTGAAAATTCGAGTACCTATGGTTTTAGAGAATTATTAGGAATAAAAAATCTTAGCTAAGTTAGGCAAATATAATTTTTCCATATTTATGTCACATTGTACTAAATTTATGAGTCTCTTAAAATTTTTAGTAACTTTCATCTGATTTATATTGTTATTGATATAAAATTCGTTGTATAGTTTTTTTTTTTTTTTTTTTTTTTTTTTTTTTTTATGAAACATATTTGATTTCAAAGTCCAGCCTTTTATAATGTCTGACTATTATAATGAAAAACTTTAAATCAGTCGAATTAATTTATGGTCTGCAAAGCAAAACTTTGCCATCCACAATCCGAACATTTAAATTAATTATCCAAATGTGTTATTTCTTTTCTTTGAATGATAAAATTTAAAAATTCTTCTTTATATCCGCAGAAAAACATTATGACATGCAAGAAAAATTTCTATATTTGTTGAATAAATTAACCATACCGTAAAATAATCAGCTGATTTCTTGTACCTGTCAAACAGATTTACCCGATTTCAAGACAATTTCACATTTTTTGCGACTTAGGATACAAATAGACAAAAGTTAAAATAGTTTCGTGTCAAGTCAATACAGTAATCCTCAACAGATGTTTCATCAATGATATTATGAGCAAATATTTTTCTATTTTATTATTCATTTCTATGGAATCTTCTGCAGGAATTTTTCAGATAAACAAAGATCTAAGAAAAAAATTCTTACAGTTGGGATATTTTCAGAAAAATCATGACAACTTGCTATTTAAACATCAAAGACTCTGGAGCCAGTAACCATTTCCATTTTACTATTACGCGTTGATTTCAGGGAAGAGCTTATACACTAGAACTGAGAAATCGGAAACTTTACCCATGAATAGAGTGTGCAACAATTTTGATTAAAAAAGGGGCCTTCTCATAAATAGTAGTTAGACTGTCGCTAGTAACATCTAGTCCAAATGTAAAGACATTTCATAATATTTTTAATGCGGTGTTTATATATCGCGCACCCGCAAGAAAAATGACACATATTGACAAAAGTAAATTTTATAGGAGAGGCGAAAGAAACTTTGAATGATTTTACTGTAACATTGAAATTATAGCCCTTAGCTTTGCTTGCAGGAGTAAAAACGTGCATAAAAGCATAAAACCCTTAAGGGTGTATTCGAAAAAACGCTTTTCCACCTTCAGCAGCTCGAAATTTTCCGATACAATTCCAGACATATTTTTAAAAGTAGAAACATGAAACTTCTGAGGGGATTTTTGAAGAGACGTATAAGGTGCCGTGTGATGTCTTTTTATGCTTCATTCTCTGGAAGACCCTTTATTTCGTTCTCAGATCTCCCACTTCGGAAAAATCGGTTCAAATTGCCGTTTTTGATTGCTTTTTTTGCAATATTTTGTGCACTTATCAAAGAATTGACCTTTACGGCACCTTGTGTACTTTCTAAATAAGAGAATCTGCGAGTTTCATGTGTTTGAGAGCAAAAGTGAATTCAAAAATAAATCAGAAAACAAGCAGTTTGAATCGAAATACACCCTTAAGAATGAAGACGTGAAATGTGGTTAAGAAGGTTAGGCAATTTTACCTCCCCACACAATCCACCCCTCTTCTGTGGTCACATATGGACACATAGCATAATAAAGAGATTTTCCGTATAACTACACCTAAGCAACTGTTTGTGCACCAAGATACACCTATGACAGACCTATTAGTGGAATAAAACGCGAAATGAATTTTTTTCGAGATGTGTCATTTTTCTTGCGGGTGAGAGATTATTTCCATGACAAACAAAGACCTAAATTTAAGATTTGCTAAAATATTTTTGACAGGTGTGATACTTTTAGAAAAGAATTCATCATGACAACTTGACATTTAAGCATCAGAGACGTGGGAGGCAGCAAGTCCATTTCTATTTTGTGTTACGCGCTACTGCATGCCTATCCCTCTTCTGCGGTCACAAATGGACACATAACAAAATAAAAAGATTTTCCGTATAACTACATTTATAAAACTGCTTGTGAACCAAGATACACCTATGACAGACCTATTAGTTTAATAAAATGAGAAATGAATTTTTCCGAGATGTGTCATTTTTCTTGCGGGTGAGAGATATTTCTAGGACAAACAAAGACCTAAATTTAAGATTCGCTAAATATGTTTGATAGGTGTGATACTTGTTAGAATTACTAGTAATTTATGTTTGGTATCGGGCATCATACTTTGTTCGCTAATGTATGTAACCATAGAAACGCAAATCGTCTGTTTCTTTCTAGTTGTTTTGTTTTGACATAAGGGCACGCCACGCATCGCAAATGTTAAATAAAGTATGTACAGTCCTTTAACCCTTTCCGACACGGGCAAAATCTGTTAGTAAAATGAGAAATTATCAACTGTCAGCGGAATTCACAAACGAATTTTTTAGATATTTTAAAATCGTTAATTTAAGCTTTTATGGTAAAAGCAAAATTTCGCTAAAATATTATTGGTGCTGATTGCAAGTTTGGAATTAAAAATAGATATCGCAGTCCGGGCACAATGTGCCGAAAAGGGTTAAAGAATGTGAGTTTGTTAATTAAGGTAATACTCATTGCTACAATACTTTTAGAAAATAATTTATCGTGACAACTTGACATTTAAGCATCAAAGACGTAGGAGGCAGTAAGTCCATTTTCATTTTGTGCTACGCACTAGTACATGCCCACCCCTCCTCTGTGGTCACAAATGGACATATAGCATAATAAAGGGATTTTCCGTATAACTACACCTAAACAACTGTTTGTGCACCAAGATACACCTATGACAGAGCCATTATTGGAATAAAACCCAAAATAATTTTTTTCGAGATGCGATATTTTTCTTGCGGCTGAGCGATATTTCCAAGACAAACAAAGATCTAAATTTAAGATTCCCTAAAATATTTTTGACAGATGCGATATTTTTAGATTAGAATTTTTCATGACAACTTGACATTTAAAGCATCAGAGACGAGGGAGGCAGCAAGTCCATTTCTATTTTGTGCTACGCTCTACTGCATGCACACACCTCTTCTGCTGTCACAAATGGACACATAGCATCCCAGCAAAGAGAAAAATGCTGGCCAGCAGCAAGATAGGTGCTGGCAATGATGGGGAAGTGATGGCTATTGGCCTACCACTGCATGACCACTGCTGGACAACTGCAGTCAACTTTGCTGTTTAAAACCATCAGATAAAATTCTGATTGACCTCCACTGATCGACCATGCGCTGGCCCACCACGCCATGGAGCCGTACGAACATTTGCAGTATTTCTGCTGGTAATCCTTACCCTAGGTGGCGTTGGGGAATATCGAAGACATTTTGTATCTTGCAATTCATCGTTTGGCAACGCTGTGATTATTTGGAATGGCGGCGGCATGGTGTTCATGAAGATGTGACACGAGAAAATAAAAATAAAACATTTACAAAGAAAAGTAAGTATGCAGTTTCATATATCTTTTATAAACATATTCATTTCGTAAACATATATCTCGTGTAAACAAATTAATATATCGCTTGTAAACGACATCTTTTACGATGAACGAATGTTCGTTACGAATGTTTTGTTTCTGAATAGAAATTAAAAATTTGGCTCTTTTAAAATTTTTATTTTAAGTGTGTTTAAGCTTAATCGCAACGATATTTTCTTTCTTTTACCATTTAATTTTGGAATTAAAGAGCTTTTTTACTGATATTATCAATTATTTTTGTATATTTAAATAAGTTTTATGCTTAAAATTAAAGTACAAAGTTAAAAAAAAATATATATATATATTTAAATGTTCACAAAAAACTTATCCAAGATTGATCTCTAATATGCAATTGTTAAATCTGGTTGCACTTTTAAGCTAACTTTAAGCTAAATATATGTGAAAATTATTATAAAACAGGAATATTGTGCTTGCATAATGTTTTAAGATGTAATACATACTTGGCAGTTTTTACGATTATACGTTTATTGATAAAAATATAAATGCTTTAAAAAAAAAATAAGTTTTAAGTAGGAAAAAAGTTATTTTCTTGTATTATATCAGTGAAATAATTTGAATATTCTCCAATACTTGCCAGTAAACATGGTATTTGTGTTATTTTATTTAAATGTTCATTAGTCATGGAAACTTTTAGCTTTTGCCCTGTAATTTTAAATTAATTGATCTATGCTTAAAGAGGATCAGTTTTAAAATTTAAGATTTAGGCTGTATTGATGAACATAGTTTTATTTTATTGACAATGAAATCATTCAAATGTTTCATTGCAATGCTGACTCAACAACAAAACAAAACAAAACTTTATCTCTATGCTGCAAAACAATATCATATAATCTCTCTTTTGTTTTGTTCTTATTTTTTTCCTCAATCATCTCTTTGTATGTTGGTTATGGGTATAGTCTAGAAATAAAAAGGGCATGGTGCTATTCACTACAAAAGGCACTACTGCAGCAGAAAAGGGCACTTTTGCCAGAAATTTATTTTTATTGCCTTTAGAAGGGGAAAAAAGAAAGTAATGAAACACATAATTTTTAAATATGATAAATCAAGTAACATTAATTTTGAATGATTTTATGATATAAAAATTAAAAATACAATTAAAACATGATTCAATAGTTTTATGTTCTTTTTCTTAAAGAAATGGAAAAAATCTATCATTTTTGGGCACACAAATTTAGAAACACTACGGAATAAAAAAAATATTTATTAAAAATCTTTGGATAAAACCAGTGGTGCATTTTACTACTTTTAAAAAGGGCAGGGTGCATTTTGTAAATTTGAAAAAGGACAGGGTGCTGCACCCTTCAAAAATGGCCTAGAATGAACACTATTTACCATACAAAATAATATATTTGTGACCTTAATACAACATATACTGAATGCGAAGCTTGAATTTCTACCAAAAATTTTAAAATCTTGTCCAAAAAATTGTAGGCATTCCCGTTTAAAGAATTTCACTGTTTTCCGTTTTCACATTAGTGAATATAACCATATGTTTTGTACAATTTTCAAGTTTATGAATATTGCTTGTATGCTGCCCATCACAAATTTAGCTTGTGAACATGTATTAGCACGCAAAATCAAATAAAACCAAATCCAGCTTAGAAATTAATTCAATTTTGTTGTTTAAGATCCAATATTTGGTGAAAATTGAAAAACAGAAACCGGATTAAAACTTACCTTTTTTTATTTTAATCTATACATAAATATAATAAGTATTCTGAATTACATTTAAATTACTTTAATAGCATATTTCTATATATATTAACATTAATTTTTTAAAAAACACACTTGATAATAGTGAATTAAGAAAAACTTTCCCCTTAAATATTTGAAGTCTCCTTCTATTTATAAATGTTAGGAGAGTCGCTCTCCTCCCAAGAAAAATTAAATTTCAAGCATTGTTGGGTTTTTGATGCCAAGAAGTGTTTTTTGACATGACATGTCAAAAATTGTTGCAAAGTGTCTAAAACCTTATGCACATTTTTTAAGCCATCATTAGTGTTATTAAATCAAGCTAAAAACTGTGAAGTGATAATTTATGTTATATAAATTATTTTTAAGTTGCGAGTATAATTATTTTTAAAAGTCAATTCTCATCCTTTGAAAAATAGTTAAAAATATTCAAAATACTGTTTAATGCTTTTTGAAAGTACTATTTATATTTTTTTGCTGTTGTAAGTTCAGTCTGTTTTTAGAATATATATAAAGCAATATGATTTTATGCATTAAAAAAGCTTATGCAAAGCTAAATTGGTTTGACTATTCAATGCAGGGTTGGGTTTTCGACGTCAAAAACTGGTTTTCGACATGACAGTGGTAAAAACCGTGTTTTTACCGGTTTATTCTGTCAAAAACGTATCATTTCGACTTTTGATTATCACATCGACTTTCCGCCAATTTATAGTACAAGTACAGCTTACAATTCCATTTTAAATTGATTTTTCCTTATTGTTCTTCTTATTATTAATTTTAATCACATTTGTTGAATATATTTAAAAGAAGGATTCCCTAAATGGGGAAAAATTTAAAAATACAAGTGTAAAAAATGGAAAGAACAACATTTGTCATAATCTTCATTAATATAGATTCTACTAACTGCAATGAAAATTAATATTAAATGATAATAAAAGGTTATTATATTTATTAAATAACCTTCAATATACATTTCAAAAAATATATTAAAATAATTTTAGAGATTCAAAAATGCTATTATATGGTATGACAATTGATGTCAAGGACTGGTCATTGAATAAATTTTAATATTAGGTACTACTTGGTTATCCTGTCAACCAATTTCGCCAAATTCTACATGTTTACATAACTTTTATTTTAAACAGCGAAAGAAGACATAAATTAGTAAACCATTAATTAAAATTCAAATAAAGAGTGAGATTAAAAATCCTGTGTTGACGTTTTAAACACATGTATCGTATTTAATGTGAATGAATGTGACTTTCACAATCTTCCATTATTGGTATTTAATCTTATAGTTTGGCGGTAGCTTTTTGGTCGACAGGATAATCAAATAGTACTGAATATTATTATATATAATATTTCAAAATGCTTATCTTATGCTTTTCATAAATGCAATTAAGCAGTGATTTTTGTTCTCAGCTCAATAGATAGAATCTTAAAAATTTTTATATAATAAAATTTTAATACAAACCTTTAAGACCCAATTTCAATTGGAAGCTTTTAGACTTAAAATTTAATAAATATTCCCCCCCCCCCCAAAAAAAAAAATTAAAAACATTTAAGAAAAATCAGAATAAAATAATAATTTATATATTTATATACCCTAGTTTTTATTCGAAGTGGCTAACCGGACCGGATGTGCGCGTAGTCCACAGGCTACACGGACCGGGTCATGATTGCGCTTGCGCAAACGATAGGATCAGCTGACCTGGTGACTGTCAACCGTGACGTCAATCGTAAGCGTGCACGTTGATTGGTGATAGGTTTCCCTCCGCGGTGAAACCAAGCAGCGCCTAGGGGAGTTAAAGTTGGGAGGGTTACATTGTGACTGAGGCAACCCTTTCAGCGGATTAAGTAGGGGTTCCCCATTTGACAGATGTAGGTTGGACAAAGCTCTCCACCGCAAATTCTTAAGAAATTCTATTTTTTTCCGCAAATTCTATTTTTTTCCCCTTTTCTATGAAGTGTATATATTTACTGTATTTATGATAAAGATCAGTTTGGTAGTTTATTTTGTAAAAAACTTCTAAATGTCTGTAATTGTTCTACTAGCATGGCTTTTACATCTGGTGTGTCATTTACAACAATTTTCTTGCTCATTAATCAATTTTCAGCTTTGACTGAAAACCATTTTTCTGAACTTACCTTAGCAAAAGCTTTTCGAAAAAACCATTTAAAATTTAAATTAAATCTAACTGAAAATCAGTAGTTTAACTTCATAAAATTAAAAACACCTTTTGATGCATTAAATAGCATACATAATAATAGCAAAACAAAATTAATAAATATAAACTGGTATTTATTCAATGTAAAAAAAAAAAAAAAATAAATAAATCAAATCAAATCATTCAATGTAAAAAAAAAAAAAAAAAAAAATCAGTCAATGAAAAAAAAAAAAAAATCAACATAGAATTATTATTATTATATTAAAGATGCCATAAAGTATAAATTAACAAATAATGCTGATTTAAAATTTCTTTACACGGAGTAAGACACAGGAGGGGAAACTTAATGCGTATGACTCTTCGAAAATGCAAAGTGAAATTTTGGTAAATAATGAGGAGGCTGCGATCGGTAGTAGGCTGATTTTTTAGCTACTGCAATGCTTTTCAATGGGAAAAATGGTAATTTTTAAAAAAAAATTTACGAAAAATCTGAATTTTTAGAAGGTTGTAGAAATGAAAATCTTGTTAATTGTAGTTTTCTACACAACATACATAGTTTTTCATAGGTATTTGGCGCTTCATTTTCGTTTTTAAGCCCTTTAAAATACGAGATCATTCTGACAATTAAAGGGCAGGTCATTTAAAAACATTGAATGTCGCGGATTAAAATGACTGCTGTAAATTAGTTGCATATCGCAAAGAAACAGGCTTATGATTTTTAGAAATTAAGTATTAATCAAATATTTTGAAGTAAATTTTAATTTCGCGTATAGTTTTTATAACCTTAGACCATTTTAATAATCCATAACGTTGGATATTTATGCAATTAATGCATGTAGAATTAAAGCTAATTTTTATTTTAATTATTTGGAGCAACTGTTTTATTCATATTATGGATGTCTTGTGTACCATTTTTCCCATTGAAAAGCATTGCAGAAGCATCGATCGTCAGCCTGCTAGTAGCGGTTTCGCCGTCTATTGTCAAAAAATCCGCATGGCAAAATTTTAACACTACTTTCCCCTCCTGCTTCTTACTCCGTGTTTCTTTACATGGAAAACTGCTGAACCTATCGTCTGCGCATGCGCAATCATGACCCGGTCCGTGTAGCCTGTGGACTACGCGCACATCCGGTCCGAGTAGAAGCGGCCGTTTTTATTTGGTAAGTTTTGTGCAAGTATGTATGAATTTAGACCATTCAAGCACCCATATTTTTACCTAAAAAGTCATGAAATATTTTTAAAATCAATTTATTAAAGCTACCTATAGTCTGACATAAAAAGTCAGACTATTTATGTCTTGTTTACGTTTTATTTTAAACTACTTAGTTATTATTTAAAGTAAAATTTAAAAAAATAACACATAGCATATTTTTATTACATTTACAGAGATTCTTAAATGCTTTATTTATTTTTTAATGTAGTTTTTGTTTTTCTTAGAGTCTGTTTGATATTGAATATTTCATGTGAAGTGACTTTATACTAAAGATAGAATGAAAAAGTAATAATATTTATTATGTAAAAACAAATCGCTAAAAAAAGGTTTTTTGACAGTTTTCGACATTTTTTGACAAGGAGGTTTTTGACACGACGGTAAAAACCATGGTAAAATCCGGTAAAAACTATCATGCATCAAAAACTTGCCAACCCTGATTCAATGACTACAAGGAAAGTTAGCTTAATTTTAATGATTCCAAAAATGTTTGCTTTTGAACACAAACATAAAATATAAACCTGAGTTCCTACACACATGTTCTCCAAGTAATTAAATTATAATATCAAATCAGTATAATTAAGCATTCTAAAAATTGATAACTTATACCCAAAAGAATATCGTGTTCGTGGGCAAGAGCCCCCCCCCCCCCCCCCAAGAAAAAAATCAAAAATTTTCTAAAATTTTTTGCATTTTGAAACTATGATCAACTCCCAACCTTTTTGCGAATTTTATATATTCGTGCAACTGAATGACATATTTTGCAAGTTTTTTGCTGCAAAAAATCATTAAAATTAAAGATTTTTTTTTTCAAAAAACTGTTTCACAATTTTTTTCCAGCTATCGATTAACACAAGTTTCTTTTTATTTTCTGCTGCAAGAACGGAGTCATTTCGTTCCGAATTTTCCTAAAAATTAACACATTTGATTCCAAAAATTATGAAACATCAGTTATCTGCCTGGAAATTATGTTTGAATCGTCGGCTGCAGTGTCGGATCCAAGGGGGGGAGGGGTCATGGGGGTCATGACCCCCCCTGAAGCTCTTCAAAGAGGAATGTATGTGTAAGTAAAGAGTGCTAAAACAGGAACGCAAAATAACGTCTAATCGAAAGAATTTGCGCTTTTTTCAAAACTGATCGAGAAAATTCGCGAATTTGCCATGCCTGATATACATAATTCACAATTTTTCCGCACCCGATCAGTGAAATTTGCGATTTTTGCGAAGCGGATCCACGAAATTCACAATTTTCCATGCCTAATTGACGAAATTCACGATTTTTTGGATGTGATCGACGAAATTTGAGATTTTTTCACGATTGATCTGCGAATTTTGCGATTTTTCTTCACTTGATTGACAAATTCACGATTTTTCCGTGTTCAGTCCACGAAATAAGCACATTTTTTCCGTTCTTATTCGATCAAATACGAATTTTTCTGCACACGAACTATGAAAGTGACGAAAACTGACTGACGAAATCTGCATTTTTTCCAGCCATCAATTAATGAAATCCGTGATTTTTTTTCTCGCGATAAACTGGCGAAACTCACGATTGTTCTGCAGCAGCTCAAAGATTTTTTTAATTTTTCCACGCATCATCGACAAAATTTGCAGTTTTTCGTTCCGAATCGATAAAATTTGCGATTTTTTTCGTTCTGAATCGACAAAATTCGCGAGTTTTTTGTACTCGATCGCCCGAATTCGTGCTTTTTACGAAGCCGAGCGACTATATTCGCGATAATTTCTTTCAGTGGAAATGTCAATTTTTGTTTGCCATATCAACGTAATTCGCGATTTTTTTTCAATCCCAATCGACTGTATTTTCGCTTTTTACGAAACTGATCGACCATATTTGCGACTTTTTCGTTCCCGATCGACAAAATTCTCAATTTTTACCAAAGCGATCGACCGTATTCGGGATTTTTACGGGGCCAATCGACGAGACTCTCACCTTTTTCCGTTCTTGTCCATGAAATACGCATTTTCCCGCACCGAACAATAAAATTCGCGATTCTTAACTGACTGATGAAATCTGCATTTTTCCCTGCCGTAAATTGATGAAATCTGTTATTTTTTTTTCTCGCAATAAACTGGTAAAACTCGCTATTGCTCTGCAGCCGCTCAAAAAGATTTTCGATTTTTCCTTGCCCTATCAACGAAATTAGCATTTTTTTCGTTCTGAATCGACAAAATTCGCGAGTTTTTCGTACCGAATCGCCCTTTTTACGAAGACAATCGACTACATTCGCGATAATTTCTTTCCCGATTCACAAAATTGGCAATTTTTTCGTTCCATATCAACTCGAAATTCGCAATTTTTTTAATTCTCAATCAACAAAATTCGTGTTTTTTCCATTCCCGATCGAATAAATTCGCGCTTTTTACGAAGCGATCGACAAAATTGGGGTTTTTCCGTGCCCTATTAATGAAATTTGTGATTTTGTCGTTCCAGATTGACAAAATTTGCGATTTTTTGTGCTCAATCGACAAAATTTGCGATTTTTCTGAAACATACAGACAAAATTAGAGATTTTTCTATAGCCGATAGACAAAACTCGCGATTTTCCAATGTCCAGTTGACAATATTTTCGATTTTTCCGCGCCCAGTGAACGAAATTCGCATTTTTTTCGCGCGGTAAACAGACAAAACAGGCGACTTTTCCGCAACCTATAAACAAAATTTGTAATTTTTTCATGTATTATAAAAAAATTTAGATTTTTTTTCCTTGGCCGATAACCGAAATCTGAATTTTTTCACGTCCGATCGACAAAATTCGTGATTTTTCTGTGCCTAATCGACAAAATTTGAGATTTTTTTCATGCCCGATTTGCGAAATTTGCTATTTTTTATCGTAATTCCCTTTTCACAAGATTTACTGTATTTTAAAATTGTTTCATTAAATCATCTGTCAAAAGTTGTGACCCCCCCCCCTGGAGGTTGGGCTGGATCAGCCCTTGGTCGGCTCTTAACCGATTTGGTATAAGTTTTGAACCGAGCTGAGTCGCATATTTTCACAATCCATTTTGTTAGAGGATCACGATAGAAATTTTGTCGAAGCATTGTGAAAAAAACTCACATTTTTTCAAAGAATAGCAGGAAAAAAAGGTGACCTTCCTCAAAAGATAGAGATAAAATGTAAATTTCTTAGAAAGATCGCAGAGTACACGTGAATTTCGTGAAAGCATCACAGAATAAATGTGAATTTTGTGAAAGGATCGCCATATAAACCCAAATTTACCAAAATTCCACTTAAAATTCACAAATTTCATAAAAAGATATGAAAATAAACATGCAGTTCATTAAAAGATCGTAAAAGAAACAAAAATTTTGTTAAAAGAGTGCGAATAAATGCAAATTTTGTCAAAGGGTTTTTAATGGGTGATTCTGAGTAATTTTTTTTTTTTTTTTATTCACAGCAAATTTTCTGAAAAGTTACAGCAGAGTGTGTGAGGATAAAAGGGAAATGTACTGTTGACACTGTATTTTTTCTGCGACAATTTGATGAAAATTACTGATTTTTCGCAATCTTTTGGTGAAATTATTGTATTTTTTTATGAAATTTGCCTTTTTTTACGAAATTTGCAGATTTTTTACATTTTTTGTAAAAATTCGCTATTTTTTGACAATATTTGTGAGGTTTTTGCGATTCTTAGATGATATATGGGAGTTTTTCGACACTTTATGGCAAAATATGCTCGTTTTTCGTGATCATTAGATGAAATTTGGAAGTTTTTAGTAATTTACCTTTTTCCTGCGATTTTTTTTTTTTTTTTCCCCACAATTTGCGTTTTTACTAGTATCCCTGGCCAAAATTAGCATTCTTCTGTGAATCTGATGAAATTTGCGGATTTTTTGCACAATTTTTTTTGACGAAATTTGCGTTCCCTTTGATAAACTTTTGATGAAATTTAATTTTTTTTTTTTTTTGTGATTATCCTGCAAAATTCACGTTTTTCTTGTAAACCTCCTGACAATATTCTTGATTTTTTTTTTTTTTTTTCAAATTTATGAAATTGATTTTGTTTGGGCAACCATTTGTTGAAATTCATTGTATGTTGTTTCACTGAACTTCCAGATTGATGACTTTTTTTTTCAGCATAAAATATCTTAAATTTTCAGAAAATACAGAACAGAATCATCCCTGAATCAAATGCAAAAATTATCAAAGTATCGCTTTATAAAAGCAAACTATGTCACAGAATCACGAAAAATATACAAATCTTGACAATGCATTGTGGGAAAAAATGTGAATATTGTCAAAGGGTTGTTAATAACGCTAATTTAGTCAAAGGGCTGCTTAAAAAAATGCAAATTTCATTGAACAATCACAAAAAAATGTGAATTTCATCAGAAAACGCAAATTTAATCAAAAGGCTAAAAAAAAATGCAAATTTCATTAAATGGTCGTGGAAAAAATGCAGCCGTCTCTTTGGAAAACAACAAACGCATGCAAACATATCTGTTTATTGTTATAAGTATAACTTTAATCGAAAATTAGGCTAATCCTATCCCAACTTGCAGGAATTTATACTCAGTCTAAAATCTACATAAACCAAAAACCGAGTTTACAAGACCTGTAACAAAAATAATTAGTACAGGAAGGGAATTTATCCCTGTAAAGACGAAATGGACAATACCAAAGCTTGATTTACTTTCTCTTTTTTAATAAAAAACTCATTTTGCATAATTATTCTTAGTTGTTGATAAACATTGCTTCAGTGGAATTCTGTCGTATGTATCTGTGATTCTTTAAATATCACATAAAATGACAGTAGGTTTTAAAGTTTTTCTTTCTCTCTCCGAAACAGTTAAACTCCCCTCCACTTATAGATGTTGGGAGGGAGACCGAGACGTCCCTCCCCTGAAAAATTGAATTTCAAGCTCTGACATTGGAAGTATTGGAAAATGGTTGGGACCTCATCCAATGGTCACTAAATGGCGAGGAGTCACTAAATTGGAGATTGTAAAATCGTGAGTCTACTGTATATTCTTTTAGCCATAATCGTAAAGCCATATACTGTTATTAGGTAAACAGCTTATTTTTTTACTGTGAAATAAAGATAAATCAGTTTGTTTTCATTTGAACTTTAATTTATAGTGAACTATTGCAGTTAACAATTAAAAGTACATAGCTTTATATTTTATTATAATGCACTTAATTTCAATTACAAGTGTGTACAGTACAATTTATTACCGTTGAGTACAATGTATAATAAATATGATCTCTTTTATTCATGTTTTATACAGATTTTAGAAATAGCTTGAAAGATTTTGATATGAAATCCATTAAAACATAATTAGTTTTGATTTCAAGCAAAATACATATTTGAAGAATTTTTGATGACTATTCAAACAATATTATTTAATTAGGAGGGTGTGTAGGTAAGGTTTTAGTTAAAATATTTTAAAATTTTCCAGGTATTATTTTTATTGGCAATAATAACAAATGTAAATATTGTAGGCATAATATTTTATATTTCATATGTCATATGTGTACATTCATAAATATCTAAAATAATTTTTAACATATTATGTATGTAATATCTGTTGTGTATTTATTCCTTTATTAAGTGGGAGAAAAAAAAACACATCCATTAATTTTATGAAATATTGATCAGGAATTACTCCAGCAAACTCTAGTATAAACGCCACAGCATTTACGAGTTTAAAAGTTACAATTTTCATATGCTGCGTTGGCAAAAATTTTGTGCAAATTATTCAGTGCTTGAAAAAAAAAGGTCACTTTTTAAAAAATTTCTTTTTCCCCATGTTCCCGATATTGCCAAGCATAAGTCAACAAAAGCAATTCACCATGAGTCACCCTTTTCCAAAAAATATGGTGACTGGAATAAGCAGAAAGGGTCAGTAGATGCTTGCTTTTATTGCGCTTCATTGCAGAAACAAAGAATTGGAAAGCCAGTTTTTCTGAATTTCACAATTGAAATGTCTCTCATGGTTGCAAGTTTTTCCATCCTGAGATGGAAAAATCTCCAAGGACGGAAGCAGATTGCGAAAAGCATGCGCTTTTCATCAAAGGATTGCCGTAAAAAAAAATCTTGAAATGATCGTGGAAAAAAAATTTGCTTATGATTGGGGGAAAAAAAATTTCTTAAAATGATCGCGGAAAAAAGTTCTATTGCTGTCAAAGGATTGAAAAAAAGACGCATTTGCTGTCAAAAGCTTGTTGAAAAAAATGCAATTCCTGTCGCAATTTTGTCGAAAACATGCTATTTCTGTCGAAAGATTGCGAAAAATACTCTAATATCATCAAAGAATTGCAAAAAAGGCACGATTTTCATCAAAAGCTTGTGAAGAAAACTCAATTCCTGTTAAAAGATGCCATCTCGGTCAAATAATGCGAAATAGTTGCGGTCTCTGTCAAAGGATCACAAAAAAGATGAGTTTTCTGTTAAAGGGTTGTTGAAAAAAAATTCTTCTCGAAGGCTCGCAAAAAAGACGCTAGTTCCATCTAAGAATTGCGAAAAAGATGCTATTTCTAGTCTAAGAATACTAAATGAATGCAATTTTTGTCAAAAGATCACAAAAGATGAATTTAATCAAAGGAAAAGACGTGATCATGAAAAAGATGTAAATTTTGCCAAAGGATCGAGAAAAAGACACAATTTCCGTCAAATGGTCATAAAAAATTTCACGATTTTCATCAAATGATTGCAGGAAAATATAATAAGTTATTCAAAAGTTATAACACTCTATAAAAAGATCCACTACAAAGTAACTCCAACAAAAAACAAGTAGTCTGAGGTTTCTCGAAAGTCAATATTATCGGAATAAAGCTGGGTTCATGTTGCAATACCATAATTTAGGGAAGAAACGCTGCACCCGGTGTAATCTCCGCATCCTCTATTATTGACAGCGTTTTGAAAAAAAATCTGCATAATCGCCGCACCCGCCATAAATGCCGCAGTCAAAAGGAATTATTTTGCCTTATTTAGGAGATGATAACATAACCAAAATATCGCATAAATACGGCAAAATAAACTGAATTATTAGATTAATTAAATTATTAAAATAACTAATTGTCAAAAAATATGTAGGAATAAAATATGCATAATACAGAACCAATTTTCCGGAACTACCAAATTCATAATTTTTTTCCTGGAATTTTTTTGATATGTTGTTTACTATGTATACTGTAAAATCTGGAAAACACAGCTCCCATTTTGAACAAATTTGATTTTTCGAAATGTATATCAATGTGCTTGTAAACATATTTTTTCTTTAACAATATCAAAAAAGAAAAAAATTCCAAGCACAATTCCTTACTGCGTAACTAACGTATCTATGGAGAGTAGAGATGGGAAATATCGTTCCTTTTAAAGAATCGTTCACTGAAAGAAACAATTTCTTCTGAGTCGTCCTTTTTGGAATCTTTTTAAAAAGGAACTAATCTGAAAAAAAGAGCAACTCCGAGAATAAAGGAATGAATCAAAAAAATAGGAATGAGTCCAAGAAATAAAGGAACAAATCCGAGCAAAAAGGTACGAGTCCAAGAAAAAAAAGTAACAAATCCTAGAGAAAACGGAATGAATCCAATTAAAAAGGATAGAATTAAGAAAAAGGATTCCAAAGGAAAAAAACAGGTCCGAGCACCAATTTTAAAAAAATGAATGAATCTGGAAGCAGGGATGAAAGGTCACATTTATTTTCTTACGTATTTATCTTTTTCCATATCATTTCTTACCATTGACCTTAATTTCTTAGACAAATGATTTTGCTTTTGAGATTTCGTTTCATTGATATGTGTGTGCTATTAATTATCATAGTGTTATCGTGACCTACAAGAACAAGAAACTATTTTTTTCTGAATCAGTCCATTTTGAACAGAATCTGAGGAATCGGTCCTTTTCGGATATGTTCCAAAAAGGAACGATTACTCGGAGTCGGCCCATTTCGGAACAATTCTGAGGACTCGATCTTTTTCGAAGTCGTTTCATTTCAGAACGAGTCCAAGGAATCGGTTCTTTTCGGAGTTGTTTCATTTCGGAACGAAACCAAGAATTCGTTTCTTATCGGAGGCTTTTCATTTTGGAACAAGTCCAAGGAATCTTTTTTTTTTTTTTGGAGTCATTTCATTTCAGAACGAGTCCGAGGAATAGGTCCTTTTCGACTTACGGAAAAAGTGGCTTTCCAGTACTTTGTTTCTATAATGAAGTGCAATAAAAGCAAGCATCTATTGTCCCTTCCTGCTTATTCCAGTGACAGTATTTCTTGGAAAAGGGTGACTTACTCATGATGTATTGCATTTGTAAATTTAACGATCGGTAACATTGCGAACAGAGGGAAAAAGAAAGAAAAAAGGGGTTTTCTTTCTGTTGAAACACTGAATAATTTTCTCAATTTTCGTAAATGCTGCCGTGGTGTAAATGGTGCTTATATGAAAATTTCAACTTTTAAAATCGTAAACTTTGCGGTGTTTATTCCCTAAATTACGGTACTCTTTCCTTCAACTGAATTCTTGGAAAAAAGTAAGGAAATCTTTCGTATAAGATCCATTTGCGGTTTTTTCATAATAAAACTGAAGGGAGCGAACAAAAGAATTGCGGGATATGCAACCCATCCTTCTTGATGGAAAGATTTTTCTTTTGTCGGACATCTGTCTCTTTCCTGCAAAATTCATTAAGATTAAAAACACAGTGTCTCTAACAAAGAAGTCAACATCAAACTTTAAAAAGTGGTCAAATGTGTTTGGGCCTTAAGATCATCTGCTCTCCTTAGATGCGTTTAGTTACACAGAAAGGAATTGTGCTTGAATTTTTTTTCTTTTTTTATTATTGTTAAAAAAAAAAAAACTTTTTTGGGTCAAGCTTACAAACTGATATACATCTAGAAAAAATGAAATTTGTTCAAAATGGGAGCAGTGTTTTTTAGATTTTTACTGTGTATTTAAAGTAAAAAAAAAATTCTGGATCCTGAAGTTCCAGAAAATCAGTTCTGTAATATAAATATTTTATTCTTACATATTTGTTGGCAATTAGTTATTTTAATAATTTAATTAATCTAATAATCCAGATTTTTGCCATATTTATGCAATATTTTGGGTAGTTTAATGCTTCCTTAATAAAGCAAAATAATTTCTTTTGACTGTGGTGATTATACAGATTTTTTTTTTTTTTTTTTTTTTTTTTTTTTTTTTTTTTTTTCCCCAAGATGGTGTCAATATTTGAGGGTGCGGGGGTGTTTTTTCCTTAAATTACAGTAATAGTTTTTATAACCAGTATACATATTATTGATATAATTTAAAACCTTGTACTATGTATAGTTGTTAAATGACATGAAACTAAAAAAAAATAACGTACCTTTAGGTATCTTAGTAAAATGTGCGATTTTCAGAAACAATCTCTTTTCAAGATGCTTTTGTAGCAGTTTGCAATCTATATATTTGTAATTAATTTCCAGCAGAGATGAGTTTATTTTGTAAACCTACACTGTATATGTAAAATCATAGTGAAATGACTGATTAAATGATTGTGTTTCACAGCTATTCTTCCTAAAATAGTGAATGTTTGACAGTGAAATTAATATCAATGATCATTCATCCATAAAAAATTTGCAAATTTCAGAAATGGTTATAAAATTCTGAAAAAATTATCTGTTTTTGAGATATATATATATTTTTTCTAATTTAAATAACATTTTCCAATGATGGCAACAAAGTAACTTCAGTTTTGTGGCCAAAAAAAGGGACAAACTATAGGGATTACTTAATTTCTTTCCCCCTCCCCCAATTTTAAACAGAATTAAAATTCTTTTATTTCGAACATGACCTTATGATTGAAATAAAAAATGTTGAATAAAAAATCATTCCCTCTTTTAACTAATGACAATGTTTTGATTTAGATTCTGTTTTTCAAAAAAGAAATAAAATATTTACACATATTCGATCTGCAGAAATTATAGTTTAGAAACGTAAAAACCGCGTGTCATTTTTAATCTTTGTCATAAATTCAATTAACTTAAAATAATAATTCCACCACAGTTTTTAGTATTTTTTTCTTTTTTAAATTTACAGTGACATATACAGCCAAAATGATTTGATATTAATTTATACTAGAACTATCACAGTTATAGCATTGATGTATAGTATAAGTAATTATATTTGTATAATTATTGAAGTGTCACTATTTGTTTTCAATGTACATTTTTTCAAAATGTGTTTTTACTTTTTAACAATATAAAACTATTTTTTTAGCTCAAAATATGAATATGCTGTCATAGAATTCAGATGAAAAAGGACAGATGTGCTTAATTCCATGTGCCTGGATCGCAAAAGAAAATGGTAAAGAAGGGATTTTAATTGTCAGAACTTATAAATACTTCAAGTATTAACAGTAATCACATTGTTTACCATATTTTTGTTAATTGTAGTTCTTAATAAAGTAGAATCATCCAGGGTAATTCCTGGTCACTGAATTTCAGGTAACTCTTGATCATTTTCCCCTTTATTATAAAAATAACGATGGATCAAATTGTAAAAAATCTTATTGATACTTTGATCCTTTGCATTGAATATATGCTTAGAGTATTCATTTAGTTGAAATTTAATACTGATAAAATGTATTCAAAACGTCTACTCAAATTTCTGTAAAACAACATTAACCTTAATTCACTATCTAAAACTATATATAACCTTGATTACTATAAAATAAAATATATTGAAAACTGTTACTCAAATTTCTGTAAAACAACATTAACCTTGGTTCACTATATCCGAATTCGTTGAAAAAAGTTTTTTTTTTTTTTTTTATAATATATCATTGTTAAAAATAGTGATTGTAAATTATACATAATTTGCTTATAAATTATCTTATTAAGTAGATAATAAATCAGACATTAAATATAAAAATAGTTACTTTACTAAAATGATTATTTTATTTTTACATTCTATGCAAGTAATTCATGATTTTCGATTGAATACAATTCAATTTAAAGTAAAATTAATCGATTTTCTTAGCAACAAAATTAAAGAACTCATGAAACTTTTGTAAAATTTATTTTATTTTTGTGAAAAATAACTTAAAATGATATATGAAACCAGTTACTGAAATTCGAATCAAGCATTTATTAATAACTTTAGATCTTTCTGCTGAAGCTTAATTTTCTGCTAAACTTGATTTGTTTGCAATTTACACATTTTAAAATTAAAAAATATAAAAATAATAAACACCATCTTTTTATGAAATAGAATTTTGTGATGGAGACTGTTTTATAACGAAGAATTTTGTGAAGGGATCTGTTTTATTAAATGGATTTTCGTGAAGAGGTTAAATGGCCTTCAAATCTTACCTTTATTTGACCCCTGTGAGTGTAAGATATTTTATTCCATTTGATGAAGTTGTTCAACATTCATTGAAGTTAAGTCAGTTTACCCTCCCTCCCCCTTTTTTTTTTTTTTTTAATTTTTTAAATGATACATTTTAAGCAAAAATTTAAATTATGCGGTTCTATCACGTACTGTGTGCCATTAAAGCAGCGTTTTGTGTCTCCTACAGGCGACATCAGTATTGCAGTCAGTAGGAGTATTGTAATCAGTATTGCAGGAAACTGAGCCATGTTTGTTACTATCTTTGCTATAAATGTTTTTGAATGAAATCCATAATCGTTTGCAAAGGCTGCTATGTTAAAAACTTGCAATTTCAACAAAACTTTTTTTTTTTTTACTGTAATTTCTAAAATTTTTGCTATTGAAATCTGTATTTTTTTTCATGAGTTGTATACTGTCATTTTCCATGCTACATGCATTGTTCCAATGACATTTATAGTTTTGAATGTGGGTCTATTTTTATCTTAATTTAAATATTTTTTGCAACACTAACATATAGGATAAATTTTATTTCACATTCAATGTAACTTGCATCACACACAATCATGGGATAAAAAACTATCAACTGTTGTTTTTCATTATCACTACCAACATAAACTTTTATTTTATTGGAAAATACTGATGGTAAAACAAAACATTGGCATTTCTGTGTAAAGCATGTCAATTCAATTGTAAAATGTTTAAGTGCTCAAGTGTTAGCAAATCAGTTGATCCACTTTGTGTTTGAATTTCTTTTTCTATCAAGTAACCAAGAAAGTTCATGTGGTTTTCATCAGACATAAAAAACGACCCACAAAAATCTCAAACACTTATTTTATTCTTTGAAATAATCACCATTGGCTTCAATTACATGTTCAGAACGAGAAACAAGCTTATAAATACTTTTTTTGAAAAAATCTTTTGGTTTAGAGTCCGAAAACTGGGTTATAGTTTTTGTGACTTAATCTTGGGTTTTGAACTGCTGTTCCTGCAAGTGATTATCCATGACCAAAAACAAGTAATAGTCCAATGGGGCAATGTCCGAGGAGTAAGGTGGGTGAGGCAAAACTTCCCAGCCCAATGGTTTTATCACGTCCCTGGTTGCTTTGGCCATATGAGATCTGGTGTTATTGTGGAAAATAAGAACTCCTCTCCTGTTGACCAGCGCTGGCTGCTTTTCTAGCAAAGCAGCTGAAACCCTTTTCAACTGCGACAAGTAGACTTCGGTGGTGGTTGTTTTCCAGCTTTCTAAGAATTCATAGTGAACTACACCAACGCTAGTCCACCAAATACACAGCATTATTTTTTTTTTTTTTTTTCTTTTGATGGATGTCCTGTTTAGCAACCAATGAGACGGAACCAGAAGTCAACCAATGATGTTTTCTCTTTCGGTTTTTACCCATTCAGTCATTCCATACATTACCCGTCCACTTATCAAGTTTCCGTGACCTCCTAAGGCTATGAAGATGCAATTGGATGGTTTTGTCAGATATTCTAAACCTTTGCGCAAGGTCCTGGCATGTTAGATCAGGCTTCTCTTTGATTTCCTGTTTCAGCTAAACTTGGTCTAAGATGGATGGACAACCAACACAAGACTTGTCTTCAAGGCTCTCGTCTCCGAATGAAAATCTGCTGAACCCCTTTTGAGCGGTTCGTTCACTCACTGAAGTCTCTCCAAACAAGGAGCATGTTCTTCTAGCAGCCTCTGCAGCTTTGTTTCCTAATTTGAACTCATAGAGCAAAATAGGCCTCAAAATCTCCTTTGTCAATGACATCCTTTTCAACGATTGTACTTCCTACAAAACTGATAGCAAAACGTGAGATACGTTAAACAACTCTCTACTGATTGCAATTTAAAGGCAATGTACAGAAATGACGTCATTAGAATAAGTATGACCACACTTACGCAACAAAAGTAGCTGTTCTCAAAAACCACTTGAACTTTCTTTAGGGCTGCACCGAGTAGCACTTTGGCCGAGTACCGAGTAGTTGTGTATAAGAAAGAACTATCAATGCACATGAAGTGAGCTTTAAGAGTAACATGTCTGTGTAAATATAATAAACATATTTCTTTAACATATAATCATATATTTTTAATTAACTTTTAAATAATTTCTAATTAACTAATTTGAAATTTAATTATACAATCTTTAAAGGTAATTTTTAAAATTTTAAACAGTTTAAAGCAGTAGCATTATTTTTTTTTTTAAATGGAAAATAAAAGTGATACATAAAAATTAAATTCAACCAATGCAAATTAACTGATTCTTCAATTTACAAATTCATTTTAATACTGGAAATCTGTATCAAGAATGATTATTGGTTGCTGTAAGATTATAGTTGCTGTAATTTTGAATAATTCAAAGAACTGATGTTAAAAGTAATGATGTAAGCTTGCATTATTCACAATATGCAACTTACAATAAAATCAGGCTTATTGCCTAACAGGTTATTTTAGACATGTTAGCTCTAGCTAGAAACATTGTAGGAGAATTCTGACCATTCCATATAGTTGCACGCTCAAATTTCGAAAAGGTTCAGTTTCCTTGCCTGGATCCAAAAAGATTAATTATTAGAGTAATTAACTGTAATAAACCATAAGATGGAGCTCAAAATATAATATATTGAAAATGTTGTATGAATTAAAACAGCTTTTTTGCCTTTATACTGCTGAAAGTAAGATAAATTTAATTACAGTTTAGTAGCAATTACTGTGAAGTGTAATGAAATTGTTATTTTCATTCAGAGTAATCATATTGATGAGCTCAAATGAATAGATTCCCATATTAGGAGTTAAACTACCAATTAAAACATTCCTACATTATTTGGAAAAAGAAAGTTTCGGTCATTTTAATTGTGGTACAATGAAAGGCAGATTAAAAGTGAACTGGAGGGAAAAATTTGCATTTGTGTTTTTTTTTTTAACTTTTCCATATTTTATAGACATTTTTAATGTATTAAATAAAATTTTTTTGAATAATTGCAAATAATATACATTTATATTCAAATAACTTTTACAGATCAGTTATAAATTCTTTTGTCTTCAATAATATTATAAATAAATCAAAAATATTTAATTCAAAGCACCAAAATATTTTATTTCTTCTTGCAAATTAGTTTCAGTAGCCATAGCATACCATCATCGGTGCAAAATATGATGATGATGGTATGCTGTGGCGAAAAAAACTAGCTTGCAAGAAGAAATTAACTATTTTAGTGCTAAACTTTAATTTATTCATTTGTAATGTATTGTGCCTAATAATTTCTCATTGTAATGATAATAAATGCTTAGAAATTAAATCCTTACAACTACTCGGTAATGTACTCGGCAAATTGGCCGAGTACGCCGAATGCCGGGTAAATACCGAGTACTCGGTACGGCCCTAACTTTCTTGGTTACCTGATATTTTTAGATTATAAACATTACTTCAATATATATAGGGATGGTTATTTTCCTGTTAAACATTTTGATTTTTGTCCATTAGTTTTAAATATCCATGTTTAAGAATTCAATTTGGCAAAGTTGAAATCAATCATTTAGAAAATTAAGAACACAGTCAACATAGCAATATATTTTGTAGTTTCTAATTTGTTTGTCTCATTGCTGGTTTGTATTCATACATCTGCACTTAAAAAAAAAAATCTCAATTCTCTCTTTTTTTTTTTTCTTCCAGCTGCAGCCCGTCAAATACCAACTACCAGAACAGTCTTACAAGCAAATGTGGAAGATGTAAAGCTTTGGTTGCGCTCAGCAATCCAGTTCATCAGCGAGATTCATTATGATAACTTTTTTAATGTACCGTTGATTATGCAAATAAAAAAAGTTTTTTCATTAAAGTTTTTTCCTAAGTTATAGATATGTGTGTGTAAGAAAAAGGTAATGTCTTGCTTCACACTGATTGATATCTTTAGATTGGGCAAATAAAACTTAAATATAATGCACTATAGTTTATCTTAGCTTTTAGGCTACAAAAACATTTAGAACAAAATTTTTAAAATAAATAGGTTGTTTCAAATTTAACATTTTTCATATTTAATACTCATGATAGGACAGTTGGCCAAGCCAAATAAAGTTTTATGAGAACTTACATTGTTGTCATTGTTTATATTTTCATTAAAATGAACCTTGTAAACTATAGTTTTGTTACTGAAATTGATTGTAGTTAAGAAATTACTAGAAAGTTTTGTTTTCAAATAAATTCATTTGTTGGGGGGGGGGGGGAGCCAAGATCATTCAGCAGACCTTATTTTAATATTACATTTTGCTTAACCCTTTCGTGGTTATAAGCGCGTATACGCGCCCAGAATACCACTTAATTTGAATTACGAAATGCCATACTGACATCGGAATTTTTAAATGAAAATTTTAATTTTACAAAGAACGTAAAAAAAATTTTTTTATATATTATGAAATAAATTTGTTTTTAAATTCTGGTGTCATTCTATCATTTTAGTATTTTATGAATAGACGTGCTTTAACCGTCAAAGGGTTAAACAAAAATTAATAAAATAATATTTTAAGAATATACACAGTTTTTCACAGTATAAATTCATTCTGCAATTTTATTATAACTAGATGATTTGTTCCATGTATTTATTTAGTTATTTAGTTAAACAATCTAATAATATTTGCCAACAATAAAGGATATTCGAAATATTTAAGAACATTGCACTAACTGTCACAAACAAATTCTGGGATTATTTGTCTTAGTAATTACATAAAATTCCTTTTGGATGAAAACATACAACAGATGCATTAAAGATATCTCATTGAGATTTATTGTTTTGTATTCTCAATAAAATTATCAGTTTTTGTTTTGATGTTTTGGCAACAACCTTGCGAAAGGAATAACTGAAGTGAGTCTTGTAAAATTGGTGTTTTACTGTATTAAAAAAAAATATTTAAATGAAGGCAGGATAAATGCTGCCCTTAAAAATGTCTTGCATAGAAAATATAAGTATTAACATATTTGGTTAAACAGTGTTTCTATTCAACTAGAAAACATGGGAAATGACAAAAACTCAAATAATCTGAGAACTGCTTTTTTTTTTTTTTTTTTTAACCTGAAAGTCTGATTTTTATGTGCTACCATTCATAAAGATTGCCCTAAATTTTGAGGCCTTTCTGTAAAAAAAATTCGAATTTTTCACATAAAAGTAAAATTTTCACAAAAATCCACATGTTTATAACATAGATATTTTAGCTATACATATTTGTCACCATATATGCTAGAGTTGAACCTTTTTGATGTGTGCCCATTACTGAAATTTTTCTATTTAATTAAAAAAAAATATGAGGAACATACATGTAGATATTTACTATAATTATGGGGAAAAAATAGTTAATGCAATGCAATTATATTTCTATTTTGAAACTTAATATCAAGTTAACTATAATGCAAACTTGTTTGAAAAAAATTGAAATCATCAATAGATTAGAATATTATATGCCGCAATTAAATTTTTTCAATTTCCATTTGATTAAATTTCGAAAAGATTAATAGTGATTTTGTGTGATCTAACTTAATTTTGACTTAGAGAGAGTAATGTCGTGCCTTAGGTTCAAAGTCTCTTATATAGGCAGTATCTCTACGAAAGAATATGATGAAATACGAATAATAAAAAATTACAAACAAGCTGCCAAAATAATAATAATAATAATAATAATAAAATTAAATATAAAAAAAAACCTATCTAAAATTTTTAAAAGATGAATTGAAACCTGCACAACAAATTGCTTTTGTAAAAGCATAAATGATATAGCAGCACTGACTATAAATAAATGTTTAATATGTATAAATTCGTATGTAAATATAAGTTTATATAACTTTTATTAATATATTATTGTAGCTTAGCTTAATTACATATCTTAAATGAGTAAAAGATCCTTTAAATTCATTTTAATTGTATTTTAGCTTTTTTTTTATGTTGTGAATTGTAATCGGGAAATTTTGTTCTTCAAATAGAATATGAACTCTATTAACAGATATAAAAATGGATTGCATGAAGACTTATATTTACAAGTAATACAAAATAAAAATAATTTTTTGGATAGATTTCATTTCTTTTTATATTTATACCAGCGGTAATTATATCCACATAATATGTATCAAATCAATCCCAATTAAAGCAAAACTATTGTTCAGGGAGGATTGATTTGCATCCTAGAGGGCTCTAGGCATTGGCATAAAAAGTATTAAAGGACAAAAATTCAAAAGAATTTTTTTGAAAAATAAAAAAATTATTAAATGAATATTAATTTAGGCTTCCACAGAACCTTAGTTATAAGTGAAATATTGGATCTCAGAAATTTAAAAATACAAATATTTTGGAGCTCCCAAAATTGTTGGCCCTTGTCAGCGTCCCAGATGCTCTGCTGCAAATCAAACCCTGAATAAATATGCTGTCCCAGCAAGCAGTAATTGCTGGTCATGGGAATAAAAATGGTAGTAATGTGTTGGTCCAGCAAAGTGTAAAATCGTTATAGAGGATGTTACTGATTGAAAACTGCTGGTACAGCAAAAGTCCAGCAGCATAAACATTGCATGATGGCCTGCTGCTTTATCAACACTGCTGGGTGGATGTCTGCTCGTAGTAAAAACAAATCTGACTGATGGTTTACCCCTGTATAAAAATTGCAGGATAAGTGATGGTGGTGGATTAAAAGTGCTGACCCAGCAAAGAACTAGCAGTAGGTTAGAAGCTAATATTGATTAAAAACCGCTGGTACAGCAAAGGTCCAGCAGCATATACATTCTATGATAATCTGCCGCTTTATAAACATTGTAGGGTAGTTGTTGGCTCATAGTAATAAAAAGCAGTCTGACGGTGTACCAATGTATAAACACTGTAGGATAAGTGATGGTACTGGATTAAAAGTGCTGGCCCAGCAAAGGAATTGCTGTAGGATAAATGCTAGCACTGCAGGAAAACTGATGGATTGAAGCAATGTGATGGCATACCAATGCTGGCTTGCTGTTGGCCATCACTGATGGGCCACCTGCATTTCGGAGGGACACTTTAGTACAGGTTTAAGTAATGGCACCGTTGCACTTTACCGCTGATGGCACTGCTGGCTGCCATCTGTTTTCTAGCTGATGGCCCACTGTTTCTTTCTTTGCTGGGATAATAAAAGGATTTTCCGTATAACTTCACTTATGAAACTGTTTGTGCACCAAGATACACCTATGACAGAGCCATTATTGGAATAAAACCAAAATAAATTTTTTCGAGATGCGCCATTTTTCTTGCGGCTGAGCGATATTTCCAAGACAAACAAAGACCTAAATTTAAGATTCGCTAAAATATTTTTTGACAGGTGTGATACTTTTAGAAAAGAATTCATTATGACAACTTGACATTTAAAGCATCAGAGACGAGGGAGGCAGCAAGTCTATTTCTATTTTGTGTTACGCTCTACTGCATGCACACACCTCTTCTGCGGTCACAAATGGACACATAGCATAATAAAAGGATTTTCCGTATAACTACACTTATGAAACTGCGCTTGTGCACCAAGGTACACTTATGACAAAACCATTATTGGAATAAAACCCAAAATGAATTTTTTAGTGTTGTGTCCATTTTCTTGCGGATGAGAGATTTATCCAAAACAAACAAAGACCTAAATTTAAGATTCGCTAAAATATTTTTTGACAGGTGTGATACTTTTAGAAAAGAATTCATCATGACAACTGGGCACTTAAGCATCAGAGACGTGGGAGGCAGCAAGTCCATTTCTATTTTGTGCTACGCGCTACTGCATGTCCATCCCTCTTCTGCGGTCACAAATGGACACATAACAAAATAAGAAGATATTCCGTAAAACTACACTTATAAAACTGCTTGTGAACCAAGATACACCTATGAAAGACCTATTAGTTTAATAAAACGAGAAATGAATTTTTCCGAGATGTGTCATTTTTCTTGCGGGTGATTGTTATTTCCAAGACAAACAAAGACCTAAATTTAAGATTCGCTAAAATATGTTTGACAGGTGTGATACTTTTAGAAAAGAATTCATCATGACAACTTGACATTTAAGCATCAGAGACGAGGGGGGCAGCAAGTCCATTTCTATTTTGTGCTACGCTCTACTGCATGCACGGGTTGCGGACATAATCCCCGCGGACAAAATCTCCACGGACAAAATACCCTCGGACAAAATCCCCACCGGACAAAATACCCACGGACAAAATCCCCACGTGTATTTAGAATTGTAATACTATTTTATAAAACATAATTTTATTGATAAAGATTCTAATAAAAGTAAAATTAATCCAACTGAAGAATTTTGCGTATCTTACAGAATTTTTTTAACATAAAAAGAAATATAATTGCATTAATAAATAACATAGTAGATAACTCAGAGAGTAATGCCCCGTAGTTTGATGGTCACAAAATTGAGCAACTGAAACCTCAGGATTTAATCAACTGATATATGATGCATTTGTATGCATTATTGTCTTTTAATTTATCATGAATCTTTAGGATAGAATTTTTACTTTATATTTTAAAATGTAGAGATAGATATTTTCACACTTTTTCATTCATTTATTGTTTTAATTGTAACTCACCGTGTTGGAGTTTTTAATAACTCGTTAATTCTGCGTTGACATTGTCATAAGCAGTAAATAGTCGCACTTTAGAGCTATTACAGCGAATATACAACTTATATATTGTATGTGCTCATAAGAAGCCATATCATTCACGCGAAATACAAATTTGCTAATGTTAATTCTATGTAGATTTTTTTTTAATTTCTTTGAAGATTTTTCTTAATTTTAATTTTTATTTACTGAGTTAAAATTTTGATTTTTTAAAATTTAATTATATAATTTGTAAACAAAATCACATAATGAAACTACCATAAATATTGAAATGAAAAAAACTTCTTTAAACACCATAAAATAAGTTAACTGCGCAAGGCCTTTCGAAAGAACTTAGTCTTTCTTCGTCAGGCGCAAAAAAGACGTGCGTCCACAATGAATGTAGCGGCACGACTGAAGGGGAATGCGGGAGGGAGAGGGAGCAAGCAGAAGGAACAGCCAATAGGAAAGAAGAAGGCAACAGCCAATCACGGAAGAGCATAAACAAAACTAGATAGACAATGAAGGAGAGGAAAGGAAGAAGGGGGGAAGGGAAATGGGAAAAAAGCGGGGTAAATTAAAAAATTAACTAAAAGGAGAGATTAAAATGAAATAAAATGTACGCAAAAAGTATATAAATTAGTAATAATAAAAATAAATAAATAAATAAAATAAAATAAAAATACATAAAAATAAAAAATAGTTTACAATTATAAACACACATGAATATACCTGAAAAATAGTATACATAATATATATAAAAAAATAATAATAATTAAATAAAAAACTTAATTATGAAGCAGTGCTGAAAAGATTCTTCCAGGCAACGGAGAGGGTTTTAGAATCAGATTTATCATTAACAATAATATCACGATTAATATAAATAGCTAAATTTTCAAGAAAGTCTAACTCAGAGGAACTATTGGCATTAAAAATAATTTTAGCAGTTTGAAAATTGAAACTATGGCCGGAATCCCAAGAGTGTTTAGCAACAGAAGATTTAGAAATTTCTTGATTAATGACATACCGAGAGTGTTCTTTTAGGCGTTTTACCATAAATATTATATATATATTCAAAATATGGGTAAAATGAAATCGTTATATATATTATTTGCAGAATTTCACTTTTTCTTTCACTCAAATAAATAGGAATATAAACACTTTAATTTTCATTCAGCATTTTTGGAAATACTAATTTAAATAAAAATTAAAAATACTTAAATTAAAAATATGAAAAAAAAAAACTTAAAAAAAAGTCATATTTTTAAAAGTAATTTTTTTTTTTTTTTTTTTTTTTTTTTTTATTTGTTGAATCAAAATTACTGTTAAAGAATTAAGAAAGACATATTTCAAGTTTGAACCATTTATCTGTAACGATTCTTGACTTATAACAGTTTATCTAAGAGAAATATTGAATAAACCCATCCTGAAGAAAATCGCACTTTCGTTGTTTCCATATCAATCTTTGGTGGAAAGTGCTAGATTTTGAAAAAAAACCAAAACATAAAATTTAATATTTCCTTTCTCCAATTAAGATAGAAACATGATTTAATTGTCATTTTAAGCAAAATAATAATAATAATAATTATTATTATTATTATACTGTTTATTTTATTTATTTTATTATTTATTTATTTATTTTTATTTATTTTTTTTTTTTTTTTAAAGGAAAATGGGAAGATTTTCGCGTCTTGAATTCAAGCTGGTTTTAAGACTGTTTACGAAACTATTGCAAAATCAGTATTCATGTTTCGAAGGGAAAATTATAAAAAACATATACTAGTTATTCCGATTTTTTTTTCTTTCAGGTATGGATATTATATTTTCAGGTACGTGTCGATCTATCTAACTGCATTTTCAAATGATTTTTTTTTAATCATTATTATTATTCCTCGATCCGAAATGGGCTGTTATCTTTTTTCAAGTTAATTCTTTATTTTTTACTCAGAATTTTTTGAGAATTTTAAAAAATGGGCTTCTTATCCACAATTAAAAAAAAAAAAAAAAAAAAAAAAAACCCAAGAAATTTCACATTTTTAGTTACAATAAAATAAACACACATGCACAGACACAGGGTGACTCATATTTATCGAAACAATAGGCTATCTCTTTAAATATTGCCCCTAGACACAATACTTACAGTTGCAAAGTTTCTTTTTTTTTTTTTCTTACTTATTTATTGCCTAAGTGGGGCAGAATCAGAAAAGGGTGCAAAGTTTGATAAAATAAGTTGCAATTACACAGGGGGACTATTTAGGGAAATACAAAAATTAAATTTTTATACGGCCCTGGTTGGTTAAAATTTCCCCTTAAGAAGTTTTTATTTAAACAATAACAAAAAAAATCTATCTTGATTCCTGCAAAACTCATAGAGTTATGGGTGTATTTCGATTCAAACTGCTTATTTTCAGATTTATTTTTAAATTCATTTTTTCTCTCAAATGCATCAAACTGGCAAATTGTCTTATTTAGAAAATACACAAGGTGCCGTGATTGTCGATTCTTTGATAAATGCAGAGAATATTACAAAAAAAGCAATCAAAAACGGCTTTTTGAACAGATTTTTCCGAAGCGAGAGATTTGGGAACGAAAAAAAGGGTCATACTGAGGAGGTAATTGTTTATAAATCAAATTCTAATAATTGAGCGTAAAATGACATCACACGGCACCTTATATGTCTCTTCAAAAATCACCTCAGCAAGTTTCATGTTTCTACTTTTAAAAATGTGTCTGAAATTGTATCGGAAAATTTTGAGCTGTTGAAGGTGGAAAAGCGTTTTTTCGAATACACCCTTATGTCTATTTTAATAATTTGCGGGGTTTCAAGGGATCAGACACAAATGGAAATGCGTGTTATTCAATGCACAATGTTACTGTAAATGTATCAAGGAAACATTCATTTTTCTTTTATTTATTTATAGTTAGAATTTTGAATGCTTTGAGATGGTTAACCATATAATTTGTAAACAGAATCACATCATAAAACTTTTTTAAAAAATAAAAATGCATTTTTTTTTTTTTTTTTTTTTTTTTTTTTTTTTTTAAGAGTAGTTTAAAACTGTTATTAATCAAAGTTTCATTCGTCAAATTGAATTTTTTTCTTTTGATTAAGTACCTTATTTTTTATTTTGATTTAGCATTTTAAATAATATTTATTTAAAAAAAAATTAAAATATTTAAAATAGCAATTTAAAACTAATCGGATGTGGCAATCCCACAACTTCTGTCTCATGCATGTGAATATTTCAAAAAACGCAACCAATGCGCGAAAATAAAATAACAAACTATACTCATCATGAGGATTCTAAGGACATGAAATTGTATGCATTATTTCTTGAATTAGACAATTGCAATATTGGAAAAAATGCAACATAAAAAGCGCCACTTGTTGGGTAACTTATACCAAAACATAAAGGGCAATAATATTGATCAAACTATATCTGAATCTGAAATTTGTTGAAAAAATTCGTGCAATAGCTCTTGGATTAGAACTATTGAAGTAATCGGGAAAAATTCAGCATTGCAGCATCACCTGTTGGGTTATTGACACTAAACAGAACTAGTTCATACCACGGATTTACTAAATCTGAAGTTTAATGAAAATCCGCATATTAGTCATTGAGATAGAGCTCTTGCAAACATCGTAAAATAATACAACATAGCAGTGCCACCTGTTGAATGATTTACAACAATAACTCATCAGTTTCAGTGTATATCAAGAACTATCTGAATATGCATTTTTATTGAACTCCGTGCATTACTTTTTGAAATACAGCTATTGCAAAAATCCTGAAAAATGCAGCATAGCAGCGCCACATGTTAAGCAATTCACATAGAAATGTAAACAAAACTATTTGATATCATGGGTTTACTGAATCTGAAGTTTAGCGGAAATCCGTGCCTAGAGATTAGGGGAAATCCTAATGAGATATAGATGTTGCGTAAATTTTAAGAAAAAAATGCAGTATAGCAGCGCCATTTGTTGAGAAATGTACACCAAAAACAAATCAGCAACAATTTATATCAGGGACTACCTGAATATAAATGTTTAGCAAATTCAGTGCATTAATTCTTGAGATACAGCGCCCTCAAAACTTATGTCACAGACAGAGCCATAGACTCATAAACAGACATTTTGTAAAAAAAAAAAAACTGCTTTTTGGAATCTCTGACACTTAAAACGTAAAAAACTGGAATTCGAAAATTTTCATGAATCCAACACTTTTTTCATATAAAAATAAAAGAAAGCAAAAACATTAATTATTAACAATTTGGAATATTTTCTTTTAGACATCTTACAAAACGCACATGGATAAGCAAAATAGATGTTGCAAAGAAATATTCGTATTTACCAATGTATCACTTTTCTTATTATTATCCTTCTAGTAATTTTTCTTGAAGATGTGACCATTTTTGTGAAACTTTGCATATAAATGTGAGTAGTACTGGGTGTATAATTTATGCATACATATAATACATATGAAGTTTAGCACTAGCCACTTCCACATTATTCACAAAAAATTCTATCATTCATCATGGGAGATCATTCCAAAATATTCATTGCCCACCCCCCTCCCCTTACCCCCGTCATAGCCGTACTCGGACCCTGTTTCCTTTATGTTTAACAAGATACTTTGCATTTAACATTTCATTGCTAAGACTGTGGTAAATCAGTAGTACATTTTTCCACCCCCTCCCCCACCCTCCGCAGAGTACCAAGAATTCCGAAATAAATTAAAAATCATCATCAGGTGATATTATTTACTAAAAATATGCATTTTCTAAAATTGATCCAGAAAGGCTGTTATAGATTGTATACTCCCTCCTCGGTGAATGAAAGGGGGACAAATTAAAACAATCATTAAATCTTTGAAAAAAAAAAAAAAATGATCTTAAAAATATTAATATTTGTATAAACGAGATCTAAAATTTAAACTAAATTCGAAGCATTAGACAGACTTTAATACATTTAAAAAACAATTAAATTTAAGAATATATATATATCAATTAAGAAAATAATCAATTTTAAAAATTGTTTCATATTTAGTGTAAATAGTCTTTTATTTCAGACTTTAAAATGTACATGTATATTTAAGAAATATAAAATATCTCTTCCAATTGTCACTTTCATTTTTCAAATAAGATTAAAACATTTTTTAAATGTTTAGAGATCCTTTTTGAAAAAGAAACTTGGTCAAAATAGAGCTTTTATTCAGGAAAGAGGGTGTTTTGTCCGGTGGAGTTTTTGTCCGGTGGGTATTTTGTCCGGTGGTGATTTTGACCGCGGGGATTTTGTCCGTGGGGATTTTGTCCGCGGGGATTTTGTCCTGGACTCTGCATGCACACACCTCTTCTTCGGTCACAAATGGACACATAGCAAAATAAATGGATTTTCCGTATAACTACACTTATGAAACTGCGTTTGTGCACAAAGGTAAACCTATGACAGAACAATTATTGGAATAAAACCCAAAATGAATTTTTTAGTGATGTGTCAATTTTCTTGCTTTTCTTGACAAACAAAGACCTAAATTTAAGATTCGCTAAAATATTTTTTGACAGGTGTGATACTTTTAGAAAAGAATTCATCATGACAACTTGACATTTAAAGCATCAGAGACGTGGGAGGCAGCAAGTCTATTTCTATTTTGTGCTACGCGCTACTGCACGCCCTTCATCAGATATATACCTTTGATTGTCATATAAGATGCTTTCCGCGAACGCGATTGGGATCGCCTTATAGCTACTGATAACCATGGAAGAACGAATATAAATATTCTTATAATATTATATATAATATTATAATATTATATAATATTATATAATTACATTCCGGACCGATTTTTCCGAAGCGGGAGATTTGAGAAAGAAAAAAGGGGTCATACTGAGAAGATAATTGTTTATAACTCAAATTCTAATTAATTGAGCGTAAAAAAATATCACTCGGCACCTCATACGTCCCTTCAAGAATCCTCTCAGCAAATTTCATGTTTCTACGTTTAAAAATGTGTCTGAAATTGTATCGGAAAATTTCGAGCTGTTGAAGATGGAAAAGCGTTTTTTCGAATACACCCTTAAGGGTGTATTCGAAAAAATATTTTTCTACCTTCAACTGCTCAAAGTTTTCTAATACAATTTCAGACTCATTTTTAAAAGTAGAAACATGAAACTTGCTGAGGTGATTTTTGAAGAGATGTACAAGAGGCCGTGTGATTTCAATTTTGTGTTCAATTAATTAGAATTTGATTTATAAACAAACATTTTCTTAGTATGACATTCTTAGTATTTCATTTTTTTCGTTCCCAGACCTTCAGCTTCGGAAAATTCGGTTTAAAAAGCTGATTTTGGTAACTTTTTTTTTTTTTTTTTTTTTTTTTTTTTTTTTTTTTTTTTTCAAAAATTTGATAATTACGTCACATTGAGTAGTTTCTAAATAAGAGAATTTGCCAGTCTGATACGTTTAGGAGCAAAAATGAATAAAAAATATAAATCAGAAAATATGCAGTTTGGATTGGAATAAACCCTTAGAGCCATCACTTTGTTTCTTTTTCTTTCGCTTTTCATATTCATTCCAGTTTTGATTCCAATTACAATCTGCATTTCCCCCCCGGGTTATTTGCTCGTTTTCATTTGTGTTCTATCTTCTACTGCATCCAGCCAAACAATTGTGACAAAATCCCTAAAAGTAAAAAAAAGAGAATGAATAGAGAAATAATTAAATATTTTACTTTAGAAGTATACATACAAGTCTAACTCATCTTTATAATTTTCATCGTATTTATAAAAACTAAATGAAAAAAAACTGATATGGACAAAATGATAAATTTGAAAAAATAATTATCGAAAAAAATTGTGAATTTTTAGTGCTTAATTTGTCAGCTTTGGTATAGAATAACACCATTGACTTTACAAACTTAAGAAAATGTTTTTGTTTTTTTTTCCTTTTTTTAAGGTATAAGAATATAAATTTTGAGAACTTTACTTGATCAAAGTTACTCATTGATATATTAATAAGATGCTAAAACTATGATAATCTGATATAGGGGACAGGGGGGCACGTTTGAACTGGGGGCACCATTGAACACTCTAAATATTTTCCTTCAAATAAATTATTTTTAAAAAATGTATATGGCAATACATTACTGCTGCTTCAAAGGAATAATTATACAAAGCTGTACCATTTTGTATGAACAGTACTGTCTAAACAAGATATGTATTTTTCTCCCTCTTGAATCTAAACTTAAGGGTGTATTCGAAAAAACGCTTTTCCACCTTCAACAGCTCGGAATTTTCTGATACAATTTCAGACACATTTTCAAAAGTAGAAGCATGAAACTTGCTGAGGGGATTCTTGAAGGAACGTATGAGGTGCCATGTGATGTCTTTTTAAGCTCAATTCATTAGAATTTGAGTTATAAACAATTACCTTTTTAGTATGACCTTTTTTTTCGTTCCCAGATCTCCCGCTAGGGAAAAATCGGTCCGAAATGCCGTTTTTGATTGCTTTTTTTGCAATATTTTCTGCATTTATCAAAGAATCGACAATTTACAAAATATCAAAGAATCGACACCTTGTGTACTTTCCAAATAAGAGATTTTGAAAGTTTGGTGTATTTGAGAGCAAAAATGAATTCAAAAATAAATCGGAAAATAAGCAGTTTGAATCGAAATACACCCTTAAGAAAATAAAGTTGTAAGATTTTCTTTTACAAACTTCTATCCCTAAAATTTCAATTTATTATTCAATGCCTAAACAAAGATGTTAGCTTTAGTTTATAAGCTTTATTTTATTCAAATTCTTCAGCAGAATTGAGTAAACCGTTGTAATGTTGAACTCCATGTAATGGGGCACCATTGAACAGCGAAATAACACCGAATAAACTGGTGATAAATAATAATTGAAATAATTAAAAGAGAACACTTAAAACTATGAAGTAAAGAGTTGTTAATGCATTTAAATATTATTATTTCTGAATTTTTTTTTTTTATGTGAAAAGAGGTTAATTAAGAACTTTAAAGAACATGGACTTATACTGCTAACAATTCTTGTTACTGCACACATAGATTCCAACCTCTATATGCATCAGTGATGGGAAATTTCAAATCTAAATTGAATCAAATCTAAATTCATTTATTGGAAAATTGCAAATCCTTGATACAAAATAATGATTCATGATTTAACAGGTTTCCAAACATTATTTCTAGTTTCCGTAACGGATAAGATGGAATTTTATATCAGGTCTCTTAAAAAAATAGCGAATGAAAAATTTTAATTTGCCTGAAGCATCAGATATCACATTGGTGTACTTCAAGGATATTGTAAAAAAGTTTTTACAGCCAAACACAACTGGGGGACACTTTGTGTTTTATCAACAATGAGTTTTGACATCAACTTTGATGGATTTAAGTTTGGTTAAATAACAAAAAAATTGGTAATTTCAAGAAAATGTAGTTATTTAATTTTATTCATATTACTTTATATTTCTGTAACATATGCAACTTTTTATAAAAACTCTCAATATTTTCAAATTTTATTCATTTGTTCAAAGGTGCCCCTTGCTTGTTCAAAGGTACCCCTACATGGGGCAGGTTTGAACAAAAATCTTTCAACTTTTAAATCCTCACAACTTATTTAATTTCTTTGGAAAATGTTTAATTTATGGTTCATATGATGAAGAAATGCATTGTTTTTATTGTGCAATATTTAAAACTTAATAAATATAATTCAAATAAGAAATATATTCATTTTCAGAAAAAATGTTCAATGGTGCCCCCCTATCCCCTATATTTTAGAAGTTCAATATGGAGAGAAATTGAAAAGTGTATTTAATACTCAATCTAATACGATAATTCAATTTGCATTAGCATTTTGAGTTTAATCATTTCAACATTGTTAACAACATTTTGTCTTTGATTTACAATTCAAAACTGATCAAGCTATTGGTAAAAAATCATTATTAAGCATCTATCTATTTCACTTTTATGCTCAAAATGAAATGAATTTTCAAATTGGCTATGATAACGTAAAACATCGAAGAAATATAATTTACCCTCGAAGACGGACACTGGATCTGATACACCGAGAGTACGTATGGTTTTGTACTATTGTCACCACACTGTAAAAAAAAATATGGGTTTTCACATAAATATATTAAGTATCTTTACAGACATTATTATAGTTACTAGATAATCTTTAGTAATCAATCGCTTCGCAAAACATCACACAAGTATTTGTTGTACAGCTACTCATCAAACTGCTGTAATTGACGCGGAGTGTTGAATCAACCAGTCAACAAACCAACCTCTAAGGTCTTTGGCCAGCCCGCCGGCGAGCGGCGAAGTCGCTACCCGTAAGACATGGTGACGTCACGGTGACTTCGTTGTGAAGTCACACTGTGACTTTGTGACCGTCGATGTGACGTCACGTGACGTCGATGTGAAGTCACAGTGACTCAAATGTGAAGTCGTTATGGCCGTTTTAGAGCTTGTTTGTGACGTCACATTGTGACCACTTTGTGACGTCACAATGTGACCAATTTGTGAAAAGTGTGTCATTTGTGACGATTTTGTCATTAACATGGTGACGAAAGTGACAATGCTTTCAAGTCACATTGTGACCAAATTTTGAAATACAGGGTGAGTCCAAAACTATGGAACAAACATCGAGGGGGTGGTAGGATTCGCTATAACAAATAATGATGGCACAGAAATATATGACCGGAAGTGACCCGTCAAGACGCTACACTAGTCACTAAAAAAGACCCGGATGATAATGTTAAGTCTATGGGGGGGGGGGGGGCGTTGTTTTCAAATATCTTGCTCAAATTTCAATATTTTACATGATATTTTTTCCATGGGATAGCTGAGGACGATCCACAACCGGGCTAATTTTTACTTTTTCGATTTTGGTTATATTTTTTTATATTAAGATAGTTTCAGTTTTAGAACCGGTTTAAACTGGTTCTGAAAGTTAAAGTATTTTTCTTTTAATCTGTAACCAAAATCAAAAGAATAACAACCAGCCCAGTTGCAGATCGTCCTCAGCTATCCTATGGAAAAAAAATATGCGAAAATATTAAAATTTTACCGAGATATTTGAAAATAGCGCTCCCATACACTTAACATTATAATCCATGTCTTTTGCAGTGACTAGTGAGGCGTTTCAACGCGTTACTTCCAGTCATACATTTCTATGCCATAATTATTTATTATAGCGAGCTCTACCACCTCCCTTAAAGTTTTTCCCATTATTTTAGACTCACGTTGCAGATCATTTGTGACAAAATTTTCTGTGATGATTCTGTGACGATTTAACTTTTCTTAACGATTGTCTAACAATTTAAAAGAAACAGGATCTGCTGAAACTATAACTCCATGCCATGTTCCTGTTAAAATAGTATTTGACTCCTAAAATCATAAATTGACAATTTATGAACAAATACTGTATAATATATAAAAATAGTTACCTAAAGTAAGGAGACTTTCTTCTAAATTAAAGTTAAAAATTCGATTTACCTCACATGCCTTACAACTCTGGTGTTGTTTTCAAAATTTGAAAAATATTACCTTTCAAAAATATTTACATATTTTCTCGCCACATGCTGAAAATTGCATAGCTTCAATTTTATTTATAACCCGTAAGACATGGTGACGTCACGGTGACGTCGTTGTGAAGTCACACTGTGACTTTGTGACCGTCGATGTGACGTCACGTGACGTCGATGTGAAGTCGCAGTGACTAAAATGTGAAGTCGTTATGGCCGTTTTAGAGCTTGTTTGTGACGTCACATTGTGACCACATTGTGACGTCGCAATGTGACCAATTTGTGAAAAGTGTGTCATTTGTGACGATATTGTCATTAACATTGTGACGGAATAGTGACGAAAGTGACAATGCTTTCAAGTCACATTGTGACCAAATTGTGAAATACAGGGTGAGTCCAAAATCATGGAACAAACTTTGAGGGGGCGGTAAAACTCACTATAACAAATAATGATGGCACAGAAATATATGACCGGAAGTGACCCGTCAAGACGCTACACTAGTCGCCAAAAAAGACCCGGATGGTAATGTTATGTCTATGGGGGGGGGGGGCGTTGTTTTCAAATATCTTGCTCAAATTTCCATATTTTACATGATATTTTTTCCATAGGATAGCTGAGGACGATCCACAACCGGGCTAATTTTTACTTTTTCGATTTTGGTTATATTTTTTTTATATTACAATAGTTTCAGTTTTAGAACCGGTTTAAACTGGTTCTGAAAGTTAAAGTATTTTTCTTTTAATCTGTAACCAAAATCAAAAAAGTAAAAATCAGCCCAGCTGCAGGTCGTCCTCAGCTATCCTATGGAAAAAAAATATGCGGAAATATTAAAATTTTAGCGAGATATTTGAAAATAGCGCTCCCATACACTTAACATTATAATCCGTGTCTTTTACAGTGACTAGTGTGGCGTTTTAACGCGTCACTTCCAGTCATACATTTCTATGCCATAATTATTTATTATAGTGAGCTCTACCACCTCCCTTAAAGTTTGTCCCATTATTTTAGACTCACGCTGTAGATCGTTTGTGACAAAACTTTCGTTAACACTGTGATGATTCTGTGACGATTTAACTTTTCTTAACGATTCTCTAACAATTTAAAAGAAACAGGATCTGCTGAAGCTATAACTCCACGCCATGTTCCTGTCAAAATAGGGTTTGAGTCCTAAAATCATATATTGACAATTTATGAACAAATACTGTATAATATATAAAAATAGTTACCTGCAGTAAGGAGACTTTCTTCTAAATTAAAGTTAAAAATTCGATTTACCTCACATGCCTTACAACTCTGGTGTTGTTTTTAAAATTTTAAAAATATTGCCGTTCAAAAATATTTATATATTTTCCCCACATGCTGAAAATTGCATAGCTTCAATTTTATTTATAACTGACACACATTTTGTAATATGTTGTTCAAACTGTTTAATCTTTTTGAACTTTTTTAAAAAAAACTTTTACTCGCTTTAATATCCACAAATTTCAGCGCATATCTAAAACTGTACAGCTTGCCAATATTTCTGACCAATAATCCTGATGTCTATAAATATATAGGGTGGATGCTCCAGTTTTGGCCACATTAAGAGAAAAGTTGAAATGGAAATTTTATAGTTTTAGACTGGATAAAGCATATTAAATCGCAATAACAGTATTCTTTAGTAAATTTAGTTGTCTTTCTGTTAATTATAATAACTTTTTATCAAATATTTTAGTTTGTGAGTAATAACTCGTTAAGTAATTTCTTTCAATTTGCACCAGTTTTGGCCACCCCTGCACCAGTTTTGGCCTCCCTAATGTCTTGTAATTTTGCAAAAATTTTAACTGATAAGTAAAAATAAAGCATTTTTGTGCAAAATCTGTTTTACCACACACATATTTGTTTGTTGTATAAAAAAGATTTGTATTTTTTAAAATGAAATCATAAAAACATCGAATAAAATATACTTAAGCTGATTTTAACTGAACATTTAAATTTAAAAACAAAAAAATATATTTAATTCATAAAAAAGACTTATAGGACATAAAAAGCTTATTTTAACATTTTGCATATTTTCATTTATATATATCATATGTTATACTATACCAATATTTACAGTTATATGACTAGAATCTTGAAATTATTCCATTTTTACATGAAATAGTATTTTGACAATCTCTAAAATCCATTTTTTCAACTGATTTTAAACTTTAATTCCTCGTACTTAGCTGCCTGTCAGCCTAATCATTTGGAGTTAGTTTTCTTCAAACCTTAGATTTCCTTGTGTAAATATTGGCTAGGATCTTAGAAAGACCTTCACAGACGGCATCCCCCTTCTTTTCGGCCCATATCTCTCATATAGATAATTGGCCATCATAAATAGCACAACCCTATTACTTGAGATTCAAAAATAGTAAAAACTGGTCTCCATTCTGTAAACTTGTGTTGCAAGGTAGAACGAGATACTACAAAACTTAACCATCTTGAAAAGCTGACAATGAATTTTGAAAAGCCATAATTTTACTTCCTATCTTATAACAGTGTTTAATCTAGACCATTTTTAAGAGTACAGAATTGTCTTTTTTAAACTTGTTAAAATGAATCCTATTTATAGTATAAAGATTTTCACATTATTTGTTATTTCTAAATTCATGTGCTTGAAATTTTGCAAAAGTTATGCAACTTCCTCATTTTGTTTTGAAAAAATACAAGAAACCACTAAATCATGCTGTAATTTTATTGAACTTTTAAATTTATAATTCATAAAACATTTCTAAATATATTGCTGAAATTTTCACTATAATTAGTCTTGTGGCCAAAAGTGGAGCCTAATGTTGTGCCATTTTTGGCCACACCATGGCCATAACTGGTACACATAGCAAATTTAAAGTACCAGTTTTGGCCACCCCTACTTTAAACTGTAAAAATAATTAATTTAAATATGAAATTGCAACAGAGAGAAAGCCTACTTCATAAAGCTTCATAGCAATTTGTTTCAGAACAAATAAAGTTCGATAAATGCCTAATATTGAAAGATTGTGAAAACTTGTTACCTAAGCAAAAACCTTAAAATATGTGAGTGCAAACTATAATTTTACACTTTTTTTTTTTTTTTTTTTTTTTTTTTTGCAAGTCATTTTTTATCAAGAAATAAACAAATGGGATTGGAAATAATAAAAGAGTGTTAGATTAAGGAGTAAGAATGCATATAATTTGTTAAAATCAATTTACAGCCTAAATAGAGGGTAAAGCATTCCAATGTGGCCAAAACTTGTGCAGTTGTCAAAACTGAAGCATCTACCCTATATCTTTTAATTATCTTTTGTTGTAATTTTCCAACTGATTGAAAAAGTATCCAGGTCAGGATTCGAACTAAGCAGTCTTTCGCGCAAATTGTCAATACTTTGTCGACTGAACTATCCTGGAAGAATCTGACGCACACAATTCACACAGTGAATACGAACGCATACTTATCATTATTATATATAACCCTATGTAATAATACTTTAATTTTTTTTTCAAACTACCCGTACGATAAATGCATACTATTCGTATGAGTATATAATGATATTTCTCCGGGTGAATTGTGCGTGCTAAGTTGCTCTGTTGGAAGAGCATTGGCAGCATACATCGAGGGTCTCTAGTTCGAATCCTAACCTAAACACTTTTTTACTCATTTTGGAAAATTAATATTCGTTTGATTAATTTACCAAATCATTCTGTTAAATATAATATAGAATTATCTTTTGATAAAACTACGTGAAGTTTATGCGCAATATTCGTAATATACAGATTTTATTTGAAAATCGAGTACAAATGAAGATGAGGCAATTAGTTCTAGTATTACGCTTAGTTATTTTCTTACTATAGTGGCCTGTGCGCATGTATGATTACACCAAGGTTTAAATTCGTAGTTGAACTCATATATATATATATATATATATATTGTATATGTCATATAGTATAGATGTGCCGGTAAAGGACACCCTTAAGAAATTTTTTTTAAGTTTCATTATTAATAGTTATAATTATTAGATTTCATTTTTTTGTATTAGATGAATCTATTAATAATATTTAAGTATTCTCAGCCTCACTTCCCAATATTAGACAAAATTTTATTGAAAATAATAGAAATACATCAAACACTAAAAATTTCAGCAATGTACATCCCACAAAAGTGTACATGTAATTGTTTTTATGACTATTTAGAGCCAGGATTTAATGAACACATACTAATGAAACAAAATTGTTATTTTCAACACAATTTAACAATTAAGATATCAAAAATTAATAAAATAATGCGATAATTACTCATTTTTTAAAATCAATAATTGTTATTACCACAAAATCGATATCTTAATTATTTTAGATACATGGTTTAAAATAATAAATGTCATGGAATTACAGTTATCAAATTTTTGGGATTATGAGAAATTCAGAAAGGTAATAAAATAGTTTTACAAAAGTATTTTTGCAATATTAGTGCATAAATTAGTATATTTATCACTATTTTCAACATTTAAACAACCCCAAACTCTTTTTTTTTTAATTATAACGTTAACTTTTGATTATGTGTATATTTTTTAATTTATTAAAATGTGATTTTAACCATTGTCCGACTACTGTTAGCTTTACTTTACTTTATTTTATTTGTTTACATTAAAGTTCCCAGGCTCTAGAGTCGGATGTTTTAGAAGACATAAAGTCTACAGACATAAGGTAATAACGACACTTTATTTATAGTTAAAGCATAATAGGTACATTGTAAATCTTCCAATACATTTATTGCGATTATAATTAATAATATAATACAGGATTTTAAAGGATGCCTAATATGATAAGGTTGCTCAAAAACTCAGGAAGGAACCCACTCACCTCTTAGATATACTAGGAACGTCATCGTCGGGCGTCAAGCACATCCCCATACCGGTGCTCATATCCCCACCATCAACTTATTCTTTGTCCCAGAGAGAGCACCAAAACAAAACCCACAGTCATGAAAGACTATTCTAATCTGTCCTTCCTTCCTCTTTCTCTCGACATCCCATTTTACTAACTTCTCCCTGCCTGAAAATCCCTCCTAAAAATCTTATCCTCCTATAAAATTTCTCTCTCTTGCATATCATTATAATTTTTCAAGTAACGCGCTTTTCCATATGCAGGTGGTCTGAAAACAAATCCAAGTAAACAGCTAAAACCCCTTTTACGATGTAATGTGAGAATCGTGTTACCGAATGCGACATTTTTTGGCTAACATGTTAATCCCACTACTAAATTTGCAGACATTCAAATACCACAGTGGACATATTTATTTCTTTGAACTCCCATCTGCGCGAAGATTCTTACTCTTGTTTACTGGAAATTCAATCTTTTCCAGTCTAACTTATAAACATTTTTGACAAATTTATTGGCTAACTGACTGTTTAGCCAGAATTCACTAGCCCCTTGCAAAACACCCCGTTTCACAAAAGTCGTTAAATCGTGGAAATTCTATCCTTTTGACGAATTCCCGCATGCACGTGCACCTCAAACTATCTTGTGTGGTCTAACATCCTGCATTCTTATATAATGTGTCTTTTATTTTTTTACTGTACTGTACTACTACAGCGAGCCGCGAAAAATGTGTCGGGTTTATCTCGACAATGATACGACTTTCTCCATAAAGAAAAAAAAAACAAAAAAAAAAGAAAAAGACCTAAGTCCCAATAAAACAATTAGGCATCCTCTAGATCCTTACAATTGTAAAAAGAGAAATAATACGCATTAAAAACATTACATTTATAAAAAACAAGCAATAATAATAATAATAATAAATTTAAAAATTATGATGATACCAACTTTCAACTAGGAAATAAATAAGTAGCGATAAAATAATTTTAGTTATTAAATTAATAATACCAAAATAACATTAAACACAATGAAAAATTAGCAATATAAAAATAAGTTTCTTCCTGATTAGTAACACCAAATTTGTTAGGTGAAATGTTCCATAGATGCACAGACGTAAATATAGTTTGAATAAAAGTTTTGAAAAAAAAATGCATCTGAAAGAAAAGTCTAATAAATATTATTAATATGCATGTAAAGAAGCACTTTTCAACAAATGTCTTTTAGTAATTTTGTACACTTGCATCACTATCAATGTCTATTGAAGTCAAGTGTTTATAAAATAATTCATCATCCTTGCACTGAAAGAAAGTTTTTTTACGGAAATAATGTCATTTCTTTTCACTTATAGCGTTTCACAAAAGTATGTTGTTTAAAGTCATTCGTTGAGGTCGAGGATCGAAATTTGACAGTAACAGTCGTAAATGAATCACATCTACGCATCTGAAGAGTAAAATAAAGTCATTTGTTGAAGTCGAAGATTGAACTTGACAGTAACAATCGTAAAAGATGCACATCTACGCATCTGAAGATTAAGATAATTATATTCTTTTGATTTTATTTCTTCTTTTGTGAAATTCGATGATTAAAAAATAAATCCAATGTTTGAAGTCCGCTCACAAACCGCAGGTATATTAACGATTATAGAAACCATATAAGTCGTTGTAGGTAAACTCCACCATGTTGTTTGTTGAATTTGATAAAACGTTAAATATCAATAAGTTCCTCCACCAACTAAAGTTAGAAACAGTGATATACGATGGGTTAATTAGTATTTGCAGAATTGAAGGTGGTGTTGAAATGGAACGTAAACAGAAGTAGTAGAATTCCAGTATCACCTCCACGATCCTCACTACTGAAATATGGATGGAATATTCGTATCCCATCTTATAAACACGCCGTCCTAAACAAATCACAATAAAAAGAAAATGATTTGTGTGATGTTTTTCTTGCATGGAAATGTATATAAGAATCACCAAACTATAAACATTTCACAAACAGGTAAAACTGCGCATTCTTTGTAAAGTTTGCAAGTTGCAGCTTGTTGGATGAAAAGTGATGAAATAGCAGGCAAAATTTTTAAGCAATCATCAGTAGCATGATGATATATTGTCATACAGAAGTATATGTACATGACTGTAACATGCATTGAGTGTAGAAAATTGACTGCAGCAATTGAAGAAATTCCACAAAAGTTCATCAAGGAGGGGAATAGCCTCAGCTGCTCCTTTTCCACTGGCAGTAGATTATAGCGGAATTCCAGGGATTTGTGTGTAGTATAGTTTTAAAATAATGATTGATATATGCAGGAAAGTGGGTTTAACAATTAAGTATTTCGAGCAACCAAATATTATTAAAAATAATTTAAACAATAAAGTAATTTACTAAAATTCAGCTGATGGCATAAATTAAAAAAAAATCGAATAATAACTCAATTGTATTATTATTTTTTATTTATTTATTTATTTTTTTAGCAAATTTAATTCAGTTAATTATTTATATTTAAATTGAAAATACGAAGATCAACTCTTAAGGCAATAGTATAATGATTCAAAGGAATCGTCATGTTGTATATTAAGTCAACTTTTCTTTCCCATTTGTTTGTAAAAGGAACAAATGATGAAAGAAAATTAAGCATTACATATATTTATATTATTACTTTTTTTTTTTTTTTTTTTTTTTTTTTTTTTTTTTTTTTTTAAGTTATACTCTTGAAATTAAAGTCCCATTTAATCATCCTAACAATACATTCCCGCAATTGGCCATTTTGCAGAAATGAAACAACATATGATCAAATAGAAAATTCTACTAGCATTTATAAATTTGAATGTTTAAGTGGATGTAATGTATTATTTTATATGTGTTTAAAATAAATTTTGTTTTTGTATAATAGAATTGCTGAACGCCTTTTCAATAGAATAAGAACAAAATTTTGAAATGATGAAAGAAATCAAAATAATATATTTAGAACAATCATAAATATTTATCTAAAAAACAAATAAATCACCCTGGTTTATGATTATAAAACTTAGCTAAAATTAATAAGGCACTTATTATAATTTAATTAATTATTATTATTTTGTCATAATTTTAAATCTAAATCAATTCCAAATAGACTAATTATACAAATACAGTTCTTACTGCAAAAATTGTTTCATAGAAATAAATTGAATTTGATTACGATCTAATTATAATACAAGTTATTGCAGAAAAAAAAAAAAAACTAATATCTCAATCATGTCATACAACTACAATATCTAACACTCTTAATCTTCTTAAATATAAAATTTCAATGCTACGTCACCATACATAACAATGTAGTAAACTTCTGCATTTATTTATATATATAATCCGACACCTGATATCTAATTAATATACATAAACAGGTAATTATCAAAATATCAAAGCACACTCTATAGTATAATAACTTGAAATGTCATATTAATTTTCTTATATGACACGTTCGATTTAGTAAAATAACATGAGTAACATAAAAATAAGTGTGCCATTTTAGTATAATAATCAAATAAAACCCATGCAATTTTCTATGTATTGGCACTTTAAATTGAATTAACAAACATCTATATAACAATAAATACAGTTGAGTGATATTCTACTATATTATACTAGATATAACCAAATTCATACTTCCTTTATAATGAAAGTAAATTATAATTTATATGTATAATAGAAATGTATCATATTATATTAAAATTTAACAGCAATAACACTACCAACTTCATATAATTCAACTACAAAAAAAAAAACACGCTTATATTTTATGACTATCAATATTTTCTAATGCATAAAAGTATACTATAAGCTAAAATCTTTTACATATCTTTCTCTCTACCCTTTTTTTTTTTCTTTTGAACGCACTTTTGTTTACCCAAAATGAAAACAAAACAGAAGTCATCCACATATCCTATCTGGTAGCCTAACTTTTTTTCTTTTTTTTTTTTTTTTTTTTTTTTTTTGAACGCAATTTGTTCACCTTACCGATAATATCTCGTATCCTACCCCCCTTTTTCCTATTTTTTTTTTCTTTGGGGAGATCACAAGATCGCATTTCTCCTCAACCACCTTCCCGACCAAGTTCAACAATCCTTTGCGTATTCTCCCCTCATACAGATGGAACACAAATTCACATATTTTTATTTTTCCTGGATAAACAGTTCGTACTTGACAAAAGAGGTTCTCCATGCATGAAAGAAAATGTAATTTATAATTGTTCCAATCTACTCTATCTATATTTATATTTATAAATATTTTTTTTTTTTTTTTTTACATTATTTACAGAGATACCCAAAATTCTATATGCCCATAAATAGAAGTATAATTTTCAACTTAATAGATCACTGAGCCGAACGGAACATAGTATATACCAAATAATTAAGATATACTTTTATTTACACCTAATACCTACACATAACCTAGAAGAAAACTCAAACTTCGTAAAAAAAATATGATTATGAATACAGAAATACAATAGCAAAATACCACTAAACCGAAATATAAAAGAATATCAGAGGAATATGAATGCATTTTAATAAACTTAATATCTCTTAATCAATAGTAATTATAATTTTTTTTTTTTTTTTCAAAACCCTCTAATAATTACAGAAACATTATATATATGTATGTTTCTTAATAGTACAATAATTATAATTTATTTATCTATTTTAAATGTCCAATTTTTGAACCTATCTGATACGTATCGTGGATCCATCGGTCGAAGATCGTATGTCGATTTCTGACTGTCGATATGAGTATTTGCTATCCCATTCGGAGAATAGACAATTGTATCTTCCGAATTCTCGGATAGACTTGGTGAGTCAATTATGGGCTCTGTATTATGGGTATTAATATCCTCATTTATATTGTCCAAATGAATTGTTGGACTTGGAGCGGGATTAATTTCTATCTTATCATTGTTTATTGAGTTATGACGGGGCGTCTGCTCTAAGGGTGACCATAAAAAGGGATTGTACGCATATTGAGAATTATCTTCGAATACAGCATGTGGAGTAGTTTTTTTAGTTTGGTTATGAATATCCTGTATGTCTAATTTTACTTTCTTTGGTAATAAATTTTGAAAAAGGTCAAGTTTTTCTTTTCTTTGCACATAGGGAATTAGGCGATCAGCGTGAACCTTAATTTCTTTGGCATTATGATTCATGGGATCTATTATTGAATAGTCCACTAAATTATGTTTTTTAACTATTTTAAAAACACCAGTGCATGTACGTCTCTTTGTGGTATGTTCAAATCGATCGCAATCTCTGTTATGCAGAAAAACAAGTTGACCGGGCTCGAAATTTCGATATTTTGCTTTCTGGTGCTGATAATTTTCCCGTTTTTCAGCAGACTCAAGTAGACTTTTTTTTACTTTTTCGTTAGCATACTGTAATTGGCGCGCTTTACGGGCTACGAAATCCTGATATGGGACATATTCTATTCCACGCGGCTCACTTATTAAATCAGTTGGTAGATTTTGATCATAACCAAATTGCAAAAAGGCTGGTTTTAGATTAGTTGTTGAATGTATGCTGTTATTATATATTAACGCATAAAAATCAATAAAATCATCCCACTGAGCTGTCTCCTCCGCAAATATAGCAAGTGATTTTTTTATATTTTGATTAATTTTTTCAGCTGAACCATTTGAAGTGGGATGTTGAGCAGTTGTCATTAATTTAATCACTCCAAATTTCTTACAAAGAATTTTAAATACATCACTCGTAAAGCAAGTGGCTCGATCAGTCAAATATTTTTCGGGAATTCCGAATGTGCACAAATAATTTAATAAGCATTGAGCTGAATTAAGTGTTGTAGTACTGGGGACAGCATATAATTTTATAAACTTAGAAAAATGATCAACGAAAGTTAAAATGTATTTATTGCCCCTATCTGTAGTATTAAACGGCCCTATATAATCTCCACTGATATATTGATTAACTTTAGATGGTATATAATGTCTTTGAATCGGAATTGGCGGAAACTTATTTATTGATTTAAAAGATGTACATTGTTTGCATGATTGAACAAAATGTTTTGTATCACTAAATAAGTTCTCCCAAAAATACTTTTCCCGAATCGCATTATATGTTTTCAACACGCCAAAATGAGAAATATGCTTTGCTGTAAGTATATGTGGTTTGTATATATCAGGGATAACTACTTGTTCAACATTTCTATTTTTTCTATTAATTGGAATGCAACCCTTATGTAATAATAATCCATCCCGTATAAAATAATCCATGTATTTATGTGAACCCTGCTTAGCTGAATTTTCTAATATGCAAATAATTTCTGAAAGTCTCTTATCGTTACGTTGTGCTGCTTTCACTTCTGCAATAGTAGGGAGGTCTATTTGCAAAGCATTTACCCCTACTAAATTTGTACTTTCAACTGTTTGTGTATCATGCTCATCCTTGACATATTGAATAATGTATGCTTCCTGATTAAGTACAGTTTCAGGTGATACGCGTATGATTCTAGAATCATCCATTAAGTACCAATTATTATAGGAGTCTCTGACATAACAGTAATAGTGACCTGCATGCATAGAGTTTCCGGAATGGACTATAACAGTGGTTAATTTATACCATAATGGTCTCTTATTCCTCTCATTGACTTTACAAATGCTAAGATTAAGATTTTCTGGGTAGGAAATGAAATTTGTCAATTTTTTTTCACTTCTTTGAGAGAACTCGAATCTTTTAAAATGGAACGTAATTATATCTGGGTACTTAAATATCGACAAATCCTTAACTGCTTTAGAATAAGTTCTGCAATTATAGCATCGATATTCTTCCCCTAGAAATTCAATTTTACTAAATTCCTCTAACGCCTTTTCGAGAGTTGAAACGCCCTGCTTAATTTCTAGCGAAATATCTGCAAAGGGTTCAAATGTGATACTTTTCTTTCCGCATCTCAGACATTCTATCTGACTTCGAAAAGTACCTTCAAACATATTTCTAATTTTGTTAATGTTGTTATTTAGGTTATTTCCTTTGCTTATATCCGTATGATTTAAACTGTCCTGCTGTAATCGATTTATAAGCTGCTGAAGAAATTCGTGAGCATCTTCTTGATTATAAATTCGAAACTGGCTCCCGATATCACCAAGATGCTGATGAAATTCGAGCGGTTTTACAATTTGCCCTGATTTTCCAATCACGGAATCTAAGTGTCTCTTAAACATACATATAGTGCAATTAATTTTATTTCTACAATTTGACATAGTATTAGAAAAATAATAAAACAATGGTTTTAAATATGATAAACTTTGCAAAATTACATTCATAAAACACGAATTTCCTAAATTTTCTAGGCCTGCTCCAATTTTAAGATCTGTACATTGTTTCATATGCTCATCGTCTATAATTTTATTTCCTTCCACTAATTTTTCAGAAATTAAGCTTGCGTTATTATTGTTGCAAATTTCATTTTCGCTTAATTTAGCAGATTTATTTTCTAGAGGTTGCCTGTTTTCTGTGATTTTATTAGAATTATTTGAATTATTTGTTGAATTTATTGAACTGTCAAAGAAATCACGCGAAAGTATATCTGCAACAATGTTTTCTTCAGATTTTATCAAATCGAATGTATAATTATAATCGCTTAAGAATGCGAACCATCTCGCGACACGATCACCTGGTGATTCAAGTTTTGACATTTGAGTCAGCGCCTTATTGTCACATTTGATAATAAAATGCCGACCATATAGGTAATGTTTGAAGCACTTAATTGATTGAATAATTGCTAATAATTCCTTTTCGACTATTGGATATTTTAATTGCGTAGGATTTAGTTTTTTTGAAAAATAAGCAATGGGTCTAATGATTTGATTTTCATCTAGTTGTCCTAACATTGAACCCAAAGCATGATTGGAACTGTCTGTCGATAGAATGAATTCCTTTTCATAATCAGGATGAATAAGTATCGGTGGTTTTGAAAGTTTATCTTTCAATATATCAAATGAATTTTGCGCCTCATCAGTCCAACGGAACTTGGCATTCTTTCTAGTTAAGTTAGTTAATGGAGTTGATATTTCTGAAAAATTTTTAATGAATTTTCTATAGTAGCCAACTAGTCCAACGAATCTTCGTATTTTTTTTACAGTAGTTGGGACGGGAAACTCTTTTATTTTTATAACATTGTATTCTAATGGACGAATTCCTTGTTCACTTAAACGATGCCCTAAAAATTCAATTTCAGGTAGAAAAAAGGAACATTTTTCAGGATTTATTGTTAATCCAAAAGTTCGAAATCTCTCGAAAAGTTGTCTTAATTTATCTAACATCTGGTCAACATCTTTACTTCCGATTGCGTAATCATCAATAAAATTTGAAATTTTTAACTCAGATAATGGCGCAAGTATTTGGTCAGCTAATTGACACATAGTTTCACTCGAGGCATTTAATCCTTGTGGCATACATACAAATCGAAAGTTACCTTTAGGACTGCTAAACGTAGTAATATCCCTATCTTCTGGTTTCAAGGGGATTTGCCAAAAACTGGAACTGAGATCTAAAGTGGTGAAAATTTTATTTCCTCTTAATTTATCTAACAGATGTTGTGTAACTGGTAATTTATATCTCGGATATTTGAGATTTGCATTAACTTCGCGGTAGTCTACAACTAAACGATATTTTTGCTTGAGTGGATCCCCTGATAAATTTTTCTTTTTAACTATAACTAATGGAGAACTAATATGGGAATTTGATCGTTCTATAATATTGGCTTCCTCTAATTGTGTCAATTGACGCCTAACTTCATTTTTTAAAGCGTGTGGTACCCGATTTGGTCTCTCTGAATTTATTTTATCCACATCAACTATTAAGTTAGGTTGAATTGCCTCAGTTCTACCAATAGTAAATAAACGTTTACTGAAAATGTCTGCGTACTCCATTAATAAGTTTGATAATTTAGCCTTTGTTTGTGTGTCTAGATGTGATAAGTTAAAATCAGTTATTTTTAGCTCATCGCGCCTGAGTTTTTTTATCATTTCTATATCTCTGCTATCAAATTCTGAGCTAATTGTACCTACACGCGTGTTTTTATTGAAAGGGACAGGTTTCGATGATAAATTAGAGACCCTTACGGACAAACGCATGTCATTGTTTACTGTGCATAAATTGTTAACAAATTTTATGTTTGGGTTTCTTAAACATGAAAAGAATTTAACAACAGCTCCTTTATCTGTTGGTCGATCTAACAATAAGTCAATATCTTTAGATTCTCCAGGCTCTAAAGTAAATTTCTTCTTTATGTAAGCATAAATAGTGGTATTTGAAATTACTGGATCTGATCGTGCATCACGAATTCGTGAAATAGAATTTCCTGATTTTAAAGTATCATTAATAAAAGAAATTTCATACTCTCCTGATTTTAATAAGTCATAACCTAAAATTGAACTATAATAATTAGACAGAGGGTGTTTAACGATGTAAAATTTGTGAAATAAATTTTTATTTCCTATTTGAATTGGCAAAGAAACACAATTAGTAATTGTTAAACTATCACCAGTTATGGATTTAATTTGGGCATCTATTTTTAAATATTTAATACGTTTATCTTCTTTGAATGATTTAAAGATACTTTCTTCTAGAAGACAAATACTAGAGCCACTATCAATAAGACTTGTAATTACATTTCCTAATATTTTTATTTCTGTTACAGGTAGTGTATGCTTAGAAATAAAATTCGTATCAAATAATTGTGTGTTAACATTTTCTTCACGATATTTTTTTGGTCCTTTATCATATAGGGGACTATCTGTTTGTGGACCAAATTCGGCGCGACGCCCCCTCAAGCATTTTCCGAATTCTGCTGATTTCCGTAACGTCTTGACCGATAAGAATTAGGTGTTCTCCCCCTAAAAGCGCTGCGGGAGTTTCTTTGAAAATGATATCCTCTTCCCCGATAACTTTCTCTGTTAGAAGGATTATAGTAACAGTCGTTCGATATGTGTGATGTTTTGGAGCAGAAATTGCATGGAGGCAAATTCCTCGGGTTAAAGTTTCTGCTCTGTCTATTATAATTATTATTATTATTGTAATTTGAATTTTTTGTGTAAGGAGGTCTCATATTATATTCTGCCGCTGTTTGTTGATGTTGATCGTATTGCTTGGATTTTTGCGATTCAAGTTTTAAATTCTCAATTTCCTTACTTAACGAATTAACCATTTCCCTAGTTTGGAATGCATGCGCTTCAATTAATGCTTTGATTTGATCCGTAGCTACATCTTTATTTATATTATTTATGGTAGGATCGGAATCTGTATCGAAAGAAGATAATTCGTTGGCTTGAAGCATTTGAACAAAATTTACAGCCTCGTCGAAATTTTTGGGATCTTTGAGTATTACAGAATGTTTATAATTTGCTGACAGTCCTTCTATAAATTTAGCTAATTTAGTTTGTTCCACAATAGCTTTTATTCCGTCATTAGATAAATCTGGATGATTAAAGAAATTTTGTGTCGCTACAGCGACTCTCGCAGCGTACACTTTTACAAGTTCACGGGGCAGCATTTTGCAATTTGAAAATTGGCGCTGTCTAGCCGCTAAGCTAAACTGTGTGTCAAAGTAGGCTAGAAACTTTGATTTAAATTGTTCATAATCTTTCTCTAAATTTAAATCAGGAGAATTTATGACATTTGTGAGTGCCTCCCCGCGCAAACGTGAACGTAAAATCAGGAGTTTTTCTTCATTAGAGCAATTTGCAATATTTGTTGTCTCTTCTAGAGTTTCTATAAAAAATTTAGGGGTTATGGCGGTCATGTTATCGAACTGGGGAATAAGGGCCTGGAACCCAGCGAGTTTTCGTATTTTCGCGTCCGCCTGCGCTCCATTATCTTCGCTGTCAGACATTTTCAAAATTTATAAATAAGCACTTTATTGACGAAAAGTAAAACAACTAATTAATGAATATTCGCTAACATGTAATCATAACCGGTATTCTTATAGAAATAATTAAAACATAGTAATATCTGACTCCAAATATCAATAAATAACAAATATTAGAAATTAGTAGATAAAGGACAATAATGTAAGAAAATAATAGAAAAATATAGATAATAAAGTAACATAAATAGTGAAAGAAAGAAACCATGTATAATTGATATATATATATATATATATATATTTTTTTTTTAAAAATATGAAAATGTTAAAATTAGTTTGTTTTGTTTAAGTACATTATTATCAAAATCGTTTTTAGCATCAATTGCATTAGTTGTTTCATATCTCTTATGACCAAGAAATATCGCGACAGCCCCATCAATACAAGATAAAATATCTCTAAAATTATACACAAAAATTCACAATAATGAAATTTCCATCAAATAATTTCATAAAAAGCCTTAAAAGTTGAAAATATTTTTTTTTATTCATTATTGACCCTACTTGTAACTGGGCCTTAAATTATAATAATAATATAAATATTACACTTGTTATTTATCATTTTAATAGATTTTAATAGATACAGGCATTATAAATATAAATATCAATACTTTTAATTATTTCAATTCAATTATTACTAACAATTACAGGCATCCTTATTTATATTAAATAATTTACATTGGCCGAAGTAAATAAATATCTTAACACCTAAAGGTATTAAATTGGTCACGGTAACCATTGTCCGACTGCTATTAGCTTTACTTTACTTTATTTTATTTGTTTACATTAAAGTTCCCAGGCTCTAGAGTCGGATGTTTTAGAAGACATAAAGTCTACAGACATAAGGTAATAACGACACTTTATTTATAGTTAAAGCATAATAGGTACATTGTAAATCTTCCAATACATTTATTGCGATTATAATTAATAATATAATACAGGATTTTAAAGGATGCCTAATATGATAAGGTTGCTCAAAAACTCAGGAAGGAACCCACTCACCTCTTAGATATACTAGGAACGTCATCGTCGGGCGTCAAGCACATCCCCATACCGGTGCTCATATCCCCACCATCAACTTATTCTTTGTCCCAGAGAGAGCACCAAAACAAAACCCACAGTCATGAAAGACTATTCTAATCTGTCCTTCCTTCCTCTTTCTCTCGACATCCCATTTTACTAACTTCTCCCTGCCTGAAAATCCCTCCTAAAAATCTTATCCTCCTATAAAATTTCTCTCTCTTGCATATCATTATAATTTTTCAAGTAACGCGCTTTTCCATATGCAGGTGGTCTGAAAACAAATCCAAGTAAACAGCTAAAACCCCTTTTACGATGTAATGTGAGAATCGTGTTACCGAATGCGACATTTTTTGGCTAACATGTTAATCCCACTACTAAATTTGCAGACATTCAAATACCACAGTGGACATATTTATTTCTTTGAACTCCCATCTGCGCGAAGATTCTTACTCTTGTTTACTGGAAATTCAATCTTTTCCAGTCTAACTTATAAACATTTTTGACAAATTTATTGGCTAACCATGTAATTAAAAAATGTGATTAAAGTGCATTTTAAAAATAATATTATTAACTATTTTCAAATCGTTGACATGCTGTTCCGTATTTCAACAAAATAAATGTTAAATTTAATGAATTTACTAAGGTAAGTGGATTCAAAAAAGTTAAATTAATATGATACTTATTCCTTTTATAACATGTTTTTTACGAAATTCACAGAAATCATTATAAAAAAAAGCAGGAAAAATAATAATTTCTTACCTCTTTCTTATCGGCATTATCCTCTAATTCAAGTCTCATAATCCAAATAGGGAAGATAATTTCGAAGTCGGAATGTCCGAATGAAGTACAATGACATTGGCGCGCTCATATTAACGAAACGCCACTGACAATGTATTTTTTCGGACCGGCATTTTATATAAAATGTCAACTGATCGCATTTCTGCATAACTTTTTAAAAATTTTCAACTTACGTACTAAATATACACACAAAACATCATAACAAAGTTACTAGAGCAGCTGCCTAATATTCTAAAGAATAAATACTCTAGTGTCAACTATTCTGGTTGTTGCCAAACGATATTTTTTAAGCAGGTGATTTTTTGTTATTATTGGTTGTTTGAGCTTCGAAGATTTATAAGGTGAATGCGCATGCGCATTAGTTTTATGAGGATATCCCTAATTAAAATTTTGAGTTAAATTTTTTTTTCACGCATTTCTATTTTACTTTCAATTAGTTTCGAAATACAGTGGAACTTTCATTTAACGAAGCCCATATTTAATGAAATTATCTACTTTTTTAATTTTCTGTTGAACCTTCATTTAGAACGCAATTAACATTTAAATTAATATTCATATTAAAAAAAATTCTTCTTAGCAAACTTTGTTGCACTTCTGTGCGTGCACAATATTCAAAAGGATAGATTGCTGTTAAGATTGATTGGTGAATATATTTCAGCGGATTGTATGAATTGAAATTATGTATTTATTTTATCTTTTAAATAAAAAGGAAAAAATGCGAAAATTTTTCGATATGCTAAGAAAGGGATTCTAGTTCCGCGAAAATATTATAGGTCCATTCTCTGAATACTTAAAAAAAATGCGAAAGTTTTTATGAGTGTATCTTTCATAAGAGATCGCACACAAAGTAATATTCCAATTTTTTTTTTAATTTTTCGATTTGAAATACAAGAGAAAACGAGAAATAGAACGCTGCGATTCAGTTTTTGTTTCCCTTCCTTTATTACGTGGTTTTTTAGATATTATACTAATGAATTTTTTCTTATGTGGTTATATTGCATAACAAAAATTATTATCCAAATTAAAACACAGTTTTATAATATTTCCATTTTTATTTGTAGTTTACTATACAAATTTCATGAATTTTCGTGGATTTCTATTCAACTATATTTTTTCCATAACGAAGCATTTAAGTGTAACGAGAAATTTCCTTAAATGGAAGTTTCACTGATAGGTTCATTGCTGGGTGCTTAGTTTCATATGATGGGAGGTTTATCTCACATATGTGATATGACGTACACGTTGCATGCAGTGCATGTAACATGTGACATAACAGCGATTGCACAATATTCTTCTGCAATGCCAGAAAACACGTTTTTTTACCAGTAAATAACATGGTTTGGAGAATTTTTGTAATTTTCTAAAGTTTTCTAAGAAAGTCACATCTGAGTCACGATGTGACGTCACTGAGAGGTGGCATTTTGGTCACAGATGTGACGTCACATTTCAGTCACAATGTGACGTCACTGAGGGGTGGCATTTTGGTCACAGATGTGACGTCACATTTCAGTCACAATGTGACGTCACTGAGGGGTGGCATTTTGGTCACAGATGTGACGTGACCACAGTGACTCACAGTGACGTCACTGTGACGTCACTGTGACCATGCATGCTATGTGGGAACTGACACACATTTAGTAGAACGTTGTTCAAACTGTTTAATCTTTTTAGTCTTTTTTTTTTTTAAACTTTTACTCGCTTTAATATCCACAAATCTCAGCACATATCTAAAACTGTACAGCTTGCCAATATTTCTGACCAATAATCCTGATGTCTATAAATATATATAACTTTTAATTATCTTTTGTTGTAATTTTCCAACTGATTGAAAAAGTGTCCAGGTCAGGATTCGAACTAAGCAGTCTTTCGCGCAAATTGACAATACTTTGTCGACTGAACTATCCTGGAAGAATCTGACTCACACAATTAACACAGTGAATACGAATGCATACTTATCATTATTATGTATAACCCTATGTAATAATACTTTAATATTTTTTTCAAACTACCCTTATGATAAATGCATAATATTCGTATGATTATATAATGATATTTCTCCGGGTGAATTGTGCGTGCTAAGTTGCTCTGTTGGAAGAGCATTGGCAGCATACATCGAGGGTCTCTAGTTCGAATCCTAACCTAAACACTTTTTTACTCATTTTGGAAAATTAATATTCGTTTGATTAATTTACGAATTAAAATCATTCTGTTAAATATAATATAGAATTATCTTTTGATAAAACTACTTGAAGTTTATGCGCAATATTCGTAATATACAGATTTTATTTGAAAATCGAGTGCAAATGAAGATGAGGCAACTAGTTCTAGTATTACGCTTATTTATTTCCTTACTATAGTGGCCTGTGCGCATGTATGGTAACACCAAGGTTTAAATTCGTAGTTAAACTCATATATATATATTGTATGTGTCATATAGTGTAGATGTGCCGGTAAAGGACATCCTTATGGAATTTATTTTTAAAAAGTTTCCTTATTAATAGTTATAATTATTAGATTTCATTTTTTTCATGATACTTATTCCTTTTATAACATGTTTATTACGAAATTAACAGAAATCATTATAAAAAAAGCAGGAAAAATAAAATTTTCTTACCTCTTTCTTATCGGCATTATCTTCTAATAACAGTGTGATAATCCAAATAGGGAAGATAATTTCGAAGTCGGAATGTCCGAATGAAGTACAATGACATTGGCGCGCTTATATTAACGAAACGCCACTGACATTGTATTTTTTCGGACCGACATTTTATATAAAATGTCACCTGATAGCATTTCTGCATAACTTTTTAAAAATTTTCAACTTACGTACTAAATATACAGACATAACACCGTAACAAAGCTACTAGAGCAGCTGCCTAATATTCTAAAGAATAAATCGTGTCAACTGTTCTGGTCGTTGCCAAACGATATTTTTTAAGCAGGTGTTTTTTTGTTATTATTGGTTGTTTGAGCTTCGAAGATTTGTAAGGTGAATGCGCATGCGCATTAGTTTTATGAGAGTATCCCTAATTAAAATTTTGAGGTTAAATTTTTTTTCACGCATTTCTATTTTAGTTTCGAAATACAGTGGAATTTTCATTTAACGAAGCCCATATTTCATGAAATTATCTACTTTTTTAATTTTCTGTTGAACCTAGAACGCAATTAACATTTAAATTAATATTCATATTAAAAAAAATTCTATTTAGCAAAATTTGTTGCACTTCCGTGCGTGCACAATATTCAAAAGGATAGATTGCTGTTAAGATTGTTTCGTGAATATATTTCAGCGGCTTGTATGAATTGAAATTATGTATTTATTTTATCTTTTAAATAAAAAGGAAAAAATGCAAAAATTTTTCGATATGCTAAGAAAGGGATTCTAGTTCCACGAAAATATTATAGGTCCATTCTCTGAATACTTAAAAAAGATGCGAAAGTTTTTATGAGTGTATCTTTCATAAGAGATCACCACAAAGTAATATTCCGATTTTTTTAAATTTTTGGATTTGAAATACAAGAGAAAACTAGAAATAGAACGCTGCGATTCAGTTTTTGTTTCCCTTCCTTTATTACGTGGTTTTTTAGATATTGTATTAATGAATTTTTTCTTATGTGGTTATATTGCATAACAAAAATTACTATCCAAATTAAAACACAGTTTTATAATATTTCTATTTTTCTTTGTAGTTTGCTATACAAATTTCATGAATTTTCGAGGATTTCTATTCAACGATATTTTTTTCATAACGAAGCATTTAAGTGTAACGAGAAATTTCCTTAAATGGAAGTTTCACTGATAGGTTCATTGCTGGGTGCTTAGTTTCATATGATGGGAGGTTTATCTCACATATGTGATATGACGTACACGTTACATGCACTGCATGTAACGTGTGGCATAACAGCGATTGCATAATATTCTTCTAAAATGCCAGAAAACACGTTTTTTTACCAGTAAATAACATGGTTTGAAGAATTTTGGTAATTTTCTAAAGTTTTTTAAGAAAGTCACATCTGAGTCAGAATGTGACGTCACTGAGTGGTGGTAATTTGGTCACAGATGTGATGTGACTACAGTGACTCGCAGTGACGTCATTGTGACCATGCATGCTACGAGGGATCTTTTGAAGAATTTTTGTATATATTTTTTAATTTTCTAAGAAGGTCACATTTCAGTCACAATGTGACGTCACTGAGGGGTGGCATTTTGGTCACAGATATGACGTCACATTTCAGTCACAATGTGACGTCACTGAGGGGTGGCATTTTGGTCACAGGTGTGACGTCACATTTCAGTCACAATGTGACGTCACTGAGCGGTGGCATTTTGGTCACAGATGTGACGTGACCACAGTGACTCACAGTGGCGTCACTGTGACGTCACTGTGACCATGCATGCTATGTGGGTAGTGACCTCGTGAGCAAGTTGAATTTTTTGTTTTGTGAAATGATTTTCATGTTTTTAAGGTAAGTTACATTTTATTTAAGCTAGAAACATTTACAAATATTCAGTTTATTTTTATTAAAAGTTAATTTCACCACTAATCTCTTATTTCTTTTAGGCCTAACTTAAACCTTGCTTGTCAATTGTCGCGAGTATTACTAATATTCTGTGCGTAGTTTATGCAGTTTAAAACTTGTTTTTTCTTTTTCGTTTCTTTCTCTCTCTTTGATTAAATAATTTTAAAAATGAAATGTTAATTAATCTACTGGTAATCTTTGATATTGTAACTTGAGATTTAATAGTCTGGGATAAATATTGTATCGTTCAAGTTCGTTAATCATGTTTTGGGACCATAAAAATCTTTTATTAAACTAATCTACTTATTTAATTTTATCTGAAATCTGAATTTTCCCATGCACGCTATTTACAAAATAACAAATATATCGCAAACTATACGTGTTTGCAGCCTTTTGTACAATTACCCCTGATAGCTCAGTCAAAATATAATTTAAAATTAATAAAAACAACTCTTTAATCACAATTATCGCCGTTTTATTTTATTGTATGTCATTAAAAATATTAATAATGTAAATTAGACTTAAAGTTCGACTTGCCCCCATCTGTTTGTTTACGTTTTGAATGCTTGAATAATGCAATATTGTCAGCAAGAAAAGTTTTTGTTTGAGTCTAATTCGTTAAACATGGGTTGAAACTGCTGTTCATGAGTATTGTATTGACATCAGGGTTGGCATGATTTAAATTGACAGATTTAAATCAGCTGATTTTAATCAATTTTTCTTTTTTTTTTTAAATGCTAGAAATTAGTTAGCAGAGAAATAAGAAGTTGGTCTAAATAAGTAGCAGGTCTTTTTCTGGTATTGTCAGGATTGCTATCAGAAAGAATGTGGCAGGTGCAGGTTAAGTCCAGGTGTCCCCCTCCTAATTTTTTAATTCTTTGTTATTTTGTTAAAAAATTTAGACGATGAGGCAAAACACAGAAACGCTTAATAATAAATCATATTGTGTTTGCCAATATTTGCAACTAAATGATTTTAATCTTTTTTTGTTTCACAAGTTAATAATTAAACAAATTCATTAATGTTCACCAAAAAATCAGATACTACATGTAAGGAACAAGTTTTAAAACTTGCCATATTACACTGTTAAATTTCAATTAAAGCTTATGAATTTTTAAAAAACATTCCAAAACCAAAATAACTAGTTTGTATATCGTAGTCACAAATCGTAGACGAATGATGTGTGCATAGTAATACATTGTTGTTGTTTTAATTTAAAACTTAAAATCTTAATTCTTACTTTTTATATAATGTTTTACAAATTAATTTTAACTTTGATCTTATTGTTAATAATATGCTATAATTTATTAAAAATAAGACATTAGGTAAAGATAGAATTACAAAATTTAAAGCAAGATATGAACAAGCTTTTAATGGCTGTCATATTGCTAGTTTTATTAAATTCCTCTGTTTTAATTCAAAATGAAATTTCACTTAGTGTAGAGGAAAATAATGAAGGTTTGGCATTCATTAAAGAAAATTGTCCAAATCTTCTCACCACTGTAGCACAATTTTTTTGAAATTTGGTCAGAGAAAGTCCGGGAATCTTTTGAGATTTGGTCAGGGAATTCGCCAGTCATGTTTTGCTGGGAACCCTGCATTCAACAAAATTTCCAATCCTTATCGACAAAATTTGTTCTTTTTCTACACTCTATCAATGAAATTCATGCTTTTTTTCACAGCAAATTGGTGAAATTTACAATTTTTTTCTGTGCCCTACTGATAAAAATTGTAATTTAAGCTATATCATTTAGAAGAAAAAATTTTTTTTTATAAAGAATTTTGTAAAAATGTGCCATAACTACATGGGTGAAAGTTTTCAGTCTTAAAAATTTCCAAGGACGGAATCGGATCGCAGAAAAGATGCGCTTCTCAAAAAAGATGCAATGAAGATTCGAATGATCGTAAAAAAAAAAAAATTTCTGTGAAGCAATTGCAAAAAAAAAAAAAAAAAAAAAGGTGCATTTTTTGTAAAAATTTTGCAAAAAAAAAAAAAAAGGGGGGGAGGGGTTGTCGAAGGATTGCGAAAAACATGCCATTTTGTTAAAGGATCCATAACCATTTCCATTGCAAAATTATGAAAAGCATACTGTTTCCGTCAAAGGATCACGAAAAAGACACCATCTCAGTCAAAGAATGCCAAATAGACATGGTCTCTGTCAAAGAATAACAAAAAAAAAAAAAAAAAAAAAGCATCTTCTGTCAAAAACTTGCAGAAAAAACAAGATTCCTGTCCTAGGAACATGAGAAAGACTCTAATTCTGACAAAAGATCGTGAAAAAGATGCACTCTCGGTCAAAGAATGCAAAATAGATGCAGTCGCTGTCAAAAGATCTCAAAAAAGACATAATATCTGCCAAATGAAAAAAAAAAATTAAGATTTTTATCAAATGATTATAGAGGAAACTCAAATTATGTCAAAACACGCAAATTTTGCAAAACGACCACAAAAAACTGATTTTCATCAAATGATTGCAAAAAAATACTATTTTCATCAAATGACTGCAGAGAAAAGTGACTTTTATGAAAGGATCATGAAAAAGACACAAATTTTGTCAATGGGTCTTGGAAAAGACTATTTTTGTCAAAAGGTCGGGAAACAGACATGATTTCTGTCAAAGAATCACGAAAGACAATTTCTATCAAAAAGATGTGAATTTTGTGAAAGGATCGTGGAGAAGACGTGAATTTTGTCAAAGGATTGCAAAAAAGATGTGATTTTCGTCAAATGATCGCAAAAAAAAAAGATTTTCATAAAACGATTGGGGAGAAGACGCAATTTCTATCAGAATGATCTCAAAGGCACAAATTTAGTCAAAGAATCTTGGAAAAGACGCAAATTTTGCCAAACGATCGCGAAAAAGACAATTTCCGTCAAATGTTTATAAAAAAAAGCGATTTTCATCAAATGATTGCAGAAAAAAACACGATTTCTGGAGTCGAAAGATCGTGAAAAAAGGCATGGTTTCTGACCTAAGATAGTGAAAAAGGCATGAATTTTGTCAAATGATCGCAGAAAAAGTGCTAATTTTGTTAGAAGATTGTATATTGTTGAAAAACATATATTCGTTAGAAAATTGTTGGAGTTCGTCAAAAAATCATAAATTTCAGTTAAGGATTGTAGAAAAAGTGCACATTTCAGCAAAAGATCACAGGAAAGTCACAAATTTCATCATAGGATCGTGAAAAATAAATGCAAGTTACTTGTGTGTGTATGTGCTCACTTAGACTCATTGGGAAGGTTGGGGGGGAGGGGAGAGATGTAAAATATTTCCAGTTTTGGCAAAATTTCAAACTTGCATCCATCACATAACTAAGACCAACGTTATTTTTCAGAAATTTTGCAAGCAGTTTCAAAGCAATTTTTTTTTCTAAAGTAGTAAATGTACAATTAAATGATAAATTCTAAAGAAGATAGTTTAGCATATCTGATTTTTTTTTTCTTTTTGGTTAGGACATCTTAAAATGTTAAGAAGATGACCAAGACCCTGGACGACTTCGGATGATGTGACCCTACGTCTGCATTTATACTGATGTTTTTAACCAAGTAAGTGATTCAAAAAATTAATTCTTCAAAAAAATTCTTTTATAGGAACATAGTTTTTCTTGTTTTTTTCCCCCATGTTTTTCATGTTCCCCTATGTTGGTTCTGTTGAATTTCCAATGTTCTAAACATATAATTGTGAAAATTAAATCATTCTAATTATACTATATACTTGATTACTTCATGCACAACGTACTCATACTTACCAAGTTATACACATTAAGTATAAAATTTATATATTTGGACTGTTTTTTACAATTAAAATAATTTTTGGTACTACTTGGTTATCCCGTCGGCAAAAATTATTGCAAAACGAATAAGATTAAATGTCAATAGTGGGTGACCGCGAATATCTCATTTAATGGCACTAAATATGATAAATATGTTTAAAACATCATTAAATGCTTTTTATTTGTATTTTTATGAATATTCTATTATTTTTTTTTTTCGTTATTTCAAATAAAAAATATGTCAATATATATAATTTTGCTATTAGTTTGGTGATTTGTATAATTTGGCGAAATTGGTCGCCTGGATAACCAAGTAGTGCCCAATTTTTAAATATTTTTGTAAAATTTTCTCCCAAACTCAATTTCTTCCCTTAACTAAAGAATTATTTCTAACTGGTTTTAATTTTATAAATACTTAAGGATTATATTTAGGTATACAGCTAAAAAAAAAAAAAAAAAATATTAAAACATATTATAGAATTTTTCATCTTCATTGTTTTGAATAGATTTTGTCTGTATTTTCTTTTTAAAATGTGCCAACTGAAGAGTAGTTAAAAATAGAGCTGTACCAGACATAAAAAAATGATTAGATTATTAAAATTAAGGGTTAATTAAATATGCATAATAAAGATAGGTGCATTTTCTTTTAATTAATGAACTTATATTTTTAAACATACCCTATTAAATCGCATCAAATTCATAAAGTAAGAAAGTTTTATTTCAGGTTTAACCAGCGTTAATAATTAAAACTATTTTAATGCACAATTAAAATCTTTTTACCAAATATTTATCAATAAATTTATCAATAAAAGCAATATCTTTATTTTCTAAAAAAAAAAAAATTAAAAAAAAATTAAAAAAATCCTTGAAAAACTATGAGTTTTGTCATATTGATAATATTTAGAATTACTTATTAAAATACATACTGAATGTTATAAAAGTAAAGTATTCTGAAATTTGTCATGACATCTAAATTGAGTTTCATTATTTACATCTGTAATGTGCAGATTTCAGGAATTTGTGGATTTGAGGGAGTCTACTATATATTCTTTAAGGTTTCTGTCAAACTGTAAAATTTTCTGGATTGAGGGAATATTATCTTCAAAGAGTTTAATTACGAGTGTCAAATCAACACTTTTTTACCATTAGATTTAACATGTAACCGAAAAGATTAAGATTCAACTTCATATCTTAATACATACTCTTAAATTCTTTAAAGATAATCTTTCCTATTCCAGAAAATCTTTCAATTTAGATGTCGAAAAACAAAATAACCTGAAGTTTTTGTACATTAAAAATAATCTCAGAATAATATACATTCATTGAATTGTATCAAATATGTATTATTAAATTGTTAATCAAAAGTTTCTTAATAAGATTTTCAAGGTATCAATGTTACACTGTGTAGGGCAAATTTTGCTTTGAACATAAGATATAGCTGTTATCAATGTTTAAATTAGAAATGATTTCAATTCTCAACATAGTTGACTGCAACTATTTGAATATTTTAAAATGTTATATTGTTACATTACTGATATAATCATAGGTGCAAGTTTTTCCATCCTAAGACGAAATTCTGTCTCTTAAAAATTCCCGAGGACAGAAACAAGACAGAAAAATCTCCGAGAACAGAAGCGCATAGTGAAAAACACGTGCTTTTCATCAAAGAATCACGGAAAAAAACATGATTTTCATGAAATGATCATGAAAAAAAGTGCTATTTCTGTCAAAGGACTGCAAAAAAGACACATTTGCCGTCAAAAGCTTGCGGGAAAAATGCGATTCTTGTCGAAGATCGCGAAAAACACGCTATTTCTGTCGAAAGATTGCAAAAAACTATTGAATTGCGAAAAAAGGCACGATTTTTATTAAAAGCCTGTGAAGAAAAGTCAATTCTTGTTAAAAGATTGTGGAAAAGACGTCATCTCGGTCAGAGAATGCGAAATAGACGCGATCTCTGTCAAATGATCGCAAAAAAAAAAAAAAAAAAAAAAAAAAAAAATGAGTTTTCTGTCAAAAAGTTGAAAAAAAAAACCCCAATTCCTGTCGAAGAATCACGAAAAAGATGCTATTTCCAATCAAAGAATACTAAATAGATGCAATTTTTGTCAAATAATCACAAAAAGCGCAAAATCGCATGAATTTAATCAAAGGATCGTGGAAAAGACGTGAATTTTGTCAAAGGATTGAGAAAGAGATTTCCATCAAATGATCGCAAAAAATTCCACAATTTTTGTCAAAGGATCATGAAAAAGATGCAAATTTTGCCAAAGCATCGTGAGAAGACACTATTTCTGTCGAATATTCTAAAAAAAGACGCTATTTCCGGCCAAAAAATACAAAATAAGTACATTTTTTGTCAAAGGATCGCGGAAAAGACTCAAATTTTTCCAAAAGATCAAGAAAAAAAATGCGCTTTCTGTGAAATGATCGCAAAAAACCCACGATTTTCATCAAATGATAGCAGAGAAAACACAATTTTTGTTGAAAGGATCGCGAAAAAGATGCAATTTCTGTACAAGGATAGCGAAAAAGATGCAATTTCTGTACAATGATCACGAAAAAGACGTGAATTTCATCAAAAGATTGTATAAAATACTTGGATTTCATCAAAAAATCGCAGATTTCTGCTGAAAACTGTAGAAAAATCGCAAGTTTCGGTTTAAAATCGTAGAAAAATCACAAATTTCGGCAAAATATTGTAGAAAAGTTGAAAATTTTGTCGAAAGATAGAGGGAATAAACTAATTTCATCATATGGTCATGGAAAAAAACACGAGTTACGTGTTTATGTTCTAACTCAGTGGGAGGGTGGGGTGTCAAAATATTTTCAGTCTTGGCAAAATTTCAAACTTGCACCCATGTAGGTATATAATATCCAAAAACATTTATTTTATCAACAGATATGCATTATATGCAATTGGAAATGAAATTTATAAATTAATAGCTTAAACTAGGGGTGCGCACAACCTTTTCAGGTAAAGGGCCACTTAGAAATATGTCTGAGTGGTCGAGGGCCACATCATGATCTGTGGCCTATAATCGGATAAAAAATATGATTTTAGAGGGGAATGGCGGGGGGGGGGGGGTGTTACCCCTTTAAGTTTGCTTACCCAGTCAAAAAATTTAATTCGCATGGTAAGGATATATCAGCAGATTTTAGTTTATATATAACAGATGTTTCAAGTTTATTTTCAAGATGTAAAAATATTCTTTGACTTTTTTCAAGAGAGTAAATTTTGCTTTATTACAAGTGCTAAAAAATAAGCATAAATTGCTGGTACCGAAAAAAATGCGAATTTTATGAACGAAAGAGAAAAGGAGCCGATCAACAAGAATTTCAGTGTCTGAACAACGAAATTCCCGATTTTCTGTGTCCGATTAACAAAATTTTTAATTCTTCCATGCCTGATCCACCAAATTTGTACATTTTACAAAACCAATCGACAAAATTTGCAATTTTTATGAAGCTGAATGAGAAGATTTGAATCATTTTCTTGTCTGATCAACAAGATTCGCAATTCTTATGAAACTGATCGAGAAAATGCAGGTGTTTTTTGCACTTAATCAACAAAATTCGCTATTTTTACAAAGTCGATTGACGAAATTAGTGATTTTTCCTCTCATGATCAACGAAATTTGCGATTTTTTTTCCAGACATGATCGACGAGATTCGCGATTTTTCCGCACCTGAACAACGAAATTCTCGATTTTCCTTCACATGATCGGCGAAATTCGCGATTTTTCTGAAACTGATTGACGAAGTTCGCGACTTTTCCGAACCTCGTTGACAAAAACACTATTTTTCTGAAGCCGTTTGACTAAATTAGCTATTTTCTTCGCCTGATCGACGAAATTCACAGTTTTAACGAAACTGATCCATAAAATTCACGATTTTTCTTTGCATGATCTACAAAATTTGCGATTTTCCTTCGCAGGATTGACGAGATAAGCAACTTTTCTTCGCATAATCAGCAAAATTCGCAATTTTTACGAAGGCGATCGGGAAAAAATTAAAGATCTTTCCGCTCCCGATCAACAAAATACAATAAACATGATCCCGATCAATAAAAAACATGAATTATGTCCATAAATCGCTAAAAAATGCGAATTACATCCATGAATCACAGAAAAACACGAATTATGTCCATAAATCTCTCAGAAAACGCTAATTACATATGTGAATCGTGTAAAAAAACTCAATTTATGTTTACAAATTGCATAAAAACGCAAATTACATTCATGAATCGTGTAAAAAAACGTGAATTACATTCATAAATCCCATAAAAAATGCAAATTACATCCATAGATTGCTCAAAACATGCAAATTTAGTTGGCAGAAAGCTCAAAAATGCAAATTGCATCTGTGAATCACATGAAAATAACAAATTATGTCCATAAATCGCATAACAAATGTGAATTGTATTCATGAATTGCATTCATGAATTGCATAAAAAATGCGAATTATGTTCCTAAATCACTCAAAAGTGCAAATTACATTCATAAATCGCATAAAAAACATGAATTACATCCAATATTAAATTAATTTGCAGAAAGTTTTTGACTGAATATTACGTGCACAGGAAGTTTTTGGTTTTATACAAGTCTGTAACCTTTCAGAAAATTTGCTGTGACTTTCATACGAAAAATTTCTACTCAGAATTCCCCTTGATTTTATGTGTCATAGCTGTCAACTTTATTGTTTTTCGCTTTACCCTGTATAAATTAAACTTTTCAAATACTGTTGACATGGATATGATTGTTTCAAATGCACTTAAAAAAAAAAAATTTTTTTTTTTCAACATAATTGTATTTTACCGCATATAATTTTCAACGTGTTGAAGTTTGTTTAAGGCCCCTGTCCTCGCTCGAGGAAACACTCGCGAGCTAATGCTATTCCTATGGGGAAGCATTTTTCTAATAACTCTTTCGCATTTTGACATTTTTGAATAATTTTTTTTTGCATTGGATAGCTGAGGTGCATCCCAATAGCGCACCTTTTTTACTTTTTCGATTTTGGTTGCAGATATTTTTTACAAAGTTAGTTTCACTTTCAAAACCGGTTTCGAAACTGAAAGTGCTTTAAAAAAAAATATCTGCAACCAAAATCGAAAAAGTAAAAAAGGTGCGCTGTCGGCATGCACCTCAGCTATCCAATGCAAAAAAAAAAAAAAAAATATCCAAAAATGTCAATGCGAAAGAGTTATTAGAAAAATGCTTCCCCATAGGAATAGCATTAGCTCGCGAGCGTTTCCTCGAGCGAGGACAGGGACCTTAAGTGATGCATCGAAGCAAGTGTATGTGTGTGCATTCATTGGGGGGTAGGGGGGGGGATTCAGAATAATTTCAGTCTTAGCCAAATTTCAAAGTTGCATCCATGCTTTGTAGTAAAAACAATTTTAATACCTAAATCCCTCCCTCCTCTCCAAAATTATTTCTAGTTATACCAGAAGTTAATTTTCACAGTATAAATTTCGCCTTTTTTCTTAGAGTCTGCAAAATCAGATTTCTAACATTTTTTTTTTTTTATTTGTCAGATTTGCAGAACGCATATTAATTAAAATTTTACATTATTAAGCTCATAAAACCTGAAATTTATATTATGACAAAATATAAAAGTTTTTTTTTTTTTTTTTTTTGTTCGAGCAGTAGAAAAAGAAGTAAGACAGTTTCAATTTCATTATTTTTTTTATTATGTTTTTGCATACTTCAGTGTAATTATCTTGTGTTTGCACTAGTATCAATTTTATCTCTGAAAATTTTTCATTCTTTCATTATCAAAACAGGTGGAAGGATTAATCTGATGTTTGGAGCAATTCCCATTTTTTTGTTATCTTCATACAAAGTATACCAAGATTGCGGATTTTGATGCATTAAATGTATTGATAAGTAAAGTGACTACTTGCTTCCCCCAAAGAACTGGCAATCTTTAGCAGTCTCCGAACACTGTCTGCAGAAAACTTTGTAAAATGTATTGTTGTTATTGAATATTAGTCATATATACCTTTTAATATATATAATTTGTACTTTCAATAAATGAAGAGTATATTGCAAACCATCTGAATTGTTTCTTTTTTATTGTATATGTGATTTCTTATTTCAGCTAATGATGGGCAGACATTGACAACTATTTTTTTTTTTTTTTCAGTTACCACTATTTAAAAATAATTGTATATTGTTCCAAAATAAATAAATAAATAAATAAATAAATAAATAAAAATAAAATAAATAAAAAGAACATAAGCAAAATTTAGAAAATTGCTTCACTGTGGCAGCCCTGTTTTTTTAAAATAAGTCTAATAGAGTAAGTATTTTAATTTGTTTTTAAAGAGTTGTGCTAGAAAATTATTTTAAAAATCTTGAAAAATCAATAATTTGAAATAGTTTTCAAATAACTTAGTGCATTGTTAGCTTTATTTTATGCAGGGATGAGATTCTTCAGACTTTAGTCTGAAATTCAGACTTTTCTTCAATTTTTTAAGAAATAATTCATGTCACTTGTTTTATTAGTGTTCTGTATCTTGGTAAAATAGACTTTGTAAAATAGACACTGCAGTAAGTAAATAATTTCTGCTTAATTCTGCCTAAGTTTCTTTTTAATTTGCTTGAAGCTAAATTGTATGTAATATATAAATTTCAATAGCAATTATAATATTTATTCCGCTGGAAATTCATAAACGTTATTGCTATATGTCGTTCATGCAGATTTTTTACTTTTTTGTCAATCTCATCCCTGTTTATGGTTAGAAGAAGAAGAGAAATGAATTCTTGCCACTGCCTATATGTGTCGGCTTTGCTCTCAGTCTAGACCATTTTTGAAAAGCGCATCACCCTGCCCTTTTTCAAATTTACAAATTTCACACCTATAATTTCACACCTGTATCAACAGGCTCCCTGCCTTTTTTAAAAATAGTAAAATGCACCACTAGTTTTAACCAAGATTTTAAATAAAATATTTCTGTATATATGTATTTCTAAATTTGTGTGCCCCATTTTTTTTTTCTTTATGAATAAGAGCATGAAACTATTCAATCATGTTTTAATTGTATTTTTTATTTTTATATTATAAAATCATTTGAAATTAATGTTACTTGATTTATCATACTTCAAAATTACATTTTCCTACCTTTTTTTCCCCTCCTTTCAAAAGCATTATTATTATTTTTTTTTTTTTTCAAAAGTGCCTTTTTCTGTTGCAGCCTTTTTTAGTGAATAGCACCATGCCCTTTTTGTTTCTGGGTTTCTGGTTCTGTTTAACATATAGCATTGATTTTAATTTGAAAAAAAAAAAAAAAAAAAAAAAAAAAAAACTAATTTATTGCATAAATTTTAAAGAACTTAAGTAATTTTGCACCAAGTAAAATTATTATTTGAAGTTAATATATAATATGCATTAGTGATTTCTTAAAAATGAGGTTTTTGACAGGAATTGTAAACTTAAGTCCAAAAAAATTAAATAAAATAAAGACAATATCAAAAGGAAAATTATATTTCAAGTCTACATATTATAAAAGAATGCTGTTTGAAATGAAATATGGGGCGGTGGGTAGAACTTTTTTCTGCATTGGTGTTTTTATTTCTATTTCTGTGCGAAAATCTCTTTTTCAAGAAATTACTAAACATATAAGTATAGTTTACTAAAAAGATAATAAAACAAGATACATATTTAAATCAAAGAAAATTATTTGTGAAATATGTATTTATTACAAACATTTATATATAAACAACCATTAAAGCAATTATAAATAACTAAAAAGTGTTACGGAATTTACAAGGGCGGAGTAGTGGTAATCGATTATTTAAAAAAAATAATGAATATGCAGTTACATTGCAAATGCTACTTAGAGCAGTTAAAAAGAATATGGAATATAGTAAGTGAAATATTTATTTAATATTATATTCTACAAACCTAATTTAGTTTAAATATAATTATTAACATTAAAATATTTGTATACTAAATATAGATGCACTTATTATAGATTTAATTCTTTATATTGAAAATTTAACAGGGAAAAAAAAATGGAAGTTATATTAAAGGGTGCCTCTATATTTAATGAAAAAAGAAAAGTTGAAATTATTTAGCAAATTTTGTAGCATAAAATATGAAAGGCATAAAGAAAATTGTTGCAGAGTATTTGGCTTAATAATTATTAGATATTTCTTATTTTTTCAAATTTCCCAAACTGGTTATTAGCTTACCTCTTTAAAATTCTAGTGTAAATTATGAGAAAAGTAGCTGTAACATTACTACAGTTTCTTAGAAGCATTACATATGATTTCTTAAAAATGCTGTAATATGAGAATGAATGTACAAAAGTTTTTGTAATTCTATTAAAGGTTTCATAATATACATGCTAAAAAAGACCTGTAACTGCTGCTAATAATTTCTTAGTTAAGATACAAAAGAAGTATCTATAATAGTAGTAACCATTTCTTAATAAACATCTGTAGTACTACTAGGAAATTTCTAGGCAACTGGGATTCCATAAGCTTTTCTAGTAACCAATACAGTTTCTTCTTAAGTAACACTACTGCATTGAACTTAGCACACAGTACACAGATTTCCTTAGAGAACATACTAAGAAATCATTAATAGTATTACAGATACTTCTCTTGTACCTTCACTAAGAAATGGTTAGTAATATTACTAACCGTATACTAAATAAATACCTGTAATGACTACTAAGAATTTCTTAGTAAAGATATAAGAGAAGTATCTGTCAAACTACTAGCCATTTATTGGTAAACATACTTAAAAATGATCTGTAACGGCTACTAAGACTTTTTTAGTGAAGATACAAGAGAAGTATCTGTAATACTCCTAATCATTTCTTAGTATTCCAACTAAAAAAGCACCTGTAATGTCTACTAATGATTTCTTAGTACGCTCACTAAGAAAGTATTTGTGCTGTTTACTAAGTTTAATGCAGTAATGTTACTTGAGAAAAAGCTGTATTGGTTACTAGAAAAGTTTATGGAATCCCAGTTGCCTAGAGATTTTCTAGTAGTACTACAGATTTTTTTTTACAGTGCATTACTTTTTAAAAAATAACCTCCAACTAATGTTGTCGCAGAATTTGTAATAATTGTCACCGATTAAATAAGGTGATAAGTGTTATATATATTTATCGGTGACAATGTAAAAAACATTAATACTCTGTGCGATTTTAGGGTGTTGAAACCCCCCGCGAAAGTCCTGGTGGATTAAAAGCTGTTATTCTTCCTTCTAAGAAAATCTGCAATAGGGTTTTGAAGAACTGTGGATATGTATTTATTCAAAAATACATATGCTTAAATACATATACATATGTCAAAAATACATGTGCTTTTGACGAAGTATCTGTTTTTAATCAAATTAAATGAGTGTTAAATATGTGTAACGAAATTATTGATATTATCTTAAAACAGTAGAACTCCTCAATGGCAACCGTTTCATCTCTATTGTTGAAATCAGTAATTAGTTAAATATAATCTGAATTCTTGCATGCTTGTTGTGTACATCAGAGTAAGTTGTGACAAATAATTCTAATATCATCAGATTATGCAGGCATTCCTTATTTTGTGACGTGTCGGTCAAATGAAGACATATTCTGAGTGGAATTAAGGGTGTTCCGATCCAAACTGCCTTTTTTCAGATTTATTTTTAGATTCATTTTTGCTCTCAAATGCACTAAACTTTCGAATTCTCTTATTTAGGAAGTATACAAGGTGCCGTGATTATCAATTCCCTGATAAATGCAGAAAATGTTGCAAAAAAGGCTGTCAAAAACGGCGTTTTGGAACAAAATTTCCGAAGCGGGAGGTCTGCGAACGAAAAAAATGGGTCACGCTGAGAAAATAATTGCTTATAAATCAAATTCTAATTAAATCAGCGAAAAATTACATCACACGGCACCTTGTACGTCACTTCAAAAATCCCCTCAGCAAGTTTCATGCTTCTACTTTTAAAAATGTGTCCAAAATGGTATCTGAAAATTTCGAGCTGTTGAAGGTGGAAAATCATTTTTTCGAATACACCCTTAAAACGCAAAACTTTTATTTACAGTAGTTGGGGAACGGGGAGTGGAGCAAAGTTCGGTAATTTTGACAATTAAACACTCTACTATAAGAATAAACCGTAAATTGTACTCACATTACAACGAAGTCCGGCTCAAATCACCAATTCGATTCTGCTCTTCAAGTCGCGGACTACTTTGGCTGAACCTGTAAATAAACATCCCGTGGCTGCACAAATATCTTTATTTTAAACACACCACAGTGCGAAATTATTCTGACTAACTCTTACCGAACTCTGGTACTGAGGCTTTCTACCTTCACACGTCAACTCTACAATTCGTCGCTGGAGGCTCTTCCAAGTCACCACACCACACATCCTCCAACTCACAACTTACAGCTTTTATACTTTGCAAACTGAAGACGGAGCGAGAAATTTGCATAAAAATTCATGAAATCGCAGTTAACTGTAGATCACACTTCGGAAAATTAGAGTTGCATAAAGGATAAATGTCCCCTTTTCACCACACATGTTAGAACATTGACGTCACGATCTCACTCAAAACACCAGAGTGCCTTTATAACAGAGGGACACTCCCTCACAATTTGTATAAAATAGGGATATTTTGGGATGCAAGAAACTGGCAGCCCACCTTGTCCTATAGATTTTCTGCAGCTAAAACCTTTCAACACTATAACATGGCACGAGGAAGAGATTGAATGATTCAATCGTAATAAAGAGATGCATTACAACCATAATGAAATTGATATCCTCCTGTTGGTAGACACTTCAAGGATGACGTCATAGGAAGGATTATACAAATAGCCAAAGGATATTATAAACATATCTTTGAACTGTTAGAGATTAAAATAAGGCTAATAGGCACGGCTTGGTGCCTAAGTTGATAAGAGATTTAATACTACCAGGTAGTACTAGATAAATATAATAATAAACAATAATAAATGTTTATACTACACTGGTAATAATCTATAGCATTTTCTGTTTAGTCACTCTACTGCTTTTATAGAAAAAGATTGCTTGACTATACTATAGAGCAGCGGTTCCCAGTCTATGGGTCGCGACCCACTGGTGGGCCGCGGCAGTTGTTTTGGTGGGTCGCGGAACAATCGAGGTTTGTCATCAAAATACTATAGCTTTTTTTTTTCATCTGTTTAAAAAGATATGGCAATTTCAACAGGAAATGACATTTCAAGGGAAAATCCTTAATTTCATTCCAGACTAATATAAGAACAGAATATCCTAAAACATTTAAATCAGCTTTGAGGTCCTTCATGAAATTTCACATTTTTTGCTAATGAGAGCGTACTTTTTTCTACTTTGCTGTTTTTGAAAAAAAAGTATTGGGACAAACTGCGTGTTAATATATGTTCCCACATTGGTAAACATTAGTAAAAGAAATCTCATTGATTATAAAATTATGTTTTCATAATAATTAAACTTTTTAACTATTTTTGTAGTTTGTACATTGTTTTAATTATCATTCACATTCACTTACATATATTGAAATTATCGATTCTTGTTTTAGTTGATATGATAATGTATCTTCCGTACGAAAATTTGGGTTTTTCTTAGAATAGGATAACCGAGCGTATAGCAGGGCTGCCACAGGAAACTATTTCTGTATTCCATTCGCACCACAATCTTTCTAACGCAATTTTTTAAGTTTATTTCTTTTGAAAATGTCAAAGTGTGTGTTAAAAATTTCTGTATTTAAAAAGTGGTGCCAGTTGGAATTAAAGAATAGTCCCCTGTGGCACCCCTGAATAGAGATAGTACAAAATTTGCTTTACTGATATACAACTTTATCTCGGGTGGTTCGAGAAATATTTTTTTACTGAAAAGTGGGTAGCGAAATTTTTTTCCACTGAAAGGTGGGTCGCGTAACAAGAAAGTTTGGGAACCGCTGCTATAGAGCATTCTCGTTGGTTCGAACTGAGACATCGTATAAAATCGATGGAGTGACTATTCAGGTAAAGCTTTAGATTTTTAACAATGTACCTGATCGTTCTATATTACGAGATCTTACCTAATGACTCTGTACCTCTACAAAAGCAATTTGTGCTGGAGAATACTGCGCAGGCCTGCTAATCACACCAATTGAATGGTCAACCGTTTCAAATTTGAAGCGGTATTTATAATTAAATACAACGCAATGGCAGTCTGTGGATAACCATGGGCACGGCACCATTCCAAATGATATAGTCGGAGTAAAAGATAAAGGGAACTACCTCAATTTACAATATGAGTGCACCCTGCCTCATTGAAGTGTCGTCAAATACTGTAAAGCACGTTTGGTATGGTAGAAGCAACATCATGTTATAACATGGATAATAGTACCGTTGAAACAGTTCGAAATTGTTACAAAATTATGTTCATTGGTTTCTTAAAGTAAGATAATAAAATAAAGCCTGGAGAATATTCTTGTTTTTTCTGCCGGTAGAAGTTAAAAAATTAACATTATAAAAGTAAAGTAACATTAAAAATATTTCAGCCGTTGATATACATTTCTTTCTTATCAAATATAAAAAATTTAATATAATCAAATTGTTTTTTTCACGAAATTTTTTAAGGGACAGTGAACTTCGAAAAGAGTTTATATGAATTTTTGATCGTGTGTTATTTTATTTATTTATTTATTTTTAATATAAGACAAATTATTATACTTGAAATTAATTTTCTTTTTTCAAAGTAAATTTTCCGCAGTCTGCATATAGTGAAACCTTCAGTGGGTTTTATTTTTCAAAATTAACAATATGGCTGAAGGAGAATCTTGAAACATCCAACAAGACACTTATATATGTGTATTCAAATAGCCACGAGATCCTCAAATTAGCAATGCAATCATAATTTGCAAAGTTTCAATAAAAATCTTCTTCGTGCCAGATTTTTTAAAATTTTAAAAAGCCGTTCATTGAACTAAAAAAAGCGTATAAACATTTCTTTTCGCATTTATCAAGATTGTACTTCAGCGATATTGTGAATTTTGAATAAATATAAAAACTCATGGAATATTCAACACATGCAGACAGAAAGTTCTGATAAATGCATTTAAAACCCATTATGATGTGTTGTTTTCATTACTTATAAGAAATTTGAAAATAAAGTTTCAGACACATATATTGGCAATATATTATTGTTGTATACATTTTAACAATAATTTTTTCACGAAAACAAAATAATCATATTTTTGTACTTTTTAAAGTCTATGGTTCCTTTAATGCAATTTTGAATGAATTGCACAGAATTCAATTAGTGCATAATGTCTTTTCAACGACTGACTTGCTCAATAAATCAAAGTGCTAAAAAAACTCAGAGTTCACAGAATAATAGGTTATTTTCATTGCTTGCATCTATATAAAATATGATCGAATGCTTTTTGCCAGATATTTTGGCAATATAAATATGTATTAAATTTTAAAAAAAATTTCACGAAAATGAAAAAAAAAAATGTGTTTTTGCACTTTTTAAAGTCTACATTTCCCCGAATGAAATTTTGATCGCCTTGCGCAGCGTTCATTTAGTGTACAATCCCTTATCAACGATTGACTTGCTCCATAAATCAAAGTTCTCAAAAACCTCAATTAAAGTTCACAGAATAATAAGTTATTTTTATTACTTACATTTATAAAAAACATGAAAGCATGGTGTTTTCCAGATATTTTGACAATATACATATATATATTTTAAATTTTAACAATAATTTTTCCACGAAAATGAAAAATGTATTTTTGCACTTTTTAAAGTCCACGATTTCCCCGAATGAAATTTTGATCGACTTGCGCAGCGTTCAATTAGTGCACAATCCCTTATCAACGATTGACTTGCTCCATAAATCAAGGCGCTCAAAAAACTCAATTAGAGTTGACAGACTAATGACAGAGCACTATTATGCTGTCAGCGGGGAGTCTACCTGATCAATGTCGAAAAAGGCAACCGCCCAGGATTGACCTTGTCTCTTCTTGCCGGACTACGGCTTAGCAGGAGGGATATTAGTCAGGCTTGGATTGCCGTCGGTGCCAAATAATGAGAAAAACTAGAGGGCAGAAGAAGATAGATAGATCGCCTGTCAAAACAATCGCTATCTGCAAAAATATAGGGATGTATGAAATCTTCCCCCAGTATATCTGCCCCCGTCCGCCATTTTGACCTCTACATTAGAAGGGGGTAGATATCCAGTGCTGCAGCGTATCACTTCTACGAGGGCCTGATATCTGCCCCCAGTATTTATACCCCCATATCAGAAAGGGGCAGATTTCCAATACAGAACATTTTGTCTTCGTCGAGAGCTGGATATCTACCCCCAGTATATCTGCCCCCGTCCGCCATTTTGAGCTCTGCATTAGAAGGGGGTAGATATCCAGTGCTGCAGCATTTCACTTTCTACGAGTGCCTGATATCTACCCCCAGTATATCTGCCCCCGTCCGCCATTTTGACCTCTGCATTAGATGGGGGTAGATATCCGGTGTTGCGGCATTTCACTTTCTAGGAGAGCCTGATATCTACCCCCAGTATATCTGCCCCCATCCGCCATTTTGAGCTCTGCATTAGATGGGGGCAGATATCCAGTGCTGCAGCATTTCATTTTCAACGAGAGCCTGATATCTACCCCCAGTATATCTGCCCCCGTACGTCATTTTGATATCACAGTAGAGGGGACATATATAGAGTGCTAGAATATTTTTTAGGTTCGTCGAGAACAGTAAATCCTGGATATATATCCTTTCTGCGTATAGTTTTTATTGTTTCTGCTAATAATCATACGGTTTATTTATCTAGAAATTTGTAGACGACACTTAAAATATAACTCTAAAATTATATAATATATATGAGGACGTATACTTCAAAACGCACTTTATCGACATTTTTCAAAATGAATTTTCTGTATGAACCTATTCTATTAATAAATCTGCATAAAAGAAAAAAAACTATAATTTTAGAAAAAAAAAATGAAAGAAAGAAAGAAAGAAAGAAAATTTTAACGTGTGTTTTGGCATTGTAAAATCTTGGTGTTTACAATGAAAACTAATAGTTTTTATGATATTTATTTAAATCGCAAAAATTTTACTTTCTGGAAAAGGCAAAATTTGAGCCTCATGCCCTCTTATATATACATGCAAGATTTTTAGTACTTTTGTAGATTTTTAGCATTTTCCAACAAAGTTAAAAAGTGCTTTTGCATTTTGTTTGTTTGTCCGTCTGTCCATGCACTGACTTCCGTAAATACACTCGGATTTTTATGCTATTGATAAAACTTATTTAGGTTTATTAAAACATGTTTGTTATTGCATATGAAGTATGTACTGTTAAAGTTTCAATTTTAAGGACACTCAAAAGAATTGAAGAATATTTTAATGACATTGCGCTATTCCAAATCTTTTGAAACTGGCATTAATTCTTGAATTTCTTTACGATCACGTTAAAATAGAAAATTCTTAACATTTTTTATTGATTTACACGGACACATAAAAGAAATCGGTTACGGTACTGTCTTTGCATAATAATTGCTGGAGTGTACGTTTTAAAATTCGGTATACGCTTTTAAGTTTGATTAGTTTTTTTTGCATATTACTCTTTATATTAAATTCTATACCTAATACACAGTACCAAAGAACATAATTCTATTTAATGTTTATTAAATCAAAAAAAAAAAAAAATACTTATATGTTTTAAATACTCGAAATGATAATAATAAAAATATCCGCTTTTTTTCAACTTATTTAATAATTTAAAATGTGGTTTCAATATCTATATTATAAAGACCAAAAGTATCTGTGCTTAACGCATACGTCATTTTAAGAATGGCAACACTTTAAAGTTTGAAATGCATTTCTGGTTTTGCAATTTTTTCTACTGCAAATTTTTGTATTTCTTAACAGCGCACTTTTTTAATTTTTACACCATCGTATAGGGGAAAAATGTACTTTAAACTCAATTTATTTGAATACTGTATCTTAATTTATTTTTGAAACATTAATTTTTTTGTAGTTTGTAATACCGTTTTTCTAAACGTGGCAACAGAAGTACTCTATGTTTATTAAAACCAAAGGGAAAATAGCCGAAAAAAAACCAGATTACTGAATTTTTATGTTGCTATTTTTTTTTTATTAAAAGTGAAAAAAAAATAATTAAACTACGTTGTGTCAAGAATATTGTCTGTTATAAAACCCAGTGAATGTTTGTTTCCTTTATAAAATTTCATTTACACTTTAAAAAATATATATGGATAGTTTAGTATCTGTTTTAGTTAATAGCTATGGAGACTTCAAGTTTTTAATCAAAATGATCAAATTAAATTATCGATTTTCTTTAAAAAGAGAATACAGATATGAAAGGTGTATATTTAAATTTTGATACGGTGCAAATGACGTCAGGTTTAGGTTTGGGGAACATATTCTATGTTTGAGTAAAAGTACAATTAATTCTGCTTTTTTTCATATTGGAATACAAGCATTAAAACCTTAATATTAATAACTTTATTATAATAAAAGATTTTTATTTTTATTTATTTTTTATTTTTTAGATGTAGAATAAAATTTAATTTTAATAATATCTGTAACTGAGTTTTATATAAATAGTATTTTGTTAACTTTAGATTGAATATAATTTCACATAAAGAAGTACTTTACCATTAAATTAATTAAAAAATATAAAATACAAAAACAAATTAAAGAAGGACATGTACACAGTTAAAAACTTCATAAGCTAAAAATTCCATGTTTTGAGTGAAAAGAATAGAATACAGTCATGAGAAAAAAAAAAAAAAAAAAAAAAAAAAAAAAAAAAAAAAAAACACCTTATTAACGCCTCAACAAATTATTGTAGAAGAAAGTTGTTGGTACCAAAGGATTGGAAATAAAGTGTACTTTCAAATGATGCATATAAAATGTGCTTAGTGGAGGGAGGTGACATGTACATATTAAAACGAACCGAAACTTTTTTTTTTCAATGTCAATACCCACTTTTAACAAGATATTTCAAATTTTTGGTTTAAATTATGCCTAAAATATATATATATATACATGTATTACCCATTTTAACAAAACATTTGGGGTGGCAATAGCCGAAAGATATTAAGCGACTAAAATGGTCTTATTAGTAAAAAATAATATACATTAATAGAAGAGACATAATCATTCTGTAGCATTCCAATAATCGAGTACATAACTTCAATTTAGATGCAGCCTCTGAAATATGCTTGTTTTAAAATAATTAATTTCTTGGAAACTAATTGTACAATAAGAAATTTATGAAAATTTGAATTTAGGCTAATTTAAGGGTGTAAAATCTATTTATGATGGCAAAATTATTTGTTGGTATTGAATTAAAGAACAAAATTAGGATTTGTTTTTATATAAAAATGGTCCCCTAAGCGATTTTATGTACATCATTTAAAAGTAGACATTATTTATAATCTTTTGCTAACAGCAACTTTCTACTAAAATAATTTAGTGCACAGTTGATAGGGGGTGGTTACCTTTTTCTTCTACGATTGTACGTAAAAGGTTCAAAATATCTCAAATTTAAAGAAAAGTAATTTTAGAAATTTTTGGAGCGAATTATTATTAGTAGTATTGTTATTTGCATTTACATATGTTTGTTAAGATTTCTATATTATACTATTTACTTTTGGATTTTCCTTGTTTTGCAAATTTGCATATACAACAATAACGCTTTTAACCATTAACAAAATGAATTGATAACTGAATGTTCTATATAATAGTTCTGAACTATTCTATATAATAGTTCTATATAATAGTTCTATATATTCTAAATAATAGTTCTGAACTATAGTAGAACTTTCCTGTTATGATAAAATATATTAATAGGGTGTGTATCTTCACTATTGAATTTTTTTTAATTATTAAAATTTTTAATGATTTATGGGAAGTGAAAATTCATGTGAAAGGTTATAGTTGTTTCTGCCCTCTTGAGTTATAAAAAGATACATATATATAGAATGTAACCCATTTTATAATCTGAAATCCCCCTCTTTTTTTATATAATTGTAAATGAAACTATATTCAGAAATTTAAAGCAACATTTATACTAAAAAAAATTTTTTTTGTTATTGTGTGTGTGTGTTAGATTTAAGGGTGTTGTAAGAGATTTTCTCGAAATTTTTCTAATTTACAAACTCATTTTTAAATGTCAAACAATGTTACTTACAGACGTGATTATTGAATTGATTTAAAATTTACTAATATTTCAATTTTAGATAACTGAATTACATGTTGAATTTTAAGCGATTGTTGTATGATGACAAATTTATAACACTATCATATCTTAAAAATCAATTTAGAGCGCTTTAGGAAATTGAATTCAAATGCTAAGTGCTTTTAACAGCAATTTATTAAAGATTGTCTCGTATGAAAATTGGAAACTCCGTTCGATTTTACAGGGTCTAAATAACAGTATCTGTCGTTCTCATACAAGTACAAATAAATATGAATCCTGGAAAGTAACCAATTTAGATTTGAAAACAGTGTTAATGCTGCTTTCAAATTTAAAGAAGCTATTTCCTAGTACTTTTCAGAATTCATTTTTGCTCGAAAGCACTCGAAAATTAGGTGTTTATTCAGAAACTAATCGAATGACTTGTCCCTTTTATGATAAAAGTAATGATTTAAAAGCAATGATAAACTAGTCGTTGGGGGCCACCGTAATACTTACCCATCATGGATATGTATATGAAAATAAAACATATGAAAACTATTTATACAATGCATTGCAATTCATAAACAAAATTTAAATATTGTTAATATACATAGTAATGCTATATTAAAGAACTGCTGATGTACCAATTTCGACAAATTATATAAAACGCCAAACTACTCAAGTAGTACTGAACTGCGTAAAAGAAACATCCTTATAACTCCAAAAATAATAATTCTATTAACTAACAATTAATTGCGTCGGATGAAGCGTCTCATTTCCAATTAAAATATACCTCTGAATTGAAATTTGAATGAAATACAGGGTCATGAAAAATCGAAGAATGTGGAAAACAGGATTACAAATATCTCGGCAACTAATAATTCGATCGACTTCGTTCTATATGCAAAATGTGTGTTATTTTATTGCCTTTTACGTCCATTCCTTAAAACAAAAAAATTCGAACACCTTTCATCAGAACGAATTTTTCGAGGGTCCGAAAAAAATAGTTCCAGATAATCGAGGTTGCTGATATTAAATAGGCTTCGTCCCATTCTTACATACTAACTACATACAAAATTTCAAGTCTCTATCTCAATTTGTTCGGGAGATAGAGCGTTTACAGACAGACAGACAAACAGACGGACGGCAAAATTTTTTTTCTAAAAATATGTTTTTCGGAATCTCCACTATCTAAAACGTGTAAATCCGACAAAATTTTTTTTCGATTTTCAAAACGATTGCAAGACTTACTACGTATGATGGGTAAGTAAAAGCAATATGGTTTTACAGAAAATACATATATATACATATATAAAGTATATGTGTGCAGAATTTTTGTGAATTGAAAAAAAAAATAACTTTATTTATAGCCGAAATTATCCATAAAGAGCCCAATTTGGAAAATTTATGCCAACAGAAATGAGTCTTTCTAACAAAAAAAAGAAAAAAAAATCTGTAACTTCGTGTTCATAAGTACAAGAGACGGGGGTGGCAAAAATATCCGGTTCCAGAGACGCCGAGTGCTGTTCGTACAGGGGAAAGCAGTGAAGGGTAGCCACATGCGCAGTTAACCAGTCTCCGCTTCACTCAAGTGAAACTACACGTTTACTAATTCTAATCCTCTAGAAAAACTTTATGGAGATATTTCGTTTGCATATCAATATTTTTATATGATTTTTTTTTTATTTTATTGCTGAGGCAGAAATGTACATCAATATTTTTATCTGATTTTTTTTCATTTTTTTACTGAGGTAGAAATGTACGAAAGACATTATCCCCTTTTAGGTGGGTTTGTAGTTATGTAAATACGTAGCACCTATAGTAATCGTCCAGTCTGTCCGCCCTCATACAACAACGCAAAAACTACCCAATCATATCGTTTGAAATTTCAAGTATAAAATTGCTGTATAACTGTGTCGAGTCATTTCAGATTTTATGAAAATAGGTTGTATAGTTCAAATAAAGGTCAATTAAAGTATTCTGTTGCATTAAGGCTAATGGAAATTTTTTTTTTCAAGTGCATTTTAATGAAGTTGCAGTATTTCGATCATAAAAAATTGGTTTATCTATGAAGTATATACCAAAAATAAGTTCTGTATAATCTGTGGGGTGCAAAGAATATTTGTTTTTAATTTACAGGGCCACTAAAAATTATTCCATTACATAATGGTATAGGGAAGAATATTACTGAAGACGCGTTTTAATTTTATTAACCCATTATACATATTATGATATTCATGTACGTTGCGGAGGTTTACGATAAGTTACATCCTGTATAATAGAAAGCAGTTATAGTGTTTACAGGGACGCACAAAAGGAGTGACTCATATAAAAGATTACGAATATACTGTATCGGATGTGCTGCATACTACACCATGGTCTGATTATTTGTAAAACTTCATTATAGTACGAACGCACCTCATTTGCAACATTTGACGTGCAATTTCGGATTTGTTTGATTTTGTTTGCAGATATATTTAAGTACAATATTTTCACTTTCGAACCGGATTCGAAAGTGAAAGTATCCTCATAAAAATTCTGCAATCAAAACCGAAAAAGTGTAAAAAAGGTCCTTTTGATATTAGAATATGCATACTGTGTTCTTTTTTTATTCTTTTTTTTTCTTTGTATTGACTTACCCATTACTAAATATTAGCATTAAATGTTTTAATTATCAGTTCATTTACATTCTGTTTTTATATCAATATATTTTATGCATTAGATAACTGAAGTCTGCTGATTAACATATGAACCATTAAAATGTTGAATGGGACAGAAGGTAAATGGAAAAAAGTGACCGGAAAAAAAACTTATCGCAAAAAAGTAGCATAAACTACAAAAGCGGAAAAATGTGACACGAAAAAAAAAGGTGACACAGAAAAAAGTTATCGGAAAAAAGTGACAAGGAATTGATTTTGGGGATTTATTATTGATTTTGGGGATTTATTATTGATTTTCGGGATTCATTGGTTAAGTATAAAAGGGGGATCGGGGGGAGGCGATTACGTAAATGGGTTATGCTGACTTAATTGTTTTGGTTAAATTTTTGGATATGCATTCATACTGAAAAGACGCTTGCCCAATTATTTTTGGGAAGGAACGATTACCTCCCCCCATCCGCCCTAAATTATATAAATGGGCTTTTATGCAGAATTATCCAACGTGTATCAAATTTTGGATACAAGTTTTTTTCTGATAACGCTTATGTATAGTATATAATACCTGAATTGATTTGGTAGTTTAATGGTTAAGCATAGAATGGGGACGGGGGAATAACCTCTCTTAAATTAAATTAATAGCTTTTTACACAAAATTATCCGACTTGCTTGGAATTTTGGACATAAGTTCATTATGATAAGACTATATCTAATTAAATATGGGACTCTTTTACCTATAATAAAAGGGAAGACGAGCAATTATCTCGCTTCAAATTAGATAAATCGTTTTTTATGCAGAATTATCCGATGTATTTCAAATTTTAAATGCAGGTTCTTTCTTATAAGGTGATCCCCGAATAGTTTTAAGGGTTTAACCCCTTGGGGACGAGCGACACGTATACGTGCCGCAAAAAGGCTTAAGAATCATCGTTTATTCCCACCGGTAAAATTATACTGTAAAATTTGCCTAATTCAATCGGAGCTCTTTCTTGATTTAAGAAGAAGCAAATTTCTGTTTTTTAAGACTGGTGACAAAACATTAAAAATTTCGTTAAAGGCTCCCGTCGCGAAGGGGTTAATGGCTAAGTATAAAGTGGAGACGGGGGGTAACCCATCTTAAATTAAATAAATGGCTTTTTACGCAGAATTATCGGATTTGCTTCAAATTTTTCATTATGTTGGCGTATCCCAGATATGGTGTTCTTTTGCTAATTAGAAAAATGGGACAGGTGATTCTTACCTTCCCCCCTTAAATCAGATTTTTTTATGCACACTTATCCAATGTATTTCATGTTTTGAATATAAGTTCTTTCTTATAAAGTGAAACCCGGAATAGTTTAAGTGTTTAATGGTTAAGTATAGAGGGGGAAACAGGGGATAACCCCCCTTAAATTAAAATAGTTGGCTTTTTACGCAGAATTATCTGATTTGCTTCAAATTTTCGGTGTAGATTCATAATCATAAAGTATTTCCCTGATTAGCTATGGGGTTCTTTTGCTAATTAAAAAAGGGGAGCAGTGATTACCCTCCCCCTCCTTAAATAAGATAAATTTTTAGCACAATTGTCCAACATATTTCAAATTTTGGATATAGGTTCTTTCTGATAAAGTGAAGCCCTGAATTGTTTTAAGGGTTAAATGACTAAGTATACAGGGAGAAACCAGGGATAACCCACAACTAATCAGGAATTCGCCTTATCATAATGAACCTACATCTAAACTTTTAAGCAAATCGGATAATTCTGCGGAAAAAGGGGGGGTATCTTCCGTTCACCCCTCTATACTTAGCCATTAAACCCTTTAAACTATTCAGGGATTCTCTTTATTGGAAAGAACGTATATTCAAAATTTGAAATACATCGGATAAGTGTGCATAAAAATATGTATAATCTTATTTAAGGGGAGGATAATCGCCTCCTTTTTAATTAGCAAAATAACCCTATAGCTAATCAGACATATCCTTTGTCAGAATAAACCTACATCAAAAATTTGAAGCAAATCGAATAATTCTGGGCAAAAAAGCCTTTTTTTTAATTTAAAGGGGGTTATCCACCGTCTCCCCCTTTATATTTAGCCATTAAACCCTAAAACCTATTCCAGGATCCATTTATTGAGAAAGAACTTATGTCCAAAATATGAAATACATCTGATAAGTATGCATAAAAACAATTTGACTAATTTAAGGGGAGGTTATAACCACTCGTCCCTTTTTAATTAGCAAAATATTCCCACATCTAATCAGGGATACACCTTATCATAATGAATCTATAATCCAAAATTTGAAGCAAATCCAATAATTCTGTGTAAAAAGCCATTTATTTAATTTAAGGGGGTGGGGGTTGTATTCGATTCACCTTCTATACTTAGCCATTAAACTCTTAAAACTATTCAGGTATTCAGCTTTTTAGAAAGTACCTACATTTAATAGAAATACATCGTGTAATTCTGCATACAAAACGATTTTTCTAATTTGAGGCGAGATAATTGCCCGCCCTCTCCTTTATTAATAAGCAAAAAAAATCTCATAACTAATCAGAGATACTTCTTATCATAATTAACTTATGTCCAAAATTCCAAACAAATCGGTTAATTCTGCATAAAAACCTATTAATTTAATTTAAGAGAGATTATTCTCCCGTTCTCCCTCTATGCTAAACCATTAAATTCTCAAATCTCTTCAGGCATTATATACTATATATAAGCCTTATCAGAAAGAACCTATATCCAAAATTTGACACATTTTGGATAATTCTGCATAAAAACCGATTTATCTAATTTAGGGCGGTTAAGTGAATTAAATGATGAAAAATGAGCCACTGCTCTTCAAGGGGTTAATAAACATCAAATTTGTAGATACATATTACCGAATTTTGTCAGAATTTATACTTTTAAACGAAAACCTAATCTCTTATCAGGATCTGTACAATATTCATATTTTTTCTTTATCTTCGGATTTACACGTTTTAGGGGGGTCAAAGATTCCAAAAAACACATGTTTACCAAATATCTCTCTGTGACATAAATTTTGTGGACACTATCTCAAGAATTTATAAACAGAATTTCACAAAACTTCATATTCAGGTAGTCCCTGAAATACATTGGTGGTAATTAGTTTTTGGTGTACATCGATCAATAAGTTGCGCTGCTATGTTGCATTTTTTACGATTTACTCAACAGCTATATCTTGATAACTAATACGCATATTTCCATCAAACTTCCGATTCAGTTAGTCCTTGATATGAACTGATATTTGTTTATATTTTAGTGTAAATATTTCAAGAAGTGGCGCTGCTATGCTATATCTTTTCACAATTTTTGCTATCGTTCTGTCTCAAGAATTAAGGGTGTATTCCAAACCAAATTTCTTATTTTCCGATTTATTTTTAAATTCATTTTTGCTCTCAAGTGCATCAAACTGGCAAATTCTATTATTAAGAAAGTACACAATGTGCCGTGCTTATTGAGTTTTTGATAAATGGAGCGCAAAAAAAAAAAAAAAAGGCTGTCAAAAATGACGTTTTGAACCGAAGTTGTTGAAGCGGAAGATCTAAAACAAAAAAAATAAAATAAAATAAAATAAAATAAAAATAAAAATAAAAGATCAGAGTGAGAAAATAATTGTTTATAAATCCAATTCTAATGAATTGAGGGGAAAATTAAATCACACGGCATCTTCAAAAATCATCTTAGCAAATTTCATGTTTCTACTTTTAAAAATGAGTCTGAAAATGTATCAGAAAATTTCGAGCTGTTGAGAGTGGGAACATGTTTTTTCGAATACACCTTTAATGCACGGAATTTCATAAACGTTTACTTCAGGTAGTCATTCATATAAATTGACGCTGATTAGTTTTATTGTAAATCGCTCAATAGGTGGAGCTGCTATGCTGCATTTTTTTACGATTTTTGCAACAACTCCATCTCAGGAACTAATACACGGAATTTAATGAAAATTTATTTTCCTGGTAGTCCCTGATATAGATTGATGTTGATTAGTTTTTGGTTCAAATCGCTCAACAGGTGGCGTTGCTCTGCTACATTTTTACGATTTAGACAACAGTTTTATGTCATTAACTAATGCACTAATTTCCGTCGTCGATTCCGTTTGTGATTTTTTTTTCTGCGATGTTTAAAAATTGACATCATAAACATTGAAATCAAAAACATAAAAAAATAAAGGTACCAAAGCAGCATATCTACGTTCAATTTTCTCTCTGAAAATGACAATCTATTAAAAAAATAATTTTTTGAAACTCACACTTTTGTATTATTTATTTATCTATTTATTTATTTTTGAAATATTTAAAGTTTTCACCCAGAATTTAAATACGAAAAGACAAATCACACACGCTTTAACATTACATTCATATTTAAGAAGATTTCTTCAATTTTAAACGATATTGACATTTAACCTTTCAAGCAAATTCGTTTCCAGAGATCTCTTCAGGATTTTTTATAGGTAGATTTCGTAAAGAATACTATACCTATTATATTTTCCCCTATGTTGACATTTCTGAAAACTTTTTGCAGATCCATGCAAATCATGAGTAATAGAATCCAAAGCCCCCCCCCCCTCCAGTTTAAAACTTTATATAAATATCTATCTGTTCATTCACTTATATGTATATTTATTTATTTATTTATACCGTATATACTAGTGTATAAGTCGAAGAATTTTACACAAAATTTGGGAGTTAAAAATAGGGGTCGGTCGACTTATACACGAGTTAGTAAGATTTTTTTTTTTTCACAGGGCTAGTCCTTTTATGGATCTATGTTAGAGAGACAGGTTAAAACGAACAATAAGTCCCTAAGATTGACAAAAAAAAAAAAAAAAAAAAAAATATCTCAACAAAAATGTCTCTGTAATTCTTCTGCACCCATTCCCTCATGCAATGCTCTTCAACGCAGGAAATTAAATTTCAGCATTTGAATACCCCCTTTAAAAAGAATTCAACGTGAGAATGCTTGTAGACGCCTTTTCTAAAAGTCCTACAATACAAAGAAGTTTTGTACATTAGCAGTCTAAGAAACTTTTTACTCTGGTAAATAAGGCTTAAATAGATTTTTCAAAGATTTTTTTTTTCTTTTTAAATACCGAATTGATGGGAATAGGCTTCAAAATAATTTAAACTTCTGCGTTTTTACATAATTATGCTTTTTAAAAATATTACACTTAAAAAACTCTGATTAGAAACGCAGAAAAAAGTTATTATTGTTATTACTATTTTATTATTATTATTATTATTGTTTTATCTTCGATTGCATTTCATTTTTCAATATAAGTGCTATTGAAGTTTCAATAAGGAAAGCTTTTTTCTTTTAGCGATAAGAGCCGTTGGCGCCTAGATTTTTGCACTCCTGTATATCCACGTAATTTCTATAATTTTGCATAAATCTCTTGCAACCTCATACATAAAATCAAGGAGAAGAAAATCTCGGTCATGTTCGAAATGGCCAAAATCAGACCAAGGAGGTGGAAATGGGGAAGGGGTTTGTGAAAACAGAAAAAACCCATAATTTCACAATTGTGATGTACATAAAATCAATTACCGTTTTTATTACTTCTAAGAAAAGTTCTAAAAATGTATCTATGACAGATTTTTGACATCATTAAAAATGGGCTCAAATTGCGCAAAAAATAATGTTTTAACCCTTTCAGGGCAAGGCTTTTCTGCTCCCAAACTGGTCATATAATTAATTCATACTGCGATTTTTGAACAAACTGATTTATAAATAATCGAAAGCTTTTAGTCATGCATATTATGCGATCAAAATTGCAGTAAAAATTTACTGCTACCGTTTGTCAGTTTAAAGCTGCAGATTAACCGTTTCCAGACTGCAAAAGACGTCCTTAAAAGGATTAAAATAAAACAAAAAAAAATCATATCTTCGTCGATTCACAAGATATTAAATGCAATTAAATTTATTATAAATGTTTTTAATATTATCTACAACTTTTACATTGGCAAGTTTTTCATGGGACCAAGTCTAACAGAAAAAGAATCATAAAGGTAGAGGAGGTTAGAGAAGAAAAGAAGTCACAGTAACATAATTCTGATTAAAAAGGCGCTTACTGAAAATTGAATTAAAAACTCATCAAAAGCGGCTAGATGAAAATGCGTTTATTTCTAATCTTGATTTACTTTTTTTTTGTGAAATTAGTAATTAACTTTCAAGTATACTTTACGGCTATATTCTGAGGCGGTAGGGGCTTTTTCTAATTATTTGCTTAAATCGTAAATTACGCGTGACAGTATTGCCCTTGATGTGCAGCACTTTTACCACTAAATATCAGCCTTTTTGCATGAAAATTAAACAGGGAATTTGAAATCACCACATTTGTATTTCATAAATTTTTTAAAACGTTTAGACAATAATAAATATATTTTGAAATAATTTAAATGTATTTATTGGTAGTCGATAAAAAAGAAAAACAGAAGAATGCTTCTGCAAGCTTTTTATACTAGATTTCCGTTTAAAAATATAAAGTTGTTCAAATTAATGAACGGTTTTATTTCAGGTGTTTTTAAAGCTAATATTTTGATCCCGACTAAAGCTAGGCGAGACACCTACTATTTATATGTTGTTAAGCATTGTATGTCTTTGCAAATTAGTTAAAGGAAAAAAAAGAATCTTCCACGCATACATTTTTATCGAGGAAAATAAAAATAGTAATGTAATTGGAAAATGTTTCCTTAAAATTTTATTAGTTCGAGGGAAATATTTCTATATTGAAGTAGTAAAAGAATCGTAAATATTCCAAGCTAAAACATGGTTTTACTTTAACTTTTGAGTCTTGAGCAAATTTTAGCTTTGGATATGAAATTAGAATCCACTCGCTCAAGAATTTTTAAAATTATAAATATATAACGTTATTTTGCACCCTGAATATTTTTTAACATTAGTACTAATTATCCTAAAAATATTGCAATTTTTATACATTTTAGCAACATTTTTATTTTAAATATGAGCTTTGATATTAATAACCGAAAAAATTATTTAACTATGATTGCATCCAAAATTTGTGCTTAAAAACAATTTTAAGGACATAAGAGAGATTGTTCGTCAACTAGCAATTGATTATAATCAAAATCAAAGATGCATTATGTTTATAGGGACATATTTCTTAATTCCTTAAATTTGACTAAAATTAGCCGAAATTTTCGTTTACAAATGTATAAAAAGTATTAGGATTGTCAAGCTTGTAAAAAGTTTATCTTTTATATTAACACTGTTTGTAAAGCAGATTTTGATTCGATTAAAGAAGGTGGTGCTGATTAAACAAATGACAAACGTTGTTTTCTTAATTAAAAAAAAAGACTTATTCAGTAGTACAGTGATTTAAATAAGCGGCAAATTTCCATATGTTTAATTGTAGGGGGGGGGGGGCGTATGTTTAGTCTGCCCAGGGGCCGTGAAACCTGGTATTGGCCGTGCACACTAGAAATTCAAATTGCTACACCTCAGCCATTTTACAAGATATGGACGAAACAAAAAATGCTCCGACCCTTTTTTATAAAGTTCAAACACATAAAAAACGCTTAATTTTTTCATTTTTTGTACCTCATTTTAATTTTTAATTTTTTTTTTTTTAGTTTTAAATCGCCGCAGGGCCGGTTAGAGGGGAGGGGGGTACAGTGGGAAACTGCCCAGCGGCAAGGGCACTGGGAACAAGATGGGGCCGTATCAAATAACTATAGAGATTAAATAATATTACAAATCTGAACTTACACACATTTTTTTTATTATTATTCACAAGTTAACTGGAAAAATGTTTCCCAGAATTGTTGTGAGAATATTTTCACCCAACACATAGAACCATTGGTAAAAGAATCCCTGCATAAGAACCATTGGTAAAAGAATACTTGCATAGAACATAGAACAAGACAAATGTTATCTTGTTTTGTACTGAGGTCAGTACTAATCTAAATCTGTCACTTCATTCATCATTCTTTACAAATAGCCAGGCACTTCCTGTTTTCCTAAGAAATTCAGAAAGAACCCTTCTTTGACCACAAATTGTCATACCCATGCCTTCAGGCTAAAGAGCCTGTGGACTACAACAGGTCTATCTGATACTGGCAGCTAGACCGACTCAATATCGGACAAACGATGCAACAGTTAGGGCACGGCCCGCGCTAATTGGGGTCTCCTAGGGAGTTCCAATTCTCTGATTACCGAATAACCATAACGAGATTTATGCAGGAGTCATGCACGAGAAGTACATGCTTCCCTTAGAAAGTTTTGAAGGGGCCCAAAATTGAGAACACAGGGGGCCCTGAATTTTGCATGGAATTAACTTAATTCTAAAATTTTATCTAATTTCTTATCAAATTATTAATTATGCATATATGCATATATATATAATTTGTATTATTTAAGTGCTTCGTAAATGCAAACAACAAATTAATTTTTCATGCAAGAGATCAGTTTTTGTACATTATTTTAGATAAATTTTTATTTTACATATTGAATTTTAGAATTGTTAAATTTAGCTTATATGTACAAGAAAAAATAGCTATTGCGGTTATTGTAAGAAGTATATCAAAATATTGACACTTTATGTTGTGCATACATTTTTAATTCAATCTTTTCATCCAATTATATTTTTATATTAGCACCATGCTAATCTCTTTTAGCATATTTTGCTTGATTGTATTCAATTTTAATGTAAAAAGAAAAAAAAAAGGAAAAAAATATTGATTAATGAAATACATATGAAATCAAGTGAGCCACTCTTTTGAATAATATTTGTAGCAGTGGTGAGTTTCCAGGTATCTCGAATGTAAATTCTTTACAAATGAAAGGGCCCCCCCGAAATGATACTGTGCTTCCCATAGCATCAGAGCTTAATCGGGCCCTGCCTTCTTACAGGGAAATACTGCTTTGAAATACCATTTCCTCTGTACAAAATAACATTTTCCCCATGATTTGCTTTTAATATTTCTTTTGAGAATTTCTGAAAGTCGAAGTTGGTATAATTTTCAGAGAGTGTGTAGTTTTGACAATCTCAAAAATAACCATTCACACAAAAAATCTCAAATTATCTTATAAAATTGGTTCACTAATTTATTAATGGTTTTTATAATCTTCGATTAACCCTTTATCTACCGACGGTACTTATAAGTCCATTAAAATTATTCATTATAAAATTCTTTTAATACGTCAATTAGTTGTAATACTGTTTAGAATGAGTTACAGATACATTATTTTGTTCCAAAAGCATTATTAGTTACACAAAACAAATATATTTTTAAAAGTATAATTTCTTTCCCTTTGTATCTTTTCAGCTTTCTTGGCCCTGAGGGAGGGGGATGGGGATTTTTCATTTCGAAATACAGTCGGCTCTCGTTAATTCAAAATCGGATAAATCGAATCTTCACTTAATTCGAACTGAACATGAAGTTCTGAAATTTTCAATGGCAGAATAATGTTAAAATTTTCAGTTAATTTGAACTCATTTTCTCTTGATATCGTTTAAATCAAACTAACGGGAACTCCAATTTTTCATTTTTTCATTTTTTTTTAAACTCCAGATCCTTGAAATAACTTGATTTCTTTCATTTTAGTAAAAATTGTTCTGAATTAGTATAACATAATCCCATTCATTTGATATCCGCTTTCTAATTATCCGTATGCAGACCCTGACTATCGCAAGGGCACTCGAGGTCTATGCCCAGGGAACGAAATTTCTGTGGAACACAAAACCTTTCCTATTTAATCTAAATTTATATCGTAAAAATCATAATTGCGGATGGAAAAGTGATATTATTTCGGTAAAATGACAAAAGTATACCTCAATTTATGTTTAAAAGCACGTTTCAATAAATAGTAGAATTTCTTTCTTAATTTTTATTTATGGAACTGTTTTTCAATTTTCCAGGAATTTTTTTTTTTCAGATAAGTATATAATGTGTGAAAAAACTACTATCAGTAAATTAACCAATCTATGGGGGCACGAAAATTTGAAAGTGCCCTGCACATAGAAACTTGTTAGTCGGGCCCTGTCCGTATGTCTGTAAATGACACATCCACCTCTTCTTCCATTGCGATTGTTCCTAATTCCTTAATTGGTTTATGTATTTATCTATTTTAATTTAATATTAAGTCACATTCTAACTTGAACAGCTGAAATGAATTTAGAAAATACTATAATTCCTCTGTAAAAGATATCTTTTAATTATGTTTTTCTGTCATACTTACCATAATTCGAACATTTCTTGTGGTCCCAGCAAGTTCGAATTAACGAGAGCCGACTGTATTTCTACATTTATATTGTAAGAACATCATATTTGTACATTTTATAATTCTACAAAATACTAAGAAAACAATTTAAAATAAAAGATTTGAGTGGGTTATAAATATTGCACAAAATCCCTGTAAATTCAAATTTAATTAATCCTTCTAAATCCTCCAATCCTTCTAAAATCCTTCAAAAATTTATTAAATGATTAATAAGGAAAGCGTCTTTTCAATATGGGCGTATATCCAAAAATTAAGCCAAAACCGTTAATTCAGTGTGAAAACCCATTTACCTAAATTAAGAGCCGCCGTCTGATCAATGAATCCCCAAAATCAATTCCTTGTCACTTATTTTCCTGTAGCTTGTTTTTCCGTAAACTTTTTCCGCGTCACTTTTCTCCGCTTTTATAGTTTATGTCACTTTTTTCTGTTTACCTACCAGATGGGGGAAATAGTGAAGGAGCTAAATCACCCCTTAGCTTCCTCCAGAGTCCCCTCTCTAATGGTATCAATATTTATTACTCTTTTTACAAAATGCATCTTTCAATTTTCCTGAAGAAAAGAAAAAGAGAGAGAGAAAGAGAGAGTAAGAAACTAATCTTCACTTTTAGATTTTTAACTGCCTTGATTCCATTGAAATATGCCAAACATTTTGCTTTAAGAATCCTATTATATCAGTTATTTTGTATTACCTTGCTTGCGGTAAAAAAAATTTCGATACAGTGCTGGAAACGGTTCTAGATCGGAACATTTCTTTATCCTAAAAATTAAATCCAGATGCACTAAGTAGCTGCCATTTGTTTCGTCGGTCACTTTGATAATTTAAAGCAATGATCTTATACAGTATGAATGGATATATGTTTGTAATAATTGATTTATACTTGAAATGATATAATCACATGCAGAATTTTAAATTTAATTACTGTGAATTGTTAAATGATTAATTTTATAATTCATATTATTAATGAAATAAGGTCAGGCAAGTTAGTTTTAACGAGAAATAACATCATCACTGAACTGAATTGTGTTTAAAACAGCCATCACTTTAAAATAATCTAAAAATTCGTCGGAAAACAATTGATAAAACTAAATTACAAATACAATCAGTTGCAAAAAATCAAACCTGTGGAATTAATATATAAAAGTATTTTTTAAATATAATAATAAGTTTCTGCATTATGAAATTAATAATTTTAGGAATATATAATTATATTCGATTTATATCTGTTCTGTTTCAAGGAAACTTTAAAAGTTGTTTAGAAAGCTAATATTTGCTCTTCACTGAAATACTGTGTAATCAAAGTTGCGTTCTCTTTAAATTATTTCTGAATGAAAAAATACAATTTAAATCAATGTCCAATGCATGGTTTTATTTTGTTTGATTCTGTCAAGTTATCGGCTGTTTGAAACTTGTTTTAACTCTAATTAATACATTTTACTCATCATATTGATTTTAAACGTAATCAAGAGTAATTTTACCTATGGCATTTTCCAAAATATGTTCAATAATGTCAAAACAGCAATGAAAATCCAAGAAAATAATGCGCATGTGTTATCCATCAGTTTTCTTTATTAATAAATAAATCATTATTATTTTTTAATGAATTGAAGAATGCTATCTATATTTTACATTAATCATAACAACAACCTAAGACTAAATCTTATGGAATGGAGAAAAGTTCAGTTTTAGGTAGGCTTTCTTATCCCTTTATGTCCCGATGTCACTTTAAAGCACCATTAAAATAATTTGTTTTAAAATGAATTTAATACTCGATTAGTAGTAATACATTTTAGAGTGCATTCTAAATACTACTTTACTTTATCATATCTCAAGAGCATAATTGGTTGAACAAACAAAAATATTTTTAAAAGGACGATTTCTTTTTCATTTGCATTTCTCAGGTTTCTTAGCGTTGAAAGATTGTGGGGGAAAATTTTCAATTAAGTATCATTTCTGTCATTCTATAGTAAGACCATTATACTTGTACATTTTGTAATTCAATAAAAATCTAAAAAAGTATTTCAAAGAAAAAATTTGAGTGCAGTTATAAATATTGCATAAAATTTCTATAATCACAAATTTAATTAATTATTTTTAACTGTCAAAACTCTTTTAAACTTTATTAAGAGGAACTTCAGTCATGAGAAAAGACCCGCTAGCTTATGCTAATCCAATGGAAAAGATTTATAAAGATATCTCGATTGAATTTTAATGTTTTTAATAGTTTTCCTTGGATGATCTGTATGCAGGCCGTTTCTTACTTTTTCGATTTTGATTATATGTTTTTTTCTCATGAATATGCTTTCCCTTTCGAAACCGGTTCCGAAAATAAAAGTGTTTTCACTAAAATTATCTGTAAATAAAATCGAAAAAATCTCTAATATTCAATGAAAAAAATCATTTAAAAACTTGTAAAATTCAAACGAGATGTATTTTTTATATTTCTTCCACAGGATTAGCATTATCGTACGGGCCTTTTCGCTTGACTGAAGGAGCCTCTTAATTAATTGTGTACATCTTCTTACGTATATTGAGAAACACCGAAATCACTGGCGATAAATTTATAAATAATCTAAAAAACTTCGTAAAATCACCAGAAAAAAGAAAATTAAACAGGAAAATCTCCACTCTGTTCCTCCAATTTCCACTCTGTCCCTTGTGACACGTGTTTGGATTAGCTGTTGACGAGCGGTATTTTTGAAGCTCGAAACGCGTCCTGTTTAATTTTCTTTTTTATGGTGATTTTACAAAGTTTTTCAGAAGCTTTATCTTCTTACGTAGATTCAAAAATTCACAAAAAATGCTTCAGAAGCTGAAATTTTCATGAATTCATAATTTGGGAAATACAGGCTTCGGAGGTACAACGCTCTTAATTATTTTCCGATGATCACGAATATTTTCCATTTAGGAAAACTCCATTTTAAAGAGGTTTCGCTTTAATCGGGTTCCTTTATAGATAGATTCATTTTATCAGTTTTTAAAGTATTTAGTTTGCTTAATTACTGCATTAATAATTGCTAAAAGATGTTAGCCCTACAAAAACATTTCGGAGTCCATCCGTGACATGATTCGCTGGTTACGGCCCTGCTCTGAAATTACAGATTTTTTTTTCTTTTACGCAGATTTATTAATAGAATAGGTTCGTACAGAAAATTCATTTTGAAAAATGTCGATAAAGTGCGTTTTGAAGTTTACGTCCTCATATATATTATATAATTTTAGAGTTACATTTTAAGTGTCGTCTACAAATTTCTTGATAAATAAACCGTATGATTATTAGCGGAAACAATAAAAAATATACGCAGAAAGGATATATATCCAGGATTTACTGTTCTCGACGAACCTAAAAAATATTCTAGCACTCTATATATGTCCCCTCTACTGTGATATCAAAATGACGTACGGGGGCAGATATACTGGGGGTAGATATCAGGCTCTCGTTGAAAATGAAATGCTGCAGCACTGGATATCTGCCCCCATCTAATGCAGAGCTCAAAATGGCGGATGGGGGCAGATATACTGGGGGTAGATATCAGGCTCTCCTAGAAAGTGAAATGCCGCAACACCGGATATCTACCCCCATCTAATGCAGAGGTCAAAATGGCGGACGGGGGCAGATATACTGGGGGTAGATATCAGGCACTCGTAGAAAGTGAAATGCTGCAGCACTGGATATCTACCCCCTTCTAATGCAGAGCTCAAAATGGCGGACGGGGGCAGATATACTGGGGGTAGATATCCAGCTCTCGACGAAGACAAAATGTTCTGTATTGGAAATCTGCCCCTTTCTGATATGGGGGTATAAATACTGGGGGCAGATATCAGGCCCTCGTAGAAGTGATACGCTGCAGCACTGGATATCTACCCCCTTCTAATGTAGAGGTCAAAATGGCGGACGGGGGCAGATATACTGGGGGCAGATTTCAGCATTCCCAAAATATAAGGTTGTTTTCACGCCGGGATAGGTATAAAAATCATTCTGCGCCAATGCTAGAAACAAAAGATCTCGAGATATGTAACTGAATAAATGATAAAATTACAAACCAGAAATCAGAGTAGACAGGAGCCAGACAATGTTATGAAGTGAAGAAAGTAAATATTTATCATAGGATAAATTATTTTTTTATTTTTTTTCTTGTTTCGCAATATTTTTATTATTATGGCATACAGGTATTTTGCAAACCTCTTTAATAAAGTGGTTTAATTAGTTGTCTGAAAGAAAATTAACAACTCTATTTTTGATTATCTTAGACTACCACCCATGCGTCCGCATAACACTGCTTATGTTAGTTAACAGAGTAGGTAGATAATCAATATTCATATTATTTCTTCGACAAATGTACAATGTTTATAAATGTATCCATGATAAAACTCATTGGTGTTTTACACCTTTCTGTAAGTTGTAAATTGAAAGAGATATATATATAAAAAAAAAAAAACCCACTGAGTAGAGTGGAACAAGAGATTAATGCAATTCTCACGTTGTTTTTTATATAATTATGGATAGTGTATTTTTAAGAATACTGATTTTTGTTTGAAAGGTTGTTTTCGCTTACGATTTACTGTTTTTCTATACATAAGTAAGAATCTAAATAGATTTTTAGCTTTCTTCGAACAAGATTAACCAATTAGGAACCAGTATTTTCACTCTTTTTGATAATTTCGCTAAGATGCAAGCTTGTGATTGATCAATATCTTTCAGAAAATAGCAAAAAATCTACCTGGGTATGCTCGCACGTTTAGCATGCAGGCTGCTTCGCAAATTATGAATGAAGGTGTTTTGTTCAAGTTGCTCATTAGCCTGCGTCGTAATGAGAGTGATGACACCCCAGCTATAAAAGTTTCATTGGTTGAGCGCGACCAACGACAACGACATACAAGGACGGTTCATGACTTTTAAAACGTCACACGGAGTAGATTATCTATGCATGATGATTGGCGCAAAAAATGTAGGCGCGCCCCTTTGTCTCGATTATTGTGTAAAAAGATTCAACCCGTGAGAAATTTTAAACACCATGAACTGAAGAGCATATCATGACGTTTGAAATGTCTCACGGACTGGATCATCTTTACACAGTGGTACAAAGCGACGACTTTATAATTTTCTACCAATCATCGTCTAAAGACGATCCGACCCATGTGAAGTTTTAAAAGTCAACTGGTCTTGTATGCAATTGTGAGGATAATAGAACAAAGGAAGCCTTGTGAAAAAAAGTTACAAGAGAACATTGTGCCGTTGCCATAAGTGCGGAGCCTTCAATAATTCTGAGGCATCTTCTACTGACATCCAACATCTCGTAGATTTGCCGCATCTCGTTGTACAGCCTGAAAATAGCTGTCAGACACTGGACTAAAATTCTTATGAACGTTTTGTTGATTTCTGTTAAGGGTGTATTTCGATTCAAACTGCTTATTTTCCGATTTATTTTTGAATGCGCTTTTGTTCTCAAACGCATCAAACTTGCAGATTCTCTTATTTAGAAAGTACACAAGGTGCCGTGATTGTCAATTCTTTGATAAATGTAAAAAATATTATAAAATAAGTGATCAAAAACGGCATTTTGAAAAGATTTTTCCGAAGCGGGAGATCAGTGAACGGAAAAAAGGGTCATGCCGAGAAGGTAAATAATTATAAATCAAATTCTAATGAACTGAGCTTAAAAAACATCACACGTCACCTTATACGCCTCTTCAAGAATCCCCTCAGCAAGTTTCATGTTTCTACTTTTAAAAATATGTCTGAAATTGTATCGGAAAATTTCGAGCTGTTGAAGGTGAAAAAGCGTTTTTTCGAATACACCCTTAACACTTGACTATTAAGGGTGTATTTCGATTCAAACTGCTTATTTTCCGATTTATTTTTAAATTAATTTTTACTCTCAGATGCATCAAACTGGCAAATTGTCTTATTCAGAAAGTACTCAAGGTGCCGTAATCGTCAATTCTTTCATAAATGCAGAAAATATTGCAAAAAAAAAGCAATCAAAAACGGCATTTTGAACCGATTTTTCCGAAGCGGGAAATATGTGGACGAAAAAAAAGGGTCCTACTGATAAGATAATTGTTAATAAATCAAATTCTAATGAATTGAGCGTAAAATGACATCACACGGCACCTCATACGTCTCTTCGAAAATCCCCTCAGCAACTTTCATGTTTCTACTTTTAAAAATGTGTCTGAAATTGTATCAGTAAGTTTCGAGCTGTTGAAAATGGAAAAGTGTTTTTTCGAATACACCCTTAACGACGTTTGGATTTGGATTGGACTGTGAATGTTCAAAGATGAATCATTCATTCTCTTGCTCCATTATCTGGGTTTGGAGGGCAACTGGGTAAAAGATTTTGCCACATATGTTTGAGAGGCATATAACTAATTATAGTAGAAGATATAATGTGGAAAATGCTATTCCAAAAGTGTTAAAAAATTAAATAATAAAAATCAGATCTCCAATCCAATGTCCACTGATGCTGAGCAATAAATCTGATCGCAGTAACGTCGGGGTAACTGATAGATGTCGCTGTGGCCGACATTTATCTTTCAGCATCATTAGACATTTATCGGATTCGATTTGTTTGCCTATTTTAAAGCATTACTCAAATAGCCAATTGACACACAATGGCCGGGATCCAGATAGATTTTTCGCTATTAGAGAAAAGAGAACGACAAATCAAGACCCTGTGATTTTGCACATAACGAAGTGCTTGCAAAAAAAGCAGGCATTTGATTGGTCAATCTTGTTTCGCCAATAGCGATAAATCTACCTGGATTATTGCCTATATCCTCTAGAGTCTAGACACTATAATATTAACACCTGTCGTAATATTTTAACATGGCATTCCGTAGAAGATCGCAATTAGCCATTTTTGCAAGCATCCTTATCTTCCAAAATTACTTTCATGCCGGCTCATGACCAGTTATTTGGTAAATGTTACTATAGTTATTGGCAAATCACAATCGTGATAATCTAACTGCATTTTATGTACATTTTCCCTAATATAATCTTTCGTTAATTGCAAAAAAGAATGTCAGTACGAAGTGTAAATTCTATCTATAAATTATTGGTCTTTAACCTGCTGAACGCATAGCCCAAATAGACCCCTCACAGTTGGTTTTGAAAGCTAAGAAAAAAAATACACATGTTTAAAAAATACCCATGCTGAAAAAAGAAGTTAAAATTATTAATTGTTAAAGGTATTAATTTTCCGAGGAGATATTTTGAATAAAAAATTGCATCAAACGTCCATAGACTTAACATTGAGTTAACATGAATGACCTGCAACTTTAAGTTTGGATCTTAAGTAAATCTTCTTTTCGAGTATCTCTATTAATCTTTCTGTTGGAGAAATTAGTGTTCAGTGAAATATGTACTATATTGCACGCACAGGTTACCTCATAATTGTCATCGTCCCCCCCCCCCTTTTTATTAGTAAAAAAGTTCATTAACATAATTAACATAACATAGCTATAAAAGTTCATCCTGGCCTTAACCTCAATGAACATGCTTGGGATGCTCTTGGAAGGGCTATTGCGAGACGCCAACCCCCACCCAGAAGCATTCTGGAGTTAAAAACTGCTCTGGTGGAAGAGTGGGAGAGTCTTCCACAAGTAATCCTGAACTCTCTTATTAACAGCATGCATACTCGTTGTGCATGCTGTATATCTGTCAGAGGTGACCAGACACCATACTAGAGGCGACCACACACCATACAAGTCTCACTTTCATTGCCATCTTTCATCGTGAATTTCCGTCCACATTGGACTGTTGGCAATAACTCTTGCCAATAAATGACACTTTAATTTTTGCTTTGCACATATTATTGTTATATTATCAGTTATAACCATACCAATTTTCATTTATTTTTATCCAGTATTTCTCGAGATATTTGGGAAAATGCCTTCCATCTCTTAATTTTGTCCACCAGTGTATGTATGTATGCACATGTTCATAAATTTTACATTATTTTAAAATTTACAACGAAAGGATATTAATTCAAATCACTTTTTTAGCTCGATTCGTATCGGTTTGACCATGCATCTCGAATCCTATTAATTATCCTAATTAAACCTAATCCTAATTTTTTTTTAACATTCTGAAAGACAATATATTTTGCCAGATGTAGCCAAATTTGGCGACATTCTTTTATTTTGCGCCAAATACGTGTTTGGCTTTCGTAATTTCAAAAATCGATATTTCGGCCAAATGTCGCCAATATTTTTTCAAATATCGCCAACTTATTGACTGTTGCCATATTCTCGTAACCCTGATCCGTTTTACTCAAAATGACCCGCTAATTAAATGTAATCAAATGTGTAAAAATTAAATGTGATGAATGGTCTTCAGGTAATCAAAAACAGCAGAATATAAAATTGAATCAAAATCGTTTAATCCATTTCTTAGGTAAAATTAGCTTGACAGCATTCGGCAATGAAGCCAAAATGACCCACTAAAATATATTTTTTTAACATGCGACTCAGCCCAATAGTCTTCTCATGACAAAGAACGTTTCATTGCAAAATTTAGGTAAAATTGATTGAGTCGTTGTTATATATATAATTGAAATGACCCTGACCCATTAGAACTCAAAATGAAAAACTAATCGAATTTTCGTCTATATGTGTCTTAGCCCAATGGTTTTCTCTTTCCCGAAAACGAGATAATACAAAGTCTAGTCAAAATGATGAGAAAAATTTTCTAGATATAATTAGCATGACCCATCATAACCCACAAATGAACCTTACAATCGAAATCTCTCGAACGTGTGACTTAGCCCATTAGTTTTCTCGAGCAAAAAACTGCTACATACAAAATTTCGTTAAAATCGATCGTACCGTTCTTTAAATATTAATAGCTTGAGACAGACCATTTATGACCCTTTATGACCCATTAATCAAAATTTCTCGAGCATGTGACCTAGCCTAATAGTTTTCTAGTGCAAAAAAAAAAAAAAAAAAAAAAAAAAAAAAAAAAAAAAAAAATGTTGTACACAAAATTTTGTTAAAATTGATCCACCCGTTCTTTAGATATGGCTTGACCATGACACATTATGACCCATCATGACCCACAAATGACCCTCATAATCGAAATCTGTCGAATATGTAACTTATCCTATTAGTTTATTCGTGTCAACAAACTGTTATATATAAAATGTTGTTAAATGGGATCTTGCCGTTCTTTTAGTATAAATAGTTTGACCCAGACCTTTTATGACCCATTAATCGAAATTTCTCGAACATGTGACTTAGCCCAATAGTTTTCTCGTGCCAAAATAATGTTGTATACGAAATTTCGTTAAAATCGACCCACCTGTTCTTTAGATATAGCTTGACCATGACCCATTATGACCCATCATGACCCATAAATGACTCTTATAATCGAAATCTTTCGGTCGTGTGACTTAGCTCATTAGCTTTCTCGTGTGAAAAAACTGTTAAAGGCAAAATTTCGATGAAAATGATTCTGCTGTTCTTTAAATATAAATCGCTCGACCCAGACCCTTAATAACCCAATATGACCCATTAAAATTTTTTCTCGAACATGTAACCTAGCCCAATGTTTTTCTCGTGCCCGAAAACCACAGAATGCAATTTTTAGTCAAAACTGCGTGAGAAAATCTCTAGATAAAAATACCATGACCCACAATGACCCCAAAAATGACCCACAAACCCACTTTTCCGGAACATGTTACCTAACCCAATGGTCTTCTTGTAATCCAAAACGATAAAATATAAAATTTGGTCAAAATCGTTAGAGCCGTTTTTTAGATAAAAATGGCTTGACCCATAATGACCCCAAAAAGACCCACTAATCGAAATTTTTCGAACATGTGACCCAGCCCAATAGTTTGCTAGAGCTAAAAAACGATTGGATACAAAATTTCCTTAAATCCGATCCAGCTGTTCTCTAGATATAAACAGCTTGATCCTGACCTTTATGACCCAAAATGACCCAATAATCGAATTTTGTCGAACATGTGACCTAGCCCAATAGTTTTCTCGCGCCCGAAAATTGTAAAATCCAAATTTTTGCGGAAATCGTTAGAGCCGTTTTTGAGATAAAATTTACACACACACACAATTTTTGCTCGCATTATAGTATAAGATTTAAAAAAAAAAAAAAAAAAAAAAAAAAAAATTATAGTTATGGCAATTTTGAACCCCAAAAATGTTTTCAGGTGTGTAAAGATTCCTAATTTACATTTCCCAACATCACAAGATTTATATAATTTATAATATTACAACAAATATTATGCAATAAGAAAAGTGGAAGAAGAAAATTATGAATGTTTTGAAATAAAAAAAGAACAGTCTATTGTTCATATAAAATATAAAATTGAACTGAAAAACAATTTTCAATGATTTAACTCAATAATATAGTCATAATTACAGTAAAGCATACTAATACTAGTATTATTCAAACAAGAATAAAAAATGTCGAATGTATGAAGTGACAAATTTGAGTAGCTATGCCCTGAATAACGCCTTAAATGAATTTTATGTATTTTACACATATTGTTGAAATTATTTACATGTTATATATAATGCACACTTTCGGCATTTATATGAAATATATGTGCGAATATGCGGAATTTTTGGTAGTAGTCCCTATAATTGGTAAATTATAAACATCAATATAACATTGAGTCAGCTCAAAGTTGTACTGGAAATGAGGTAACATGATAGTGCCTTCATATTTTCAATTTTATTAACTATTATTAAATAAAAAATCCCAAAATATTAACGCATTTACAATATTTAGATAATAATATGTCTGGTAAATGAATATATTGTTTCTTACTATAAAAATTTAGTTGGATTACAACAACATCAAAACAGCATTCAAACTTAACTTAAAATAAGTATTTCACAAAAATAGTCGGATTTAATTGCGTATAATGTTGCTAATTTATTTTCTAAAATATAGAGTAGAAATCCTAATTTAAAATCTTGCCAATAAAAAATCACAAAATATTAACACATTTACAATATTTGGTTAATAATATGTCTGATAAATGAGTATATTGTTATTTACTATTAAAATTTAATTGTATTACAACATCTTCAAAATTAACTTGAAAACATATTAATATAATATAATATTGATAATTTATTATATTAATATTGACATAATGTATAATAATAAAGCGTATAATATTGATAATTTATTTTCTAAAATAAAGCGTAGAAATCCCAGTTTAGGACCTTGCCAACAAGGTGCAGCATTGAAGTTTATTTAGCCTTTTGAAGTCAAACATAATGGAAATTAGGATTTGGTGCAAAGTTACATTCCATGGTTTCAAGTTACCCTGAGTGACTATATTCGGCGTAATTCCACGACCAAGGCTCGAACCTATAAATTTTCCATCATAAACTATATACAGTCCATTCGGCTACTATTCGCATTTCGATTGCAGTTCCATTTCAGTTTATCAAAACTAATTAATATTCGCCGCATAGGGGAAAAAAAAAATCATACAATCCTCGAAGAAAAATGAGATGAAATCATATCGTATTTAACCACTTTATGTTCAAAACGTTTCAAGTCATTAATCATATACACAACATGTAACACAAGCTGTCAAAAATAAAAACAAAAAAGAACCATACAGCAGTCAACGTAAATACACCATTATAGTAATAGTTTGACAAGAATCTTTTCCTCGTTTTGACAATAGATCATTTCAAATTTATTCCGGTTTGATGACTTTATGTGTAGGAATATATTAAGTTCTTACAGCGGTAAAAAGGCAATCAATCAAATCTTTGTTGACAAGGCTGAAATCGCTACAACAAATTATACTTGAGGCTCAGATTAAACCCGCATTATCTTTCTCATTGATTAGAATGACTGTAGTCATTTGTTGACTTAAAGGCAAGTTCTGAAGTTATTCCTTCAAATTCTGCCACTGAGCTCCAATTTTAATCCGTAAATTACACAAAGATTCGGAGTTTTATAACTGTCAAGATGGATATTAAAAAACATAGATTTTAGTTGCGTTCTGTGTATTTTTCATTGTTTTTATCTTGATGGCTTTAGTTAATTAATAAGTGGAAAGTAATTGTGAAATGACGTATGATGGATGAATATTTTCATGTAATCAGAGTGTTATAAAAATAGATGAATCAAAAATAAGAGTTGAAGTTTTGAAACACTATCTTATATTTTATCAGTTAATTCAGTGAGGTATCTTGAAGAGGTTTTTTTTAATGTGTAATTAATGAAAAATCAATTAATCATCTCGGTATAAAAAAAGAAATAAAAATAATAAAAACATGTTAATGTAAGCTATGACACATTTTATAAATTTAGCTTATATTAATATCACATATTCTGACAATTTTTTTATGTAAAGAAATATTTACCGCATATACTTGTGTAAAAGTAGACTTCACAACTTTCCAATGCAAATTCTGAGAAAAATCAAAAACCCATATATAAGTCGACCCCCTAACTTTTTACTTCAATTTTGCCCAAAATCAAAACAAAGATGTCACTTGCATATGCAAAAAAGTTGTAAGTAAACAAAAATGAATCATTAAGAAAATTTTTTAATGATAAGTTCTATCATTTGTATAATTTATATATTACTATACAAGCACATAAAAAGCCAGAATTTTGCAGCATTTGAAGTTTTTTCCCCTTTTTAAATTAATATGCTTGTATGTCGACCACCCCCCCTCCCCCATCGCTTGCTTGCCGAAAATTGTCAGAAATCCCTTGATTTATACATGAGTATATACGATGCGTTTTAAATTATCGCACACTTTATACGAACACAAAACTTAAATTTTTACATAGATACAGAACTATACAAAGATTTGAAGTTTTCTGTATGTTAAAAATGATACTTAAAAACATCATCTTTAGTTGTGTTCTTTTTATAGGTTTTCATTGTTTTTATCTTGATTTTTGATTAATGTGTAGACGGAATAACTGGAAAATGGCATATAAAAAGAAGAAAAAAGAACATAAGGACAGAAATCGTCAGAAACGTCTGTTTGACTAATTTAACTGTAAAATTCGATTCCTCAGGTTATTTTTATTTTATTTATTTATTTATTTATTTATTTATTGAAAAAGGATGACTTGAAAATATCTCAACAACATGATTTACCAGAATCCATGGCATGGCGTACTATAGGCAGACTTGAATCCAGGCAAACACTACGAAGTGTCGCGGACGCTGTTGGATTTACCAAAAGTGTCATCGCAAGGCTGTGGAATCGGTTACAAGCAACATGGAATGTTAGACGTCGACCAGGAAAAGGTCGGCCAACGCCACTACCGTGAGATGACCGATGTATACTGTTAAGGTATATTCGATAAAACGATTTTCCACCTTCAACAGCTCGAAATTTTCCGATACAATTTCAGACACATATTAAAAAATAGAAGCATAAAATTTGTTGAGGGGATTTTTGAAGAGACTTGTAAGGTGCCGTGTGATGTCTTTTTCCGCTCAATTCATTAGAATTTGATTTATAAACAGTTACCTTCTCAGTATGACCCTTTTTTTCGTTCCCATATCTCCCGCTTCGGAAAAATTTGATCAAAATGCCGTTTTTGATTGCTTTTTTTGCAATATTTTCTGCCTTTATCAAAGAATCGACAATCACGGCACCTTGTGTACTTTCTAAATAAGACATTTTGCCAGTTTGGTGCATATGAGAGCAAAAATGAATTCAAAAATAAATCGGAAAATAAGCAGTTTGAATCGAAATACACCCTTAACAGCTCGTCGAAACAGAACAGATAATGCTACTCAGCTGCAAACCCAGTTTCTCTTGGCAACAGGACAAAGGGTGCCCAAGCAAACAGTACGTACTTCATCACGGAGGTCTCTACGCACGTAGACTAATGTGCATTCCGCTGACCTCAAGCCGCCTTACGGCCTGAAAAAGATGGGCTCCTGACCATAGAAATTTGGAGCAAGATGATTGGAGCAAAGTGCTGTTTACAGATGAGTCCCGATTCAGTGTGGAGTGTGAACCCGACGTGTTTTGGTATGGAGGGAAAGGGACACTCGAAATAACCCCACATTCGTTCGTGAAAGGTCACAATACAGACGAGGTGGTTTGGTAGTATGGGGTAAAATTATCATAGGTGGTTTGATGGTATGGGGTAAAATTAGCATAGGTGGTTTGATGGTATGGGGTAAAATTAGCATAGGTGATGGTACGGACCTGCATAATATACGAAATGGTACTTTGATGACCCAAAGCTATGCAGACGAGATTCTGAGACCTCATGTCATTCATTATGCTGCAGCCATTGGGGATTCCTTTGTTTTGTTGCATGACAATGCTAGAGCGCATACAGCTCGTCTTCTGGAAAATATGCTTGAAGCTGAAACAATACAGCGTATGGAATGGCCAACGAACTTTCCTGACATGTCTCCGATCGAACATGTTTGAGACATGCTCGGATGACCCATTAATGCGAAATCAAGGTCTCTTTTTACTGTCCAAGACTGTGAGATTGCTCTTCTTATGGAGTGGAATAGTATTTTCCAAAGTCTCATCGATAACATAATCGCATCCATGGAAAACAGCTGTGCAGCAGTCATAGCTGTCCGAGGAGACCACATGCCATATTAAAAATCTTGCATAATTTCTAAACACTACTTTTTTGTTATTACTGCCATGCAACCAAATTGTTACCCTAAATAATATTTTCATGTTATTTTCCATCTTTTCAAAGAATTAAAGCTTAATTACAAATTTTGTACTATCCATTTTATGCTAATACATAGCTGTCTCGCACTGTTTTCTTAACTTCTCTGCTTGCTATCCTAATTTTTTTTAGAAGTGTACATCTATTATGATGAAGATGTAAGTTGTGGCAAAATTAACCCTACTAATTTCAAGATAATTAATTTCCGATATATTCTGCCCATCTATAAATACTGGAGTGAAATTTAGAAATGGAACTAAATAGTAAAACAAACTAATCAAAATGCAATACCTAGTATCTCTGGACAGTGAAAAAAAAGTAGATTTATTTTCTAAATTTTTAATTGCATGAGATTGCTATCCTCGAAAGAAACCTTTGGAGATGAGATGTTGAGATTTCCTCAAACTCTTCATTATGTGCTGAACGAATCTTATATTTCTAACCTTCACGAAAGCTAAACTGATATAATATATGTAAGTGGAGTAGCAGTATTAATTACTTTTCTCATGAATTATACATACCATATTGTATCAATCAATCAATTAATAAATTGCTTTAGAAGGCAAATTCAATGAGTTATTATAATAGCAACCAAAAGCTTTATTAAACAACGATTAGTCAGCTTTCTTCTAAAAAAAATTGCGCTAGGCTGAACATAATATTTCATTCGAATAAAACAATTGTTGAGTTCCACTGGATTGCTTTATTGATATTTCTATAACAATTCAAGAATAAATTTATAATTTATTATTTACTATGAAATGAAAATCATTCAATGAAAATCATTGACTCCGATAACTTTACCTGAATGATACATTTTTATGGAATCAATTTTCCCAGATTTAAATTATTATTTCTATTCGCAGTTATGAAGCATTAAATAATAGAAATATGAGAATCAAGATGCACATTGCACCGTAATTTATTCTGCTAATTCCTAAATCATTCATTTCTAATAGAACCCTTTTTTAATCAGGGCAGGGAAATTTAGAGCTAGAGCTAAACAGCAAATCAATCTAATCGAAAACAATACTTAACATGCATCTTTTGGACAGTTAAAAAAAAAAAAAACTGTAGATTTATTTTTTAAATTTTTAATTGTATGAAATTGCACTCTGGGAAAGGAATCCTTGGAGATAAAACATTTTGATCTTCTCAAATTCTTCACTGCATACTGAACGTATTTTATATTTCTGACCTTCACGAAAGATAAACTGATATAATATTTGTAATTGGAGTAGCAGTATTAATTCCTTTTCTCATGAATTATACATACCATGTTGTATCAATCAATCAATCAATTAATAAATTGCTTTAGAATGCAACTTCAATAAACCATTATAATAGCAAACAAAAGCGTTATTAAACAATGATTTTGGCCTTTTTTTTCCCCTCTGAAAGCCCAACACCTTTAATCTACTCTGCATAAGTAATGCAAAGAAACACCATTATAACCTAATAATTGACATGACCAAATCACAAATCATTCCATTATATCTGTCACCATATTTTGTACGGACGTGTCATATTATTCTCTTGTGACGTGATCCACACTATATAATTTGTAGATTTAGAATGGATGGAAACAGTCCGCTTTCTTCTGAAAAATAGTGTACTAGGCTGAACATAACATTTCGTTGGGATAAAACAACTGTTCAGTAAAATTTGGAGCTATAACTAAACAGTAGACAAATCTAATCGAAATGCAATACTCAATAAGTATTTTTGGACAGCAAATAAATAAATAAAACTGTATATTTGTTTTTTAAATTTTTAATTGCAAGAAATTGCTCTCTGGGAAAGGATCCCTTGGATATAAAGCAATTTGATCTCAAATTCTTTGTTACATATTAAACGAATCTTGTATTTCTGACCTTCACGAAAGATAAGTTGCTATAATATTTGTAATTGGAGTAGCAGAATTAATTCCTTTTCTCATGAATTATACATACCATGTTGTATCAATCAATCAATCAATTAATAAATTGCTTTAGAATGCAACTTCAATAAACCATTATAATAGCAAACAAAAGCGTTATTAAACAATGATTTTGGCCTTTTTTTCCCTCTGAAAGCCCAACACCTTTAATCTACTCTGCATAAGTAAGGCAAAGAAACACCATTATAATCTAATAATTGACATGACCAAATCACAAATCATTCCATTATATCTGTCACCATATTTTGTACGGACGTGTCATATTATTCTTTTGTGACGTGATCCACACCATATAATTTGCAGATTTAGATTGAATGGCGATAGTCAGCTTTCTTCTGAAAAGCATTTCCTTGAGCTGGATCACCAGAGCAGAGATAGTTATCTTGAAAAGAAATTATTTTGTGTGCGGTAAAATAGACACTGGACCATCCATCACTGTATAATACAATCAGATAAAAGTTGATAGATCAGGTACTCTATACCGCCAGTGATGCCAGAGAAATCTGTCTTGAATTAATCCTAGTAATGACAATATGATATTGAATTATGTTATATATCAAATAGTTATGAGCTGAGAATACGTAATATTATTAGAAGATCAAAATCTTTGAGTAACGCCATGGACTTAATTATCAGAAATTGATTTTTTGTTCTTTTCTTTTACTATAGCCTCAGGTGAACACTAAAGAAATGTATAGTAATATTTTCTTTTAAACTGATTATAAGATTACGAAAGTCAACTAATATAAAATTTCATTATAGGACATATAATTTGATACTTTTGTCGTGTGTTTAATCATTTAATCGATGATTTATACATTCATATAAACTTAGAATACTTAAAAAATTGCTTATATAAAGACTTGCTTAAAAACTAAAAGATCAAAATCTCTCTTTAACGCCATAGATCATATATTTAATTATCAAAAATTGATTTTTTTTTTCTTTTTACTATTGCCTCAGGTGAACTCTAAAGTATAGTAATATTTTCTTTTAAACTGATTATAAGATTTTGAGAGGTAAGTGATATAAAAATTCATTGTAAGTCGTTTAATTTGATATCGCTGTCGTGTGTTTAATCATCTAATTGATCATTCATAGATTTCTACAAACTTAGATTATTTTAAAACGTGCTTAACCTCTTCAGACCTGAGGTACACAAATGTGTAAATCTATTCTTTTCCTCTTAAAAACTTTTGTATTTTTACTTTACTTCTACACAGGTGAATGTTTTTTTGCTTTAAAACAAAACCAATAAATGTCAGCACTGATGAATATTACCTCATAAAATAAATATTATTTTCATCCGAGTTTCGAAAATACCTCCAAGACATTGTGTCCAAAAAAGTAAGAAATATTCATGATTATTTAACTTAAATGCTTTACAATAAAAAAAAAATGAGGATTTGCTGATCATTTACTTGATTAAAGACCTTAGTTTTGTTATTGCGTAAATATATATTACTGATATATAGTTAAACTGATGTTTTAAGGGGATTGGTACTTTTGTATCCATATTTGTAAACCTAAATTACCAGTCTCCTAAAGTATCGATTTCATAAAACTGACTCTTTCTGTCATCTATGGTGTCATTTCGATCATGCAAAAGCAATAAATATATATTTATAGAGTTATTTTATGCTCATATCTGAAGAGGTTAAATAAAGACTTGCTTAAAAACTATAAGATCAAAATCTTTGTGTAACGCAATGGGTCATATACTTAATTATCCGAAATTGATTGTTTTTTCTTTTCTTTACTATTACCTTAAGTGAACTCTAAAAGAAACGTATAGTAATATTTTCTTTTAAACTGATTTTAAGATTTTGAGAGCCAACTGATATAAAATTTCATTATAAGACGTTTATTTTGATATCATTGTTGAGTGTTTATTCATTTATTTCTACAAAATTAGATTATTTTAAAACTTGCTTCTCAGGATAAACATAGAGGAGAGTGGTGTACCTTGGACATATGTGTACCTCGGACCTATGCTAATTCGTGATTTACTTATTTAGATCATTAAACAAGAACATTTGTATATTAAATATTTGCCACCAGAAGTCTCATCTAAGTTCTTGGCATTTGTTTAGAAGCTCAATTAATTGTACAATTTTTAAAAAAGGAAATTCACCTTTCAAAAGTAAATTTTTCTTAGAAATTTCTACCTTATTTTTATACTAAAACATGATTAATTTTTTTTAATGAGGATTATGCATAATAAAGCAATGCTTTAGCTAAACACCATGTGCTTTGAATAAAATTAGGCTTAACCTTAACATCATGATTGGTACTTTTGTTTTTAAGTGTCAAGTGGTGTACCTTGAACCTAATAAAACTGGTGTACCTTGGAGTGGGTCCAAGGTACAGTAGGTATTGTCTAATGGGTCTAAAAGTCAGCTCAAAAGGTTAACTAATTACAATCTTGGCTAAAATTAAGTATAATTACTAATATAAATAAGTTTTAATATCTTTTATGATCATAATAAGTATAAATGTTCTAAAGTTTTAGGTCTATTTAGATTTTCTTATTTTTTAAACCTAATAAACACAACACGCTGTGATGTATGTTTTGCATAACAAAATATAAATGTTTCCAAATACATTTATTCAGTATGTGGTTTAAAAAAAAGTCTAAGAGTCACATTTAGATAGGTTTCCGAATGCATTTATTAAGTTGGTTTAATCAGAATTTATTGCTAAAGAATTAATAAAAAAATTAAAACTTTTATATTATTTAACTTACATTAAAAGACCCACAAAAGAAAGAGTTAAAAACTATATCTAAAAAATATTTTCATTAGAAAAAAAAAAATACTGAACACTAGGTTTATATAGCGTTAAATTTATACTCAGTAAAACTTCATAAGATTATTAAAGCACATAATATGGTATAACATGCACTACTGATATACGTTTTGAATAACTCCTTTTGAAAGCTGCAGCTTTATTTTTTAACAAATATATAAGAGTCACATACAGATACGTTACCGAATACATTTATTAAGTTCGTTTAATCAGAATTTATTGCTAAAGAATCGATGAAAAATGAAAGCTTCTATATCAATTCCCTTACATCAAAGGATCTCCGACAAAAGAAAGAGATAAAACCTATTATATCTTTCATTTTCTTGCTGTTATATCACTCATTGCGAATTGTTCTTTGGCAATCCCTTTATTTGGCACAAAGGCGCAATTTATCATATCTTTTATAACATAAAAACGTGCCTGTCATTTCGGACGATCTTATTATGATTTTTATTTATATCTTTGCTGTTACTGATTAGATAGTTTTTAATTTATGGTGGCGCTTCATACAATGAATATGTGTATATTCCATAATAGCTGCTATCTTGCTGTGTGTAATAAAAGATAAAAATGGCATCGGGAAACTTTAAAGAGAGACTATAGACAAGACATAGCCACTAAAAAATCAGCTCATTCTATCGACAGTATCTTTCTGATTTTCACGATATTTGACTGGATTTCTTTCATGAGTTGTTTTATGTAGTTGACTATTAAATTATGTAAAAAATTTTTTTGTTATCTTTCGCCCATACACAGATAAAAATTATTCATACAACTGTTCATATGTAATGAAATATGCTCTACATTATCTCTACCATATTTTGCTATTTTTCTGAAAATGGCTTTAAATTTGGTAGAAAACCTTGCATAATATAATTTAAAAACATCCAGGAATTTTTTTTAACTGTAAAAAGTTAACAAAAAAATCGCTATATCTCCATGAATGTACATGTTATTCTTATACAACTCAATACACATATTGTTCGGTATCCGCATATTTGTATATGGTGCAGAAATAAATAAATTTATGCATTTTCATTTACACCAAATATTATTTTTCTTTATTTTTTTGTTGGTGCCCTAATTGTTGCTGTTATTAAATCAACTTTCATAAATATAAGGTCAAATATATTCTTTATAACCTTGAAGTTCCAAAAGAATCCGACAAGCACCTTTTTTTAAATATTCGTCAAAAAGTTTGAAATTGAAAGTGCCCAATGATTAACATCCATATAGCGTGTTTTAAAAACTGAATTTAACTACGTTTTGAAAATTTAAATATTATATTTAGTTTCGCAACATAAAGTGACATATACTTTAGTAAGATTAGTATTAAACATGAACTAAAAACAAAATTTCAGATTTTATTAATGCGAAAAGATGATTGGAAATACATACCCGATTTGGAATCCCGATTTGTGCAATTGCCAGCTATATTGTTGGAAAAAAAAATTGTTTTTTCTTTTTCTTTTCTTTTCGTTAGGTCTGAATATGATCTATACATTTGTATGTGTATTAGTGTATTACATATAGTGAATATGTTGAAATGTGTTTTGTAATCTATTCTGGATACATGATTTTTCGTGCGGCTAATATTAATCTCAATAAAACAGTCCACATTTGTTGCTTTGTTTTCGAAAAATATTTGCCGCTTTATTTTTAATGAAGAGAGCAAATAGTCACAGCTGAAAAGTTCCATTCAGTAATTTCTATGAGTAAACGAAAATTTTATGCAACTCTGTATATGACATATAGAATTTATCCAAGTACGTGTTGGAAAGTGTTTTATACTCAATGTTGGATACATGATTTTTCTTACTTCTTCTATACTAATCATAATAAAATATTTGCCGCATTCCTTTATGTTCCTAAATAATCCGTTTTATGTTTAATTATACGAGTATATAACCACAGTTGAAAATTCTCATTCTATAATTTTCATGAGTAAACGAAAATTTTATGCAACCCTGTATATGACTTATACAGATTATCCAAGTAATATTAAATATAAAAAAATAATTTAAAATTACACATAAAAACTGAAAATGCACTTCCAGAAATATTTTTTCACATGCTTCAATAATTCAATTATTGTTTTTTTTTCTTTCCTAGCCACATTTTATTTTAATCTATCCTTGTAAATTAACGATAAAGTTTGCGCACATTATATTTTTCAGTAAACATCGTTTAGTAAACCACAGTGATATATGTAAATTTCTGTATGTTTAAAACAGTGTAATATCATTAAAATACGCCCCAAATGATTCCTCCCCCCCGCCTGTAGAACGTAATGGAAGTTTTTTGAGCATCCTTGTAAATGAACCGTAAATGCCAACACACTTAATTTTCAACAGAGAGTATGCCTCAGTAATCTACGATAACTTATATAACTTTGATGACAATCTGACTATATTCAAGCAAGTTAGAACACGAACGGGAAGACAAGCAGTAAAGCCCAATTTATAAACACGTTTCAGCTGCATTGGAAAATGTTAAAAAGCACGTTAGTCAGAAAAAAAAATAACCACTATATTCCAATATAGCAAATATCTTAAAACGGATTGGCTACTTTTAAAACTCAATAACTTCAAAATGGTGACATCTATTAAAAAAACTCTTGCATGCGAATCTCGATTTTAATTTAAATTCGCATCAATATATGAAACTGCAAGGAACATGTGCTAAATGGGAGTCCGGTGATTGGTCTTTCTTTTTTCTCAGTATCGATACCAAAGAAGAAAGTTAAATATATGGAATGGATCCCTAAGAAGAAAATTGCATCAGCAATAGAGAAACACTCCATATGTTTAACTTTCTTCTGTCGCAAAAATTTTTGGAATAAAGAAAGATAAAAAATTGGGCCTCGATTTCGCACCTACTGTTTGTAACACCATCTATCATTGCTATCTTTAAAAAAAATCGAGAATCGCAGTGAGAAAACTCCTAACATCTTACATAATTCTCTTGCAATAATTATTTTAAATAGCTGTAGCAATTTGCTAGTAATTGAAGTTAAAAATCAATTGGTCAATTTTAGGACATATGGTGTGTTCCCGTGTATTTAATGACTCTACTTTGACTGTACTACGAATCTTTTCAAGAATCATACTATATATTTTTGGAAAACAAAGTCAATAATGACCCTTAAAATGTAAAAACAAGCAAATAAATAAACATCTAACTCTCTGTCTAAAAAGTTTTCCCGTATTTTTCATTTTCGCCAAAACAATTTAAATCGGCTGTGCACAAAAATATTTTTAACAGAATTAAATTTATCCAAGATACATGTGTAAAATAAAAAGATATGAAGCGCATTTTAGCTACAAATAGATAAAGAAAATTTAAATTTAAGTTTGATTAAATTTTATAAATATTTTTATGAAAATATAGGAAAGTTCTTAGACGCTCAGAGGGTTAATAAAACTAAAGACACTTTACTATCACATATTCAAATTATTTCTGGTAGATATTCAAGCTTTATACTACAAACAATTTATCAGTAGAACTGTCAATCCATAGCTCAAGCTTTTACTTAAGCATGTTCACGTTCAATTTAACATTATTTTGAAATATTAAGGGTGCATTCGAAAAAATGATTTTCCACCTTCAACAGCTCGAAATTTTCCGATACATTTTCGGACTCATTTTTAGAAGTAGAAACATGAAACTTGCTGGGGTGATTTTTGAAGTGATGTATAAAATGCCGTGTGATCTATTTTTTCGTTGAATTAATTAGAATTTGATTTATAAAGAATTAATTTCTGAGTTCGATCATTTTTTTCGTCCTCAGATCTCCAGGTTTGTAACTTTCTGTTCAAATTGGCAACTTTGGGAGCATTTTTAGCAATATTTTCTACATTTACCAAAAAGTCGATAAGCACAGCACCTCATCTAGTTTCTAAATAAGAGATTTTGAAAGTTTATTGCCTTTGAGAGTAAAAATAAGTTTAAAAATGAATCTGAAAGTCAGCGCCTTTGATCGGAATACACCTTTTGGCATCCAACTGCCGGGATATTTTATTATTTAAGGGTGTATTCGAAAAAACGCTTATTCACCTTCAGCAGCTCAAAATTTTCCGATACAATTTCAGACACATTTTTAAAAGTAGAATCGTGAAACTTGCTGAGGGGATTCTTGAAGGGACGTATGAGGTGCCGAGTAAAGTCTTTTTACGCTCAATTCATTAGAATTTGATTTATAAGCAATTAACTTCTCTGGAAGACCCTTTTTTTCGTTCCCTTATCTCCCACTTCGGAAAAATCGGTTCAAATTGCTGTTTTTGATTGCTTTTTTTGCAATATTTTGTACACTTATCAAAGAATTGACCTTTACGGCACCTTGTGCACTTTCTAAATAGGAGAATCTGTGAGTTTCATGTGTTTGAGAGCAAAAATGAATTCAAAAATAAATCGGAAAAAGCAGTTTGAATCGAAATACACCCTTAAGAAGTGATATAACATAATGGAACAAATTAAACGATTACGCACGCCTTTAAGAAGTGCTTTTACGCGAATCGCTAATTTACTTGAGAATAAATTAAGTGATGAAAATAAAAATATTGAAGAAATTGAGATTTTATACGCTTAATTAGAAGAAAAATGGGTAAATCTAGAACCGAAAGAAAAAGAAATGTTAGATATTCTTTTAAACGATAAATCATGTACGCAAGAAAATTATGATATGGAATATGAAAGTTTTAGCGTGCATGAAGAAAAATTTATTAAGTTAAAAACGAAAGTTCAAAAATTTTTGAAAGTTTCTGAAACTGAAAATATTATGAAACGGAAGTGTAAACTTCCTAAGATAGAATTTAAATTATTTGGGGGAGATATTAAGGAGTGGTTGGCCTTTTGGGCTCAATTTGAAAAGATACATAATGATTCTGATATCACGAAAGAAGATAAATATCAGTACTTGTTGCAAGCGACGCTAAAGGGTTCTAGGGCAAGAGAAATTGTCGAGTCGTACCCCGCTACTGGCGATAGTTATGAAAATGTTACTAAATGTTTAAAGGCTCGTTTTAGTCGCACTGATATGTTAATTGAAGTATACATACGAGAACTACTTGCTTTAATGATGAATAACACAACAGGAAAAGGTCCACGAATTCCTCTTTTTAAATTATACGACAAAATTGAAACGTATTTAAGGTCATTAAAAATGTTAGGTGTTTCAAGCGAACATTATTCTGCAATTCTTTATCCATTGATTGAGTCGTGTTTGCCTGTTGAAATATTGAGAATTTGGGAAAGAAATTTAAATTCCATTACCTTAAATTCAAAATATGAAAGTTGAAATAAATTAGATTCTTTGATGAAATTTTTGCAGCACGAAATCGAAAGCAAAGAAAGAGTCCGTTTGGCTAGAAGTGGGTTTAATCTAGAAAATGTAAACCAAAATATTCATACTGCGCCAAGTAGGCGAGAAAGGGATCTTCCAACGGCTACGGAATTACATAATTCATCGAAAATGAAAAGGGAAACGTGCATTTTTTGTAACAAGTCATATTTAAGTACCTAATGTAGATATGCTAATAGTTTATCTCATGAAGATAGAAAACAAATATTGATGAAAAAGGGAGCTTGCTTTAAATGTTTAGAAACAAGAAAACACATATCACGTTTTTGTAGAACGAAAATACCACCCTGTGATTGCGGTAAATTACATTTTAAAATAATGTATCCAACGAAAAATGATAAGGAAACCAGACTTCAAGTAATCGTAATCGTGTAATCGTAATCGATTATAATCGACTACAAAAACTGCGTAATCGCATTGTAATCGTAATCGTAAATTTTAATTTCGAAATAATCGCGATATAATCATAATCAAAAGATTTCCCTTTGATTACAATCATAATCTAATCGTAATCGCAATGCAGATATTCGCAATGTAATCTGTATCAAAAAGCTATATAATCGTAATCGAGTACAAAAATACGATTACGTTTTACGATTACATCTTTTTTTTTTCCTTCTTCATTTTGCCATATCCATAAAAGACTTGGTCGGTGAATTAAACATTTCACCAAGGAAAGAGTAGTCGACGTTTGGAGCTCGTTAAATCGTCCCTAAAGTTAAAAGTGAGAAGAGGTCATAGGTCAGGGAGCAGTTCCATTGAAACAGAATGCGTACTTTACACTACATGTAGTCAACGCTATAGAGGGTTGCTCATGGTATATTATAGTATAAAAACATAGAAATAGTCCGACTTCGGGGGGTCTTCGAGGGATCTTGTCGTGTTGAGTGGGAGTGATAAAAGGATAGAAAAGAAAAAAAGAAAATTAATACTATATTTATGGTTTTATTATGGGCACTTAGCAATGGGACAGACATCACCCTCTTTCAAATGTGGGAATCGGAGAACAAAGAAAATGGGAAAAAAGAAAGAAAAAAATTTTTTTTACAAGGTTCTAGAGAAAGAGATGGCTAAGAGAAACAACAAAAAAATTGAAGATTATTTTACGGAATCTGTATCAGATTTGAATGAAAAAAACGTGAAATTTTTAAAATACAAATATAAATTGTGCTCGTCAGATGTCAGGGTCTCCTTAAAAATCTAGTCCAATTTGAACACCCACATGCAGGTAATTTAATAGATATATACGTATTGTGTGAATTTATTTTAGAAATATTGCATAGTTATACCTTGTCTCTTTCTTTAAAATTGCAGTGAAAGGAATTTTTTGCATTAAATTAACTATATAGTGTTTTTAATCATTATAAAGTCTGTTTATTCAAAATTTGCATTTTAATATATCTGGATAAGTTAAACATATAGATCAGTTTTCTTAAAAAAGCTCTAATAATAAAAGATTGATCATATATATATATATATATGTGTGTGTGTGTGTGTGTGTGTGTGTGTGTGTGTCTTTGTTTATTGTATCAGAATCCCCCTCCCCCTAAAAACCGAAAGTAAGACTGGTTTGTCAATAAATATACGGGTGTAAGTAGGATTTCTTTAAGGGTAAAGGACAATGGTAATGATACCTAGTTGTTGGAAAATTCTTCTAACATATGCGCTGGCAAATTCAATGACAAACCCCTGAATTTTGAAATGTAGCCACTAAATTTTCTTTATCTGATTATTTTAAAAAGAAAAAAAAACTACCAAAAAAATCTCTAAATGAGTTATAAATAAATAATACGGAAAAAAGGTAGTTATTTTTTTTCTCAGAAAGGTTTGTTTCCCCCCCTCTCCCCTGCACCAATACACTCCTACGAAAAGACAGTATTTTATATTATTATTATTATTTGCCTGTTAATGTTCATGTGTCTCAGTTTTGTTTTAACCATGTGGTTCAAGGGGACAGAGGCATGCAAATGAAAGAAAAAAGAATGAATTGTTTTAATTCTCCCATTTCGAAAATTTTGGTAGAAGCTTATTTTATGTAATTTTTCTTCCTTTTTTAAATTTTGTTTTGTTTTTATCCCTAAATGTATTGCAACGAATGTTCTGAGGAAAATAACCTTAGTTAAACTAATTTCATTTTTAAATTTTGCATAAAAAAAAGGTTGCGAAACACAGGTTCTCCCTCCCCCCCCCCCCAAATTTTAATGTGTATGTAAGGGGATGGGGGTGGGGGTTCATTCTACGTGCACCGGTATTCGTGAATTTCAAATCAGAATTTCGCGTGTTACACATACCTATTTTATCAATCAAACTTCCTTAGAAATGCTCTTAATTTCAAAATAAATTTATAATAATGAAATCAGTTCTAAAATATTCAAAAAGGAAAATATATATTATTTATATAGAAAGGAATAGCTCATTTAATATAAATGATTTATTTTTTCTTTAAAAATGAATAAAAGGAAACGCATCTTTTGTAAATTTGTAACCCTAGTTTGTAACATGTAGACTACGGAATTAATGTAATCAAACTGTAATCATAATCGACTAGTTCGTTAATCATAATCCAACAAAAAAATATTAATCGTAATCCAAATGTAATCGTAATCTAGAAATAAAAAAACTGGATAATCGATTATGTAATCGTAATCAGACTTCCATAAATAGAAACATAATCGTAATCTGTTTTTTGAAATTGAAAATAATCGTAATCTTAATCGATTACAGTCCTCTGTAATCGACTCGAAGTCTGAAGGAAACCCGATTACAGAAAAGTCTGATATCGAAATTAAAAACGACATTGCTTTATCCAATAAAGCAAGCACTCGCCATGTACTTTTGCAAACGCTTATTGTCCGACTTAGATGTAATAGTAAGATGAAATATATAAGAATATTAATTGATTCAGGTAGCAGTAAATCATATTTATCATCTTTTGCACTCAGCGAAATGGGATATGAATGCACAGGAGAAGAAAAATTGACGCATAGTTTATTCGGAGGAACAGAAACCGTATCGGCACATAAGAAATATTTGATTAGTCTGAGTGACTTCTTTGATAATTATCGCTGTTGTTTCGAAGTGCTAGATCAAGAAAAAATTTGTTCGGACATTCCAAAAATTCCCCGTGGCTCTTTTATGAGTGAAATAAAGAAGCATAAAATTTTTCTATCTGATTTGAATAACCAGGTTGAAATGCTGTATGAATTTTCACCTAACGAAATTCATGGGCTTATAGGAGCTGATATTGCAGGCAAATTGTATACCGGAAAAATAAAACAATTGATTTCTGGCTTAGTAGTAATGGAAACACGTCTTGGTTGGACTTTGATGGGAAAAACTGAAAATTTTAACATATCAGATAGCACCAACAGCGTCATGTCACTTCATGTAAATGATGTAAAAGTTTCAGATTTATGGCGGCTAGACACGCTTGGAATTCTCGATTCTGGAGAAAGTGCAAACAGACAAGAAATCGAAAAAGTAATTGAAGAGCATTTCAATAGAAATATAAAAAAAGATGCAGGAAGAAGGTATGAAGTATCCCTCCCATGGATTGAAAACCATCCTCCATTACCAACTAGTCGGAAAATTGCTGAACGACGATTAAAAAGTTGTGTTGAATCGTTAAAGAAAACAGGAACATTAGAAGAGTATGAAGATGTATTAAAAGAATGGATAGAAGAGGGTGTAATTGAAGAAGTTAAGAATACTTGTAATGATGAAAGTGAACATTACTTGCCACATAGAGCTGTGATTAAAGAAAATTCTACCACAAGAGTTAGACCAGTCTTTGATGGTTAAGCAAGATAAAAGGATTCACCTTCAATCAATGACTGTTTAGAAAAAGGTCCTAATATAGTAGAACTCATTCCGATTATACTGAATAAATTTCGACAGAAGAAAATAGGCGTGATTGCGGATATTCGAAGAGCATTTCTGCAAATAGGTTTAAATAAGCGAGATAGACCATTTCTGAAGTTTTTATGGTGGGAGGAAGGCGATCGCGAAAAGTTGAAAATTTTCCAGCATAAAAGAGTTGTTTTCGGTCTACATGTTCACCTTATTTTCTTGGCGCAACTATCCGATATCATCTGAAGAACGCACCTTCTAGATTTAAAGAAACAGCAGATAAATTGATGAAGTCTTTTTACGTAGATAACTGCGTCACTAGTGTTGATAATCATGAGCAGCTTGAAAAATTTATTGAAGAATCCAAATGTATTCTCCAGACTGCTAAGTTTGATCTTCGAGGATGGGAATATAATATCCGTGAAACAGAAGTAGAAAACTTCCCAGAAGAAAAGATTATTCCAGTTTTGGGACCAATGTGGAATTTAAAAGCTGATACTTTGAAAATAGATTTACGAAAATGTTTTGAAGATTCCACTGTTGTAACGAAAAGAACAATTCTGAGTGCTGTTCATAGAATTTTTGATCCCATTGGCTTCACATGTCCTGTCACCTTGGGTTCAAAGATTCTTCTTCAAGAATGTTGGAAATTGAAAGTTTCGTGGGATGCTGAATTACCTGAATCTATTGCCCAGAAATTTGAAAAATGGCGAAAGGATGTCTAAATTAAAGGAAATAGAAATCCCTCGATGTATTATTTCCAATTATGAAGCTCCAAAGAATCTTTCATTGCACATATTCTGCAATGCAAGCAAGAATGCATATTCTACATGTATATTTTTAAGATGTGCGACTGAAAACACAATATCTTGTCAGCTTGTACAGACTAGGAGCAGAGTTGCTCCAATGAAAACCATTTCTATTCCTCGATTGGAGCTGCTTTCCTGTAATATCGGAGCTAGACTAGCACAGAGTGTTATAAATGATCTCCAGTTGAAACATATACCGAAATTCTTCTGGTCTGATTCAGCAAATGCTCTATATTGGATCAAAGGAACTGAAAATTGGGCTCCTTTTGTTTTTCAATAGAGTTAAAGAAATCCGATTTTTGACAGAACTTGAAAATTGGTATCACATCCCAGGATCATTAAATGCTGCAGACCTCCCTTCTCGTGGTTGTAATGCAGAAACTTTAGCAAAATCTAAATGATGGGAGGGCCCAGAATGGTTACGAAGACCAGAAAATGAATGGCCAAAATCCAATGTTGTTCCTGATTTCAACGTAGTATATTCAGAAAAGAGAAAAACTGTTATTAGCACTACAAATCATGAAGAATCAACAGAAAAAATTTATTACAGATTTTCATCGTACGACAAATTGATCCGAATTATTGCTTGGATTTATAGATTTTTTACTAACTGTAAAGTGAAACTTGCCAACTGGATTTCGGGACTCTTAACGCTAGAAGAAATAAACAGAGCTGAAATATCTTTGTTAAAGATAGTACAAAATGAATCATTTTCAGGAACTGAAGATAAACGCTTAAAATCACTTCAGTGTTATAAAGAATCAAATGGACTACTTAAGGGTGTATTCGAAAAAACGCTTTTCCACCTTCAGCAGCTCGAAATTTTCCGATACAATTTCAGACACATTTTTAAAAGTAGAATCATGAAACTTGCTGAGGGGATTCTTGAAGGGACGTATGAGGTGCCGAGTAAAGTCTTTTTACGCTCAATTCATTAGAATTTGATTTATAAGCAATTAACTTCTCTGGAAGACCCTTTTTTTCGTTCCCTTATCTCCCACTTCGGAAAAATCGGTTCAAATTGCCGTTTTTGATTGCTTTTTTTTGCAATATTTTGTACACTTATCAAAGAATTGACCTTTACGGCACCTTGTGCACTTTCTAAATAAGAGAATCTGCGAGTTTCATGTGTTTGAGAGCAAAAATGAATTCAAAAATAAATCGGAAAACAAGCAGTTTGAATCGAGATACACCCTTAAAGTTAAGACTCGTATTCTGATGAGAGAAGATAAAAGAAATTTCCGATTTCCAATAATGTTACCCTGCAATCATCCAGTTGTCGAAATACTTATTCGGACAAGACATCTTAGTTTAAATCATGCTGGCACCCATATATTAATGAGTAACTTAAGAGAAGATTTTTGGATTTTGAAATGCAGGAAGACTGTTAGAAAGGTAATCAGAAGCTGTGTACGCTCTAAAAGATTCAATTCAAAACCTAAACCGATTATAGAAGCCCCTCTTCCGGAAGATCGTATAAAAGAAGCTGCAGTATTCGAAGTTGTAGGAACTGACTACGCCGGTCCTTTTCTTCTTCGAGGCGGTCAAAATTCTTGGATTGTTATTTTCACATCCGCTGTCTACAGAGCAATACATTTAGAGATAGCCACATCCTTATCTACTGACAACTTTTTGCAAGCTTTTAGAAGATTTATAGTACGAAGAGGTAGACCTGCGATAGTATATTCTGACAACGGAAACAATTTTACGGATGCTGAAAATTTGCTGAAACAAATCGATCGGGATGTCATTTCTCAGTACAGGGCAGCTAAGAAGATAATTTGGAAATTTAACCCTCCATCTGCTCCGTGGTGGGGTGGATGGTGGGAGCGTTTGATAGGCATAATAAAAGGGATCCTTCGAAAAGTCTTAGGACGAAGCTCTTTAAATTTAGAAGAAATGCAAACTGTTATTTGCGATACTGAAAGTATTGTTAATCAGCGGCCTTTGACTTATGTTTCAGAGGAAATTGATGATTTAACACCACTTACTCCTTCTATGTTTTTACAAGACATCAGAGAATCAGGTATTCCTGATCTTGACTTTTTGGATTCATCGTCTATAAATAAAAGACATGCTTATAGACAACGACTAAAACAAGATTTGTGAAAAAGATTCCGTACTGAATATTTGGGATTTTTGAGACAATCCTCGAAATTTGATAAAAATCCGAGACCTATCCAAATTGGTGATGTTGTTCTAGTGTCCAGCGAGAATGGCCGCTTGCCAAAGTTATTGAACTGTATCCTTCCAAAGATGGAAATGTGCGATTAGTGAAGGTTAAAATGAAAGGTGGTGAATTTCTACGTCCTGTTCTGAGATTGATTCCTCTAGAAATAACTCAAGAAAAAGGTACAGAACTGCACTCTATAGCTCAAAACTCAACATCTTCCGAACAGACTGTTCAACCACATAATAAAGAATTCCCTTTAGATCCTGTTCCTTCTAAACCAATGGTAAAGCTGAATGGAAAACACTGTTATTTAGATCATTCTGCGAGTAAGCCGATGAACCAACATTCTGTTAAAGACTGTGTTAGTGACTCTCCTGTAGTGACTGTTCCTGATAAACGATCTAAATATGGTCATTTATATAAACCCAAAGTAAAGTTTGAGTTTCATTGAATTCGAAACTCAAAGGTGGGAGTGTATTGCATACTATCGCTGCTTCCATGGTTTAATTTAATCGTTTTTACTTTGCGCCTCGCGCAAACGATTTTTTGTTGTTGTTTACATTATGAATTTGTAAGAACTTTTTTGAATGGAACATTTCTTTGAACTGAAAAATGCAGTATGTATTGTATTAAGATATTATATTGGTGAAAAGATATGATATGTGCACAATAATGTTATTGTTTGTAATGTGAAAGTTAATAGATGTTTTTTTTTATACATCTGTGCTTGAATTTACTCCTAAGACATGAAAATTTATTTACTTAAGATATAGAATTCACTTGATCTCCCTCGATACATGATAATAGGTAAGATTAATACATTCATGCTGTAGTTAAGATATTTTAATTTTGAAAATGAATACTGATAATCAGTATTAAATAATATTGAAGAATTTTATAAACAGGGATAGATTCAATAACACCTTAAATATCCAGAGAGAATACATATCACACGATTTTTTTTAACTTTATAAGTATTTTCACTATGCTGTTGGTGTGAAACGGAAAAAACTTTTTACTTTAGACTATATTACCGTAGTGCAACATTTCACGTTTTGAATTTCGTGTTAACTTCATCTGATAAATGAATTGCACAAGCATTTAGGGAAATCATACTCTAAATTATTGGTCAAAACGCAGCCAGGTTTATCAATACTGCAATCTTCTTCTTCTTCTTATTATTATTATTATTATTACTACTACTACTATTATTTGTTTCACTCATACACTCTCGATAGGCAACGATCCTGTCTCTATCAAATTTCGACGGTTGCTGATAGGCGTTTCTTCTTAGTATTCGAGGCATAACTCGATATTCTGAACAAACGCCGATCTTACAAAGCGCTCTCCGACTGGGAAATTCACTGTGCAACTTATCTTTTATCTAATGCTTCAGATGTCGTTTCTCTTGTCTGCGTCGTCTAAGTGAGCTGAAATACTAATCATTTGCATATTCTAATCTCTTCTTCCTTTCATGTGATTTTGACGATTGTCAGATCATTCCTTCCTAGTGCTGCAATTTTAACGGACAGCAGTGTATTTAACTTGACCGTTGTCAGATTCGAAATTGTTCATTTTAATATTATTCCGATCAGAACTAAGAAAAATTTGCGTACTTATCTGGTAACCCTAGTCATGTAACACAAAATAGATAGCCATACAAATCTTGTAAACTTAAAACTCAGGTTTCGTAAAGTTTTGAATACGCTGAGTAATTATGCTTTGTAAAATCGTTGGTGTTTGTTCGCTTTTGTGTTCTATGATCTAGATATTGATTACGCAACAAATACGGTTGTCTGTTCACAAATTTATTCTCCTACGTGACAGTATATGTAGTTGTAGTTTAAATTCGCCTATTTACACATGGATATGCCATTTCTATATTTACACCCTTAATTCTGCTTGCAGTTGAGGATTTATAACAGTGCTTCCTTGTCCAAAATTGCACGTCTCAAACAGTTTCTTTAGATAAAATAATTGATACACCATTTAAGGGTGTATTTCGATTCAAACTGCTTGTTTTCCGATTTATTTTTGAATTCACTTTTGCTCTCAAACACATGAAACTCGCAGATTCTCTTATTTAGAAAGCGCACAAGGTGCCGTAAAGGTCAATTCTTTGATAAGTGTACAAAATATTGCAAAAAAAAGCAATCCAAAACGGCAATTTGAACCGATTTTTCCGAAGTGGGAGATAAGGGAACGAAAAAAAGGGTCTTCCAGAGAAGTTAATTGCTTATAAATCAAATTCTAATGAATTGAGCTTAAAAAGACTTTACTCGGCACCTCATACGTCCTTTCAAGAATCCCCTCAGCAAGTTTCATGATTCTACTTTTAAAAATGTGTCTGAAATTGTATCGGAAAATTTCGAGCTGCTGAAGGTGGAAAAGCGTTTTTTCGAATACACCCTTAATCTAAAGATGACCTGTGGTATGAAGCCCTTTATAAACTAGTCTTACATGCATTGAGTTCTAAATTCAGTAGCAACATTACTTTCTCATATTACTCAGTAATCTCTTTATTTCCTGTGGAGGCTTTTTTTTCTGATTCCTTGATCAATTTTCTTCACAGTATCACAGTTCTTTTGAGTTTCCTGAATTCAATTACCATGCAGAATCCCCTTTTCATATAAACGGATTCTGTGCCGATGAACGACATCATTTAATAGAAATATTCGTTATTGATATGGCTATCTTCCCATCTGATGCATAAAGTATGCTTTCCACAAGTATTTTGAATCACAAGTGCATTTATCAAGTGGGGAATCTGAAAAATTTAATAGTTTGTCGTTGTTATAATATTTGATCTTTTTCGCATTCACAAACGTGGGCATTATTGACATTATTTCTTTTCATCAATTTGTAGCTGCCCCCCTTCTTCACATGTACAGTTATGTTGTCGACGGACGTCATCATGGATACATTCGGTTACTAATACGGCTATCTTCCCATCTGATGTACACTGTTAAAAGTGAAGGTGACAAACCGGTGCCATTTGGGACCCGGAGGTGAAAAGGCCTTAAGGTCCATTGGAACCCGGGACATTTGGAACCCTAGGGTGCCATAGGGGCTTGGATATGTGGTTGCAGTGCCGACAGGTCTCTTACTGGGTGATTGGAGCTAAATAAGGTGCCATACACTTCGTATTGGCAGCAATATGGCACCTCATCGGGTGACTGGAACCATGTGCATGCGCTGTGACGTGTGTCTTTCTGTTTTCTGTGACGGCAAGTAAAATCTATGACTATGAGTGAATGAAGGTGAGCTCGATGGCCGAGCGGTTAGAACGCTGAGCTTGTAATCAGACGTTGTGAGTTCGAATCCTTCGACGGCCAAAAGTCGGTTTGTATATTTTTTAATTTTTTATTATTGAACACACTCTGGATTAAGGGTGCCATCTTTTCACCCTAATTAAAGGCTTCATTCTGGCTCCTTTAGGGGTGCCACCAGTGAGACAAGCCTTTCACCCCTAAAAGGTGCAATGTGTCACCATTAGTTTTAACAGTGTATAAAGTACATTTTCAAACAGTACTTTAAAATTATGAATGCATTTGTCAGGTGAGGAGCCTGTAAAATTCGATAGTTCTTATTATAATCCTTGATATGTTTTTCGAGTTTACAAACATGGGAACTACCTACATTTTGCCTTTTTATCGATTTGTATCTTGACCCCCTCCCCCACACGGAGCGTATTCGAAATTTTCATTACCCAAAATGACTTTTACTCAAAGTGACATACATTACACGTAGAACACATTTTACACCACAGTTCGGGAGAACGTATCTATCTGCCCTCGCTTTATTTATCGCACCAACTCATTCATGGAAACCAATTCCCTCATTTGTTCTTGTCTAAATTAGCAACTTTGCACCAAAGTAACAGTACTTTTGCTCAAAATTAGCAAAATTGTAACTTTTATTGTCAGCTCATGCGTATCCCTTAAGCAACGTGTAAGATGAGTTGTAATCATATCTCTGTGAAATCAATGTCTATTTTATGATGAGCTGGAATTGTAGGTGACCAAAGTATCCTTCACTGTGCAAACATCAATTGATTGTCATCTGAGATTAACAGTGCAATGGAATAAAAAAGTCACTTTTTGCTCACTATATCGGCTTGGCTATGATCGTTTGGGAACATAGAGATGATACAATAGCATAACATCACCTTTTAGTACTATTAGAACAGCTTCTTATCCACGAATTTTTTTTATTTTTTTTTAATTTTTAATAAATGAAACTGAGTTTCAGGTTTTGGTATCCAATATGTATCAGGAAATAAACTTTTTATTTTGAAACTGAAGAAAAACTCAGGCGATGAAGATTTCTTCTTCATTAACATTGTTATTACATGATTTATTGTTACATCAAGGCCGATATTAAAAATATCACTACGAAAAAATCTTATCTGGCTAATCTGCAATTTCAACTACATCTATTTTTCATGCTTCGCCAAAGTTAGACTAAACCCGTTTATTTGCAAATGTTTACACATTTAGCATAACTAATCATGGTCTATTAAAATGACAACCACCCCTACGAATAACATACGACCCAAAAAAATAAACAATGGTGAAGTCAAACAGCCTAAACTTTCATTGCCAATTCATTGTGTCTGCTGATCCATAATAACTACATAAAATATATTTTTTTATTCCACTTTTTATCTCTAGTTCTCCTTGCCAAAACCTTATCAGGGCAATAAATTTCTGTTGACAGCTAACATTGTCTTTGACCGTGCGTGATTGCCAAACGTAATTCATACGCGAATGACAAAGTAAGCGATGCTATCGGTCAATTTAAATGCGCTATCGTTCCACGAATAGATTAATTTAATCTTTCATTTTAATCGGAATCAATCAGTTAGAGGTCACACGCATGAGACAAAAATGGCGCCACTTCTTTTTCGGAGGCAGGGTTTTACGTGAGAAAAACTGTGGGGTGTTACGAAGATTGTTAGGTGTGGCCATCATTGCATCGACAGATGTGTATATGTTAGAGATATCAACCTCATGCTGGTAGGTAGACATCCTCTCTCAGATGGAACGAATGTAAAATTTTATCTCCTTACAGGTATATGTTCTGTATTCAATTAGTCAATGTCTGAACATGGGTACTATAAAGTTTTAATGTAGCTGTAGTTGTCACTTTTAGATAAGTTGGGTAAAATATATATATATATATATATATATATATATATATATATATATATATATATATATATATATATATATATATATTGATTTTTACAAGAATGATAAAGTCTACATGTCAATTTCAAGAGATTTGTTATGATATAAAATCTGTAGTAGTTGCAACTTCTTTTTTTTCTCTTTTTTATCAGTTCGGATTTTAAACTGAAATGCTTTTATCAATAGGAATTCATTAGATTTTTTTTTTTATCTTCTAATGCTGAATGATTGCTTAAATTTTAAGTATATATAATAGGAAAAGTTTTGCAATAACTGTTGAATTAGCGTTGTTAAAGGAATCAACAATTTTGTTATTGTTATTTCACAAGTCTGGAAAATAATCATTTTAATTCTAAGCGCTTTTAATGCTTTTCGAGACGTTGAATTAAAATGTGCTTAGACTTTTTTTCTCTCATGTAAAGTTTATCAACCAAATTGAGGATGAAGAAAATTTAAGCAGAGTTCAGATTATTTAAAAAAAGAGAAAAAGAAAGGAAAAGAAACAAGAAAACAAAAAAGAAAACAAGAAAACATTCATGGAAAAAGAAAACAATAAAGATGAGTATACATGTAAACTAACATTCATTTTAAGATTATTCTAAAACCCTAAAGAACTACTTTCTAATATATTTATGAATCGATTTTTCTTCGGAAACGCTTCAAATTTGCAGGTGTCTTCATTTTTTTTGAAAAGGCAGAACATATTTCAGAAAATACTGTGAAAATGGGTGTCTTGAAAGGAATTCCGTATGCGCAGTGCAACAAAAGAGAATAACTTGTCGTCACGTGATGAGAATCGCTAATAATTCAATAAATAATTTATCTGTAAAAAAAAAAAAAAAAAAAAAAAAAAAAAAAAAGAGAGAGAGAGAAAGAGAGAGAGATATTATGTGACATATTATATGACATGAGACATAATATTTAACATATTATTGCGACACAATAGCTATTTGATTCCAAATCGCTTCATTAGTCTTGCCTGCTAATTTTATGCTTTTACGTTTAAAAACGTGTCAAAAAATGTTTCCGAAAGTTTTGAGTTGTTGAGTAAGGAATTTGCGAATTACCTTAAAGAAAATAATTTTATCGTAAACCTCTTTTATTACATATATACACTGTTAAAAAGAAATACCCTGAGTTGAATTAAATTTTGCTGCTTCAGTAGTTGCAAACGTAAGATGAAGAAATCTGGTTCCAGCATTTCACCATCTTATAGATCATCTTTTGTCATCATTTCACTGTCTCTTGCAGTTGCTACAGAGCAGTAAGTTGGTTCGACTTTTGTTTATAAAAAAATTATAAATCGTAATGACTAAAACTTACAAGGAGGAACCTCTCTATTTAATTTCTTTTCATAAATACTAAGATATTTATAGAGATAAGAAAATTCTCTTACCTCAGATTGTCTTGTGACAATCACCCAGATCCGCCATCAAACTTCTTCGCCGAGACGAGACGCACATGAATATTCTTTATTCACAAACTGGCTAAACTGTTGAAAATAAGAAAAATGTGTTAAATTGCTTCTTTTTAATCAATAAAGTGGTATTCCATTTTTGAATCTGACAAGTAAATGTAGGGACTTGCTGTATACTAAAAAACATTTATGAAAATCTAGATTATCATGCGAAAGGGGGGAGAGAAAACAAAACCACCCCACTCTTCGCAGCGTGAGACATCCAGTGTTGGGTATGAACGAGCCTACTGAACGAAAACTCACGAGTTTCGCTCACTAATTGTGAACTTTGAACTGAACTTCGTTCACTATTTTATAAACGAGTTTGAACTGAACGGAAACTTAAAAAATAGACGAGTTTGAACGAAATTTACGTTCAAATTTACGTTCAATTTTTTCATAATTTATTTAAAAATTTTCCAGACCTTAGTACACTTTTTCCCTCTTTCAAATGACATTTAGAGGCCTACACGAGCCTCAGGACTGGTTAAGTTTGGATATCACTTCTCTGGGTAGTATCCTAGTCTTACTTCTTTTGCAGACTCGGGTCGCGCCGAACCGGACCTGGGCTGTATACAATTTCGCCGAAAATAGATATATACAGTAAACTCTCTGTACAAGGTGGACTGTGTAAGGCGGAAATATGTCTAAATCGGAAAGATTTTAAAGAAATCGGAAAGGTTTTAAAAGAAAGCATAAACATCGCAGCCTATGGCACTTCTGCATATATAAAGATTATAAACAGACTAAGGTAAGTTTTTCTGGCCAGAACTCTTCCGTAAGGGTAAATATCAATGTCCTGTTAAATGTACTCGGGGTCGGGCCGGGTTCGGTGCTAAATTTCAACTTTTTTTTCTGGCCGGGCCAAGCTCGGGCCTTGTTTTTAGCTATTATATCGGACCGGGTCGGGCCTTGATTTTAGCTATTATATCGGGCCGGGTCGAGCCTTGATTTCAGAATTATATCGGGCCGGGCTGGGCTCGGGCCGAAATTTTTATTTTAATATCGGGCCGGACATTTTTTTCTATGGATCGGGCCAAGAAATTTCCGTCCGTGCATACCCCTATCTTACATATCGAATAATCAAATGATTAGTTCACAAAATTAATTGTGTAAATTTGGACAATAATATCCAAACATAAGAAGAAAAAAAAAGTGAACTTTTTAGTGAACTTCGTTCACTTTTACAAATGAGTTTGATTTGAACGAGTTCGTTTGAAAATTTTTGAATTTGAACGTGAACTTAAATCACTTTTCAGAAATTGAACGTGAGTTTGAGTTAGTTCGTTTATTTTGTGAACGTGCCCAACACTGGAGACATCATAGTAGCATATTGAGGAGAAATGTACGGGCACAACGGGACTGAAGTTCCCATATTTCTTGTGGCATTGGTCTGGGTGTAACAAAACCACAAGATTTAAGGGTGTATTCGAAAAAATGATTTTCCACCTTCAATAGCTCGAAATTTTCCGATACATTTCCAGGCTCATTTTTAAAAGTAGAAACATGAAATTTGCTGGGATGATTTTTGAAGTGATGTATAATATGCTGTGTGATGTAATTTCTCGCTGCATTAATTAGAATTCGGTTTATCAACAATTATTTTTTCAGCATGACCCTTTTTTTCGATCTCAGATCTCCCGCCTCGGAAAATTCTGTTCGAAAGACCAACTTTGACAGCATTTTTTGTAATATTTTCTGCATTTATCAAAAAATCAACAGACACGGCACCTTATATGGTTTCTATAAATAAGAGAATTTCAAAGGTTGGTGGATTTGAGAGCAAAAGTGGATCTAAAAATAAATCGGAAAATAAGTGGTTTGGATCGAAATACACCCTTAAAAGCTGGGCAACAACAGCTAAATACTAAGAAATAGAAATGAATAATATTAGAGTCTTAAAATGATAGTTCAAATGGAAAATCTAGAATAAAAAATATAAAGTTTCATTGTTCGCGTTGGGGGGAATTTTCACAAGACGAGAGAGCCATCGGGTGAACGCGGTTTCTCACTGTTGATCAAAGAATACCATCTCTGTGGCCACGGTAAATACAGAAACAGTGTCCATACACGGAATTGTTTCTCTTAAAATGACCTTTTAGAAATGGTTTCCTGCTAATGTCAATTTTGATGACCGAAGGAGATGTATTAATCTGTTTTGAAACTTCCGACATTCTGTGGCTTTTAGCAAAATTCGTGCGTGGTATACTAGTGAGGATTGAATTCCTTACAGCATTATAATTATTTTTGCCAAGATTTATTCATCTAAAAAGTTGTTCTAAGAGTTCCTTTGCTTTTGGCATTATATAGTCTGGAATAAGGCACAAATATGATCATGTAGCACAATTTTGACTTCTTGTTTGGGTTATTCAATAAATTTTAGACATCAAATGACACCTTTAAGACACCAAATGAAAAATCATTTATTTAAATATATAAAACTTACTTTTTGTAATCTATCTTAAATATTTTTAATTTCCAAAAAGTTTCAAAAAAAAAAAAAAAAAAGTAATTAGCTCATGCATTTAAAGGCATTTGATTCCTTAAATAATTACTGCAATTCAGATAATTCACTGATTTCTTCAATCATTAAACAGTTCATCAGAACACAAAGAGTGGAAAAAAAAATTACAAGTATTCTTTGCTAACTAATCGATCCTTTTTAAAGAAGATTTATTTAAGATTTATTTACTGCACGATACTAATGGTTTCTTTCTTCAATTTTCCAAATACAAAGCCAATTAATATGACTCTTCGCAATACAAAACCGTTAAGTGAAAGCAATTAATCTCCTAGCCTATTTCTGCTAACTTCTTTGCCAATTATCGTCCTAATATTTCTAGTTGTCCCACGAGTTTATTTTTAATTCGGATTCCCACAGAAATTCTGTCAAAGGTGGGCATTCGCTGTGCTTCAATTTGTCAAAATGATTACCATACTACTTTTAAAGTTTTAATAGAATATTTGGTCTTATTCTAAGAATGTGTATGATTTTTACCATGTTTTTATTATTCCTATGGTACTATATTTTGTTTTGTATATTTTATGGTATTATATGTATGTCAAAAAGATTAGACTCTTTTTGCTTGCTAATTACTTTAATTTTCTTGGCTAAATATGGACTATTTACTGAGGAAATCGGGAATTCAGGCACAGATGCGTCTAAAACCTCACGACCGATACATCATTACAGTGTCGCAGCGAAAGGGGGGTGGGGTGAAAACCCCTCCCAGAACTAAGAAAGATGGCTATAATTGCCGCTTATATGAATCAAAACCAATCTTAATATTTAAACATTTTGCTGTATTTCGGAATCCGCCGCTTTATTGAATCAGATTTTATTTAATAAAGTGATTCAATTAAATGCGAAAATTCTATTTAAAACTGTGAAAGTGCATATTACATGGATTAGTTGAGTAAAAATTGGTTATTTGAACTAAATCATTTTTCTGAGACGTATTATACTAAAAGAATGATGATTTCCTGCCATACATATGCTCTTTCAGTTTAAGTATTATACAGTGAATATTCTAATTAGAGCTGATATAACCGGCAAACACCTTTATCTGAAACCCCCCCCCCAGAACTGAATTCAATTCTGGTTGTGTCACTGCATCATTACCACAAACTGCGTTCTGATGCAGTTTGTTACATGTTCAACCATTCTGATGTAATCTGATACAAACAAGGGATTTTTACAGTATATAAGTTAAATAATTGCTGGACTTGCAACGTTTTAACAAGGGACTTCTTCAAAGTAGTTAATTTTATGAGACGCCGCAAATGTTGACTCGACTTCATTTTAATTGCCAGAAACTATCGCCGACTTCGCTCCATTTCTTGCTTAGTTAGGTTGTTACGATGCATGCACTGTGTTCAGTCTTTTATATGCATCATTTCTCTGTATGTCTCTGACCTCACTATTTACATGTATACTTGCCAGAATTTGTCCATCTAAAAAGGTTATTCTAAGAAATTTTATGGTTTTGGCATCATATAGCTTAGAATTCTCTCAGCTTTCGGGTTGCATTTTCGAATTGAATGTTTAACGGTAGAAATGTTACTACCTTCTCATCCCACAAAATTTCATCTTAGTCGGTTTGATGAAACTCTTGATATGTTTTCTCTTTTTGGGAAGCACAGAGGTATCAATTCAATATTTTAGGTTATTCAATCTTTTACGCATTATCTCTCTCTAGGTCTCTGACTTAACTATTTACATGCATACTTGCCGGAATTTCTCCATCTAAAAATGTTATTCTAAGAGTTTTTATGGTTTTGGCATCATATAGCTTAGAATCCACTCAGCTTTCATGTTGCATTTTAGAAATGAACCTATAACGGTGGAAGTATCACTGCCTTCTCATCCTACAAAATTTCATTTTATTCGGTTTGATGAAACACTTGATATATTTTCTCTCCTCGGGAAGCACGGAGGTATCAATTCAATCTTTTAGGTTATTCAATCTTTCATGCATTATCTCTCTCTATGTCTCCGACCTCATTATTTACATGCATACCTGCCAAAAAAATAATCATGTAATTCATGTGTAAAGGTTATTCTAAGAGTTTTTATGGTTTTGGCATCATATAGCTTAGAATTCACTCAGCTTTCGGGTTGCTTTTTCGAAATGAATGCACAACGGTGGAAACACCACTGCCTTCTCATCCCACAAAACTTCATCTTAGTCGGTTTGATGAAACTCTTGATATGTTTTCTCTCCTCGGGAAGCACAGAGGTATCAATTCAATCTTTTAGGTTATTCAATCAGAGGTTATTCAATCTTTTATGTATCATCTCTCTCTAGGTCTTCTGACTTCACAATTTACATGTATACTTGCCTGACTTTGTCGATCTAAGAAGGTTATTCCAAGAGTTTGTATGGTTTTGGCATCATATAGCTTAGAATTCACTCAGCTTTCGGGTTGCTTTTTCGAAATGAATGCATAACGGTGGAAACACCACTGCCTTTTCATCCCACAAAACTTCATCTTAGTCGGTTTGATGAAACTCTTGATATGTTTTCTCTCCTCGGGAAGCACAGAGGTATCAATTCAATCTTTTAGGTTATTCAATCTTTTATGTATCATCTCTCTCTAGGTCTTCTGACTTCACAATTTACATGTATACTTGCCTGACTTTGTCGATCTAAGAAGGTTATTCAAAGAGTTTGAATGGTTTTGGCATCATTTAGCTTAGAATTCACTCAGCTTTCGGGTTGCTTTTTCGAAATGAATGCATAACGGTGGAAACACCACTACCTTCTCATCCCACAAAATTTCATCTTAGTCGGTTTGATGAGACTCTTGATATGTTTTCTGTCCTTGGGAAGCACAGAGGTATCAATTCAATCTTTTAGGTTATTCAGTCACATGTTATTCAATCTTTTATGCCTCATCTCTCTCTAGGTCTCTGACTTCACTATTTACATTTATACTTGCCAGAATTTGTCCAGCTAAAAAGATTATTCTAAGAGTTTTTATGGTTTTGGATCATAATAGCTAAGAATTCACTCAGCTTCCATGTTGCATTTTCGAAACGGATCTATAACGGGGGAAATATAACTGCCTTCTCATCCTACAAAATTTCATTTTAGTCGGTTTGACCTCTTGATATGTTTTCTCTCTTTAGGAAACACAGAGGTATCAATTCAATCTTTTAGGTTATTCCATCTTTTATGCATTATGCAAGAACATAAATACAAAAGATAAATAAATATTACTTATTTGGTCTGAGAAATACTTTGTTATTCGCCATTCCATTCTACGAATACTGTAAATTAAGATAGTTTATGAATTATAATTAGTTAAGAGGTGTTTTTGTTCAGAAACTATGTAATCACATTTAGTTTCCTGCTTTTTACAAATACAGTAGATTATTCAAAAAATAGTGTCAAAGTGGGCATTTCGAACTTATTTTCAGCACTAGAGATGAAAAACCAGTCCAAACTGGGGTGAAAATCACCTTGTTGCGTGATCAAAAAATCTTGTAACTCAATAAGTAATTTATTGATCAAAAAATAGAAAACTGGCTTCCATCCCGTAAGACATGGTGACGTCACAGTGACGTCGTTGTGAAGTCACATTGTGACTTTGTGACCGTCGATGTGACGTCACGTGACGTCGATGTGAAGTCACAGTGACTAAAATGTGAAGTCGTTATGGCCGTTTTAGAGCTCGTTTGTGACGTCACATTGTGACCATTTTGTAAAGTCACGGTGTGACCAAAATGTGAAAAATGTGTCATTTGTGACAAAATTGTTATTAAAACTGTGACTATTTTGTGACGATAGTGACAAGGTTGTAAAGACAGTTTGCGATTATTTTTTGATTTGTGACAAATCTGTCACTAACTTTATGGCGGTGGCAGCTTTGTCAATGTTGTGAAGTCACACTGGGACACAATTATACAGTTATGAACATTGTTATGTAGTGTAAAATCACTTACATATATAATTTTATTATACTTTGGTGATACATCTCAATTAAAACTTGGGAGCTGCGATAAAAAGAATGTACCAAAATAAAGTTGCTGAATCAAAATGTAATGTCATGCAGACTTTAATCTTTGATACTTTTTTTTCTGTTGCAATAAATAAGAATATTTAAGACAATTTAATATTCGATCTATCACAATTATTTCAAATTTAACAATTTGTTTTTCTAATAAGTATTAAAATTATCAAATAGACACTTCCTTTAAGGTGCAAAACTAGTCACAGAAAAAGACCCGGATGATAATAAAAAGTCTATGGGAGCATTCTTTTCAAATTTGAATATTTTTGCATGTTTTTTTTTTTTTTTTTTTTTTTTTTTTTTTTGTATAGGATAGCTGAGGACTATCTACAAACGGCCTCGTTTTTACCTTTTCAATTTTGCTTATATATTTTTTATATTTTGATAGTTTCAATATCAGAACCGGTATAAACCGGTTTTGAAATTTAAATATATATATATATATATATTTTAATCTGAAACCTAAATTTAAAAAGTAAAAACTAGGCCGGTTGTGGATCGTTTTCAGCTATCCTATATAAAAAATCATGTAAAAATATTAAAATTTGAGCGAGATATTTGAAAAGAACGCTCCTACAGACTTTACATAAACATCCGGGTCTTTTTCTGTGACTAGGGCTGCACCTTAAAGGAAGTGTTTCTTAGATAATTTTAATGCTTATTAGAAAAACAAATTGCTAAGTTTGAAATAATTGTTATAGATCGAATATTCAATTGTCTTAAATATTCTCATTTATTGCAATACATATATATATATATATATATATATATATACAGGGGTGCAAAAATCTGGGCGCCAGCAGGCAGTCTCTCACCACTAAAATTATTTCATTTCTTTTTATCTAATATTTCGTGTTAAATTCTAGTAAGATTGCTGTTAAATTTTGAGCGAAGAAGACTTTGAAATTTTTGTGGTGTGAGATTAGCCACTGGCGCCTAGATTTTTGCACCCCTGTATATATATATATATATATATATATGTAACAAAGATTAAAGTCTGCATGGCATTAAATTTTGATTCAGTAACTTTCTTTTGGTACATTCTTTTTATAGCTGCTCCCAAGATTTAATTGAGATGTATCGCCAAAGTATAATAAAATTATAGATGTAAGTGATCTTACACGACATAATAATGTTCATAACTGTATAATTGTATCCCAGTGTGACTTCACAACATTGACAACACTGCCACCGTCACAAAGTTAGTGACAAATTTCTCACAAATCAAAAATAATCGCAAACTGTCTTCAAATACTATCTTCTATAAATATTAAAATACTATTAAAACATGCAAAGAAGAATTATGAAAAAAAATTAAAGCTAAATATTTATTAGTATATTAATGAACAAAAAACATTAAGGGGCTATCCATTACTGGAAGGCTGTCCATCACAAACACATCTACCTAATTAAAATTCCAACGATAAAATTGAACAACAAATACGTTAATTGTAATTATTAATATTTTATTTATAATATTAGAGAGTAATTATAAATAAGAGACCCACTGTAACACTAGAACGCCCGGAAGGAGTCGATTCGACTCTGACCATGCGTTTAAATTTCAATTCGAGCCAGAAATTTTTTCCAGAAATAAGTTAAATTTAAACCACTAACTTTAAATAAATCAATTAAATAGAATAAAAATTCTGGTGAGAAATATTATTATCAAACTTGAGTAAAATTTCCGGGTGTTCTAGTGTTAATCACGATGTATACTAATACTACATATAATGGATATTGTGAAATTTACCTCTGTAAAATCATTCAGGAAAGGAAATATTAAAAGTGTCTAGAATGAAAAATAAATAATAAAATACAGTTATTAATTTCTAGCTTCATACCGTTTAAGTATTTGCGCTATTTGTTTTAAATACAATCATGTTTAAATTCTTATTGATTGCGTAGCTTCCAAATTTTCATTCAGACTTCTAGTTCTTTCTGAAAACATTCCAATAAGATTATTTACAACTGAAACGTTTTCACCCACTATCCATTTAGAAATTTTATAACATTTCACAGTTTGAAAAATACATTAAACAATCATTATTTTTTTAATATGAAACACCTACGATTTCTTTTAATTGTTCTTCTCCTTCTCTTATAAATTCCTCTTCTGAACATGTAATTTTTTAAATAAATTTATGTAATGTTTCAGAAGATTACTTAATACAAAAATTAAAAAAAGATGTTTGCAAATAATTTTATTCTATTTAAAGCTTCTTTATTAAAAAATATAAGATTTTATGTTTATGGAAACATTATTTTAACCAGATATTTTAAATAAGGAAACAACGCAGATTAAAGTGCAATTAAAATCACTACCTTTAACAACCTAATCCAAATTATTAATAATCAAGTGTTCTATGTCAACAAAATAAATAATTAATGTATTAAACTTTATAAAGTTAATGGAGAATTGATGTTTTATAGCATGTTTTTGAGTAGCTAATTAAAATCGTTCTAAGAACAATAATAATTAAAAAGCAACCATGAAAAAAAAAATTTCCATACCTTTTTTTTCCATCGAAGTCATTCGTTCTTTTTGTTGCAAAAACTAAATCCGATAATAATTAAAGTGGCAAAGACCAAATCATTTTCACAGTCAAAGCCCCATTAATTTTCTCGGACTTATATTTTGCACTTGGAAGAGCTGTAGTAGACCTTTTTGTTTAAATTGTTACATCCGTATCAATACGAAACAATCCGCAACTGCCATAAATTCCCGCCAACTAACTTCTTGCGTCTATCATCAATTTAAAATATTTCTGTTTACGTTTATTTATTCTTTCCACGGAGTAAAAAACCACGGGGTAATTTTCATACTCCGTGATCTTTTCGTTTGCAGACGATTTTAAGTTTCCACGAGCATGGCCGTTTTGTTTTTTCTTTTTCTATACAGTATTTTAGGAACTTAAATATGCAATAATTTTATGAGTGTGTTTTTGATTAAATTTTTTTATTTAAAGAATTTTTAATGTATTTTTACCTTTTATTTTTTTTGTTTCAAAACAATTCAAGTTAAAATAAATTGTAAAACCGTTTTTTGTAAATAATAATATTCATAGGTAATTAGAATTCATTAGGGACTAGGGCAGGGATTCAGATGTCCGCTAAAGATATTTAAATGGGTCGAAAATCCTTAAAACCGAGTGAAATCTCAAAATCGTTATTCAGGTGTCCGTTCTGAGATCCTTAAATTAAGATTCTAGCGTTAAAAGCGCCAGGATTTAAGGAAAGCTAAAACGCTATCTTAAAGTTAATGATCGGTAGTTTTTGACGCCATTATTTTCATGGCACATTTTCAAAAATTGATATTTTCAATTATTTATTGCACAGAAATATAAAACATTTATTATTAGCAATAAAATTTTTGTTACTTTTGTTAAAATATCTTAAAAGTAGTTTTGTTTGGCATCACTAAGTACAATTTTTTAAACAAGCGATGTCATAACTGTTGTAAACAATGTAAAAAAAATTTACTACGGATATCTAATTGGTATGTATTGCTTTTATTTATAATTTTTAGAGGTTTGTGTCATTTAGACATCTAATTTTATATATTTTATCATGTTTTTACAGTTGTATTATTTTTATCTGTATGTATGTGTTCCTAACGATAAGTTATTGTATAGTTTCATGTTTACATAACTAAATTTATTTCATTGCTTGTCCCGGTTCTCGTTTATCATGCAGTTTCTTTGCTTTTAATTATCGCTTTAAAAAAGTTACGCAAGGCAGTCTCTTAGGAAGTAAAATATATTTCTAACAATATTTTTTATTTCTTATTTCGATAAGATTCAATGATTTTGTTTAATTCACAAAGGTTCTGCATTTTACCATTTTTTTTTCTTTTTAATGAAATTTTACAATTTAAAATAACTAAATTATAATTCTTCAGATTATTTTGATAATAAAACACACATTTTATATTTAAAAAAAACCTTTCTGAAATACATGCGTATTTTTAATTTATCAAAATGCAAATACCTTATTTTCTTTATGTTCCTATAAAAAGTTTAAAAAAAAATATTAGCCTTACAATTTATTTTGGATTAACTCCTCAAATTTTATTACCCCTATTTCTATCATGTAGTTGACTGATCATTGTAATTTCTGTACTTGTCTCTCATGCATGGTTACTTATCAGTTTTACATTTTAAATGCTTTAATTTTTCAGCGAATCTTAATTTTGTGTATTAAACTTTACAAAGTGTTTGGATTATATTTAACTTCTTAAATCCCTTCTCCCATATTCCTGAAACTTTATCAAATGTGAATGCTGTAAAATATATAATTATACTGCAAAACCTTTTTGAGGTCTATAGTCTGTTTTCGCCACACCCCCCCCCCCCCCAAAAAAAAATAAATAAATAAAATAAAATAAATGGTGAATTTGCCTTGAATAAAAGAAAATAAGGCTAACAAATAAAATTTGATAAAAACAAGGATAAATTAAAAGATTGTCAAATAATAAATAATTTCTGAACATTGAAGAAAACATAAGTTGTTATTATGTTATTAAATTACTTTATTAAAAATTTAATGTTCCATAAAAAGTTTCTTAATCTCAAAAGTTTATTTTCATTTATTTAATTTTATCAATTCAATGTATTTTAAGTGAAATCTGCATGTTTTCCTATGTTAGCGAAGGAATTTTCATTTATATTAAAAAAGTATTGATACCGAAACAATAACAGATTCTCCATTTAAAAAATATATGAGTTTATTTGTTATTAGGTGCATTTTTATATGAGTATTTATATATTTATTTTACAGCATAGGTCAACAGTTTAAGTGAAAAACTGTAGTTGGTTGTAATTTTACCATTTCTTGTGTAATATACAATTTTTGGAACTTATAATTAAGCAAGTAATGTAATAATAATAAACTAGTTATTTGGGAGCATTAATATTGTTTTTGATGTTATGTCCAGAAACAGTATCTAATCGGATGCAAAATATAGCAGTGGAGATAAATGTCTGATGGATCAGCTACTGCTGGAATAGATCTCACTTCAAATTTTAATGCTTTTAGAAGATCACAAATGAGTAGTTTTATTGAATAATAGTAATTACCATTATTGATCTTCTGCGAGCAACTGGAATTGATGGTGCTTTGGACTCTATGCTACTTTTCTGAGGATTATGGATTGTCACTACATGTCAAAAGAGGAGATAATATAGTAAGTATAATAAAGTAACATCAAAAATAATATTTGTGCTCCATACTAATCTTTTAAATTACATCACTCGCTAAATTATATTTTCTACAAATAGCATGTTATGCTACAAACTATGCGAACACAATATTAATACCCATGAAATAATAAAGTAAAATTGTAAATAAAATGTGAATTAAACATTTATATATTTCAGTCTGGGGCATAAATGAAATCTTGCAAATTTTAAAAAAAGTATGAGACAGCCTTACATATATTAACACCTTTTTCATCAGAGCAACTACACTATTGGGTTTCATTTGTAAAGCTGAAAGAAAAAAAAAAAAAATGGGAGGGGGGGATATGATGCTTTTAGATAGTAAAAGTTTTTGGTGTTTTGTTTAAGATTAAGAAAGGGTTTGTTTTTTAACTAACAACAAACATTAAATTGTTGTTTTAACAAAAAACCTTCGTGAAATTCTGTGAGTTAATATTATTTTGATTAATTTTTTATCAGATGATTCATTCAAAGATATTTGTTTACATAGCTGCAATTTTTTAATAATTTAAAAAGTGAATTGAAACTCTCCCCCCCCCCCCTCCCATTTCTCTTTTTAAGACTTCATTATTGCTAATTTTATATTTTGAAAATTTTGCATTTTCATAAAAGTAATGTAATTGTCTATAAAAACATACATCGCATTTTTCCGTATACTGAATTATAGAAAATTAAATAAAATCCCCATGTATCACATTGGTAAAACTGATTTTATGTTATTTACAGCCTTTACAGATTAATATTTATATATGTTTTCTATTATGTGAGGTTGCAAATGTCTGGGTTAAAAAAAAAAAAAAAAAAAAAAAAAAAAAAAACTACTTTTTAGAAAATAAATATTAATTTAGGAGTTGATGCATGTACAAGATATTTCGGTTAGCTGGACAGCAGTGTTATACATACATATATATGTCTATATATTTGTATGTGTATACATATATGTATAAAATACAATATATGTATATATAACACTGGCGCCCAAAAAGAAGTACTGGAAACGTACTGTTTTTTCTCTTAAAGCTTATTTTCTGAAAATAAAAGAAAGTTTATTCTTATGAAACATAACATTTCATAATGAAATTCAATAACTCAAATTTGGATAAAGCATTTATTAATAACTTTTTAAAGTCCTGCTACAGTTTTCTTTTCTGGTAGAGTTGTTTTCTTTGCGAATTACACATATTACAACCTATCAATCTCAAAAAAGTATTTTTAAGGAATAAAATTTTGTGAAGGGACCTGTTATATTAAGAGGAATTTCAAGAAAAAGAAAGGGATTGTTATATTAAAATGGATTTTTGTGAATGGGACCTAATTTTTGCCTAGATCAATCCCCTGATATTAAAAATAATCTTTTGAAATGTTTGTGTGTGCTGCATTTGTTTTAGCTTAAAATTTAATTTTAGATCATGATTAAAATAAGTTTTGAAGGGGAAAAAATACCATGTACATTTTAAATAAAATGTTGATCAAAAAACTCCCCCTCCCCTTTCACTACCCTTAAAAAAGAAAAAGAAAAAAAGGTATCCAAGATGATTTTTAAGAATAGAAAAATTTATTATATATAAAGCATATACAGGAGAAAGAACTCTCCCTCTTGCAAGTCTCCGAAAATAGTGAAATATAACTTGAAATACTTGAGATATACATATTTGTAGAAATAAATCTAGTGAGATGGAGGATTTTGGAGAAAATGTGCCTGTGGTCTACAGCTAAGTCTGTCTTTTAAAGTGGAAAACATAAACATGAAATAAACTAAATTAAGATTTTTTAACGGAATTCTTTTTACAAGACAATTTGTAAACGTATAATCAAACAAATAAGAAATAATAAGCATTAAAAATTGTCTTCCACCATGTGTTCAGGGAGCAATTGCACTCCCTCCCCTGATGAAAATATTAATTCATTTTATTTTATTTTTTAATTATCCTAATTAGTCCTAATTTTCTTAAATTTTATTTTTTAAATAATCAGGGATAAATCAAAATTAAATAATTAAATTCCAAAACCAGTGATGTGTAATGGCTCTCCACTGCCATCTTGCAAGTGTTTGTTTGTTTGTATTTATGTCGACCAATTATCTACACTATGGGATATAGGCCCTATGGGGTGGGATGCCCTCCGTGGGGGTCTTTCTAAGGGAACCTAACCCGTATTTACGCAAGGTTCGAAGAAAACCACGGAAAACTCCGAACGGTTAGGCCGACGGTCGCGATCGGGTTCGAACCCAGCACCTACCGTCTGCCAGTTTGGAGGTCAGAATCTCGCGGCCATTGGTGGGGCTCTTGCAAGTGTTTATACCAAGATGATGTACGTACAATACACCCCCCCCCCCCTCTTCCCTTATATAATAAAAATCTTGTGTATGAACATGTTTTTATAAAAAAAAAAATATTCTTAAATATTTTCTAACCTTGCCCAAAACCCTTTGTTTGAACATTTTATACATGCATTCAAACAATTAAAACATCTTAAAAAAATCCCTTTCGGCATGGCCTATAGGCGGAGGTAGATTTCGAAAAGTTTTCATCTCAAAAAAAAAAAAAAAAAAAAAAAAAAAAAAAAAAAAAAAAGCCTATTTTTACTCAAATGCCCATTTTGGCAATATATTTTGAATTATATTCTTACTTTATTTAAAAAATTGAACAATATGCTCATTATATAGTTCCTAAATAACAAAAAACTGTTAATTAAATTCGTTTGACAGCAAAATTGAATTTAAAAATGAGTCATAAAATAACCAATTTATTATTTTAATACATCCACAATTCTTTAATCAAGATCGCTTTGAGAAATTTTGTGCGAAGTGCCTACTTTGACAGATTTTTTTTAAATATATATTTAGCCTTTATCAAAACTCTGACCAATACGGCACATTACACAGTTCCTAAATAACAAATAACTGTCAATTGAATGCGTTTGAGAGCAAAATTGAATTTAAAAATGAGTCATAAAATAAACAATTTGTTATTTGAATACAACCTCAATTTTTTTATCATGATCGCTTTGGGAAATTTTTTTGTGAAGTGCTTACTTTGACAGCTTTTAAAATATATATATTCACCCTTTATCAAAAAATCGACGAATACGCACATTATATAGTTCCTAAGTAACAAAAAACTGTCAATTGAATGTGTGTCAGAGCAAAATTGGATTTAAAAATGAGTCATAAAATAACCAATTTGTTATTTGAATACCCACAGTTCATTAATCATGTCGCTTTGGGAAATTTTGTGCGAAGTGCCCATTTTGGCAGCCTTTTTTTAAATATATTCTGCCTTTATCAAAAAACTGGCCACTCCGTCACATTATATAGTTCCTAAATAAGAGAACCTGTAAATTGGATGCGTTTGAGAACAAAAAAAGATTTAAAAATGACTCGGTAAAAACGCAATTTCTTAAATTTCCGCAAATTTTAATCACAACTTCGTGAAATTCTGTTCAAAATACCCTTTTTGGCAGCCTTTTAAAATATATATTCTGCCTTTATCAAAAAACCGCCCAATACGTCAAGTTATATAGTTCCTAAATAATAGAACCTGTAAATTGGATGGGTTTGAGAACAAAAATGAATTTAAAAATGACGCATAAAAAACGCAATTTGTTATACTTAATGAATTTTTTAATGATGAAAACTTCGGGAAATCTGTTCAAAATACCTTTTTTGGCAGCCTTTTTAAAAATATATTCTGCCTTTATCAAAAAATTGGCCAATACGTCGCATTATATAGTTGCTAAATAATAGGATCTGTCATTTGGATGCGTTTAAAATCAAAAATGAATTTTAAAATGAGTCAGAATATAAGCAGTTTGGATTTGAGGTTTTTTCTCCAACTCCTATTTTTGTTTAATTTATTTTTGCTAAAAGAATTGGTTCTATGAAAAACTTGTCAATATAAAAATTGTAGATATTATTGTGAAGATGTAAAATAAATTTAATTAGATTTAATTGCTTAAGAATTGAGTAAGTTATGGTTTTTTTTCTTTTTCCTCCCCCCTTTTTCTTTTCGTTTTTAATTTTTTTCATCGGTAAAAATTGGTCCTATCAAAAACTTGTAAATACAAAAGTTTTAGATAATATTGAGTACATTTATATAAAATTTAGTTGGATTTGATATCTTGAGAATTGACGAAGTTATGATTTTTTTTCTCCCAAAAACCATGTTTTTTTCGCCCCTTGAGCCCACTTTTAACTTTATCAAAAATCTGTCACGCATAAACTTTTTCCTCATTTTTTAGAAGTAATATAAACTTTAAACTGATTCGATATCTATTTTAATTAAAAAGTTATCGCGTTTTTTCTGTTTTCACAAAAACCCTCCTAACTTTCACCTCCTTGGTCCGATTTTGCCCATTAACGAACTTAACCGAGATTTTATGCCCTTTGATTTTATGTAAAAGTTTGATGAAGATCTGAGCATAATTATGGAAGTTATCGTGTCTAGAAGAAAGTGATATACACCGATAGATAGATAGATAGATAGATAGATAGATAGATAGATAGATAGATATATAAACTTTTTTACTGATGGTAGTTTTGGGGTCTAGGAGTCATGATTCGTGTAGATCCGCAAAAATTTTTCAGAAATTCCAACATGGGAGACAATGCAATAGGTAGTATTTCATACGAAATCTACCTAATAGTATTTCATACGAAATCTACCTAATATATATTTCAGGAAATAAAACTAAAAAGTAACAAGTAAAGAACAGCTATTATTTCCATTATTTAATTATTTTTAAAAAATAAATAAAATATTTATCTCTAAATATATTAGTAATTCAGAAATTACTCGAATTCGCAAAATCTGCACAATTTTCCCTCTATTTTCTTTTTTTTTTAATGCTTTTTTTCCTTTTCAACGGTAATAATGAAAAAGAGTAGTAACAAAATTCAATTTTAAAAAGCGTGTGTAACTTTGAACGGCAAATAATGCGCATGATTGATTGATGGCATGTCATCGCGGCTGTTGGGAAGCTATTCTATGTGCTGATTGGTCATCGTTTGGGTAATCTGTATCATGTGCCGAAGATTGCCGAAGCCAGCTCGGAGATAAAGAAAGTCGAAGCTTGTTTTAAGAAGACCAGCCTGAATAGCGTTTTAAGGATCCTAGAATAAGAATCCTTAAATTTAAGTTAAAGATTGTTACTTAAGGATCTCTACGGTGCGGACATCTGAATGCCTGCCTAGAATTCATTAGAATTCATGCTATTAGGGACGTTATTTCCAGTAACATTACAGTGACGTCACAAAAACTTTTTCAATTGACAGAAAAGAACTTTTTCCATTAAGAGCCCACAATAGTCACAGAAAAATTACTCAAAAAGACCCGGATGACCATGTAAAGTCTATGGGAGCGTTCTTTTCTAATATCTCGCTCAAATTTTAATATTTTTGCACGATTTTTTTGCACAAGATAGCTGAGGACAATCCACAACCGGGCTAGTTTTTACTTTTTCGATTTTTGTTTCAGATTTTCTTTAAAAAATTACTTTAACTTTCGAAACCGGTTTAAACCGGTTCTGAAACTGAAACTATCGTAATATAAAAAATATATAACCAAAATCGAAAAAGTAAAAACTAGCCCGGTTGTGGATTGCCCTCAGCTATCTTGTGCAAAAAAATCGTGCAAAAATATTAAAATTTGAGCGAGATATTAGAAAAGAACGCTCCCATAGACTTTACATGGTCATCCGGGTCTTTTTGAGTAATTTTTCTGTGACTATTGTGGGCTCTTAAATAATATCTTTTGAAGAATTTCTGTATTTTTTTTTTTTAACTTTCTAAGAAGGTCGCATTTTAGTCACAATGTGACTTCACTTAATGGTGGCCATTTGGTCACAGATGTGACGTGACGTACGTTATTTGCAGTGGCATTACAGTGACGTCACAAAAACTTTTTCAATTGACAGAAAAATATTTTTTTCATTAAATAACATCTTTTGAAGAATTTTTGTATTTTTTTTTTTAAATTATCTAAGAAGGTCACATTTAAGTCACAATGTGACTTCACTGAGTGGTGGCCTCTTGGTACAGTGACGTCACAAAAACTTTTTCAATTGACAGAAAAATATTTTTTCTATTAAATAACATCTTTTGAAGAATTTTTGTATATATTTTTTAATTTTCTTAGAAGGTCACATTTCAGTCACAATGTGACGTCACTGAGGGGTGGCATTTTGGTCACAGATGTGACGTGACCACAGTGACTCACAGTGACGTCACTGTGACGTCACTGTGAACATGCATGCTATGCGGGATGGTAATTTTCTTCGCAATTTTATATCTTTCCGTTTAAAAATGAATTTGTAGATGTCTCAAAACGTTTTCAGCTTGTTGAGCTGAGTAATTGAGAACAAACAGCCTTAAGAAAAATTAAAAGTACATAAATATTACTTATCTGTCTGAGAAATAGTGTGCTTTTCGCCATTCACTGTAAATTAAGATAGTTTTTGAACTATGATTAGTTAAGTTCTTATTGACGTCTCTGTGAATTGCTTATGACATTCGTGATTTGTGGTATGGAATAATACAACATGTATAAATAGCAGTTATAATTTCTCCATGTGAATAAAAACCATTCCATGAATCAAATGCCAGCTTATTTGCAAGACTGATGCAGTTAACTGATTTTCAATGGGAAATACCTTGAATATATATAACTTGTATAAATATAATTCATCTTTCAAAAAAAAAAAAAAAAAAAAAAAAAAAAAAAATGTGCTAACACTACATAGTTACCGACCTCCGGCTTTTTTTAAATAAAGAAATCATACTTTGAACCAGAAACTTTATTTTATTGAAAGTGTCTGGCATTAAATTGGAAAGCAGTCTGAAATTTGCTTTGCAGACAGACTTGGAGTTTCTTTTATGTTTAAATAATATTAAATTTCCGTTATATGAAATTTATGTTGCGCCTTCCAAGAGATATCGTTAGCTAATATCCAAGAAAATGTTTACAATATTCGATTATTTTTTAAACTGCAAAATTCTGCAAAAAGGGGAAAAATATAATGTTTAATGATGGATAAATTTCAAAATAATCCAGATTTTTATGCTGTATCTTTCTTAATTTTAATATTAAGAAATCTTTTCTTTTCTTGGAGCCCTTAAAAGCAATTTTTGATTATTTGAATACACTTTTTTTGTTTGAAAGTTGTAACGAAGCAGCCGTAACTACAATTCCAATAAACTTAAGAAAGCCAAAAAAAAAAAAAAAAAAAAAAATCTGCTCATGATGACTGTTTGTATAGTCTTTGAAATAATATATTTAAAAATTTAATGTTTATTTAAAACGGATTTTTCGAACATAGTGATTGATACCTTAAAGAAATCTTATTCTTTAAATGATTATTAAAATTTATACATTTCACTGATTTCTTCTGAAATTAAACTGTTCATCAACGCTTAAAACAATGGAAAAAAAACTCATCCGCCTTTTTAAGGAAGATTTATTTATTGCGCGATAGTAATGGATTCGTTCTTCAATTTTCGAAATACAAAGTAAATTAATACGACTCTCCACAATACAAACCGTTAAGTGAAAGCAATTAATCTCCTGGCCTATTTCTGCTAACTTCTCTCCCAATTACCGCCCTAATATTTCTCCTTTCCCCACAAGTTTATTTTTAATTCGGATTCCTTGTAGCAATTCGGGCAAAGGTGTGCGTTCGCTATATTTCAATTTGTCAAAGTGACGGCCCGACCACTTTTCCAGCTTTAAAAGAAGTTTTCGCGCTTATTCCTAGAGGTGTCGTTAGCGTCAACCCGAGAAACTTTTCACAATGTGACGTCATCGGCGCTCTGAGAGAAAGAGAAGAATATGATGATTAACGAGGAAGAGCAGGAGCTGAGAGTACTTGGCGAGAAACGCAAGGGATAATCCTCATCTTGGCGAAATATTTGCTCTGCGTCAAATATTCAGCTGAATCTCGATTATCCGGTTCGAATTGGATCTAGAAAAGGTCGAACAACGGAAAAAGCCGATTAATATAAAATAGCTAAAAGTTAATAAAGTAAACACGAGTATACCAAAATTGCATAGTGCTCCTTTAATCATCAATAGACCTAAATATTTTAAAAAGGGGTCTGAGATACAATAAAAAAATATTAAATTAAAATTTTTATTTATTTATTTATTTGTTAGCCATGTAATTTGTAAAAAAAAAAAAAAAAAAAAAAAAAAAATACATAAAAAATAAATAAGTAAGATTTATTAAAAAAGTGGGGTACTTTTAAATCTTTATAACACAAAATATCATTTGTAGAATTTCATTTTTTTTTTTTTTTTTTTTTACACTTAAATAAACAGAAATACCTATATTTTAGCATGATTCAGCCTTTTCAAAAATATTTAAAGTAAAAATTTGAAAAAAAAAAAAAAAAGATGTAAATTTTATTTAAAAAACCCTACTTCTAAAAGTAAATATATTTTTTTTTAATTTGCTGAGTCAAAATGAAAGTACAACAATCCAAAAAGCCATGTTCCAAGTTTGAAACATTTTCCATTAATGGTTCTTGAGTTATGACAATTTAAATCCGAGAAATTGTGAAAAAACACATCATACAGAAAAACATAACAAGAACTCATTTCATGACAACCATTGCTTAAAAGCTAGATTTTGAAAACGAACTAAAATGAAAAATTTAATATTTCATCTTCTAATTGAGATAGAAACATGATTTTAACGTCATTTATGCATAAAAACCAGATAAATTTTTAATGCAATAAATTATTTTTAGAAAATTTGAAGATTTTTTTTTTTTTTTTTTTTTTGTCTCAGACCCCTTAAGGGTGTATTTCGATTCAAACTGCTTATTTTCCGATTTATTTTTAAATTCATTTTTGCTCTCATATGCATCAAACTGGCAGATTGTCTTATTCAGAAAGTACACAAGGTGCCGTGATTGTCGATTTTTTGACAAATGCAGAAAATATTGCAATAAAAGCAATCAAAAACGGCATTTTGAACCGATTTTTCCGAAGATGGGGATCTGGGAACGAAAAAAAAGGATCATACTGAGAAGATAATTGTTTATAAATCAAATTCTAATGAATGGGGCGTAAAAAGACATCACACGGAACCTTATACGTCTCTTCAAAAATCCTCTCAGCAAGTTTCATGTTTCTATTTTTAAAAAGGTGTCTGAAATTGTATCAGAAAATTTCTAGCTGTTGAAGGTGGAAAAGTGTTTTTTCGAATTAAATGATCTTTACGTTCATAATGATAAATGAAAATTAATTAACATATAATTATTTTTCAAGTCTAATAGATTTTGGTATGCAAAACTAGCGATTAGTTAAATGTCGGAAATGTCTAAGGAGCTATGCAATATAAAGTTATCAATTTTTTGGAACCCCCTCTCCTCCATCCCATATCATAACGTTATCATTCCTCGAACCCCCCCCCCCCCCCCCCCTCCCTTAGTAAAAATATCGTTATCAAAGTGTAATTTTTTTTTTTTTTTTTTTTTTTTAGAATTTATTTTTTATGTTTGGAGTCATAAACAAAACTGCTTACATTTTTTTTCGAATATTTTATTGATTCAAATAAAGTCAATAAATTATCACTTTAAATCAAATGACCATTAAAAAATCATCAAATTACCATTCAAAAGTATTTTATAATGGTTTTTTGTTACATAATGCATTGAACAGTAATAAAATCTTATTGCACTTTCCCCGAACAGAGGAAAAGTATATTTTTCATTCTCTTTCATTTATAAGTAAATACAAGCTTCATTTCATATATACGTCACATATGGTTTCTTGCACCATGATTATTTATGCATACATATATGGAGAAGAATAGGAATGTCAAACATTGTGGGTATTCCATATTTTAAAATAAAATACTTTTATAATTTAGTGATTATAATAATAATTTTGAATTTTCATTTACCCGAATGAGAAAGCGATAAAATATTATTTGGAACCGAAGAGCAATAAAAAAGAAAATTTTGATTGGATCAAAAATGATATCGATACCAGAAGACAAACCCTCCCTCCCCCCCAATATTTTACGATATTGGGGGGGGGAGGGATGACATCTTTACGGTATCATGTACTAGACACCCCTCCCCCCCCTAAAATGATAATGTTATATAAGCACAGCCCCTATCTGTCAGTGCACAATGGAGAATCATTTCTATCTAAGTTGTTCTCATTTACCAAACATCTAAAGAAAGGATATCACATTCTACAGATTTAACGTGCACTAGTTAGCTTGCATCCATCACTGTTAACTATATGAATTCCAAAAGTTTCTGGCTCTTTGTATGTCTTTGGATATTTTTAAGGGTGTATTTCAATTCAAACTGCTTATTTTCCGATTTATTTTTGAAATCATTTTTGTTCTCAAATGCACCAAATTTACAAAATCTCTTATTTGGAAAGTACACAAGGTGCCGTGATTGTCGATTCTTTGATAAATGCAGAATATATTGTAAAAAAAAGCAATCAAAAGCGGCATTTTGAACCGATTTTTCCGAAGTGGGAGATTTGGGAACGAAAAAAAGTGTCATACTGAGAAGGTAATTGTTTATAAATCAAATTCTAATGAATTGAGCGTAAAAAGACATCACACGGCACCTCATAAGTCCCTTCAAGAATTCCTTCAGCAAGTTTCATGTTTCTATTTTTAAAAATGTGTCTGAAATTGTATCGGAAAATTTTGAGCTGTTGAAGGTGGAAAAGCGTTATTTCGAATACACCCTTAAGCACATTGATGGAATTCATGTGTTCACGAATGAATAAAAATTCAACCTAAGGAAATTTAGTGCTCATTTTTAAGGGTATTGTTAAATCAAAAGGGCAACTTTGTGACATATGCTTTAATTTATTTTTGTTCAGAAATGCAAGAAAATAACAGAAACTGTCTAATTGCACTCAATTTTCTGTTTTTTAAAAAACACAATAGATCTTTCATAACAAGTCTTCAAAGTTGACGTTTTTGAGCACATTTCCCGACGAAAGCAAAGAAACCAGTCGAAAAGCAGGAGAAAAACGGTTGATCACGTGATCGAAATAGCTTAGAACTGCATAGGTAATTTAATTATCATAAAATGGAATGCTTATTATATACGTCAATTTTTATAAACAATAAAACAATATAAAATAACCATAAATATAGTTAATTTATTAAAAAATTCGTTTAATGTGATTATGCATTGTATTCAATCCCAAAATAAAAGTTAATTTCATAATTAATAAATAACTTCTAGAAATGAAAAATAAATAATTGATTAAGGTAAAAAGAAAACTGCAGATAAATATACAGGGTAGACACGTTCTGTATTTAAACTGCCATGTATTATTCCCAAGCTATTGAGAATTTATTTTAAACACTTTCAAGATAATTGAAAATCGTTTGATTACTGTTTTGTATATGGCTATTTGTCCGTATTCTAACTTGTATAACTATACTTCTATTACAATGCGATTGTTTTATTTTATTGAAGGTTACCATAAAACAGTCCTTAACGAAATTAGAATGTGCAGGATTTATAGTTCGTTTACAGGAATACACAAAAATACTCTTATAGTTTATAAAATTTCCATTATATTATGTGAGGAAAAATCTTTTACAGTTCATTTTATTAAAGATTCATAAACTTTATTGAGATGCAATACAGTATTCTATCTCTAGATATGAATTTTATAATTGGTTTACAGGGACATCAAAATTAAATTTCGGTATATTATGACTTATGGAACGAAAAGTATTTTCAAAGTATTTTAATGATGTTACTCTATTTCAAACGTAATGAAACTGATGTGTATTCCTGTGATTTTTATTCGGCTATCTTTTTTTCTTCTTCCTCTTCTTCTGCTTCTTCTTTTTTTTACCGAATTAAATATGGAAATTTTGCAACAGTATCCGTAAAAGTTAGAAAGTGTTCTTGAATGTTGCTTCAACATAATTTTCTTTCGTGTTTTTTTCTTGTTTAAAAGTGTTTAATATAAAGTGTGTACCGTATTTTAAGCAAAATATGTTTAATGCAATGATCGAATTCTGACTTTTAAATTAAAATAAACTCTAATACATTTATAAAATAATGTTAAGTATTTCTATACTTCGAAACATTTTTGCAATGAGAGTTAAATATTTACAGAAACAATACTGATTCAACTGACTGATTTACGAAACATTATGTAATAAACATTCCGTATTAATTAAACACGTGATTTTAGAGTGGTTTGATGGAGTAACATACAGGATGTATTCTTTCGTAACGATATATTTACATTTTAGTAAAGCAATTCGAATAAATCTTATTGGATACATTATTACAATCAACATTTTTATCGCCTAAATTAAATTTTGAATCATGTTATTTTTTATCGATTTATGTCTAGACAGCTCTATTTAGTCATTTTTCTGACTCACATTTGTTAATCAAATTTGTTTTTTTGATTGTTATCTATATTGTTCCAAATTCCTCTCCAACGAAAAACTAGTCGTTGGGGGCCACCGTAATACTTACCCAACATGGATATGTATATAAAAATAAAACATGTGAAACTATTTATACAATGCATTGCAATTCATAAACGAAATTTAAAAATTGTTAATATGCATAGTAATGCTATATTAAAGAACTGCTGATGTACCAATTTCGACAATTTATATAAAACGCCAAAATACTCAAGTAGTACCGAACTGCGTAAAAGAAACATCCTTATAACTCCAAAAATAATAATTCTATTGACTAACAATTAACTGCGTCGGATTAAGCGTCTCATTTCCAATTAAAATATACTTCTGAATTGAAATTTGAATGAAATACAGGGTCATGAAAAATCGAAGAATGTGGAAAACAAGATTACAAATATCTCGGCAACTAATAATCCGATCGACTTCGTTCTATATGCAAAATGTGTGTTATTTTATTGCCTTTTACGTCTATTCCTTAGAACAAAAAATTTCGAAAATTTTTATATACCTTTCATCAGAACGAATTTTTCGAGAGTCCGAAAAAAATAGTTCCGGATAATCGAGGTTGCTGATATTAAATAGGGTTCGTCCCATTCTTACATACTAACTACATACAAAATTTCAAGTTTCTACCTCAATTTGTTCGGGAGATAGAGCGTTTACAGACAGACAGACAGACGGACGGCAAAATTTTTTTTCTAAAAATTTGTTTTTCGGAATCTCTACTATCTAAAACGTGTAAATCCGTCAAAAAAATGTTTTCGATTTTCAAAACGATTGCAAGACTTACCCTATACTACGTATGATGGGTAAGTAATAATAACATCTTAAATACACTTAGGCCATATTAGGACTTTATTTGAGGTGATATAAATTTTTATGTAGACATGATTAATGCAATTTTATTCTATGTATGTGATTGAATTTCTAAATTCTTTTACAGAGTAGATTGAAAGTGTTAGATGTCTATAAAGTCTGGATATTTTCCGCAAAACTTGCTAATACAAGTTGCTAAAGATTCAATATTTTTCTCAGAAATTCGAATATCATTAACAAAGTGTTTTAACCCTTTTGCGGATGGTGTCTTTAAAATGGGACAGTTAATTTTTATTTCACTGACACTCAGAATATTTAATTAAAATTTTACTTTTATAACATACTTCAAAAAAAGCAAGTTCTTTTTTTCTAATAAATTCGTTTATAAATTCTGGTGTAAGTTGATTGATTCAAACAGATATAGCCCGCGCCGGAATCGGTTAAAAGCTAATAATTTGTACCTTTTTTCTTTCTTTACATGTCTTTTTTAGACGAGGAATAGTTTTATAAAGTGGGGCCTTAAAAGCCCTCCCTAGTCACTCAAAAAGTCCCGAATGATAAATGTTACTTCTATGGGGGCGTTATTTTCAAATACATCTTACAAATTTCAATATTTTTACTGATTTATTTTGCATTGGATAGCTTAGGACGATCTACAGATGGGCTAGTTTTTACTCTTTAAATTTTGAACTTTCAAAGGTCTAAGTTCTTACTATATTTCAAGTTCAAAATGTCAATCTTTTTTTTTTTTTTTCTTTTTAACATACAACATGCATACATAACGTACACATAAATGCAGAAAACGAAGATTATATGAATAGTTGTTTGCAGGGGGGGGGGGGGGGGTTCTAAAATTAATTTGAAAAAATATGCTTAGTGGAAACATAGGGTAATATCCCCAGTAATTGGCACATTAAGAATTTGTCTTTAAACTTACTTCAATTTTCATTACAAAGAAATAAGATATTTACTTGGAAATATTTTTAAATCAAAGAATGCATATCTGTGCATCTATTTTGACCACTAAAAGCAAAAAAAAAAAAAAAAAAAAAAAAAAAAAAATGAAAAAGTATTTTTATAAAAATATATTTATAAAAAGTTGCTGAAATCACTAGTAACTGGCACCTAAAGCACCAATGTATGACACCTTGTGATCCAGTAATTGACACATGTTTATATTTAAAAAAAAAACTTTACATTTTGCGTTGGGTTTAATCGCTTTAAATGAATTTACTGTAGATGAAGATGCCATACTTCATGTTTTTGAGAGTAAGAAATCAGTATATTAGTCTGAAATGTGAACACTTCAAAACAATACAATGTACTTATATTAATACCCAGTAATTGTCAAGCTGTCTCCAGTAATTGTCATATGAAGCTTTAATGGATTCCAATTACTGATAATATTTCATATTTTCAAATAAAACAAATGATAAACAAAATTAGTCTATAACTTTAAAAGTACTTCCAAAATAAGTGGTTTAATCTCAAATTCCTTGCGAATTCCTTGTTATTGGAATAGGTGCCAATTACTTGAAACTAGCAAAATTGAAGCACCATTAATTGGCATCTATCATTAATTCGGAAATTCAAATATTTGTGTCGAAAATACTTTTACACAATTAAAGTAACCCTTTTTAGCTAAACAAAACTGTTGTCAATTAAAATTTAAAATATATTATAAATCAGATAATAATGAATTGAAAAGCATGCCTTCCTTAACACAAAGAAGAAGACTTTACAACAAAAATGGCTAATTTGATACAAGCCATAATTGCTTCTCTTTTCTAGGCACTATAATCATCTAGTAGCATAAATCAAAGTTATAATCTTTAACGTTAATGAGAATATAACTGGTATATGGTCTTGCATTTTTAAAAGGCTGGATATAAATCTTATTTTAGGACATGTTTGTAGGATGTGCCAATCACTGGTGCATGCCAATTACTGGGGATGTTACCCTACTTTATAATCACAATAACAAAAGAAAAAAAAAAGAGAGAAAGAGAGAGGGAGAGATGGAAAGAAAGAAAAGGAAAATGCTCATTGTGAATAGGTAAACTGTTTAAATTGCAAATATTGGAACAAATCTACTTCCAGATAAAAATAACAAAATATTTACTTTTTTTTTAAAAGAAAGCTTTCAAAACAAATTTGAAGTAAAACATTTCTTCTATAATATATGCTTACGAATCTCGTTTGATATATCAGATTGTTCCACTGTTTGATATATTTTTCTGTCATTAATCACAGAAAATGCAATAAAGTTATTTATAATGAAAATAAAACTTGGGGAAAAAAATAATTGAAAAACTTATTTGACACTTAAAAAATATATTTTTCCATTTATCATAAATAACAGACATCTCCCTAGTAATAATTTAACATCTAAATAAATCACACTAATGTAAATAAATATCAGAATATTAATAATCTACAAGCATTTTTGTAATCATAAGAAAATATTTGTTCTTTAAATTATGCGCAATAAGAATGAGTAACAGAAAATGATGAATCACTCTACAACAAACACTTTCGTATTCTTCAAACAGATATTTGTAAAAATGTTTTCGAAAGTAGCGAAATTTGTATACATTCTTTTAACGATTATTTATTTATGTCTTCGCAAAATACTTAAAATAAATCATCTTCATGAACATGTTATTATAGTCATCACTTTTATCATTCGAATTCAATTTGAATCGTATTACTTTTCATTGATTTAAAGCACTGTATACTTTTAATGTCTAGACATCACTATTTAATCAATTTTCCGTCGCATATTTGTTTATCGGGCTCTGTTTCATCAACTGTTTCATCAATTCTGGAGTGAAAAATAAATTTAAAAGTTTAACTAGGTCCAAATCATTTCAGATTTTAAATTCATTTTCCTAACATTTCCGTAATTAATTTTACACTATATATTTGATCAAATTGCTGAAGTATATCATTAAAAAGATTTAAAATTGTTCTCAGCTGCTCTGCTCAACATTGTAAAACGTTTTAATATATTTACTAATTCATTTTCCAACAGAAAGGTTTAAAATTGGAAGGTTTGACTATGTAACCGATTTTGAATCGAAATTCCTTTTACATAATTAAATCACTTATCGAGTTATAAGCTATTTTGATCATGTGATCATGAGTTTTTCTCCCTTTCTAAGCCTGTATTTTTTGCTTTCGTCGGGAAATGCAGTTCAAAACTCCAACTTTGGCGGCTTTTTCTAAAAAACTAAAACGTTTGCAAAAAAAAAAAAAAAAAAAAAAAAAACAATAAAATAAAATAAAATAAAATAAAATAAATAAATAAATAAATAAATAAATAAAAAATAAAATAAATAAAAATAAAAATAAATAAAATAAAATAAAATAAAATAAAGCAGTGGAATGAGTGCATTTGATAGTTTATGAACAACAGCACGTGCTTGTTTCATGCCTTTCCGAACAAAAATATTGAAAATCTTATTTAACATTTAAAAAATATATATTTTTACATTTATCATACTTAACAGACCCCTTTTAATAATTTAATATCTAACAAATCACACTAATGTAAATAAATGTCAGACTGTCAATAATCTTCAAGCATATTTGTATCATAAGAAAATATTTGTACTTTAAATTATACACAATAAGAATGAGTAAAAGAAAATGATGAAACATTCCACACCAAACCCTTTACTATTCATTAAACTGGTATTTGTAAAAATGTTTTCGAAAGTAGCGAAATTTATGTACATTCTTTTCGCGATTATTTATTTATGTCTTCGTAAAATATTTAAAATAAATCATCTCCTTGAACACGTTATTATAGTCAACATATTTAAAATTCGAATTCAATTTGAATCGTGAATCTTTTCATCGATTTAAAGTTCTGTATACTTTTAATGTCTAGACCTATCTATTTAATCATTTTTCTGTCGCACATTTGTTTATCGGGCTCTGTTTCATCGACTGTCATCTACTGTTTCACCAATTCTGGAGGGAAACATAAATTTAAAAGTTTAAATAAGTCAAAAACATATCAGATTTTAAGTTCGGGCTACGTAACGTTTCCGTAGTTAATTTTACACTGTATATTTGATTAAATTGCTAAGGTATCATTAAAAAGATTTAAAGCTGTTCTCAATTGCTACTCAACAATGCGAAAACCTTTTGACACATTAACAAATTCCTTTTTTAACAGAAAGATATAAAATTAGAAGTCCTGACTATGGAAGAGATTGCGAATCGAACTTTGTTTTCCATTTTATGATAATTAAATTACCTATTGAGTTACAAGCTTTTCGATCACGTGATCACGAGTTTTTCTCCCTTTGCAAAACTGTTCTCTTTTTATTTCCTCGGGAAATGCGGTTCAAACCTCCAACTTTTACAGCTTTTTCTGAAAGATCTATTGCGTTTGGAAAAAAAAAAATAAATAAAAACTGAAAAATAAGTGCGATTAGATAGTTTCTGAAGAACAAAGCTGGCTAGTGTCATGCATTTCCGAAAAAAATTAAATTAAAACTTATCCCATAAAGTTGCCCCTTTTTCATTAAAGAACACAATTAATCATAGACAATTCAATAATTTTTTTTATAATGAAGTAAAACTTCGAGAAAAAAATAATTGAAGAAACTAATTTAATATTTTAAAAATATATTTTTCCAATTATCATATTTAACAGACATCTCCCTAGTAATCATTTAACCATCTATATAAATCACGCTAAATAAATGTGAGAATATTAATAATAATTTTCAAGCATTTTTGTAATCATAAGAAAATATTTCCTATTTAAATTGTATACAATAAGAATGCATCAGAGGAAATGAGGAAACACTCTACGTCAAATCATTTCCTACTTATGAAACAGGCATTTGTAAAAATGTTTTTGAAAGTAGCGAAATTTATGTATATTCTTTTCACGTATATTTATTTATGTCTTCGTAAAATATTTATAATAATCATCTCCTTGAACACGTTATTATAGTCAACATGTTTTATCATTTGAATTCCATTTGAATAGTATTGCTTTTCATCGATTTAAAGTTCTGTATACTTTTAATGTCTAGACATCTCTATTTAATCATTTTTCTGTCGCACATTTGTTTATCGGGCTCTGTTTCATCGACTGTCATCTACTGTTTCATCAATTCTGGAAGGAAACATAAATTTAAAAGTTTAAATAAGTCAAAAACATATCAGATTTTAAATTCGGGCTACGTAACGTTTCCGTAGTTAATTTTACGCTGTATGTTTGATTAAATTGCAAAAGAGTACTATTAAAAAATTTAAAGCTATTCCCAACTGCTCTGTTCAACAAGCGCAAAACGTTTTGACACATTTACAGATTCATTTTTTAACAGAAAAATATAAAATTGTAGGCCTGACTATGAAAGCAATTTCAAAACGAACTTTGTTTTCCATTTTATGATAATAAAATTACCTTTCGAGTTATCAGCTATTTCGATCGCGTGATTACGAGTTTTTCTCCCTTTGCAAGACTGTTCTTTTTTTTATTTCCTCGGGAAATGTGGTTCAAAACTCCAACTTTGACAGCTTTTTCTGAAAGATCAATTGCGTTTGAAAAAAAATAAATAAATAAATAAATAAATAAATAAAAATTGAAAAATGAGTGCGATTATATAGTTTCTGACGAACAACGCTGGCTAGTGTCATGCATTTCCGAACGAAATTAAATTAAAACTTATTCCACAAAGTTGCCACTTTTTCATTAAGGGTGTATTCGAAAAAACGCTTTTCCATCTTCAACAGCTGGAAATTTTCCGATACAATTTCAGACATATTTTTAAACGTAGAAACATGAAATTTGCTGAGAGGATTCTTGAAGGGACGTATGAGGTGCCGAGTGATGTTTTTTTACGCTCAATTCATTAGAATTTGAGTTATAAACAATTATCTTCTCAGTATGACCCCTTTTTTCGTTCGCAAATCTCCCGCGTGGGAAAAATCGGTTCGAAATGCCGTTTTTGATTGCTTTTTTTGCAATATTTTCTGCATTTATCAAAGAATCGACAATTACGGCACCTTGTGCACTTTCTAAGTAAGAGATTTTGAAAGTTTGGTGTATTTGAGAGCAATAATGAGTTCAAAAATAAATCGGAAAATAGGCAGTTTGAATCGAAATACACCCTTAAAGAACACAATTAATCATAAACAATGCAATAATTTTTTTTATAATGAAGTAAAACTTCGAGAAAAAAAATAATTGAAGAAACTAATTTAATATTTTAAAAATATATTTTTCCAATTATCATACTTAACAAACATGTCCCTAGTAATCATTTAACCATCTATATAACTCACGCTAAATAAATGTGAGAATATTAATAATTTTCAAGCATTTTTGTAATCATAAGAAAATATTTCCTATTTAAATTATATAAGGTACCCTGGGGTAATAACGCCAGACGGGGTAATAACGCCAAGTGCTAATATTTTGCATAATTATGAAATAATCTGGTAAATGACACCCATGTGCTCTGCGCAGAAGGGTTTTGAGTCATATAAATCGCAAAAAACAGCTTCAAGTTAATTTATTTCATTTTTAGGTGTTATTGTTTTTACAAGCAGCTAAAAATAACGCTTGATCTAAAATTTGTGCGATACGTTTTGTGATGTGAAGACAATTTTTTTTTATCCGGAACTACTTTGTTAATTACATAAATTTGTAGTACATTTCATGGACTTTCAAAATGTTGTTGAAGATTTTGGATATCTTCTCGAGATAATTTGTAATTTAAAATGTACAGCGCAATAACTATAACGGGGTAATAACGCCAATCCTTGCAATTTTTACCCCGGTTGATTCCCTACAGTGACCGAGCTACATCCTAAATACTGAGTCAAATAAACACAGTTAAAACTGTGCAATATTTCTAATAATTCTATTTAAGCGGTCCTTTATAAGCAAAAAGAAGCTCACGGTCTGATATTCTTTTGCCTCATCCTCCCCCCAACACACCACACCTTAATTTTTCTTACACTTTCACAAAAAATTGACCATTTTCAATAGCTTAAGATGCAATTTGTCAATTTCTAGAGCTGAGAGTTTGTATTTTTAGAATTGGGCAATCTACATGCAATTATTCCAAATTATTTCATAGTTTTGTTTGCATGGCGTTATTACCCATATAGGTGGGTAATAACGCCAAATAGCATTGGTCAAGAAATCACGCCATTACATTTTATGTATTCATATCTGTTAAATTATTTTTTTTTTATATAGATAGTCAATGAGTTGCTGTATCAAATCATATACTTGTTTGAAAAATACAAGCTAAAACTGAGCCGTGAAAATTGGTAGAATCTTAACGTGGCGTTATTACCCCAGGGTACCTTACAATAAGAATGCATCAGAGGAAATGAGGAAACACTCTACATCAAATCATTTCCTATTTATGAAACAGGCATTTGTAAAAATGTTTTCGAAAGTAGCGAAATTTATGTACATTCTTTTCACGTATATTTATTTATGTCTTCGTAAAATATTTAAAATAATCATTTCCTTGAACACGTTATTATAGTCAACATGTTTTTATCATTTGAATTCCATTTGAATCGTATTGCTTTTCATCGATTTAAAGCTCTGTATACTTTTAATGTCTAGACATCTCTATTTAATCATTTTTCTGTCGCACATTTGTTTATCGGGCTCTGTTTCATCGACTGTCATCTGCTGTTTCATCAATTCTGGAAGGAAACATAAATTTAAAAGTTTAAATAAGTCAAAAACATATCAGATTTTAAATTCGGGCTACATGATGTTTCCGTAGTTAATTTTACGCTGTATGTTTGATTAAATTGCAAAAGAGTACTATTAAAAAATTTAAAGCTATTCTCAACTGCTCTGTTCAACAAGCGCAAAACGTTTTGACACATTTATAGATTCATTTTTTAAGGGTGTATTTCGATTCAAACTGCTTGTTTTCCGATTTATTTTTTAATTCACTTTTGCTCTCAAACACATGAAACTCGCAGATTCCTCTTATTTAGAAAGTGCACAAGGTGCCGTGAAGGTCAATTCTTTGATAAGTGCACAAAATATTGCAAAAAAAAAAAAAAAAGCAATCAAAAACGGCAATTTGAACCGAGTTTTCCGAAGTCGGAGATCTGGGAACGAAAAAAAGGGTCTTTCTGAGAAGTTAATTGCTTATAATTCAAATTCTAATGAATTGAGCGTAAAAAGACATCACACGGCACCTTATACATCCCTTCAAAAACCCCCTGAGCAAATTTCATGTTTCTATTTTTAAAAATGTGTCTGAAATTGTATCGGAAAATTTCGAGCTGCTGAAGGTGGAAAAGCGTTTTTTCGAATACACCATTAACAGAAAAATATAAAATTGTAGGCCTGACTATGAAAGCAATTTCAAAACGAACTTTGTTTTCCATTTTATGATAATAAAATTACCTTTCGAGTTATAAGCTATTTCGATCGCGTGATCACGAGTTTTTCTCCCTTTGTGAGATTGTTTTCTTTGCTTTTTTCGGGAAATGCGGTACAAAACTCCAACTTTGACGGCTTTTTCTGTAAGATTTATTGCGTTTGCATTAAAAAAAGAGAGAGAGAAATGAATGCATTTGATAGTTTTTGAACAGTAACACATGCTAGTTTCATGCATTTCAGAAAAAAAAAAAAATTAAAATTTATGTCACAAAAATGCTTTTTTTGATTTAAGAACACTCTTAGTCATAGACAATAAATACACTAAAATTATTTATAATGAAAATAAAACTTATAAAAAATATTTGAAAAACTTATTTAACATTTAAAAAATATATTTTTCTAGTTATCATACTTAACAGACATCTCCCTTGTAATTACTTAATGCCTAACAAATCACATTAATGCAAATAAATGTCAGAATATAAATAATCTTCACGCATTTCTGTAATCATTAGAAAATATTTGCTCTTTAAAATATACACAATAAGAATGAGTTAGAGAAAATAAAGAAATACTCCACATGAAATCCTTTCGTATTCATGAAACAGGTACAGTCGACTCTCGTTAATTCGAAATCGGATAATTCGAATCTTCGCTTAATTCGAATTAAACATGAAGTCTCGAAATTTTCAACAGCAGAACAACGTTAAAAACTTTTATTAATTCGAACTCATTTTCTCTTGACTTCGTTTAATTCGAACTCACAAGAATTCCGATTTTTCATTTTTCTTTTCTTTCTCACGGATTTCAGATCATTTGAATAATTTTCTTTCTTTGATTTTTGCGAAAATAGTTCCGAACGAGTATAAATATAATGAAATAAAATTGATATCCACTTTCTTAGAGCTCCGTCTGTCCATCAGTGACGCTTTAAATTTTTCTTCCATCGCGCTTGTTTCTAATCTTTTAATTAATTTATGTATTTATTCATTCTAATTTAATAGTAAGTCATATTCTAATGATAGCAGACGAAATAAATTTAAAAAACACTATAACATTAATTCCCTTGTAATAGTACCATATTGAGCATGTTTTCATTTCACATTTTCCATAATTCGAGCTTCGGATAATTCGAACATTTCTTGTGGTTCCGACGAGTTCGAATTAACGAGAGGCGACTGTATTTGTAAAAATGTTTTGGAAAGTAGCGAAATTTATGTACATTCTTTTCACGTATATTTATTTATGTCGTCTTAAAATATTTAAAATAATCATCAACAGTTTTATCTTTCGAATTCAATTTGAATCGTATTACTTTTTATCGATTTAAAGCTTTGTATACTTTTAATGTCTAGACATCTCCATTTAATCATTTTCCCTCAGATATGTGTTTATCGAGCTTCGTTACATCGACTGTCATCTACTGTTTCATCAATTCAGTAGAGAAAAATAAATTTAAAAGTTTAACTCTAGATCCAAATGGTATTAGATTTTAAATTCAGGCTTTTTAACGTTGTAGTAGCTAATTTTACACTGTATAAGGGTAACATCCCCAGTAATTGGCACATTAAGGATTTGTCTTTAAACTTACTTCTATTTTCATTACCAAGAAATAAGATATTTGCTTGCAAATATTTTTAAATCAAAGAGTGCCCACTAAAAGCAAAAATATTTGAAAAAGTATTTTTATAAAAAAATATTTATTAAAAGTTGCTGTAATCACCAGTAATTGGCACTTAGACTTTTACACAATTAAAGTAACCCTTTTCAACTAAACAAAACTGCAGTCAATTAAAATTTAAAATATATTATAAATCAGATAATAATGAATTGAAAGGCATGCTTTTCTTAAGCCAGAAAAGAAGCATTTGCAACAAAAATGGCTAATTTGATACAAGCCATAATTGTTTCTCTTTCCTAGGCACTATTGTCATTTAGTAGTATAAATCAAAGTTATAATCTCTAAAGTAAATGATATAACTGGTATATGGTCTTGCATTTTTAAAAGACTGGATATAAATCTTATTTTAGGAAATTTTTGTAGGATGTGCCAATCACTGGTGCCTGCCAATTATTGGGGATGTTACCCTATTGGGTTGAATTTCTAACTTATTTCATTAAAAAGATTTAAGCGAGTTTTCAAAAAAATTTATTTTTTCTTGCTTAACAACGTGAAGCTGTTTGACATATTTTAAAACTCATTAAGGGTGTATTCGAAAAAACGCTTTTCCACCTTCAACAGCCCAGAATTTTCGGATACAATTTCAGACATATTTTTAAAAGTAGAAACATGAAACTTGCTGAGAGGATTTTTGAAGAGACGTACAAGGTGCCGTATGATGTCATTTTACGCTCCATTCATTAAAATTTGATTAATGAACAATTATCTTCTCAGTATGAGACTTTTTTTCGTTCTCAAAGCTCCCGCTTCGGAAAAATCTGTTCAAAATGCAGTTTTTGATTGCTTTTTTTGCAATATTTTCTGCATTTATCAAAGAATCGACAGTTACGGCACCTTGTGTACTTTCTAAGTAAGGAAATTTGCCAGTTTGATGATTATGCGAGCAAAAATGAATTCAAAAATGCATCGGAAAATAAGCACTTTGAATCGAAATACACCCTTAAGTGCATTCGTAATTATGTAAATAGGTAGCACTTATAGTTGTCGTTCAGTATGTCCGCATATAACAGAGCAAACACTACTCAACCGAATCGTTTGAAATTTAAAATATATAATTGTAGCATAATCTTGTGCCGTCATTTCAAATTTTATGAAAACTTGATGAATAGTTTAATTACAGGGACAGTCAAATGGATTCCGTTACCTTACGGTGAATGAGTAAAATAGTTTCAAGTGCATTTTAATGACGTTACACTCTTTCGAACATAATAAAATTTATATGCATCTATGAAGTATATGCTCAAATACACGTTCTGCACGATGTGGGGTGTAAAGAATATTTTTTATCAATTTACAGGGCCACACAAATGTATTCCATTACATAATGTTATTGGGGGGTCACTTTGTTTGGGGCGTGATTCAATAATATTCTCATTTTATGAAATTTATATAATATTCTGAAAATTACTACACGTTACGTCCTGTATAATAGAAAGCAGATAGTATTTACAGGGAAATACAAAATATTTCGGATACTCTACTATATTCGAAGTACTGTATATTATGACAAACGCACCTTATTTGCTACGTTTGATGCGCAATTTCCGACTTGTTTTTAAATGTTAAAGCGTGATATTTTGTAGGGATTGTTATTGAAATTATTTGTAATCGAATAGTTTTCTCATTTTCTGTTAAATGTATTATACCTTGAGTTTAAGGGTGTATTCGAAAAAACGCTTTTCCACCTTGAACACCTCGAAATTTTCCGATACAATTTCAGACACAATTTTAAAAGTAGAAACATAAAACTTGCTGAGGGGATTCTTGAAGGGATGTATGAAGTGCCGTGTGATGTAATTTTACGCTCAATTCATTAGAATTTGATTTATAAACAAGTACCTTATCAGTAGGAGCCTTTTTTTCGTTCCCAGATCTCGGCCTTCGGAAAAATCGTTTCGAAATGCCATTTTTGATGGCATTTTTTACAAAATTTTCTTAATTTATCAAGGAATCGACAATCATGGCACCTTGTGTACTTTCCAAATAAGAGATTTTGTAAGTTTGGTGCATTTGAGAGTAAAAATGAATTAAAAAATAAATCGGAAAATAAGCAGTTTGAATCGAAATACACCCTTAAGAGATAAATCTCTCAGAACGGCATATTTTTTTTTTCTTCTTTTCCTGCTTTATTATTTCGTGAGATTCTGTATAGGTAAAGATTGTCAAGTATTTTAAAGGTATTTTTTCCAATTGCAATTTATTTTCGATTGTGATTCTTTTTTAGTTAAGTATGTGCCAACTGACTTGGAATCGTGATTGGATGTGCGTTGTCCACATAATACTTTACAAACATCTTTTTGACATAAAACTAGGATTTATTCTTGAAAATTGTGTTTAAAATTTTTTTCTGATAATACAGGAAATTCATTAAAACTTTAGTTGATGCTTTTTTTAGGTTTCACTTCCCCTCATAACAAAATCCAACAGTAATTATAAATAATTTTGGAAACCTTTCTGTATAGTCATGAATACAATTCGGCTGTTTTTCTTGCATTCATTAATAATAATAATAGTAAAAATTTGTAATGTTACAGTCATTTGATTGCTAAGAAAGACAAGATTATCAAAATAAATAATAAAATGCTCGGGGGGTATTCCTGACAAGAAGATGGGGAATGTCCAACATGCCACAGTCTCCTGCAGAGGAACACCCTTATGCCTCAAAGATTGTACAACTCGGAATGTTTATTAAACTTCAAATGTGTTATAAGATATGGTTAGCGATCAGAATCACCAAAAGGCAGGATAAAGAGCGTATTTAAGTAAAAAGAGTAAATGAATAGTAACAAACTATGGTCATAGTCTAGAATTGCCAAAAAGGCGACACAGGACTAAAGGCGAATTATCGAAACGTGGGATCATTAAACGTTAACTATTAATGATTTTTTAAATTTTCAAATTTAAGGCCAATTTTTTTTTACAATACAATATATAAGTCTATAAACTTATATACAAACATTAAAAGACAGCAATTATTCTGGAAAATTAATTATTAAAGCATTTATTAATCAATCTACATGTGAAAGTTGAGCGTGTTTCTAAGTAAAATTATATTATCACATGCACTAAATACGCTTTATTTACACAAAACACACAATTATTTATAATAAGACATTATAACAAATATCTTATTATGCGTTTTAGGACATCAAATCATCTTTAAAAATAAATTTACGGGGGAAAAATTCGGTGTTTAGATTGTTACGCAATTGGGACATTCCAATTTCTTATTTCAGAAAAGTGCATTTATTGCAAAAAAAAAAAAAAAAAAATTACGAAAATACATATAGATACTTTCAAATTAAACTTTAAGGGTGTATTCGAAAAAACGCTTTTCCACCTTCAGCAGCTCGAAATTTTTCGATACAATTTCAGACACATTTTTAAAAATAGAAACATGAAATTTGCTGAGGGTATTTTTGATGGGATGTATAAGGTGCCGTGTGATGTCTTTTTACGCTCAATTCATTAGAATTTGATTTATAAGCAATTAACTTCTCTGAAAGACCCTTTTTTTTGTTCTCAGATCTCCGACTTCGGAAAAATCGGTTCAAATTGCCGTTTTTGATTGCTTTTTTTTGCAATATTTTGTGCATTTATCAAAGAATTGACCTTCACGGCACCTTTTGCACTTTCTAAATAAGAGAATCTGCGAGTTTCATGTGTTGGAGAGCAAAAGTGAATTCAAAAATAAATCGGAAAACAAGCAGTTTGAATCGAAATACACCCTTAGAGATAGATAAAAGAGATTAAAGTACTTACTTAACGTGTTTTGCTTGAAAATAACAGCTTTGTTTTGATCTTTTGGACGTAAGAAAATACAGAAAAAATCTTTCTAGAAAAGTTCTTCTAACTTCAAAAAGCAATAAATTGATAGTGCCATTTGTAAACAAAATTATAAAACAATCGTCCATTTTCCCTATGCATTCGCTATTTATCATTAGAATCTCCTGGAAACAAATTAAAACTTTTTTTTCTTGGTACATTGTAACAGTTAACGTTATAAATGTCCAAAATTACCCACTTTAGTCAAAAAAATTAAAATTTTAAGATATTTATACAAAACTTGTATTATAAATTATATCAATTTTTCTCTCTGAATAGAATTAAGAATTCAGTGAAAATAAAAATGTAAGTCAATAATGATTAAATTTATTTATTCAAAAGCTTAAAGTTATGATGTGTGTACAGTGCCCACCTTTTGAGAACGTCCCTAAAAGAGAAATGCAGTTGAAATAATATACCTGAACACTTGACAACTCAGAAGAGAATAATAAGAACATGTTGAAAACAACCATCGAGGGTGTATTTCGATTCAAACTGCCTATTTTCCGATTTATTTTTGAACTCATTATTGCTCTCAAATACACCAAACTTTCAAAATCTCTTATTTGGAAAGTACACAAGGTGCCGTAATTGTCGAGTCTTTGATAAATGCAGAAAATATTTCAAAAAAAGCAATCAAAAACGGCATTTCGAACCGATTTTTCCCAAGCGGGAGATTTGAGAACGAAAAAAGGGGTCATACTGAGAAGATAATTGTTTATAACTCAAATTCTAATGAATTGAGCGTAAAAAAACATCACTCGGCACCTCATACGTCCCTTCAAGAATCCTCTCAGCAAATTTCATGTTTCTACGTTTAAAAATGTGTCTGAAATTGTATCGGAAAATTTCGAGCTGTTGAAGATGGAAAAGCGTTTTTTCGAATACACCCTTAATACGGCCGTCTTTGAGCCATAGAGGTGACAGAGGCTAAAAATTCCGGTAATCTGGATGTCAGTGAGCCGAATTTAAAGGCATGTTGGAATTATCCGAGAAATTTGGTGGAATTAAATATCTTTGATCTGTTTACATTTTATCGCTAACTGAAGATACAACACTAGAAAAAAAAGTCATTGACATGATGGTGTTTAATTTGAAGAATAGTCCATGTTGCTTATGTTTGTTAATTTTGCAACTTTCACAAATTTTCTAGAACATTTTGCATATCCTAATAACATCTTTGTACAGACGTGTGTGGCCTGTGCTTACTTTGTTTAAGCCGAATGAATACCCAAGCATCTTCAATTATTTCTTTGCATTCAAATCAACCCATTTTTATATTCGACGGATATAAATGTTCGTTGCCTGAAAATTCGGAATTCATTTTCTGAAAAGCTGTAATTATTTTTAACTGACATCTTGATGCTATGAAAACTTATTGTCTCAGGAACTCTGAGCAGGATTGACTTTTGCAATAGAACAGATTTTTTTAGTAAAAGAAAGTGGCTCTGTTAAAAGTGGTATTTCGCTGTATATCGATTCAAAATCTCAATTTTATCAAAAAATGTAGACAATTTTTACATTGGAGTGTCGATGAAAAATTTTAAACACCATGGAAATGATAATATTCTGAGAGGCTATCAAGCGGTAAATGTCCTTACTGGACATTTTGCTATTTCCAGTTCACTTAGAAGTTCAATCCTGTTCTTTTACTAATAGCAATGTTGCCAGTACTGCATTTATATTGTGTTGATGCAAATTGTGGCGAATTCGTTAGCTTATTTTGCCTTGTTGATTCTCTAATGAGAACATAGTTTTCTTGTGTTACTCTTATTTTACATGCAGCTCGTCATCTCTTCTTCTGAATGTGAGACATCACTGGTTGACATCGCTGTGGATATAATGACAGCGATTGTTTGCATAAATTCTGAGAATTCTCAGTGTGAAATTCTTTATAGATTTTTTCCATTTCCCGTATTTGCGTATACGGGGTAAATTTTGTAGTGTGACTTCGAGCACTGTCTGAACATCTTAAATCGCCAGGACACAAATAAGTGAGTTGTTTACAGCTTGCTTGTGTTCAGCTATTTTAAGATCACCCAAGTGAGGAAAATTTCCAATAATTAAGGGTGTATTTGATAAAACGCTTTTCCACCTTCAACAACTCGAAATTTTCCGATACAATTTCCGACACATTTTAAAAAGTAGAAACAGGAAACTTCTTGAGAGTATTTTTGAAGAGACGTGCCGTGTGATGTCATTTTACGTTCAATTCATTGGAATTGGATCTATAAACAATTATCTTCTCAGTATGACCCTTTTTTTTCATCACAGATCTCCCGCTTCGGAAAAATCGGTTCAAAATGCCATTTTTGATAGCCTTTTTTTTTGGCAATATTTTCTGCATTTAACAAAGAATCGACAATCACAGCACCTTGTGTACTTTCTAAATAAGACAATTTGCCAGTTTGATCCATGTAAGAGCAAAAGTGAATTTAAAAATAAATCGGAAAATAGGCAATTTGAATCGAAATACACCCTTAATATAAATTGTCCACAAACCAGCAGACAGCTATACTGAGTTAATTTTGCATGTTGAAGTTTTATTTATTAATTGAAACGTTTCGCATTATTATTTCTAAAATGAACATAGTAAATTTCGAAAAATTGAAAAAGGTAGATACATAAAAAATAGATTTTTTTTCAAAGGTAAGATCATATATTTTGTAATTTTGTGTCACAAAATTGTCAATATTTATCAAAATTATGTAACCGTCAGTTAATTGCAGATATCAAAAAATACCTTGTAGACATTTTTTTTAATGTTTTTAATAACTTATATATTTTCTTACATGCTTAAAATGATAAATCCTCTTACATTTGGGGAAATAATTTTCAGAGCGGAGCTGTTGAGTTACGAAGCATAAAGTCATTCTATCGATCAAGTACAGTTTTTAGAAAATTAAAAAAAACCTTCTATAGTATAATATAATACAATTTTCATTCTTGGCTCTACGCTTAGCTAGCAGTGAGATAAGTCACTTATTAAATATTCAACAATTCTTTTAACTTGAGGAGAAAACTGTAAGAAATTAAAGACATTAATTTAAATTTTTTTAAACAATCCCAATATGTAAAATTAGTGCCAAAAATGAATTTAAACTTGTAACAGCTGCCAATTTCTTAAATTTTGACTTTTGCTAGATATTTTAAGTTTGGCACTAATTTGTTATATTTAAATTAAAACACGAATTTCTCTCCTAAAAGTACTACAACAATTCGTGGTAATATGCCCGTAAATTTACGTTTTTTAAGGTAAAATATAACCATGAATTTATTTATATTTATTTTATTTCATTTTTTACAGTAAATATCTACTTAACAGAATTTTTACTATGCATTAAAATTTTAAACATATATATTTCTTTATCCTTAGAAGCATACATACAAACAAACAAAAATCTCATTTAGCTCATTTTTGATACGTTAGAAATATATCCCCACTGACATATTTTCCTATTTCTTTTCGAGCTATTTGCTCCCTGTTACTATAGATTCTTGTAAGAAACAAATACAAGTCGTCTCTTTAATAGTTAAAGAAATAAATTCCCAATCTTAACATCTTTTATCTTTAACGAAAAATCCTATATCACTCCCAATCGATTGGAACATTTCATCTCCTCTCGTTCCTCATCATCATCGATATCTTTCACATCATTGAGAAGTGCGGCTTCTTGTTAATTTGGCGCCCAAATGACAAGTTGGAGCCCAACCAGCGATCGCAAATTACGCGCGTATAAAACAAAACTCCCACACATTGAAAGAAAGACGGTTCAAGAACGGGGAAGGAGGGGAGAAGATAAAAGGGGGGCAGGGGCGTAAGAGAAAGAGCTATTATTCTTCCTTAAAAGGAGACCATTTGTCTCTCTTTAACTCCTGTCTGGAACAAAGTGACACGAAACGAGTGACACTGGAGCGTTGACTAAAATATATCGCACCCTCTACAGGCCCGGGACAAGATTCTGCACTTTGCCCAACATTTACTTATACGACGAAAATAGGTTTGCTGAGCTGATGAGCGGCCAAAAACGGCCCCACGGGTTTGTTGGCGAGATTTAAAAACGGGATACAGTCGCCAACAATGCCTGGAATTTTTTTCTGGATTATCGAATGCATCGCTAGCGATGATTTATAGATAACATTTGGATATTGTTGTTCCACCATAAACATGGATCATAAATCAAAATGAAAAATCATATACAATAAACTACTTGACTGGAAGTTGGGTATTCTCTTTTAAATTCAGTGGTACAATATACGTCTGTCATCTTGAATTTCGTGGCCTATCACTTTATGTGCATTTCTGTTATACATGTATCTCAGTAATTCGAGTTTTTGAATGTAACGGTATCTGAAATGGAAAAAATAAGGCTTTAAATTTTTGGAATTTTTTCAATTACATCTCTCAATTATACAATCGGCTGCTCTCAAAATACATTTAGTTACTCGATATATATGATTTTTTTTTATTATTATTAAAAGATATTGAAACAATTTTTAGGGGTGTTGCTCGTGTGTTTAAATAGCAATATGATACATAAATTTCTGATGCTCTAATTTTCCCATGTTTTAGGAACAATTCTCTATAAATTTTAAAGTGGTTTAAAAAAATACGAGATATTGAGACAATTTTTATGGGTGTTGTGTTTCAATAGAAGTGTGATAAATAAATTGCTGGTGCTCTAAATGACCCATGTTTTAAAAAAATACACTGGAAATTTTAAAGTGGTTTAAAAAATTACAAAATATTAAAACAAATTCTGTGAGTGTTATGTTGAAATAGAATTGCGATTTATAAATTGCTGATGCTCCAATTTTCTCATTTTTAGGGAAAATTACGTGGAAATTTTAAAGTGGTTTAATAAATTACGAAAAAATTAAACGATTTTTATGAGTGTTATGTTTAAATAGCACTGCAATAAATAAACTGCTGATGGTCTAATTGTCCCATGTTCTAGGAAAATTACCGTGGGAATTTAAATGGTTTAAAAAATTAAGAGGTATTGAAGCATTTTCTATGGGTGTTATGTTGAAATTGCATTGTGCATATATAAATTTCTAATGCCCTAATTTTTCCATGTTTTCGGAAAAAAGCCGTGGAAATTTCAAAGTGGTTAAAAAAATTATAAGATATTGAAACGATTTTTATGGGTGTTATGTTTGAATAGCATTATGATTTATAAAAAAAATTGCTGACATTCTAATTGTACCATATTCTAGGAAAAATGCCCTGGAAATTTTAAAGTAATTTATTAAATTAAGACATATTGAAAAAAAATTATGGGTGTTATTAGTATATTTAAGTAAAATTATGATAAATAAATTATTGGTACTGTACTTGGAAATTATTCTAGAAAAATACCATACAAATTTTAAAGCATTTAAAAAATTGCAAGACATTGAAACGAATTTTATGAGTGTTATCTTTAAATAGCATTGTAATAAATAAATTGCTGATGCTGTAACTGTCCCATTTTCTAGGAAAAATACAGTGGTAATTTTAAAGTGTTTTAAAAAATTAAGAAATTTTGAAACAATTTTTATGGGTTTTATATTGAAATAGCATTGTGACATATAAATTACTGATGCAGTAATTTTCCCATGTTTTAGGAAAATTTTCCTGAAATTTTTAAAACGGTTTAAAAAATTAGAAAATTGAAACGATTTTTATGGGTGTTATGTTTAAATAGCATTGTGATAAATAAATTGCTGATAATCTAATTGTCCAATGTTCTAGGAAAAATGCCCTAAAAATTTAAAAGCAATTTATGAAATTTAGAGATATTGAAGCAATTTTTATGGGTGTTACTCGTATTATTTTAAATGGCATTATGATAAGTAAATTTTTGATACTTTAATTGTCCTTTATTTTAGAAAAATACCCTGGAAATTTAATAGAAGCTTAAAAATTACGAGACATTGAAACGATTTTTATGGGTGTTATGTTTAAATGCCATTGTAATAAATAGATTGCTAATGCTCTAATTTTCCCATTGTCTAGGATAAATAAGGTCGGAAATTTAAGAGATATTGAAGCAATTTTTATGGATGTTATGTTGAAATAATATTGTGGCATATAAATTTCTGATGCTCTAATTTTCCCATGTTTTTGAAAAATGCCTTACAAATTTTAAAATGGTTTAAAAAAATCTTTGAGAAAAATTTTTATGGGTGTTATGTTTAAATAGCATTCTTATAAATAAATTGTTGATGCTGTAACTGTTTCATTTTCTAGGAAAAATACAGTGGTAATTTTAAAATGTTTTTAAAAATTAAGAAATTTTTAAACAATTTTTATGGGTTTTATGTTGAAATAGCATTGTGACATATACATTACTGATGCTGTAATTTTCCCATATTTTAGGAAAATTTTCCTGAAATTTTTAAAGCGGCTTAAAAAATTACGAAAATTGAAACGATTTTTATGGGTGTTATGTTTAAATAGCATTATGATAAATAAATTGCTGATAATCTAATTATCCCATGTTCTAGGAAAAATGCTCTGAAAATTTTAAAGCAATTTATGAAATTTAGAGATATTGAAGCAATTTTTATGGGTGTTACTCGTATTATTTTAAATGGTGTTATGATAAGTAAATTTTTGATACTCTAACTGTCCTCTATTTTAGAAAAATACCCTAGAAATTTAATAGACGCTTAAAAATTACGAGACATTAAAAAGATTTTTATGGGTGTTATGTTTGAATGCCATTGTAATAAATAAATTGCTGATGCTCTAATTGTCTCATGTGCTCGGAAAATTACTATGAAATTTCAAGTGGTTTAAAAAATTAAGAGATATTGAGACAATTTCTATGGGTGTTATGTTGAAATTGCATTGTGCATACATAAATTCCTAATACCCTAATTTTCCCATGTTTTAGGAAAAACGCCGTGGAAATTTCAAAATGGTTAAAAAATGATAAGATATTAAAACACTTTTTATGGGTGTTATGTTTGAATAGCATCTTCATAAATAAATTTCTGATACTCTAATTGTTTCATATTCTAGGAAAAATGCCCTGGAAATTTTAAAGCAATTTATTAAATTAAGACATATTGAAACAATTTGTATGGGTGTTATTACTATATTTATATAGAATTATGATAAATAAATTATTGGTAATGTACTTATCAATTATTCTAGAAAAATACCATGCAAATTTTAAAGCAGCTTAAAAAATTGCGAGACATAACGAATTTTATGAGTGTTATGTTTAAATAGCATTGTAATAAATAAATTGCTGATGCTGTAACTGTCCCATTTTCTAGGAAAAATACAGTGGTAATTTTAAAGTGTTTTTAAAAATTAAGAAATTTTGAAGCAAGTTTTATGGGTTTTATGTTGAAATAGCATTGTGACATATAAATTACTGATACTGTAATTTTCCCATGTTTTAGGACAATTTTTCTGAAATTTTTAAAGCGGCTTAAAAAATTACGAAAATTGAAACGATTTTTATGGGTGTTATGTTTAAATAGCATTATGATAAATAAATTGCTGATAATCTAACTATCCCATGTTCTAGGAAAAATGCCCTGAAAATTTTAAAGCAATTTATGAAATTAAAAGGTATTGATACGCAATTTTTATGGGTGTTACTCGTATTATTTTAAATGTTATTATGACGCACGTAAAAAATGAATCATATAATGATGTCCATATAAACGTTTAAAGTATGCAAAGTTTATCAAATGTAAATTGCAATATTGCAATATTCGTTTATAATCATTCATAAATAATAAACACTAGTCAAATCTTAAATAGATTAGCGTCAGAATTTCTTTTCAGTAAAACATAATAAATAATGTAGCAATGTGGTATGTGGAATGCTAAAAAATTTTACTTCTCTGTTACGATAGTGTTACGAATAGAAAGCAACTTTTACAGAGATATCTCAAAATAAAGTGCCTTATCGAAACATAATTGTTGATGATAAGTGTGTCGAATTTCGTGTCTATTTCACGATCGCGGCAGCAGATTTTATTATATCACAAGTTCATATTTAAGTAAAGTTCTGAAAATATGATTAACGGTTATCATTTGTAAACGTCTACTGTTCACATAAGAGTTGTGCACATTCTTGCATGTTACTAAAACTATTATTGACAGATAATTAAAGAAATTATAGTCAGTTTCATTTATTGAATTACACATATATTACTGAAAAGTATTAATATGGAATAATAATAATAATAATTTATACCAGCTTATCCTTTAAAAATAATATGGATGTAAAATCCTTCATTAGCGTATGTTGCATGTCATCAAATAATGTAAATTTACCGCTAATATAAAGATTTATCAGTTACAGTTACACTCTTAAAACGAAAGAGCTGATTTGGCTTCTCATGAAAGAGCTGTAATTTTTTCGATCATAAAAGAGTTGTTTTTCAAACGATTGAATCTTCTTGATCTAAATTGGTTATTTAAATAGCTCAACTTCATTTAAATTGGTTAAAACTCGAGTTATTTCAACTCTTTTTTGAGAAGCTGCCTTTCAACATTAAGATGAGTGGATTTCAGCTCAACTTGAGCTATTTTGTGGTTGACTTTTTAAGAGAGTACTAATTCAGAAAAAAAGTTAAAAAATAAATAAAAATTTATGAAAATATTTAGTAGAACATACATTCTTTATAAATAATATACTAATCCACACTTATTATGTTGTAATCCACACTTATATAATTTAATTTCATTAATTATATTATTAGTTTTTGCAATATATACACGTATATATATATATATTAGACCAGGAGGCGGAAGTGCAGGCAATCATCGCATCAAGTTCACGGATGAAAATGTAGGACTATTTAAATTTCGATTCGCTTATTAAAAAGCAATCAGTCTGCCAATTTATATCTTGGTGGAAAACATCTAAAATCCCGATTTTAGCAGTTGACTCATAGCAACGCCGAGGCCGACTATATACTACAGGTCTACCCATTTCTCTAAAAACCGCCGAAAAAGTGCAGCTGGATCAGCTTCAAACCCTGAACCATTTCATTGGACCACGTGTGAGTCCACGTGACACAAACCCTGCCCAAATTAGCATTGAGAAAGCTGTTTTCTGTTCGGTGCACATGGTTCGCCACGTGGTCATTGTTTTGGTTCAGGGTTTGCATGATTGGTTAGAATAACTTGGGTAAGGTATCAGAGTCGTCTGGCGGGAGACTTCATACATTAATCTCAAATAAATGGGCCAATAGATCTAGTCGGCCTTGCTCATAGTTTAACTATTTATGCTTTCCTGCTCCCAATCCTCCATGTTTTTATACTTTTGGTTGCAGGAAAGCACAATGGTAAACCCACGAATCAACCGCTAAAATCGGGTCAGTTGGAACAGTCTTAAGGGTGTATTTCGATTCAAACTGCCTATTTTCCGATTTATTTTTGAACTCATTATTGCTCTCAAATACACCAAACTTTCAAAATCTCTTATTTGGAAAGTACACAAGGTGCCGTAATTGTCGATTCTTTGATAAATGCAGAAAATATTGCAAAAAAAGCAATAAAAAACGGCATTTCGAACCGATTTTTCCCAAGCGGGAGATTTAAGAACGAAAAAAGGGGTCATACTGAGAAGATAATTGTTTATAACTCAAATTCTAATGAATTGAGCGTAAAAAAACATCACTCGGCACCTCATACGTCCCTTCAAGAATCCTCTCAGCAAATTTCATGTTTCTACGTTTAAAAATGTGTCTGAAATTGTATCGGAAAATTTCGAGCTGTTGAAGATGGAAAAGCATTTTTTCGAATACACCCTTAACATGAGAAGAAGATGAACGTGATTAGTGAGCTCGAACTAGTGATTAGTGAGCTCGAATATAAGCTAAAATGATTAAAAACTAACACATCAATAGCACAATGATCGAGACTTGTATCATAACTTCAATATTGGTATCACCATCAAAAAGAGAGAATCAAGCTCCCCCCTCAATAATAACCTAATAACAACCATGATAAAAACATTTTGCCTTTAACAAACCAGATAAAAATGAAACCCTCCACCATTATATAAAAAAAAGGTGATTCCATATAAATAAGTGCAAAAAAAATATCATAAAAGCAATATTCTGCACACTATTGTTATCGTTATTGCTTAGTAAAAACAATCTATTCTCCACATTTTTGTTAAGCATCCTTAAATATCATAAAATAATTTTCAAAAGCAAGAATATATATGGTAATTATAAACGCAGAAAGATGTTTGTTAATTATTATTATACCATGCACTTATTTTGAAAATATTCTTCCAAATTGCACCAAAAGGGCATAATTACTGTAGCCAGATGCATCGTGTGTACCATAAAATATTACATCTTTATACATAATATCGCAAAGATATTTGCAGTTGTTTACGTGAAAACTTTCGATTTTACAAAATAGTAAAAAGTTTAACTATAATTAAAAAAATAAATAGTTCGGAAAAATCAATCAAGTTTTTTTTTAATCAGCATATTTTTTTTTCTTTTTGAAACTTCCAATTTTTAGGCTTCATTTATTTAACTAATTTTTAGAGGATCGAGTTTTTATTTGTGCATAAAAGTTATCGTAAGCTAAATAGAGACCCATTACTTAAAATAATGGCAAATGAAGCCACATTTTTTTTTTTTCAACCATTCTTGTAGAAAAAAATCTCTTTTTCAGCTATTTTATCTCATTTCACTATCAGCGATTAAAAACTAGCAGATGAATAATTACCTCCAAATATAAATTAAAACTCATATCGCCCGATTTAAAGCAATGGATCATTAACAAAGAAGCAATTACAGACTTCGGAATATTGATTATGTCGTGGGTATAAAAAAAAGGCGTGCCATTTAAAATTTTGCTTATAACTTTTTAACTAGTTAAAAGTAAAGCATGGCAATCAAAAACTTATTTCCGACTTTTTCAATATTCGATAATATTAATTTTTGCAGAAACCCCTTCCCCTCCTTAACTCAATCCATAAAATGCAAAGTTCCAAACTTTGATCGTTTGAAGGCATTCATAATCCATATTTTTTTTAATCACTTATTTTTCTCCCTTTTTTCCCCTTTCACATCTCGAAAAATTTTCGTTGCCAGATTCCTTATTTACGAGTTACAAATTAAATTCTCGCTAGAATAAATTACCCGGCGTTCCGTTGCAGATTTTTATCGTCAATCCTGGGTTTTTGCGCGCAGATGAGCTGGACGATAATTTAATTAGGCCCATTAACTGAGGCGCGGTTTTAACTGTAACCGTATTCATAACGTCGGACTTTTGACAAAAAGCATTCGAAAGATTATGATTTTTTTTTTTATGCGTTTCTTTTTTACTCTTGTTATTATTGTTATTTTCATTTGTTTATTCGTTTGCGGGATTTTTTTTTTCGGGGATAATCTCATATTACGTTATCTAGAACGGCTCGTAATTAACTTAATACAGAAAATTCTACAAATTATTGCAAGTGATCTAGTACTTTATGTGAGCGAGCATAATTTTATATCTATGACGTGACATTATCCAGTTACGGCTACGACACAAGCGACTTTTTATTCGTACTTTCGCGGAAAAGGATAAAATTACGACAAAAACATTCTATTGATTTTTATCCATAAATTAAAAAGCTGAACACGTTTTGTATCCGCCACGCTAACTCATTTGCACTAAAGCAGCTTGAAGAAAAATGAGTTAGTGGAATATTTCCCGAGATAATTTTTTCCCACTTTTATCCCTTTTCTAACTTTGAATGAAGGAAAAACTGTGTTTTATAACTTGATTTAGACCGAAGCTTTCTAATTAATTATATGAATTACGCATTCTGAGAATTAGGAGTATGCGTATAGTTTTTTTTCCTACGTAATTTCTTTTCGGAAGTAGTGCGTTTATGGAATATTTATTATGTGCCAGAAATGAAGTGGAAAATAATGAAACAAAACAAATCAAAGCAGGAGAAAAAAAGAGAGACTTGTCTCTTGATTTATTGTTAATGATTATAGATTTAGATGAAAAACATGACCGTTTGGAGCTTGTAGTAAATGTTTTATGGCAATTATTTTTGGAGCGTTCATTAGTTATAATTAATTGGCTTCTTTTGCAACTAAAAACAGCTTTATTGTCAATATATCTCAGACATATGGGAAAGCTGTTTTCCAGTTTAGATTGGATAATTTTTATCTGTCTTAATGGCTCCATGATAAATACTAATATTTAACATTGAACATGAAATAATAAAGTAAGAATGATTAACTATGTTTTGCAAAATATGGTTTCTTTTTTTACGTGTTTTCTTCTTCTGGAAATTTTGTACAACAGCTGGAATCTTTTAAATTTGCGAGAAAGTTCTAATCGCATTCAATTATAGTTATTGTTTTATTAATTTTAAACCTTAAAATTATTATTTTTTATGATGTTCACAAATTTTAAAGGCAAGTTAATGGATGCTTTGTTAAATGAATAAAATTTAAAGAATTGCAAGTGGTGCACTGAAAAAAATAATACAATTTGTTAAATATTTCTATTTAGATTAGTTTCTCGACTATGCTTACTTTCCTATCATGTATAGTGGTTAGGTTAGTTAGATATTATGAAAGTTACGGCCATATTTTGTGCACATTAAATAGACCGGGACCCATATTTAAAGTGGAATCCGATCCATTACAAAATCTATGTATATGTCTACATTACAATTTACGGGGCTGTGCATATATATAACGTTATCAAATCTTTGGTAATTTTGGACACCCCCTCCCTCTTTTCAGATATCACATGTTATCATCTCTCGACCCCCCCCCTCCCCCCAATTATATTATTATCACTGTCTAATTATTTTTTAGAATTTATCTCCTTTCTTTGGAGTGATGTACAAAACTGGCTGCATTTATTTTTCGCGTATTTCATTGATTTAAATGAAAAAAAGTCAATAAAATATTACTTTAAATATGAACTAACTTTATAATCAAACAACGCTTAAAAGAATTTTAAAATAGTTTTTTTGTTTCATATTACATTCAACGATAATAATGTTTTCTTGCAACTGCCCGTATGGAGGGGTGGGAGGGGGACAGATAGTAACTAATTCTTATCAACAAAACAAGTGAACAACAGTCTTTCTCTGTTAAAACTGTTGTTAGCTTTCATTTTTTCAAGAACTAAAACAAAATCACTTCACCTTTTTTCATTCACGTATAAAAATTTAATTTAATTTTTATTTGTGACACCTTCCAAGTAAATAAATATGAAATGTTTTTATGCAGTCTTTCTCTTTCATTTATTAGTAAACACAACTTTCATTTCAGATATTCAGATTCGCATTGGTTTCTCGAACAGCCTTTATATATGCATACACATATGAAGAAAATGAGGAATGTAAAACGTTGGGGGGGGGGGGGGGGGTATTCTATATTTTAGAATTAAATAATTTTATAATAATTTTGTGATTTTAATAATAATATTGTGTTTTCATAAAAATAGCCAGTAGATTAAATAAGGATACCATACTATTTTGAATCAAAAACAATGCTACAAATAAAAGAGAAAATTTTGATTCCATCACAAATGATATCGATATTAAACGACAATCCCCTCCCCCTCTCCCAAGTGGTATCTTACAATATCTTGTGCCACACCCCCCCCCCCCCCCTGAAATGATAACATTATAAATGCACAGCCCCTAATGTTTTCTATCTACTAGTCCAGATTACTTTATTATTCTTCCAGATTATTTATTATATTGTTATCCAGATTGTTATTATATCGTTTATTAGTCCAGATTTGTTGAAAGTAAAGAGAAGCAACTCCTCATACAATATAATAGCGATTTCATCCCCAGTACTGAAAAAAAAAAAAAAAAAAACACTACGTTACTGAATGGAAGAGAAAGATATTCTTCATTTATGATAAAAATTTTGGTCGAAAAATTATTACTAACTTTAACGTGAGACAGATTCAGCGGAGTAGCAGCTAAGCTCTTTATTCAATTACTAGTGCTTATAAACTATTTTCAACTCAAAAAACTTTGCCAACCCTATTTATCCCACAAGATTATTGCCATTATCCCTTTTTCATTGTTTGAGTAGGGTAACATCCCCAGTAATTGGCACATTAAGAATTTGTCTTTAAACTTATTTCAGTTTTCAATACCAAGAAATAAAATATTTACTTGCAAATATTTTTAAATCAAAGAATGCATATTTGTGCATCTATTTTCCCCACTAATCTTGCGACGGAATCTTGCAATTCCCTTGTAATTGGAATAGGTGCCAGTTACTTGGAACTAGCAAAATTGAAGCACCATTCTATCATTAAATCTGTCTATCATTAATTCAGATTAGTTAATCTATCATTAATTCAGAAATCCAAATATTTGTGTCAAAAATACTTTTATGCAATTAAAGTAACTCTTTTCAACTAAACAAAACTGCTGTCAATTAAAAATTAAAATATATTATAAATCAGATAATAATGAATTGAAAAGCATGCCTTTCTTAAGCCAGAGAAGAAGCATTTGCAACAAAAATGGCTAATTTAATACAAGCCATAATTGTTTCTCTTTCCTAGGCACTATTGTCATCTAGTAGCATAACTGGTATATGGTCTTGCATTTTTAAAAGACTGAATATAAATCTTATTTTAGGATATATTTGTAGGATATGAGCATCTTTGGTGCATGCCGATTACTGGGTATGTTACCCTATCTTTTTGTTTATAATAAGTTTATTATTATTATTATTATTATTATTATTATTATTATTTAATGCGAGCGGATCCATTGAAGTTTTACGCTAAAAGTTCATACACAACATCGGAATCCGTCAAAATGTATAGAGAAACAATCCTCTCTGAAAAATTAATCTGTGAATATTGTTATACTTCAAGAGAAAGTATAGCAATAACTGTATATGAGTACATTTGTTTACTACATTGAAACATCATCCTTATTTGAAATGAATCATTGTTACGTAAATCTTTTCACCAACACTCTCTGGAGCACAGAAAGCGGAAATAAGCTTGACCAAACGTCGCAGTTTGCTTCACTTTGTTCTCCAGTATGATTGATCTCCGACTGGGATATTTTAGTCACTTCGAAAACATGAAAATTTAAGTTTGTTAGAAAAGTTGTGTCGGCCAATCATTCATTATAAAGATTTTGAAATGAAGTTTTCGGTGCCTAGTTTGCGTATAATTGCTAACCATGTACAGAGAAAATTTAAGAAATAATGGTTAAGCACGATATGAAAATATTTCATTTTGATGAAAGTAATTCCTTTTTATTTTGAAAATTGTCTTTTCTTCATAGAATATTATAAACATTATATTATATTATATACATTATACAGGGTGATTCAAAATAACGTGGACAAAATGATATGACAAATCAAGCATACAACAAGGATGAAAAATCACATAAGAACATAGGGTCGCAAACTATTTATTGAGTCAAAAATACAGGGTGTTTCATTCTAGCTACACCCGGTTTGAAAGCAATGATTTCGAGAAAAATATAAATGTTGTAATGAAAATGCAATGATATGTACCTTATTTTGTGTGAAATGTGATTACGTTACGAAAAGATCTAGAAAAATAAATTGCTCAAGCAACTGATGATACCGTATAAACTGATTATCAGAGTCCAAAATTTGAGGTGCCAAGTGCATATTGCTGGTGCACATAATGCAAATTTCTAACACTTTTGTTTGGTTTCAAAAATATGCATTAAAATATTTAATTGCTATAAAGGACGTTAAATATTAATAAAAACATTAAAAAATCTTAATAATTTTTACATGTTTCGATTGAATTTACTCAATCATCATCAGAACAAGAATATACAAATAAACACAAAGATGGAAAATGACAAAAAACTATTACAAATGAAATTATTATTTTTTTTTAAATAAAAATCACGCGCGTTATATTTTAATTATGTATCACGTTGCTTAATTTTTAAATTATTTAACAATTCAATACAAATATTTGGGATTTGAAATGACAAGGAGTCATTGCAGACCACTGAGCTTCTGACGTAAATTTTAATACTCTCTCTAATAAAAAGTTGCAAATAAAAATCTGACCTATAAATTAATCTACTTTCATTAAACAAAATATCTATGTTTTCTATTTGATTTAGCCTAGATAATGCGGTTTTATCTCTATTAAATTTTATGCCAGCAATGTGTTCTTTACATCTTACTTTGAATTTTCTTTGAGTCATGCCAATATAATAATTTTGTTTGGTGTTATCATATTTAAAACAAAGATGAGAATGTCTGTTAAATGTTTTATTATAAAACACTTCAGTTTTCTGAAATTTATCACCGTCAGCCCAATCTGAGTTAGGATGAAACACCCTGTATTTGAGACTCAATAAGTGGTTTGCGGCCCTATGTTCCTATATGATTTTTTTTATCCTTGTTGTATGCCTGATTTGTCATATCAATTTGTTCACGTTTTTTTTTAATCACCCTGTATTGTATATTATTATAATATATTATATTATATATTACATACAGTAAGTGCAATTGTGTGAATTATTTTCCAAATTCAATCATTATTTATCGATTTCAAAACATTAAAAGATTATTTTTTAATAAATATAGTAATATTATTTAATAATATTAACCATTAATTACTAATTTTTTAGCAATATCAAATTATTAGTCAAACAAATAAATAAAAAAAATACAAAATTATGCTTCTAATTTTTTTTTTCATATTTATACTTCCATAAAAACTACCATAACATAACGTTAAAAATTAGCATTATTTGAAAGTATTTTTCAAAACTATTGATTGATTAATTGGTTAATGCCAGCGGATCCATTGAAGTTTTAATCTACCAGTTAATACGCAACATAGGAATTCGTCAAAATGTACAGAGTATCAACCCTTTTTGAAAAATTAATTTGTAAATATTGGTTTCTACTTAGTTATACTGTCAATCAATTTTACCAAATTATACAAATCGCCTAACTAATAGCCAAATTATACATACGAGTATTGACATAATTTTTATTTTAAATAACGAAGAAACAAATAATAATCCAAAAATAAAAATACAAATAAAATATCGAACTGAAAATTACTTAATGACGTTTTATATTCACAATCCTCCATTAGTGGCATTTATTCTTATTGTTTGACGATAGTTTTTTGGTCGACAGGTTAACCAATTACTACGGAATATTGATATATTTCAAGAGAAAATAATGCAATGAATGTCTATGAGAACTTTTGTGTACTACATTGAATCATCATCCTTATTTATTTGAAATGAATCATTGCTATATAAATCTTTTCACCAACACTCTCTGGACCAAGAAAGCGGAAATAAGATTGACCAAACGTCGCAGTTTGCTTCACTCTGTTCTCCAGTATGATTGATCTCCGACTGTGATATTTTAGTCACTTCGAAAACATGAAAATTTAAGTTTGTTAGAAAAGTTGTGTCGGCCAATCATTCATTATAACGATTTTGAAATCAAGTTTTCAGTGCCTCGTTTGCGTATAAGTGTTAATCATTCAAAGAGAAAATCTAAGTAAAAATGTTATTCACAATATGAAAATATTTCATTTTGATGAAAGTAATTGCTTTTTATTGAGAAAATTTGTTTGTCTTTTTTTTTTCATTAAATAAAAAGATCCCACTTACAAAATATTAGTAAGCAAGCGATTCTGCAAAGTGTTTTCCAGAATTTATTATTATTTATCGATTTTCAAACATTAAAAAAATAATAAAAAATAAATATAATAAAATTCTTTAATAATATTACACATTAATTACTAATTGTTTAGCAATATCAAACTATTAGCCAAATAATTAACTAGGCAAGATTCAAAATTATTCTTTTTTTTTTTTTTTTTTCATACATATGTATTCGTATAAAAAATGTAACGTTAAAAATGTTAAAAACAATATGTATAAAAATTATACACATATAATTCTCTTTTCGAAATATTTATTGTGTTTTGAATATGACAGATTTTTAAAAAGCACTATTTAGTTCATTATTATTATTTAGTTAATAATTTTATGTCTAAATATAAAGAACAAAAATGTCGATTAATATAAACAGCTTAACATTTCTTCCAAGCTTAAATTACAAAAAGAAATTAAAACATTCGTCAGTCAATAATTTAAACAATAAGACATAACTAAAATACAAATTTAAGATATATCAAACTATGCACATAAGTGACAAAATGATCAGAGCAAAATAATAATAATAATAATAATAATAATAATAATAATAATAATAATAATAATAATAATAATAATAATAATAATAATAATAATAATAATAGTAGTAGTAATACTACCTTTGACAATAAAGTTCGGTGAATGAATTCAGAACGGCCGATATGGCAACCTGGGGAAATAAAACTCTGCACCTGCATAGAGGCAAGTGTTGACCATCTTCCCCTACCGTTGTTCAATTGAGCGTCGTTTGTGTTCTGTGTAAGACGTGTTTTACAAAGTACTTATTTGTGTGTTGGTTCTTAATTGAGAACAGGAAAATGAACGAACAAAAGATCAGTTTAAAATCTGGTAAAAGCTTTGCCAGAAATTCATGAGGGGTGGCGCAGATTTTGCATCCACCATACTCGCTAGATCTCATTCCTGTAGACTTCTTCCTATTTCAATGACTCAAATTCTTTTCTAAAAGAGATTTGACCATATTGCTGATGTCCAACGAAACGTGACGAGGCTTTTGAACTCTATCCCAAAAGAAGACTTTTTGCGAATTTCCCAGGACATGTATAGCAGATTTCTGCGGTGCATAGACATGGGAAATGACTATATTGAAAGATGGTATGGTAATTTTCGTTAATATCTCATCTACAGTAATGTTACAGGACTATTAACCGAACTTTATTGTCAGAGGTTGTAATAAAACTCAGATTTCAAATAGTGATTTTTCCTGCTGTTAGATCCTAGCGTGATGTCAATAACAAGCTGCCGCTTTTAATAAATTTCAAAATTTTATTTAAACTAATTACTATTTTTCATACAAATATGATATTTTATATTGTTAGTGTGAATTCTATAAAAAAATATTAAGTGCAAAAAAATCTATAATATAGTTATCGATAATAAATGTTTTTCATCTATCTTTTGTACGTGCCCCTTGTTAAAACAATTGAGATGTTTAATTTGTATTACTGCATGTAATAAAGAAATAAAATCAGTGGTGACCATCCCCCCCTAAACCCAATGACGCAAATCCCCCCCCCCCCCAAAAAAAAAGAATGTCAATTGTAAAATATATTCTACTTTTAATCTACTGCACATTCAAAAGACAGCGAGTATGCGAGTTGAGTTATTATTGTCCTTATCTATAATTTAAAGAAAGAAAACACAGCAACATTTCTGGAAATTAAATGTTTAAAAAATTTAAAAGTGGTTTAAAAAAAATCAAAAAAAATTTTTAACAGTAAAAAAAAAGGAAATATTAAGAATTTAAAAATCCCTCCCACCTTTAAAATGTACTTTTTCTCAAATTCTCCTCCAAAACTAAATTGTATGACGCATCTTACATCACCAAACCCCTCTCTGGGCACCCCTGAATAGAATTATAGTTCAAATCATAAGTTAACATAAATTAATGACATTAAAAAATTTATATTTCCAAAACTATTACAGGTGTTATTGAACAATATAATAATATCCATTCCAGAAAACGAAATGCATTAAAAGTTTCTTGCAGTTTAAATAGATATTTTTCAGTTAAAATAAAACTGACAAATATTTAATTTAATAAATGCAATAATGATCATAGAGGACTAATTAAGATGGAAGAATCCGAAGCTATTTTGAAATGAATGATTTCCTTTGTTTATAGTTTTACGACTCGCATGACTCTGCGAAATCTTTAATTTAGTAAATGAGATAAGACATTCGATGTGGAATCAAGAGTGAACTATGAAGACAGCACAGAGATGCTTTTCTAATTAATACTAAATAATTTTCATTAAACGGAATTTTCTGCTCGTGTGCATTTGTCAAATCCTTAATTTAGCAACTTGTAACTGATCGATCGTGCATTGTTCTACAAGAATATTTATATGTTGCTATATGTGTTTACGGTTTTTTGAGAACGTTTAGGAAATGTTAACCCCTAGAAGGGCAAAGCATTTCTGTTCCTTAAATGTTCAAATGATTGATTGACACCGGGATTCATAAAAAAATTTATATGATAGTTAGTAAAAGTTGTTTTTCACGTACATTGTGAAACACAAAACTTAATACTAAAACTCCGGTGCCAATGTGGCTTAAGGGAATTAAAATTAAGTGGTGTATATATAATATACCGGTGCCCTTCAAGAGGTTAAATAAGAAAAACAAAAATAAATAAATAAATAAAAGTACTTTTTTGTAGCCAAAAAAAATGGTCTTAGAGGCTGTGCATACATAACGTTATCAAGCTTTTGGTAATTTTGACACCCTCCCCCTTATCATACTTTATCATCTCATTAACCCCCACCCCTCCTCCATCAGTAATAATATCGTTTTTCAATGATATTTTTATTTATTTATTTTATTTATTTATTTATTTATTTATTTTTGGAATAATATACAAAACTGGTTACATTTATTTTTAGCATACTTTATTGATTCAAATGAAGATAAGTCAATAAAATATCAATTAAATCTTTAAAGAAACAGTTATTATTTTAAAGTATTTTAAAATAACTTTTTGTTACATAATGCATTCAGCAGTAATAACTGTCTTGTTGGCACTTGCCCTACACGGAGGAAGGAGAGGAAGATATATATATATATATTATCAACAAAATAAATGGACAACATTCTTTTTTTTTCTCTTTTATTTATTCATAAACACAAGCTTCAATGCAAATGTGCTTCACATATATTTAACCGAACAGTGATTATAAAAGCATACACATATGATGGAATATTCCATATTTCCAAATTAAATAATTTTATGTTTATTTAGTGACTGTAATAATAACTTTGCATTTTCATAAAAAAAGATAAACGATTAAAAAAGAGATAGCATACTATTTTGAATCAAAAAGCATGTTACCAAAAAAAAAAAAAAAAAAAAGTTGGATCAAAAATGATATAAATATTAAAAGACAAACTTCCCCTCCTCCTTCAGATATCCTATGATATCAAGTGACAGGCCTCCTCCCCCCCCCCCCCAAAATGATAAAGTTGTATTTGCTCAGCCCCTTAAGGCGATATTATATATATATATACAGATATAGATAAAGATATAGATATATAATCACAATCTTTTAACATTATTTTATCAAATAATACTTTCTATAAAACTAATGATGATACAATTGTGAACAATCGTAGAATTAATAGTTTTTATAAACTACTAAATTTTACATCTACTAATTTTAATTATCCCTATTTAGTGCTAATTCCTAAGTTTCATAAGAATCCCATTAAATTTAGAACTGTTACAATAGGTTGTAATACATATAATAATTATGCTAACAATATTTTATTAAAAATTCTAAATCAGATATATAAACTCACTATAGCGAAAGATAATACACATTGTATCAAAAACAGTTATCAACTGGTTAGTATACTTAAAGACCTTAAATGTGTTTAAAATATAAGAACTTACAATTTTAAAAATCTATTCAATGATATCAATCTTTTAGACCCTTCGTAAAATAATTAATCAACTATTCAAACAATTTACAAATCAATTAACTCTTCCTAATTATATCGATACGGCTTATTTTCGCAAATTAACTAATTTCATTATACACAATAACTTTATTTTACAAGATAATACTCTCGATATACAAAAAGTCGGAATTCCTCAGGGGGGCTCTATGTCAAGTATTTTGTCCGACTTATTCTTATATCACTATGAACGCAGTTATTGTAATGACCATCTTTTAATGTTTCGCTATATTCATGACATCATTTTAATTGACACCACTAACAGTGTAAGTACTTCATTTCCTATAAATTACCCCACTAATCTGGAACTTACGGAAAACCTTTTATCAAACAATAGTATTAACTTTTTGGATTTAAAAATTACATTAGTGGAGAAAAAAATAATTACTGATCTATATGACAAACGTAAAGATTTTAAATTTAAAGTTAATACCTTTACTCATTTTAAATCTTGCCTCCATATTTCAGTTTATCGAAATACACTCCTCAATCACTTGTTCAGAATCAATTAATACTTTTATTATTTATAATTTGCAGTAGGATGTTTATTGTCAGTTTCTTTTAGCATTTTGCGCATAAGAAAATATAAATAAAAAATATAAAAAATAAAAATTGCACAAAAAAATAAAAAATTATAAAATGTAAAAAAAAACATTAATCAATAGGTCGGCGGGGTGGGAAGATGTTAGATTAAGGAGGTAGGGAGGAGCTTCTGGAAAATATATGAGCATATATATATATATATATATATATATATATATATATATATATATATATAAGAGGGGGTGGAAAATGGCGCAGTGTAACAAGAGTAAAGTGCTGATTTATTATTTATGATGATTTGTTGTTATAGCATTCCTTGTTTATTCCTCTGGCTTTAATATGAAATGTAGTTTGAGGCTGATCAATGGTTGATAATATAATATTGTTTTATATTATATTTATTATATTTTTAAATTCACAAGTTAGTTATCAAAATAAGCTATCCTTTGCTAGTATATTTTAAAATGATATCATAAATTATTAATTCCTCGATTTTTGCTTTAAACATATAAGTAACGTAATTTGTAAAATTTAGCTCTTACGGCATTAATCAATCCTATTTTGTATTAATTAATCCTATTTAAAAACTAAAGGTGGCGCCACTGCTAATTTTTTTCTGATATTAACTATATTCTAATAACATAGATCCATTATTTATTTGAATTTTGCAAAATATCCTTATTAATAAGGTATTTTTTATCTATTTTCTTTCATTTTATATATTTTTATTTTTTTATCTGGAATTTAAAATACATTTTTAATACTAATTTTTTAGGATTAAGATCTGAATGCCATTATTTATTTCTTACTTTTTAATAAAATCTAATTACTAACGTTTGTGACAATAGATGGCGTTCTGTATAGTATATTCGTGTTTATTTTACTTGAAGTAAATAGTCATCGATATTTAATCGTTTTAAAGTAAATTTTCATCGATATTAATTAAAACTTGTTATTAGTATAAAATAATTTATCTATTTTCATTAACTTCATAACATTTTTGTTTACTAATGTTTTGTAATTAATTATTTTTAATAATAGTTATTTTAATTATGTATTATTAATTATATCTTTTTGGTTTCTGATATAACTTTCTTTGTTAACTGTCACCTATAACTGCTGGCAAAGTGAGATTGCAAATTTGAAATTGTATCACATGGTGGCGATTGATCGTGTAAGTTTATCTTTTGAATAATTCAATTATTGTCTTATTATTTTTCTAATATTTTTCTTTGAACTATGTTTTTCATTGCAATTAATCTTTTCATAATTCAATTATTGTCTTATTATTTTTCTAATATTTTTCTCTGAACTATGTTTTCCATTGCGATTAATCGGGCAATTTAGAAATCATTTTTAGGTTTATCCTGATTTCTAATCAGAAATTAATTGCAATTAATGTATCTATTTAGCATTGCCCTTGAGAACGAGCTAAATACCACATTTCCAATATTGTTCCAATTTTTGCCAACTCCTATGCTTGATATAGTTTGTTATTTAAGGAGTTATTCCATATTATGATGTTGATTTGTAGTATTATCTAATAGTTCCATATATGTATAGAGAGAGAGAGAAAGAACCATTATACAATACTACAATATAACATCAAAATATAGAATAACCCATAAAATAACAAACTACAACAAAACAGAGGAGTTGGCAAATATATATATCCCCACGCTCAACAACTTAAATATTTCGGACACATTTTCAGACTCAAATTTTAAAAGTGAAAACATGAAACTTTCTGAAATGGTTTTTGAAGAAATGTATAAGCAGCCGCGTGCTTTTATTTTTTGCCCAATTCATTATAATTTCACTTATAAACAATTAAATTTTCAGTTTAACCATTTTTTTCGTTCACATCTCTCTCGCTTCGAAAAATTCGGTTCAAAACGCTAACTTTGACAGCATTTTTTGAAATATATCATTCCTTTATCAAAAGTCGACAAGCACGACACATTATATAATTTCTAAGTTATAGCAAATCTACCTTTTTGATGCGTTTCTGAATAAAAAAGAATTTAAAACTAAATATGAGAATATGGTTTTGGATTTTAATGCATCCTTAATTTCAATGTAATTTGAAAGTTAACGTCAGAGCCTTTTTATATTGGTCTTAAATTGCCTGTTTAACAAACTTGAAACTTATAAATTTTCTTATTCACTTTTTAAACTTAAAGGCACAAAATTTGCGAATTTGACTATTACAGTGACTTTTATTTGACTTTGTTTTTTACCAGGGATGTAGTTTAAGGTATACGGGAGTATACGCAGCATACTTCTGGATTTTTTTAAGGAACTTTGTATACCCTGTGTTTCTCGAGAAAGCTATAGTATATACACTCTAGAATATACGCTCTGCCATCAGGGTATATCCTCTGCTCAGATCGCATACCCCATGTTTATTTTACGACTGCATCACTGCTTTTTACCCAATTTGCTAGAATATGATTTATAAACAATTACTATCTCAATATGACCCTTTTTTTTCGTTCCCAGATCTCCCGGAAAATTCGTGTCAAAACACTAATTTTGACAGCATTTTTTCCGAATAATTTTTTCTTTTATCAAAAATTGACAAGCACGGCACATTGTGTACTTTCTAAATTAGAGAATTTGCCAGTTTGATGCCCTTGAGAGCAAAAATGAATTTAAAAATAAATTATAAAATAAGCAGTTTGGACTGGCGATTTATACACAAGTATATACAATAGCTATTTTTCAGCTAATGCGAAATTGCAAAAGCTTTAATTTAGTAAATAGTATCATGAGTCAGAGTAGCACAGAGGACAAATTAAGATGAAAGAAAATAAAGCCATTTTATATAAATGATTTAATTTATCTATAATTTAAAGTTCACATGACTTTATGAAAGATTTAATTTCGTAAATGAGATATTCGATTTGCTGTGGAATCAAGAATGAATTATGAAGACAAGTGCAGAAATTCTTATCTAATTAATAGTAAATTCACTCTAATAAATAGATTTTTCAGTTCTTGTGAAGTATTCAAATCCCTAATTTAGCACCAAGTACCTCTTGCTCGTGCAATTGTTCGACAAAAATCAATATATGTATCTAAACGTGTTATAGGATTTGCAGAGAAAATTTATAAAAACTTAAACATTCAGAAAATCCAAGAAAAGAAAGTAATAATAATAATAATAATAATAAACGGAAAAATTGAATGCCTTTAGATAGTTTCGAAACAACAACACGTTCCATGCATTTCCGAACAAAAGTAAATTAAACCTCATGTCACAAAGATGCACTTTTTGATTTAAGAACACCCTTAATTTATTTATAATTTTACAGATCACATGACTTTCTGGAAGCTTTAATTTCGTAAATGAGATATGCGATTCGATGTGGAATCAGGAATGAATTATGAAGACAGCGCAGAAATTCTTTTCTAATTAATTGTAAATTAACTCCAATGAATAGAATTTTCAGCTCTTGTGAAGTCTTAAAATCCCTAATTTAGTACCAAGTACCGTTTGCTCGTGCATTGTTTGACAAAAATTGCTAATATATTTCTATATGTGTTAAAAGATTTTGAGATGAAATTTATAAAAATTAAACATTTGAAAAATCCTGAAAAAGAAATACCGTATACTCGTGTATAAGTTCGTTGAAAAAAAAAATAATAATAATAATTTTCGCGTACAAGCTGAACCACGTTTCTTGGAGTATGTTGAAAAATGATTATCGGGGTAATTTAATTATCATAATATGAACTAGTTGGAAATTGCACGTGAAGCGTAGCAAATGAGGTGCGTTCTTACGATAACGAAGTTTTAAAAATATCACTCTCATATATCAATCTCATAAAATTGTAAATAGTTAATTACAATGTGCACCAAACAATGTTCTCCCTATACCATTATGTAATGGAATACTTTTGTGTGGCCTTGTAAATCAATAACAAATGTTCTTTGCACCACAGATTATACAAAATGTATATTATAACATGTACTTTATAGATGCATATCAATTTTATTATGTTTGAATGAGTGTAACGCCATTAAAATGCATTTGAAATATTTCTCCTCATTGATCGTAATGTAACGGAATACTTTTGATTGTTCTTATAACGGAACTATGCATCAGATTTTCATAAAATTTGAAATGACTCGACAAAATTATGTAATAATCATATATTTTAAATTTCAAACGATTCGGCTGGGTAGTTTTTGCGTTGTTGTATGCGCACGAACGGACAGACGGTCAGACAGATGGACTGAACGACAACTATAGGTGGTACGTATTTACATAATTACGAACGCACCTAAAAACTGAGTTCCATTCGAAAGCGCTTCCATAGTCAGGTTTTCCAATTTTATATCTTTCCACAAAAAAAAAAAAAAAAAAAAAAAATGGAATTTGTAAATGTGTCAAAACATTTTGTGCTTTTTGAGCAGAGCAGTTGAGAACAGCCTTAAATATAAGTCATGATTGTCAATAGCATTATAAGAAAGCATTATTTATTTTATTTTTATTTTATTTTATTTATTTTTTACTATTTAAAAGTTATGTTTCAGCTATATGAAACTGTCAAAGCTTTAATTTATTAAATAATATAATGATTTAGAGTGACTTGGTGGACAGATTAAGATTAAAAAAAAAAGATGCAGTGCCTTTGAGATGGTATATGAATGATTTCCTTTGTTAGTAATTTTCAGCTCGCATGAATTTGTGAAAACTTTAATTTAGCAAATGAGATAGCGATTCCATATCTAATCATGAAGGAAATATGACGACAATAAATATGACGACAATTTTTCTGATTAATAGCAAATTATTTTCATCTTTAGAGTTTAAAATTTGGGTGAATTTTTCAACTTTAAAATGTTACAGTTTTGTGTGAATTTATTCAATCACACTAAATGGATGTGGTATTACAGATGAATTATGACAGAAAGGGAGTAACTATAGTGAGATGCATTATACATAAATTTGAATCTTCAAATATAGAATATTTACGTAATCGCTTAAATTTTAAAATCATCCAGATTCTATCGGGTGATCTAGGTGATCACGGGTGATTAACACGTTTGCTGCCGCTTACGTGAAGATGTGATGATAGTTAATGCCGCACTGTAGAAGTGGGTTTCCCCTCCCCACCTTTTTATAACAAAGAGTCAGTGAAATATTTTCCCGCGCCAGTGCGTGACTGGCTATTGGAGATCACCCCACATCACGCGCTGACACGTGAGTGGCCCCTTGACGTTGGCGCCATATCACGCGCTGGCGCGTGATCGGCAGCGAATGTGTTAAACGTGTATTCGAGAAAATATTTTTCCATCCTCAACAGCTCAAAAATTTCTGAGACATTTTCAGACTCTCTTTTAAAACTAAAAATGTGAAACTCGCTGATGTGATTTTTGAAAATGTGTATAAGGTGCCGTGGGATGTAATTTTGCACTCAATTCATTAGAATTTGATTTATAAACAATTACCTTCTCAGTATGACCCTTTTTTTTCGTTCCCAGATCTCCCGCTTCAGAAAATTCGGATCAAAAAGCTAACTTTAACGGCTTTTTTTTTTTTTTTTTTTTTTTTGCAATATTTTCTGTATTTATCAAAAAATCGAGAAACATGGTACACTATGTAGTTTCTAAATAAGAGTTGTCAGTTTTATGCGTTTGAGGGCAAAAATGAATTAAACTGGTTGGATGTGTTGGACTAATTCAGAATTTGGTTGCTCATATTAATTCGTTAATATTATTAATTGAATACTATAACAACTTTGATTTTCATCTTAAATTTCTGCTTCAGTCAATAAATCGGAGTGAAAACGAATTTCTGTATCTGTACGAGCCGATGAACTGTAGAACGGTACCCAGATTTTTTCGAATTTCAGGAAGGATCTATTCGCCATACCCAAAAAAATCATGCACAAAATTATTAGTTCTGTTCTGTGCATAGCTTCAAACACTTTTAGATGGTAAAATAACAAAAATGTTACCGACATCGCGATAATAGCGCTTCTTTCGGCGGATTATTTTCAAATTCAGAGAGTTTCTGCTGACCACAGCCAAAACTTATACGGAAAATGTCATTCATCTCGATGCATAATAACTTCATACACTTTTAGGCGGTATAATATTGAAAATGGCACAAAAATCGCTATTGCAGCGCCCCCTTATGATAGATTTTTTCCAAATTCAGGGAGGACCAACTAGCCATAACCATACACTTACACAAAAAATTTGGTTCAATTCGATGCTTAACTTTATACTCGTTTAGTCGGTACAATATTGAAAATGGAAAAAAAATTGTTATTGCAAGGCCCCCTTCCGGCGGAATACTTCAAAACTGAAGGAGAACCTATTTGCCACAACCAAAAACATTCACAAAAAATTTCGTTCTTTTCTATGCATATCTTCATACACTTTTTAATGGTAGAATGGTGACATACGGACACACACACGGACAGACAGACATTTTGTAAAAACATTTTTTGGGGGAAAACGTGTAAATCCGTCGAAAAGCGGAAGTAGAAAAAAAATTTCTATTACAATACTTTGTTCTATATCATACGTACCTATCTCATACGTTTTAATATTTTAAGAAATAGTTACACATGTTAATGCTTTAATAATTGTAATTCAATACTATACCAACTTTGATTTTCATTTTAGATTTCTACTTCAGTCAGTTAACATGCTGCCATTCGCTGCCGATCACGCGCCAGCGCGTGATATGGCGCCAATATTAAGAGGCCAATTACGCGCCGGCGCGTGATGTGGGGTGATATCCAAAAGCCAGTCACGCGCTGGCGCGGGAAAATCTTTCGCTGAATCTTTGTTATAAAAAGTAAATCGACTCCTGGGAAAAACCCACTTCTACAGTGCGGCGTTAACTATCATTACATCTTCATGTAAGCGGCAGCGAACGTGTTAATCGGAGTAAAAAAGATTTTCCGTCTCTGCACGAGCCGCTGGACAATAGAACGATAGACAGATGTTTTTTCAAATTCAGGGAGGACTTACTTGCCATACCCAAAAATAATCATGCACAAAAATGTTATTTCAGTTCTATGCACAACTTCATACACTTTTTGATAGTAAAATAATGAAATTGACTCAGACATCATGACTATAGCGCCCTACTTCCAGCGGATTTTTTTCAAATTCAGAGCGGACATACTAGCCATAGTCAAACACTTGCACAAAAATTTTTGTTCAGTTCTATGCATAACTTCATACACTTTTAGGTGTTACAATATTGCAAAATGGCACAAAAATCGCTATTGCAGCACCCTCTTCCAGCGAATTTTTTTCAAATTCAGGTAGGACCAACTAGCCATAGCCATACACTTACACAAAATATTTGGTTCAATTCGATGCATAACTTTATACACGTTTAGTCGGTACTAAATTGAAAATAGCACAAAAATCCTATTGCAGCGCCCAGTTCCGGCAGAATATTTCAAAAATGCAGAAGGATCTGCTTGCCACAGCCAAGAACAGTCATAAAAATTTTGGTTTAATTCTATGCATATCTTCATATACTTTTTAACCCCTTGGGGACGTGCGACACGTATACGTGCCGCAAAAAGGCTTAAGAATCATTGTTTATTCCCATCGGTAAAATTGTACTGTAAAATTTGCCTTATTCAATCGGAGCATTTTCTCGATTTGAGAAGAAACAAATTTCTGTTCTTTTTAACCGGTGACAAAACATTAAAAAATTCGTAAAAGGCTCCCGTTGCGAAGGGGTTAATGGTAGAAAGGGCAACATACACACAGACATACACACCTACAGACAGACATTTTGTAAAAGCATGTTTTTCGGAATCTCTGACCCTTAAAACGTGTAAATCCGTGGAAAATCGGAAGTCGGAAAAAAATTTCGATTCTAATATTTTCTTCTGTCGAAGATAGAAGAAAGTAATAAGCAGTTTAGATTAAAATACACTTTGTTGTTCAGAAACAATCTTACTCATTTTCCTGTTTTTTTTTTTTTTTTTTTTTTTTTTTTTTTTTCAAACACACTAGATGTTTCAGAAAATAATGCTAAAGTGGGTGTTTCGAACTGAATTTCCGTGAGAAAGCAGAATAACCTCTCAAACTGGGATGAAAACATGTAAGTCACGCGATCAATTTCGCTTATAACTCGATAGGTAATTTATTGATCACAAAAGGGAAAACTCAGTTTTATTCCAAATTACTTCCATAGTCAGTCCTGCCAATTTTATGTCTTTCCGTTAAAAAATGAATTTATAAATATGTCAAAACGTTTTGCGCCTATTGAGAGAAGCAGTTGATGAAAATCCTTAATAAACTATAAAATTTTGTCGGATTCTCCTCTAAGTCCACAAAACTTTGAAGAATAATCTTTTACTTTGGTATGCTGCCACCACCGATATAGTTACGTGATATCGGACACTCATGAGACGTACATAAGGAAGAAGACTAACTCTTTCAATTAAATTTAATGAACAATTTATTTACATAATTTTTACGAATAATAAGTAAATATTTACAATTACAAACCCATATATAGGTGACCCGGTTTAATATTAAATTAAATACAGAACACACGGTCTGTGCTCTGTTAAGTATACCTCTCTTATTCACGTTAATTAACTCAGAAATCACTTTTAATCTCTCCACACACCCAGGCTCAGTCCTCTTAGAGCCTCGCTCAACGCACGCGTTTTTGAACCAGAGCTTTTCTCTGGAACACCTCACTCTTTCTTCGCAAAATCAAGACTAAACTCTCAGCTCTCACCCCTAGCGAGCCATCAGCAAACGGGGTTCCTTTCTTTTCCCCCACGGATCTTGTCCTCCTAAAGGAAGGTCACTTTTTCAAGACACACCTTTCTCTTCAGACCCTGTTTGTCTGTCTTACCTATGAACTTTGATTGACAAGCGAAGGGTCACCTAATGTATGCTACATTCTTTCAATCCAAAGTATGTCACTCCGCCACTTAGATTAAAACTCCAGATAAGGAAGAAATGCTATTATAGAGCTTACAGTACTCAGAATACAGTAGCAAATAAAATAATAATGTCACACAAGAATAATTTTAGAAAATAATCGCTTATCCAAACCTGACAAGTTCATTTACACTATTCTCAGTGTGTTGGAAAGTGTTTCATAATCTATGTTAGACACATGAATTTTCATCCTGGTTTAAATTTATTCCTGTAAGTCGCAATTCATAATGCAGAACGCGTCTATGAATTTTAATTTGCAAAAAATATATATACAAAAGTAAATAAATATCTAATGTGTTCCCGTCTATGTAAGTGCTTTGTGCGAGCTACTATAGAAATAATACCTTCTTCGTGCTTCAAACCAAATAGAAATCACTTTTTAAAAGACATTACATGTGGCGTGACTGCTTAGATAAGCAAAGGAAATGGTAATTACATTTTTCGCAAAAATGAGATGAAACCTTAGATGTAAGAAAATTGTAATACGCATTACTGTATTGATTAGATCTCACGGGTAATCAGATTTTTTTCTTCTTCGTTTTCACATTTCTATTAATAAATAAAGATGTTCGTCTTTTTCTACTGATTACACTAAACAGGTCTGGTTTATTGAGTTTTAATTAAATGCTTACCTTAAGGTTGTTCTCAAATCCAAACTATCTATTTTTTAATATATTTAGGTAAATTTCATAAAAAATACTCCCTATTGCACTCGTTACTATGGTGCGACTTTTGAAAAATTATTTTATAACTTTTCATTATATGACAACAGGAACCCAAAACTAGCCTCACCTATATATATGAGTGTGTGTATATATATCATTAATCTTTCCTTCGCGATACCTCCTTTTATTTATTTATTTATTTTATTTTATTTATTTATTTATTTATTTTATTATTACGCTAAATTACCAGCATATTCACTAATTTTCCATTCTTCAATAATATCTATCATTAATTCTATTAAATTTTTCTTAAATTAATCATAATCTTAATTAATTTACTTAAATATAAAGCTTTTAGTTTATTCCCAATTTGCCCTAACATTTTTGACCCATATCTATTATTTAGTGTGAATTCTATTGTTTTTTGAAAGAAACATTGCTTTTTTTTCTCTTTACGCTAAATACCAGCATATTCACTAATTTCCCATTCTTTAATAATGTCTATCATTAATTCTATTAAATTCTTCTTAAATTAATCACAATTTTACTTGATTTACTTAAATATTAAGCTTTTAGTTTATTCCCAATTTGCCCCATCATTTTTGACCAATATTTATTGTTTCGTGTGAATTCTATTGTTTTTTTAAAAGAAACATTGCTTTTTGTTCGTTTCTTTTTTTTTTAAATAGATTTTTATTCTATGGAATAAAATCACACAAATATCCCAGGTCGGGTTAAGACCTTGCAAGATCTTAACCCGACCTGATATTTGTTTACTCCTCATATTTTTAGCTGTTATAAATTATTTTATTTATTATTGAGCTATTATTAATTATAGAGATTATTTTATTTCGCCATTAAAATATTTTTTTATATTTATTGATTGCCGTATTCATTTGAATTATAGCATAAAAAATGTATTTATTAATATGAGAAAACATCATTTTTTAGCATATGAAAATTCAGCTTAATTAATATTTATTCGAATATTCTTCAATTATAAATTTTTCCATTAATGATTGTATTAAAAAATCTAAAGTACACTGTAAAAAAAAGGGGTCGATATACTAAAAAAATTTAGTGATCCTTACAATTACTAAAAAATTTTTAGTAATCTTACTCGGTTACAAGAAAATCTGTAAGAATTACTAGAAAAAAGCTAGCAACGAATAGAGTTAATAGTTTTATATTTTTAATAGCTATTACTAAAACTCGTTTGGTGTGGCCATGATAGCCTAGTGGTCATAGCACCGAGCTCCAAGCTGAATTTCCCGGGTTCGATGCTGGACACCACCAAATACGCACTGAATGTATGCAGTGTAAGTACTCGTTAAATAAAGGGATTATGAAAATCCTATCGTAGCAGGTAGCAATGTTTGGTGCTGCCATCTATTGCGGCGTTGCCGAAAATCTTCTGCTTCAGAAGTCTTCTTACCCAATGGATGCAGCTCGAAGGAAGCTCCTGCCGTTCGGGCACATGTAATGGTTACTAAAAATAATTTTGGAGCTATTACTAAAATTTGCTTCGTGGCTCATACTAAAAAGTTTTAAGTTAGTTATACGAAAAATTCGTTTGTTAAGTTTACAAAAGAAATGTTTGTTTCACTTGCAAAAAAAAAGTTTGTAATGGTTACTAAAAAATTCTGTGGAATACAAATTTACTAAAAAATTTTTAGTAACCTCTTGAATTTTTTTTTTTTTTTTTTTTACAGTGTTGGTAAAATGAAATTGAATCGGGATATTTAAAAGCAGTCATTTGCATAACAGCTTGTTTTACCAGATGGCACATTTTTTTTCTTCTTTTTTAGGTGCGTTCGTAATTGTGTAAATACGTAGCACCTATTGTTGTCGCTCAGTCCGTCCGTCTGTCTGTCTGTCCGTCTGTCTGTCTGTCCGTCTGTCTGTCTGTCTGTCCGTCTGTCTGTCTGTCTGTCCGTCCGCATATAACAACGCAAAAACTACCCAACCGAATCGTTTGAAATTTAAAATACATAATTATTACATAGTTTTGTCGAGTCATTTCAAATTTTATGAAAATCGGATAGATAGATCAATTACAGGGACAATCAAAAGGATTCCTTTACATTACGGTCAATGGAGAAAAAAGTTTCAAATGCATTTTAATCTTTTGAAATTTAAAACATATATTTATTACATAATTTTGTCGAGTCATTTCAAATTTTATGAACATTGTATGGATAGATCAATTACAGGGACAATCAAAAGGATTCCTTTACATTACGGTCAATGGGGAAAAAAGTTTCAAATGCATTTTAATCGTTTGAAATTCAAAACGTATATTTATCACATAATTTTGTCGAGTCATTTCAAATGTTATGAAAATCGGATGCATTGATCAATTACAGGGACAATCAAAAGTATTCCGTTACATTACGGTCAGTGGGGAAAAAAGTTTTCAATGTATTTTAATGGTGTTACACTCATTTGAATATAATAGAATTGACATGAATCTATGAAATATGTACTAAAAATACATTTTGTATAATCTGTGATGCAAACGATATTTATTATTAAATTACAGGGCCACACAAATGTATTCTACTAAATAATGTTATACGGGGAAACATTGTTTGGGGGGTGTTTTAGTTCTATTAAACTACTTCACATTTTATGAATAAGATATACGTTAATGAAGTATAATAAAAATTACTCCCTGAATATTTACAGGAACACAAAGATTTCGACCACTATACTGTATCAGCAAGATCTGAATATTTTAAAACTTCGTTATCAACGAACGCACCTCATTTGCTACGCTTTACGTGCAATTTCCAACTTGTTTGAAAATGTTATGATATTCCATTTAGATTCAATTTTATCACTGTATTTGAGATTAAATTTTAGATTTGATCAGCATTATCTAAATCTGCTAATGTTTAAAAAATTTTTTTTTTTTTTTTTTTTAAGGCAACATATTTTTAAGTAAAAACGAAAACAAACAATAAGACTGATTTTACCCTTTACTTTTAATAGAAATGAAGTGCTTTTGCTGCCTCGATTACAAAAGAGGTATTGAAAACTGCAAAAATATTAATACCTCAAAAATAAATTAAGATACAGATTTAAAACAAGTTACATTTAAATTATTTTTTTCCCTCTACGGTGGTGTACAAATTGAAAATGCGAGATGTTTAGAAGTTTTAAAAATTGCAGAAGCAAAGATTACAAAACCGAAATTTTATTTCAAAATTCAAAGTGCTGTCATTCGCAAAATGACGTATGCTTTAAGCACAGATATGTTTGGCCTCTATAATATAGATAACATAAAAAATTTATTTATTAAGAAAAACATTATTTTTAAGCATATGTTACAGGCCAAACCCGATTTTAGGCCAAACTAGATTGACCTAGGTCAGTTTATCCTAACGCCCATCGGATAAACTAGTTTTTCCTAGGCCAAACTAGTTTGGCCAAAATCTTATATGATAGACTAGTTTAGCCTGCTGTTTATTGGTCTGAACTAGTTTACCCTGGGCCAATTCAATTTGGCGTGATTTTATTGAATTCAATGATCGCCTCACCGCCAACATTCTAGTTTGTCCTAGACTGATCTAGTTTATTCTAGGCTAATGAAATTTTATGTGTTTTTGGCTCACAAGCATCCAAGCGTGAGAAATAATTGGCGCGCAGGTTCTATATGTATGTATGTACGCATGTACGTACGTAACGCGATAATTCTTGATAGAAATATCCGATTTGCTTCAAATTTTGGGTGTAGGTTCATTCTGATAAGGTACTTTTCTGATTAGTTTTGGAAATTTTTTCGATAAGAATAAGGGGGGGGGGGGCGAACGGGAGGCTAATCCCGCACCGTTAATTTAGAAAAATGGATTTTTCATGCAGAATTATCAGTTTTTATTTAAAATTTTAAATATAATATCATTCTGACAAGGCCCCTCCGTGAATAGTTGTGGATGTTTATTGGTTTATTGGATGTTTATTGTGAATGTTCGATGTTTAAGTGTAATTGGGGGAAATGGGAAAAAGTAATCCCCCTTAATTTATTTTTCGAGGGTGTTATTCTTAAAAAAAATAAGGCTGTAATACACAATTAGTGTAAACAGTCTTTGAATGCAAAGCTATCAGTTTAACTGCGCAATATTCTTTTTAATATTGATCCCGACTACTGATCCATTGCTAACCTTGTGCAAAGTGGTTTTCCCATCACCCCTGTATAATGTGTTTTATTCGAAGGGTAGTAGAATACTGTTAGAGGTTTCACGGGCCTGAATTTCGAGGCCGGGGCCTGCCCTTCCCAAAGGAAAATTATTTTGGCTTGACCCGATGTAAAAATTAAAAGTTACTCCGAGCCCTGCCTATACAAAAATCAGTTAAAAGAGACTCAGTCCGGCTCAATCTGGCCCTACTCAATTTCTGCAAAAAAAATCAGATTTTACTTCACATACAATTAAGATTCCTTTAAAAAATACTGCATTCATATTTATTGGATAAATTTACAATGTATTTTTAAATTACGATGTGCTGGAAGAATAGAAAATACACAATGTATTATTGATCATTTAGATTCTTAAACCTTTCAATATTCAAATAGGGATTCATTAAATAATTAATGTAGTTTAGAATAAAAGAAAAAAAGGAGAGTAAACATCATAACTTTTGAATCTGTTTGGTAAAAAGTAGATTTGTAAATATAATTCTCTGTCATTCCTTAACCCTTTCCGGTACGGGCAAAATTTGTTACTAAAACGATAAATGATCGACTGACACCGGAATTCACAAACGATTTTTTTAGATATTTTGAATGCATTAATTTAAGCTTTTATTGTAAAAGCAAAGTTTTTTCTAAAATATTATTGGTGCAGTTTGCAAGTTTGGAATTAAAATTAGGTATTCCAGACCGGGCACAGTGTGCAGGAAAGGGTTAAAACTTTTATCAAATCCAAAAGAGCTACATCCTAACACATTTATGAACTAATTCCTTTTCGGAAATACATAAGATTAACAGGCATTTTCACTCAGAAAATATGTAATCGAATGGCGTTAACCATTTTTTCATAAAGGCGATGTATCTTTGAGAAAATACTATTAAAGTTACGTTTTGAATCGAATTTCTGGTTACGACTTCACGGAAAAGAAAAACTTGAAGCCGTGACAAGAATAGCTATTAATAAATAAATAAACAAACACCATGTCCAATGCATCATGTCTCTACGGTGGACATGCTTAATTTTTGTATTGATGTTATAAGCAACGACTCTTGACACACAACTCTTATTCTAGACAACGACTCTTATTCTAGTGAAAAATATGCTTTTTACCGGCCAAACCCGATTTTGAGCCAAATTAGATTAGCCTAGGTCAATCTATTTTATCCTAATGCCAATTGGATAAACTAGTTTTTCCTACGCCAAACTTGTTTATCTAAATGCCTATAGGATAAACTAGTTTTTCCTTGGTAAGAGGGCAACCCTTCATTTTTCTCTTCATACTTAACCATTAAACCTCCAAAACTATTCAGAGAATCGCCTTATCAGAAAGAACCTATATCCAAAATTTGAAGCAAATCCGTAAATTCTGAGTCATTTATCTAAATTATGGGAAGTTACCTACATTGCCCTTTCTTTTACACTTAAACAATAAACATCCACAACTAAACATGGAGGCGCCTTGTGAGAATGATCCTATAGCTAAAATTTTAAATGAAAACTGATAATTCTACATGAAAAATCCATTTTTCTGAATTAATGATGGATGATTAGCCTCCCATACGTCCAACCCCCCATATTCTTATAAAATGAATTCCCAAAACTAATCGGAAAAGTACCTTCTCAGAATGAACCTACATCCAAAATTTGAAGCAAATCGGATATTTCTATCAAAAATTATTTCGTTACGTACATACGTACATACAGGTTCTATATACATACATATAGAACCTGAGAGCCCATTATTTCTCAGGCTTTGACGCCTATGAGCTAAACACATTTAAAATTTCACTGGACTAGGCTAAACTAGATCAACCTAGGACAAACTAGAATGTTGGCGCTGAGGCGGTCATTGAATTCGATAAAATCACGCCAAATTGAATTGGCCTGGATAAACTAGTCCAGATCAATAAACAGCAGGCTAAAGTAGTCTATCCTATAAGATTTAGGCCAAACTAGTTTGTCCTATGGGCCTTAGGATAGGCTAGTTTGGCCTAGGAAAAACTAGTTTATCCGATGGGCGTTAGGATAAACCGGTTTGACCTAGGAAAATCTAGTTTATCCAATGAACGTTAGGATAGACCGGTTTGGCCTAGGAAAAACTAGTTTATTCGATGGTCATTAGGATAAACTAGTTTGGCCTAAAATCGGTTTGGCCTGTAACACATATAAGAATTCAGCTTAAATAATATTTATTCGGTTACTCTCAAAGTATTTATATTTCAATTAATGGTTTTATTAAAACTTTTAAAGCAGGCAAAATGCAATTGAATCGGAATATTTATAAAGCAGTCATTTGCATAACAGCATATTTTACCAGATGGCACATTTTATTCTTCGTCTTTTAATGAAATCTTACGATATTCCATTTAGACGGAATTGTAAGCGACTTCTTAATATTCCATTAGCATTATCTGAATGTGTCAACATTTTAAAAGAGTATTTCTTTTTTCTTTCTTTCTTTCTTTCTGTCTTTTTTTTTTTTTTTTTTTTTTTTTTTAATCGAAGTTAATATATTTTTAAACAAAAACGAAAACAAAAAAAATAAGACGAAATTTTTGTTTTCTGTATACATTTGTTGATAACAATACCATTCATTTTCAGATTTTACATAAAAGAAGTATTAAATTTATTTGCGCATATTTATACATCGATAAGAAAAAATATCCACAAACATTAAAAGACAAAATATTTTTTTCTACAAATTAACAGGAATAAACTTGTAAATGATAGGCGATTAATATTGTTGCAAAGCGTTATAAATATTAAGATGCATGAAAAATAGAAAATATCTCTGAATGTTTCTATATCAAAGCAAATAACAATCATTTGCTCACCACTGCTTCTGAATATAAATGCTACATATATACATTAGGATGGCGTGAAAAATGCCAACAATTTTTTCCTTTTATCAATTTGGTATTTCCTGACTCAAAATGTACTGAAAAAAATGTACTGTAAAAAAAAAAAAAAAAAAAATTTCCAGTGCAATCATTCGTCTTCTTCAGGTACCACACCTGAGGGGGTCAAAAAATGGAACGTTAACTTAAAAATAAAAATAGTATATTATATGTTTTTTTTTTTCAATTTAAATTTAATGTTTCCAATAGCTTTATTTTCTGACCTAAAAGTAATTCTAATTATTAAAAAGAAACAGAAAAACATTTTGTTTTAATCAATTTTCAATTTTGGATTCCACATGAGGACCAAACAATTCAACTTTTGTGTCAAACTTCGGAAGTTCTTTTCATGATTTGATAATATACATATAATAAATCAGCTAATCAGTGTATACTAGATGTTAATTTTTTTTAATTAAAATTTATGTACTACTTACAATTAAAGTAGAATTGATTTCCTACAGTTTCGAACAATAAAACTTGTTCATCATCAGGGAAACATTAGGAGATAAAACTAACACGTTACACAGTTCACATAATCACACAGTTCATATATTATCTGTTCATGATTTGATTCCATTGTCGATGCCCCCATCCTTAATTAATATTATTTCAGAAAATAATTAATTATTAATTTAATTATTTTTCATAAAAAAGTATTAAACACATTTTAAAAAGCAATTCAAATAATTATTTGAGGTGTAGAACCTCAAGTGGTATCATTTTGAGCTGAAATTTGGGGACAATTTGTTCCATAGGCTGTTCCAAACCATATAATGAATTAGGCAATGTGAATTTCGCTAAAACTTTTTCCGCTCCACGCTAATATAAATGTCCTTGAATATTTTATAATAATATGTCTTTCTTTTACTTTCGGAGTGCATAAATGGTGAAATGGATGTTAAAATTTTACATATCTTAAGGCATCTTTTCAAACTGAGCTTTAAAATAATCTTTGCAAACATTTACAAAATTCTTTTAGTTGGAGGCTATGAGTAGTGTTAAATTCTGACACTTTTTTCCGAGATGGATTGCTGTGGCTTCGGGCGGGGGGGGGGGGGCATTATAGAGTTCCGGAGAGAATTATATTTTTTGACCATTGAAGACAAAATATCAAACCTTCTGGGGGGGGTTAGGACAGAATCCCCCCCCCCCCGGACTACCTTCAGAATTCAGCATTAGCTATGAATAGGATACTGCCCCCTCTCAGGATGAGGACATTTTATAACTGATTCAAATATTTTACAGCTATCCTAAATTCCAAACTGGTAACCTTCTACCACATACTTTTATTCATTTTCTTTCGCAAATACATGAAATTGGGGAATATTTTTATTCAGAAAATTTGTTTTCTTTAACAGACGGAAGATATCTTGCAATTTAAAGAAAAATAATACGTGTTGCCACGCAGCAAGTTATAAAAAGTAAAAATAAATAAATAAATAAATGAGAAATATTTCATTGTACTTATGTCACCAGCATGTAATTTCTGGCCAAACAAATCCGAACTTTAATAAAGTACATCCCACTGTATAAACTTTTTAAATTTTCACATCACTCATAAAAGTATCCATGGTTACCATGATAAAAATGGCATTTTAAATATGAAAACAGCTTCATGACTTAAGTATTATAAATTCATAAATTTATGAAAGAAGAAACGGAAAAGAAATAGAGAAAACTCATTATAGACTAAGTCAAGTGTAATTGCATTTAGATCCTTTTTACCGTTTTACATTTATTAAACGGAAAAGAAAATGCATGCCTAGCGCATAATTCATAGTGCATTTTCTGAATTTATGGACATGTGAATTAAACTGCTTAATATTTTCTCCTCAAAACGTTTTCTTTATATAACGTTTTGTTTACAGAGTATATTTTTAAGATTCTGCTTCATCTAAAAGAAAAAGAAAAAACATTGTAAAATCCTACGCAAATTGAAATTTGTTGAGTTTTATTTTACTAATAGCTATATCGAGCAAAGTAACGTTTTCCCAACAATTTTTGTATGTTCAGACAAAAGTTTTTGATTTTACAATGAAAACATTGAAAATAGTAAACATAGAAAAGAAAGGTATATTTAAATAACAAACAGCAATTAATGAAATACCTGTGAGTTTCACTCTTTAAAAAAAAAAAAAAAAAAATCAGTTTTTGGAATTGAGCAGATTCGTTTTATAAATTTTAAGAACAGATTCTAAACAAATATTTGGCGATGGTTGAAACAAAGTTTGGTGCAAAAGGATGCTGGTCACTCAACATAGGAATTCTTCTCTGGAATGTTAAGTCTAGGGTCATTTGAGACATTTTTATATTTAAAACTAGAAGACAGCCCGTCAAAATGACGTGTTTGCATTTTTAAAAGGATGATAAAAAAATTACAACTGTGGTCAATCAGCCACTGTAGGCTTAAACAATTTAAAAATACAGCGATTAAACACGCAGAAAAAAATCTTTATAAAAAAAAGGAAAATTTAACAGAAATTTGCATTTAAAACTATAACAAAACTGTCTGGTGGATGGGGGGGGGGGGGGGTTGTAATGAACAAATCGTAAATACATAAATTTTAAAAGAATAAAGTAACGCAAAAAATCAATTATAAAAGATTATATTGTGAAACTACAGCCAAAAAATATATACAAATACTGAGAGAAAATAATAAAAATAGCTAAAATGTATAAAAAAGTTTCCTATTTTGGACTATTTTTTAGCTAATACTTAACAAAAACACTCTATAAGATCGGAAACAAATGAAAACAATAAAGAGTAAACAGCGCGTGTTCGAGAGACACACGCGCTGCGCGCGCGAGCTCAGGGATTTTTTGCTTCCAAGTACTAAATCCGCTGTAATATTCACTCCATGTACCTGTCTCCTGAACACGCGCGCTCAGCGCGCATAATTCCCGAACGCACCCAATCATTCCTGAGTCGTGATGTTACAATGGAGTCATTCTAAAGATTCATTCACGGAATTTGTCATTCTTAAATGGCAACAGTAATAACTTGTTTACATTGTTTGTTCTTTTTCGTAATTGCTGGTTGTTTTATTTAGAACTTAAACATTATAATTAAATAGTTTTTGTAGGTTTTTAAGAAAATGCGTAATGAATAAATCTTTTACATGTATATTTTCATAAATTGAACAATTAGAATATTTGTGAACGGCTCGGAATAGTTAAGCCTAACGTGGACGCAATTGCAATAAGTTTCTTTTTCTCGTGGATGGGTTGACCCCGGAATCGTCGTACACGGAGGGGTTTTATATATATAATATCTCTACGGGAAATTGATATTTTTAACTTCTTCTTTCTGCGTGCTCTCCTTAAAAGACATGTCTGTTTTTTTTCTTTTATTTATTTTTTTCTTCAAAATATCTCTAAAAGCTACACAACTTATTTTTTGCGATGGGTTAAAATTTTACTCCCAGTTTTTCAGTTTTTAAAACATAAAAATTATAAATTGAGCAATAATTTTCGCAATATTTTGAGAACTAAAAAAAAAAAAAAAAAAAAAAAAAAAAAAAGAAAGAAAAAGAAATATCCATTAAGAAGGCAGCACTGAAAGGAAAAATTAAAAACATTAATTTTTCTCAGAAGATATTTTGAATGTAAGAATGCATCAAACGCCCATAAACAAAACATTATGGAAAGGAATTTGGCAGCAGCCTTAAGGTTGTATTTAGATTCAAACTGCCTATTTTCCGATTTATTTTTAAACTCATTATTGCTCTCAAATACACCAAACTTTCAAAATCTCTTATTTGGAAAGTGCACAAGGTGCCGTAAAGGTCAATTCTTTGATAAGTGCACAAAACATTGCAAATAAAGCAATCAAAAACGACATTTCGAACCGATTTTTCCCAAGCGGGAGATTTGAGAACGAAAAAAGGGGTCATACTGAGAAGATAATTGTTTATAACTCAAATTCTAATGAATTGAGCGTAAAAAAACATCACTCGGCACCTCATACGTCCCTTCAAGAATCCTCTCAGCAAATTTCATGTTTCTACGTTTAAAAATGTGTCTGAAATTGTATCGGAAAATTTCGAGCTGTTGAAGATGGAAAAGCGTTTTTTCGAATACACCCTTAAGAAGCTGCATGCTATGGTTCTGACTATTGGCAGCAAAAACAGTTGGTTCAACCCATCAGAAAAAAAATTAACAGTATACGATAAATTTATAATATGATAAAATTACGGCCGTTAATTCTAATGACAGTTTCCTAAATAAAAAATGTTCATTGTGACATGTATTATCAATTATAACAATCTTTGAGGCTATACCTTTATACAGTATGATTCTATAAAGATTGTATCGATTCAAGAAATTGTAACGCACACATCAACAAACAATTTTTATATGGAAAGCAAAAATCACAATACGTTTATTATTCCGAAAATACAATGTGTTTCAGATGATTTTTATTCTTAATTAGCAGTAATTAAAATGTTTTTTTTTTTTTTTTTTTTTTTTTTTTACGATGTTTGGAATATACCTCACTTTAAGGCTGTTCTCAACTGCTCTGCTCAACAAGCGCTAAACGTTTTGACTCATTTACAAATTTTAAAGGAAAGACATAAAATTCGTCGGTTAAGAAATTAAATTCGTGTAAAAGATGCTGCTCTTGAAAAAATGTGTTAGTCACGTGATCGGTTTCGCTTATAACTCGATAGCTAATTCATTGATCACAAAATGAAAACACAGTTGATACCAAATCACTTCCATAGTTAAACCATAGTTAGATTTGGTACATCAAAAATTTATCATGCCCACTATTGGAACTTAGAGGAAGGTAACTTTTTTTAGTTTTAATTTTTTCCTAAGAATATATTTTGAAACTTTGAAATTTTATCGAAAAAATTTTAACTGATTTTCAAAATTGAATTTGAGACTCGCGACCTGCAGGTTTTCTAGAGAAATTATTTTACGTAACCATCCAAACTTCTATGTATGATTTAATTACGGTAGACTCCCTCAAATCCGCACAGCTTGGGACAAAAGGTTGTGTGGATTTCTGGTCATTGCTTTGTTTACAATTTTTAAACAGTAACAGGGACTATAATGGATGGTTACAATGCAAAAAAATATTAAAATAAGTAATAAACTAATAAAATTTTAGATATTTTTAAAATATTAAAAGCAAAGGTCAAATTAATAATCAATAATGCATGATTAAATACTCATTATAAAAGATTACATGTATTTTTCCTAAATTATTCAATGAAACTTGCCTCTAAAAGAAAATATTACTAATTCACATCAAAATTATAAAATAAGGAAGTTTTTTTTTTTTTCAGGTGTAGCCAGGCTTAATAACAAAAAATGCTTGATTAATACATAAATATATTTTGTAAGAAAATTATGATTATGTAGTAATATCAGCAATATCCTAATTTTTTTCAAATTTGTTTTTTCTTTTTTTATGAAAAAACATGATTTTAGTAATATTAACAAAATTAAAAATTAAAATATATATGGAATTGATATAAAACTAAAAAATCCAAATTTAGTTTTTTATATCTCAACTGAATGTTTCATTGTTTACATCAGTAAATTATGTGTTGATTTGAGGGTTGCGGATTTTAGGGAGTCTACTGTATTGTGTATATTCAGTTCTAGAACTGTAAAAAAAAAAAAAAAAAAAAAAAAAAAAAAAAAAAAAAAAAAAAAAGAAGTATAACTTTAGTACTTTCACACTAAATTCAAAATTCATGAATATGTTAATAAAAATTAAATAGATGTGTTTAAGTGGCTCAATACCGGGGTGTTTACCCTATTACTTTATTGTAGTAAATATTTTTGTTTATCTTTCTTACTTTAAAAATGTATTATATTTTTAATTCTTGTTTAATCCTTTTCCTGCTATCGTCAATTTATTTGAGAGTTGGTGACCGTAGCTTTCAGTCTATAGAGCCTTTAATATTTCAAATAATTGTACTTGGTACTGTCGCAAATTTATCATTAGTTGTTACATACTTTATAATTCCAGCTATGTAGACTTGCATAGGAAAAGATAATTAGAACCACACAATTTATTATAAAACGTCTAATTAAAATTTCATAAGTGTGAAATAATTATTTAAAAGTAAGTTATTGATTAATATATTTAATTTTTAATGGATATTTTAAAGTCAATAATGGTTATTTTAGTAACTATAATTTTCATTTTTTTAGTCTAACCCCCTCCCCCCCTAAGTATCAGTGCAAGGAGCCCGTGAGCGTCTGTTTCCAGGGCCCCAAATTTGTAGATTTGTCCCTGTCCATACTTTAATCTATCTCTCTTCAAAAGAGCTAAATTATGTGTTATATTGATTTTTAACAAATTGACATATTTTTCTTGAATTGTATAAGATAAGCTATAGCACAGAAGCATTTTTTTTTTTTTCAAAATGAGTAATTTTTCCCTTTTCTGCTTTCCTTTACTTTCAAATGTTAGATTGGGTACCAAGCCCATTCCTTAATCTGTCTCACTTCAAAAGAGCTAAATTATGTATTATACTGATTTCTAACAAATTGATATATAATTTCTTGAAAATTATAAGATAAACTCACACATGAATACTTTTTTCGGAACGAATACCGTTTTATTTATTTTTTTTATTTATTTTTTTTTTTTTTTCGTTCCTTTACTTTCAAGAATCATATTGAACAAGTTCATTCCATGCTTTAATCTGTCTCTATTCAAAAACGATAAATTATATATTATATTGATTTCTATCAAACTGATATATTATTTCTTGAAAAAATATAAGATAAACTCACACATGAGTACTTTTTTCCGAACGAATGCCTTTTTCTTTTTCCGTTCCTTTACTTTCACGTGTTACATTGAATAAATTCAGTCCTTGCTGTAATATGTCTCTATTCAAAAGTGATAAATTATATATCTATATTATAAAGGCCAAACGTCTCTGTGTGTAACGCATACGTCATTTTGCGAATGGCAACACTTTCTTATGCAATTTCAGTTTTGCATTTTTCGTTACTGCAAATTTTGTAGTTCTAAACATCGCATACTTCCGATTTTTACTCCGTCGTATAGAAAAAAAATGTACTTTTAAATGCAATTTGTTTGAAAACTCTATCTCAATTTGTTTCTGAGATATTAATTTTTTCTAATTTTCTAATTGTGGCAACAGAATCATTCCATTTTCTCTTGAAATTGAAAAAAAAAATGCGTGTACTTTGCAAAAAATATCGTCTGTTATAAAATTCCATGATTTCGGTTTTATTTCGTTTTCATTCATCAGTTAAATAACTTTAAGTTTTGAGTTAAAATGATTTTAAAATGATCAAATTAAAATGCCATTTTTTTTAAGCATGGTGAATACGGATATGAGAAGAATGTGTGTAAATTTTGAGAAGACGAAAAATATGACGGGTCGTAATTTCGCGTGAAATTCTATGATTGTGTCAATTTGGAATAAATTTCATTTTTTCATTCACATTTATAACAAACATAACAATCTCAATTGATAAATTCAATATAATAGTTGATCTATATTATATTTTACTGATTTTATATGTAATTAAAGTTTAATTTTAAAAATTTGGACAACTGAGTTTTATAGTATTTTGTTAATCTTAGCTTAAAATAACATTTGTTTTAGAGTTTGACTGATCAATATAAGAGGCATTTTTTATAATATTTGATTGAGAGGTAGACTGATCAATATAAGATGCATTTTTTACTGTAAGTAATTTTGTAGATTTATTATAAGTCAATGAAGCAGTTCCTTCAGAAACATTTTCTTTCGTCGAATTTCGACGGGTTCCACCTCGTTATATTAATTTCCAGCACACTGTTACAGTGTCTCACAAAAGTGATGGGACATTTGTGCTTTATAAAAAGAAACTGCAATAAAATAAATAAATAAACATGTGCAAAAATTTTTTGGGTGTGTTTCATATTTAAAGTTAGTAACAATTATTACATAACATACATTTTGTCAAAATATTAAAATATTAATTTAGTAAAAATACAATTGTTCAGAACGGAGCAAAAAATGGCTCACATAAGTGATGGGACACTTACTTTTCCATCAAATATTTATCCAAAAATTTTACTTTTTAAAAGGTTCTAATATTTTGTTGGATTTCCTTTTACTTTTAAAACATGATTTAATCTTTTTGGAATGGATTCGACTAATTTTTTTGTTATTTCTGGAGTGATTTTACCCCATTCTTCTTGAAGCACCGATTTTAGTTGTTGTTTTGAAGAAATGGTGTGTTTGCGAATTCTTGATTCCAATTCTTGCCAAATATTCTCTATGGGATTTAAGTCTGGAGATTGTGGTGGTGTTTTAATTATTTCAGGACAGTTATATAGCAGCCAGAGTCTAACGTTCAGAGCAGTGTGCATGCGGTCATTGTCCTGGTAGAATTTAAAATCGTTATGAAAGTTCAATTTTCGTGCTGAAGATTTCAAATTTTGCTTTAAAATATCAATATACTTGTACTGATCCATTATACTGTCAATAAAAACAAGATTACCAACTCCAGCGGACGACATACACCCCCATACCATAACTCCTCCTCCACCATGTTTTACTGTTGGTACCAAGTTCTGTTTGCGAAATTCTTCCCTGGGTTTTCTCCACACCAAGATTCTACCATCAGAACCAAATATGTTAAATTTACTCTCATCAGCAAATATAACTTTATTCCAGTAATCAGAATTCTTATTTATGTTGGATTTTGCGAAAGCTAGTCTGAGTTTTCTATTCTTTTCACTTACGAAGAATTTTCTCCTGGCTACTCTACCGTGATATTCAGCAGATCGAATTATCCTTCTAATAGTCTCAGGATTAACAATTATTCCATATAATGCTTGTAAATCAGCAGCAACTTTTAAAGCACTATTTCTTGGATTTATTTTTAATATTTCGAACGATAATTCGCTTTATTCCATTAGATTTGATGGTCGGCCAGGTCTTCTTTTATCCTGAATCATATGATTCTTTTTATATCGTTTAAAGATAATAAAAACTTTGAACGACTCAAGTTAATTGTTTCAGCAGTTTTTCTAATAGATTTTCCACGTTCAATATGCAAATTAATAACTAATTTTCGAATTTCAGGCGAAGTTTCTTTTCGTTTAGCATTCATGGCTACACAGAGCTAAAAAACACAAAAATTCCAAAACAAACTGGAGAGAAATACTGCAGACGATTTTATAAATTACTGCCAATTGCTTTTAAGTAAAAATAAAACCCCAAAAAATATTTTTATTGCTTATTTCAGACGATTTTTGTTGCATATATAATGGTGTCCCATCACTTATGTGAGCTATTTTTTGCTCCGTTCTAAACATTTGTATTTTTATTAAATTAATATTTTAATATTTTGACAAAATGTATGTTATGTAATAATCTTTACTAAATTTAAGTATGAAACATACCCACAAAAAAATGTGTACATGTTTTTTTAATTTATTTGATTAGTTTCCTTTTGTAAAGCACAAGTGTCCCATCACTTATGTGAGACACTGTATATTAATTATTGCAAGTGCTATCTTAGTTTTAAGGTCTTACATAAGGATTATTTTCGGATTTTGTAGTAGATGATTTTCCCTTTTTATATTCCTTTACTTTCAAGTTTTGCACAGAGTAAGCGTATTATGATAATTTTATTACTATTCAAGTAATTTGTAATTTTACTTAGCTGTTTGTTTTCAATAATGTATGAAATAAAAAGCAAAACTCAACATTTTTAATTTATTTGCCGTAATCTTTACATCTTTAGAATAACATAAATTAACTTGATAAAAATCTTCTATGTGCAAAGAAATATTGATTATTAATAAAATCCCCATCATATTCTTCATTTCAACATAAATCAAGCTAATTGAAAATGCCTATTCACACTGTCCATTGCCGCAAACCAAACATTGCAAAGTGACAACTGCTACCCCCAACCCTAACATCCGTCTAATAGATTATTAGAATTAGAAGGCCGTAATGTTATCTCATTTGGAGCAAATTATAAATCTACACTGACCTGACTTACCTCATAACTTTATCATACGCTCAATTAAACTTCGAAAATAGAATGCATACGAGCATATAAAACTTGGAGGGGAAATAAGGCGCCGACAAACGCTGCGCATCATAAATCGCTCCAGGAAATTTCAGAGATATGCATCTTGCTTGCACTACATCATTGCGCTTTATCAATTTATATTAGTTTATCAGTAGATTTCAAACTGCTAATTATTTTCTAAGTCATTTAGAATAATGCTGTTTCGGTTTATTATTATTTTAATCTTTGATAGATTAAACTGATAAGGTATTTTATTCATACACGATGGTTAAAAAAATATTGAACAAACTTTGAGAGGTGCTTGTATCAAGGTTCATACCGAGTACCATTACTTTTCAGATGAAATAACTGTATATTTTAATAAAAATAGTAAACTCAGTTCAAACACACTAAAATTTGCATTATTTAAGGGGTCAGGTACCTTTCGAACTAACAAAATACGTGAAAAAGTGACCTCTGTAAGAACTGCAGTCACTCTATATCTAATTGACTTTTGACTATAAAATTGAAAACACATATTAAGAAGGATTTATTTTATTAGTTAAAGTTGTTAAAAAAATTATACATGCATGCAATGTTTTTTAATTATTTTTAAAGATTATACAATTTTTACGGAAGAAAAATCTTGCATGCCTTGCGCGCACGATTTTTCAAATTTGAATAGCTAAAACAAACCAAGATTTTTTTTCTGAGTAGAGAAATAATGTGTTTTCGAAATGACCTACGATGAAAAAAATAAAACTTATAGTTCCCGAGAAAAAAAAAATTTTAAAGAAATTCGAAATATCGAGATTTTTTTTACAAAAAAGTAGTCGTAAATTCTAAACTTCTAATTTGAGGAACATAATAGTAGGTCATTTTGTGCATCTGTACGTTTAACATATTCAGCGAAAATTTTGTTAAATTCTACGCAACCGTTTTTGAGAAATCGTGCGCGCAATGAACAAAATCGCTGTTTTGAGAAAATTGACGTCAAAGTTTAAATTTACCATTGGTCGTATAGGAAAAGCGCAAAGTTTTTTAGACATAACTCTTATGCGAATTTTTGAATGCGGTTTGTTTTTAAATGTTTCTAAAGAATCACATTTAATTATAAGCTATTTTTTAAAAAATCGTTTTTTGGGTTCTTTAAAAGGTACCTGACCCCTTAACCCATTGTTGGCACTCGGATAATAAAACATATTCACCAAGAACTACATAAAGGGCAACAGAATGCAAACGACCAGACGAGCTTATGTGTGACGAGGATTATGAAAATTTAGCCATACGTTCTGGATAAAACACAAGCCATCTAGCAGAGCATTGAAAACGTGATGGCATAATACACATACCCGCAATTTGACTAAATGATACTTGCTTATGGTGAATATAAAAAAAAAGAAAGAAAATGGTTGCGAGGGTTTATTCAGGATGTTTCCCTAGGGATCGACTTCCGACATATGAAACTATAACTTTTGCATTGCACCGTCTTCGAGAGGCCGTATCTGTTACTTCACGACCCAGAACAAGTAGACAAGCAAGATGTAATGTTCAACTGACACCGGAATAGGTGCTGGAATTTTCCGCAATAGAGCACGGCGCCAATAACCGAGGTATGACGATACATGTGTCAGCATGTCTGGCATTTGATACATGCATACGGTGGGCATACATACCATCCGATACTAGTGCAAACATTGATGCTTTTGCTGAATGACTACGGATGAAGATTTGATTATTGCAATTTCCTTCTCAACACCTTAGGGGAAAAACCGTTTTACTTGGTGATATTCTGTAGGCAGATGAGTCAACGTTCACACAAGCTGGCATAATGAACCTACACAATGAGCATTACTGGTCTCTAAGAAACCCCCCACATTCCCTACACAGCACAACACCAGATATGCTTGTCGACCAACGTATGGTGCGGTATATAGGAGAATTCAGATTGTTGATCCATCTTCTATGATGGGACTTTAAAGGTGTATTTCGATTCAAACTGCTTATTTTCCGATTTATTTTTGAATGCACTATGGCTCCCAAACGCATCGAACTTGCAGATTCTCTTATTTAGAAAGTACACAAGGTGCCGTGATTGTCAATTCTTTGATAAATGTAAAAACTATTGTGAAAAAAGCGATCAAAAACGGCATTTTGAACAGATTTTTCCGTAGCGAGAGATCTGTGAACGAAAATAAGGGTCATGCCGAGAAGGTAAATGTTTATAAATGAAATTCAAATGAATTGAGCGTAAAAAAACATCACACAGCACCTCATACGTCCCTTCAAGAATCCCCTTAGCAAGTTTTATGTTTCTGCTTTTAAAAATGTGTCGGAAATTGTGTCGGAAAATTTCGAGCTGTTGAAGGTGAAAAAGCGTTTTTTCGAATACACCCTTAATGGACAATGTTACCTGCAGATGCTAGAAAACACTGTTCGTGACTGGTATGAAGAGCTGCTTTTCCGAAATACATGCCTGGAGGGGTTTCAACATGATGGGATCCCACCGCATAAAGCATCAAATATACATGCGTATCTAACCCCCGAATTTAGTCAACATAGCATTGGGTATCGTGGTCCGGTAGATTGACCACCACGTTCATCGGACTTGACTCTCATGGACTTCTACCTCTGGAGGAACATCACGACACAAGTCCATTTGACTAAACCTACATCTCTTATTGATCTGTAGAAGTGAATCATCCTTGTTTGTCGCACAGTTACATCTGCTATATTCCAACGTGTCAGGACACAGTATTGTCACACATTGAATTGTGCATTGCCCCCATTGGAGAACACTTTGAGCAATACCTCTAGTAGATTCCAACTTTTAAGGGTGTATTTCGATTCAAACTGCTTGTTTTCCGATTTATTTTTGAATTCACTTTTGCTCTCAAACACATGAAACTCGGAGATTCTCTTATTTAGAAAGTGCACAAGGTGCCGTAAAGGTCAATTCTTTGATAAGTGTACAAAATATTGCAAAAAAAGCAATCAAAAATGGCCATTTGAACCGATTTTTCCGAAGTGGGAGATAGATAAGGGAACGAAAAAAAGGATCTTCCAGAGAAGTCAATTGCTTATAAATCAAATTCTAATGAATTGAGCGTAAAGAGACTTTACTCGGCACCTCATACGTCCCTTCAAGAATCCCCTCAGCAAATTTCATAATTCTACTTTTAAAAATGTGTCTGAAATTGTATCGGAAAATTTCGAGCTGCTGAAGGTGGAAAAGCGTTTTATCGAATACACTCTTAATGCATTAATTTTTACAGTATACAGACATTTTTCTCATATGGTCATAAATTGATATTTATTTTTCAGTTTAATTTCTATATTTAATCCTTCGCTTTGTATACGGGCATTAAAAGTCAATTAAAATAATAGCTGAAATAACCTCCTTTGGTGAAAAGGACAAAATTTGGTGATATCGGCTAAAGGTAGTTTCGCCAGAAAGAACATTGCAGCCTGATTTTGATCTTTAATTACTTTAATTCATTTTTTAACTGATCTCACAATGAAAGACAAAATCATATGCAAAAATCTCAAACATTAAGATTTAATAACTCAATTTTCAACTCAGATGTGAAACTTTTTATGTTATATTTGTTATGATATGTGTAAACTAAATATAACTATTGAGATTGGAGGACAGTACAAAAAGGTAGATATCGTAATTTTTATAAAATTGATTTTTGGATATGAACAATGCCACAACATGATTATTTACCTCATTTAAAACGTTTTTATAACTGGAACTATATGTCTGCGACGAACGGTTGAAAAATTACAGATCGGCGATAGATCATATATTGCACCCTGTATATATTAAATAAAGTACATTTTTGCACAGTAACATTGTTAAAATTGAGCCCTTTGGATATACTCTCAAGAAGTTAATTTACTCAGAATAGTTTCAGGACAAATTCATTTAAATTTGAAAACGTGTGACCTTTTTTTTTTTTTTTCCTTTTTTTAAGATTTTTTTTTTTTTTTTTTTTTTTTTTTTTTTTTTCAAAAATGATTCAACATACGCTCAATTCCTTAAGCTCAATTTTTGCCGAATTTCCTCAAAGTTTGACAGGAATTTAAAAAAAAAAATAAATAAATTTAAATAATGTTACTAAAACAAACTGGCTAGCTTGGTTCGCAAAGTCTATGACTTCTGTCCGAAATAAGTTGAAATCTCTATAAATGGAATTACGATGATGTTTTTAATAATAATTGTTGTTATAAATAAGAACTCTTCATGTTAAATATTTCTTAATATTCCATTTACTTGTAAACTTGGAAGTTTTAAATCAACAATAAATATTTATTTTCGAGTCAAAATTACTTGAGGTAAAAAGCAAGTTGATGCATTATAAAATATTTTTAAATCTTTATTTATTTTTATTTATTTTGGTACGATGCAATTGTCTTTGCCTACAAAAGTAAAACCCATACGTGTGATTGGTTTATTTGGATGAAACATCTGAAAACGCATTTTTGCGCTAAAAGTACAATCGCTATTTTTCAATTTTGTGAAAAATTGTTTCAACTTCAAAAATGGAAATCGAGTGTCAAATTAAAAGATTAATTGAACAACTAAAGGGAAATTTATTGCAACTCAGATAATGAATATTCCATAAAAAATTTTAGTTACGGAAGCAACAGTACCTTTGTCGATCACCAGAATCTTCAAACTATTTCCCTCCAGAATAAACTTTTAAGGTCATAGAGTGTAAGCTAAGTAACAAACCTCTAAAAGTTTTGTTTCCCCGCGAGTGTGATTTGTAGCCATTATTTCCTTGAAAACCAAAGGAGCCTCAGTAACCCTCCGCGCACGATTTAGCACCTAACTTATCACCTATCCTTTTCTAAAACTTCGAACTCTTTTCTTTACGCGCCTTATGAACGCGCCTAATTGCCAACAAGAGGACGGATGCGTTATCCGGTCCAAGGAAAAATTTTCACATACTTCAAAAAGCATTAAACGTCAAAGAGATAAGAAGGTCCAATATATGTTTAGTTCCGGATAAATTTTGGCTTAAACAAGCGAAGATAATTTTTAAAGCAACCTTTCTTCCTTTGATCTTCCCTTCTATAACCCTTTCGGGTCTGATTTTTTTTTCCAACTTTTAGAAAGAACTAGTTTTATTTTAACCCTTTATAGTACACGTTTTTTTATCATCGAGTATTATTTTGTCATAAAAATTGCTTAGTTGCTTTCTACACATAGAAATGATAGTATATGGCTATACCTTTCTAATTATAACTTCATTTATATTTTGACATTTTGTAATAACAATAATAGTAAAAAAAATTATTAAATTTCTTTGCACCATTGGCGATTTCTTTATTTTAAACATATATTTTACTCTTTAAATTTAAAATATAGGTTACTTTTCTGAATGAATCATGAGCGATAAAACGATAAAAAGTTAGAAAGTTGCAATATCTTCTCAAATGCTGTTATAATATGATTTTTTCCAAACGTATTCAAAAACTCCTCTTTACCCTATTATTCTATAAATATAGATTGAATGGTACACAAAGAAGTAAATTCGTTAGATTTCTGACAATGAGTTAATTTTTTAAATATCAGTAAATCCATTTGGATAAGTACGTTTAAGGTTATTAAAATCAGAGTAATTTTGTTTTCAAAATGGAAAAAAAAATTCGGACCCGAAATGGTTGTGAGGGAGTGTCCCTTTGTAATAAAGGCACTCTAGTATTTTAAGTGAGATCGTGACGTCAGTGTTCTAACATGTGTGGCGCAAAAGCGACATCTATCCTTTATGCAACTTTAACTTTCCGGAGTGTGTGTGGCGCCCTGGAGTCTACAGTTAATTGCGGTTATCAATTTTATGCAAATTTATAACTACGTCTTCAGTTTGCAATGTATAAAAGCTGTGAGTTGGAATGTGAGGTGTGTTGTGTGGCGAGAGGAGCCTCCAGGAAAGGATAGCTTGTGTTGTGAGGCTAGGAGAGCCAGCAAAGTCGTGTGGCGAATCGAGATAGCATATGTTGGCGAGGTGAGCTGGGATTGCCTAACAAGGAAGGTCTCCATACGGGCATACTCAGAAAAATCTGAAAAAATTACAGAATGTTCTTCTCATATAGTTATACATGTTTATAAAAAACATTTCGGCGGAATCTCCTTATAACGTCCGTAAAAAAATAATAAAAATTTCGTTTATTTGGCGACTTATCTCCGGTTGGCGAAAAAACGAAATTTTGAAAAATACGCTTTTACGCTTCGAATACTTTTTAAAGAAAAAACTTTCTATGTTCAATTTATTTAAATAAGTTTAGTTTAAGTAATTTTAGTTTTGCATTTTTACTTTACTTTAAGTGTAATTTTGTCACATACGTTTATACGTACTTAAACAAAATGAAATTAATATATTTTATCATTTAAAACACAATTTAAATTGTTTAAAATTGTTCCAAATTGAAAAATACACTGTTAAAAATCTGCTGCATTTTGTTGCAACGCATTCCCTTGCTTGCATAGAAAACGGTTACTTGGCCGTGAAATGGAGCTTTCTCATTGGTTGGAATAGAGATATTATATACAAGCGGAGGAGTGCGTTGCAACAAAATGCAGCAGATTTTTAACAGTGTATGACACGGCCAATTCACGGTGCTATGGAGCATTCTCATTGGTCAGAAGAAAGATATTCTTTAAAAGTAGTGGAGTGACGTTGCAGTAAATGCTGCAGATTTTTAACAGTGAAGTCAATTGAAATCAATTTTCAGATTCGTTAAAATCGTCTGCTTTTGGCGAGGAAATGCACTGTACGCCAAATCCCGCGTCGCTTTCAGCTTTTCACGCCAATTATTCCAAACTATTTTATTTTTTTACATATGTAATAATGTAATTCCGCCGCTAATTTTTACTGATCCTTTATTACCTACATGAGTAGTTTAATTCGTATTTTTTTCAAAAAATTCTGAGTATGCCCCCAATGGAGACCTTCCTTGTAAGAGTTGAAGGTAGAGGAGTCTCTGCAATCAAATCGGTTAAGAGTTAACTTGCACTTTGAGTATTTGAAAATAAAAGATTTTGTGCAGCCACGGGCTGTTTTCTTATAGATTAAAGTAGCATTAAGCCGCGACCTTAAAGAAGAGCCGGGGTGAGTGCTCTGAGCTGGACTTAGCCGTGGATGTGGGTATGAGTTATAGTTTAATCTCATAATATTGTGTTTAGTTACTAGAAATATTGAACTTTAGCTCCACTTCCCATTTCCCAGAGACATTAAATAAAGTGTTGGATTTTAACTTTACTTAAAAAATGTTCTCATTTGACCAACATATCACCGGCGGCATACCCAGCCACGTCACATGGTTACTAAAATTAACACTAGCTATCCTGATAGATTGATTAGAGTTTAACAAATATTTCTTTTGTTGGAACATAACGAATGTTATTGTTTTGCGTGCTATTCAATTCATCTTCATTTGACAATAGGCTGTTAAGGCGTTTTAAATTGGACTTGTATGTGGGAATTCCATGAGAGCGAGTCTCAAATCTCTTCCCAGGCAATAATTGTCAATATATTTTATGGGGGGTGTTATTGCCCATTTTATGCGAGGCCCAGATGTGAAAAGTATTTTCCCAAGTGCCCCTTGTTAAAAAAATAAAATAAAGAGATAGACAGGATGGGGATGTTTTTACGATCGTAGGAATCAGTTACACTCTGCGACAGTGGGCAATAAATATTGGGTTCGGACATAAAGATAAGAAGGCGTAGATGTTTATATCAGAAAACACCTGCTAAGTGACGATGCGTGGGGTCGTTGAGAATGGTGAGTCAGGCAGGGCAGCGATGCTCTTTGCAGCAGGGTCGTAGGTCATAGGGGTTCTTGGGCCTATCAGGAGGTTTTAAGTTTTTGTTTAATTTTTAAGTAGATCACGATTGGTAGGAGATATTTTGGAGGGATGGTTCTTTAAAAAAAAAATAATAAAAATAAATAAATAATAAAAAAAAAATGATTGAAAAAAATAGAGGGAAAAAGTTTAGTTGGAGATTTTTTTCACTGAGAGGCGGTTGAACATATGCCCCCGATGAAGTTGCTTTTGGGGCCGATAAAAAAGTAATCTCTCTAGCAGAAGCGGCAAGGAGGGCGGCTTACGACTGGTATTGGAGAGGAAAGCCTGGGTCCGCTGCGAAGTGCCGAGGGCGTACGGGCGTGCAGCAGTTGCCGATGGAATTCAGCGAGCCTGCTTAGTGAAAGGTGGCCTGCTTGGAGTAGGGGATTAATTGACCATTATCGCGCCGTGAGACCTAATTTTGGAGAGCCGTGCCGAGACATGTCATCACACAGGGCGCGTGAGCGTCAACATCCCGAGGAGGAGGGCTGAGAGACCTAGTCTTGGAGTGCCGAATCAAGGCTTGCCATCCATATCGCGAGTGTATGGATACTACGTAGGCGTGTGATGAAAAATCCTGTATCGGGGAGTCCCATCTATGTATGCCGTCAGCCTGGGCGCGCGAGACCGCTGTATGGTTAATACACCGACCCTTCTTAAAAGCCAAAAAGGTATATTGTTTTTGCGAGAGGAGTAACACCATTGAAACGGATGCTGGTGAGTCATCATAAGATTGTTTCTTTTATTTTGCTTAAATATTTGGTAACTCTTGCTAGAAGTGTATAAATGATAGAAAAAAAATAACAATGATAATGTACATACGAACCGTAGATATGATTAATCTGATATAAATTCAGGAATAGTGAATTTTACTTTAAAATGTTGATGCTTGTTATGATAGTCATCATAAGATTGTTTCTTTTATTTTGCTTAAATATTTGGTAACTCTTGCTAGAAGTGTATAAATGATAGAAAAAAAATAATAATGATAATGTACATACGAACCGTAGATATGATTAATCTGATATAAATTCAGGAATAGTGAATTTTACTTTAAAATGTTGATGCTTGTTATGATAGTCATCATAAGATTGTTTCTTTTATTTTGCTTAAATATTTGGTAACTCTTGCTAGAAGTGTATAAATGATAAAAAAAAATAATAATGATAATGTACATACGAACCGTAGATATGATTAATCTGATATAAATTCAGAAATAGTGAATTTTACTTTAAAATGTTGATGCTTGTTATGATGTTACATATGTAAAATAGTCAGGATAAACCATTGATTTTAATATTAAGTCATGTAATATATAAATTTTATATGATGAATGACTTAATTTTTGTATTGTGAAATAAATAATCCTTAATTAACTAAAACTCTATGGATTTCTGTAGCATAATTGGATTGAGTCGAGCATCGAGTTTGCTCTAAGGTTAATTGGAACGTTAATATATGTATATAACACAACGCAAAGAATTCTTGTGACGAGTGAGGATGACATTAATTTCCACTAACATCATGGTTGCTTCATAGGATTCTGACCATTGACAACTCTAGTAATTGGCTCAGGATTCATTGAAGTATAGTGAGTTTCTCTTGTTACGTTGTTTGTGAGATTCATGTTAAGGAATTGGGCACATTAGAGGAACCTGTTTATTTGTTATGAACTTGTGGGGTCTTTTATTTCTAAATTGAACTTGTATTTTTAATCTTGTACCTCTAAATTATACTAATTGTGGGTTTGAAAGAATCTTTACAAGAGAAACTCACAACAAATTTGGAGCCGTGAATGGAAAAACCTGTCTATTGCTAAAATAATAAATAGCTAAACATTTAAAATAAATCAGTTTTTTTTTTGTATTAATATTACTACGATAATAAATTGATATTTCAAATAAATCATTTTTGTGTTATTATTGCTAAAATAATAAAAATATAAGTATTGAAAATAATAATATTAAATAGATATTTAAAATAAATCATTTTTGTGTTATTATTGCTAAAATAATAAAAATATAAGTATTGAAAATAATAATATTAAATAGATATTTAAAATAAATCATTTTTGTGTTATTATTGCTAAAATAATAAAAATATAGGTATTGAAAATAATAATAATAAATAGATATTTAATATAATTCATTTTTGTGTTATTACGGCTAAAATAATAAATGTATAAGTATTGAAAATGATAATAACAAATAGATAGTTACAATAAATCAGTTTCTTTTAGTGTTTTTTTTTTGTACAGCTTACAATGGCATTTTCAGTTATATCATGTGTTTATGCATGTGTATATATATAGAAATATAGTGCTTTGATTTTATTAATTTGTGTTATTATTGCTATGCACTATTTGATATGCTTAATATAGATAGTAAAAGTGATGAAGATTGTTGTATGGGGACATCATAGCTGTGCTACATGAAATTTCTCCCCCCCCCTTTTTCTTTTTCTTCGCTTTCTTTGCATATGTGAATATTGAACATATTATTTCAACATATTTATATTACTTTGTGCTTTTTATATGAATTATGGCTTTAACCGAAGGAGATAAAGCCATCTCGGCCATTCACCGTAAGACGGCTTTGGTAGATCATATAAATTTAATTCCAATTTTCAATGGGGACCCTGGGGTTATATCTTATGGGGAATTTAGGAGATCATTCGACAGACTTGCAGCTTTATATGGTTGGGAAGAAGAGGAAAAAATTTTTGTTTTGTTTACACGGGTGAGTGGAGCTGCAGCTCAATTACTAAGGACCTATGAAAAGGAGGCCAAAACATTTAGTCAATTGACTGATATTTTATCCAAAAGATATGATAGGAAAGATTCCCCAGCGGTAGCTTTACAAAAATTCATGACTTTCAGACAAACTGCGGGCATGTCTGTACAGGAGTTTTATGACAAAGCCAAACATTTATCACTCTCCGCATTAATAGTGGATGGGGGCGATCAGCAGGTAGTTGAACAGACCAGAAAAGAAATGCTAAAATCCATGCTGATAAACAATTTAAGTCCCGAAATTAAAAAAGGGGTAGTTGCCAAGGATCCTAAAGATCCGGAAGAAATTTTAAAACTGGCCCTCTTGGAAGAAAAATCATGGGAGGCGGTAAGAGCAGACACATTTTCTAATGCGCTTCTCACCTTGCCCTCTTCATCAACAGGGGAACAGGCCAGCAACCACTTTGTTTGTGCTGCCACATACGCTCCCAGGAATCAGGGCAAGGAAATAGATGATTTGAAAGAACAGGTGAAGCTCTTGACAGCTCAGGTTGCAAATTTAGTAGCTGTCAACGGGCAACAAAATGATAGCAGGAGAGAGAATCTTTGCTTTAAATGTAATCTTCCAGGTCACTATGCCAGATCTTGTGGAAATTTCAATAACCAAAGGGGTAACTGGGGGACTTATAGAAATTTTAATCAGAACAGAGGGGATTATCAGCAGCAGAGGGGTAATTCGCAAGGATTCAGGGAAGACAACAGGTGGGGTAGGCAACGTGACAATTACAGACGGGGTAATGGAAATGGTTTTAGAAACGATAGAGGTCAGAGGCATGGGTCAACAGATAAAAGAAATCAGGAAGACACCAGGCAGGATGTAAAAGATAGAAATCCTCATAATGATATTAAAAATGATGACGAACCTTTAAACGAGTAGAGGCTGAGACGATTATGGCAGAGTCGACTTTTGAAAAGCCATCAGACTGTCAGCAATTTGTTTTTTCGGTATTCCCGAGTTGTGAGGCCAACTTACCTATTTTGTCCGTCATGATAAATAATACTTATTTGAAATTTTTAGCAGACACGGGTTCATCTATCAATTTAATTTGTCATAGTGTTGTTGATAAACTAGAAAATCTCAATATAAATATGTGTAATATTCCCATTCTTACTGCTGGTGGTGATACCAGGATTTTAAATAAATCTGTGGATCTTAACTTTAAAATATTAAATGAGGAATTCTCTGACACATTCTATATGATTGAAGGTCACTTCATGAAAAATTTTAGTGGCATTCTAGGTATGCCTTTTCTGAGTAAACATAAAGCCATAATTTTTTGTGAAAATAATTTAGTAAATTTAAAAAATCAGGAAATTTTAGTAAATAAACAAACTGTTGAACCCCTTCAGGCTGCACGTACTGTTCAGGTCCCAGATAAGCCAGAAATTGATGTTGATAAAATTCAACAGGATGATAAAAGTGAAATTACCCAAAATGATAATAATATTTATGCATATGTCAAACATAAAGTAAACATTCCCCCTCTTTCTAAACAAATTATTGAACTTAGATGTCGAAAAAACTTGAAGGATATGGAATGTGATTTTGTTTTGGAACCTTGCAGGTATAAATTAATGGATAAAATGTTAGTCGCTAGGACAGTTTGCTCTGATGTACATGGTTTGTTTGTGTCTGTAATTAACTTTAGTGAGGAGGAGCTTACTTTAAATAAGAATATGACAATGGCAAAAATTAACTTTTGTAAACGAGAAATTGAAAAAATTAACTTTTGCGGGAATGTTGGGAAAGATAGTACAGATGTAGACTTTGATCATGCAGACTTAGAGTGGGAGGCCGATATCAACTTAGATCATTTAGGGGGACTTACCAAAACTAGAGTTAAAGAATTTTTAGAAAAAAATAAAGATATTTTTGCTGCATCTGTACGTGACTTGCCTGGTTGCACGACCATTCCCCATGAAATTCACTTAAAAGAGGACAAGCCGGTCAAATCTAAGGCTTATAGAGTCCCTGTTAATTTAAGAAATGAATTAAATAATCAGTTAGATGCTTTACTTGAGGCGGACATTATTTCGCCAACCATGTCAGAATTTGCATCTCCTGTCATTTTAGTTCAAAAGGCTGATGGGCAATACCGTTTAGCTGTAGATTACAGAAAACTAAATAAAAATTTAATTAAAGATAATTATCCTCTTCCGAATATCACAGATTCTATAGATTCTCTGGCAGGTTCAGTTTTCTTTTCTACGTTGGATTTAACAAGCGGGTTTTTTCAACAGGTAATTAGACCTGAGGACCGCCATAAAACTGCAATCATTACACATCGTGGGTTACATCAGTTCAATAGAATTCCTTTTGGATTGGCCACTAGCAGCGCAGGATTTCAGAGACTCATGAATTTTATTTTTGGGGATTTGGCAAATTTAGGGATCCTGGTGTATGTAGATGATATTATTATCTCTTCAAATGACATTGAGTCTCATTTAAATAAGTTACAAATGGTTTTTGATAGACTGAGAGAACACAATTTAAGACTTAAACCAAGTAAGTGCAAAATTTTAACTGATAAAATTCAGTATTTAGGGTATGAAATTTGTAGAAACCAGGTTGCCCCTATAAATAAAAATATTGAGGTAATAAAAAATTTCAAAATTCCCACTAACCGCAAAGAAGTGAGAAGTTTTCTAGGAACGCTTACTTACAATAGACGTTTTATTCCTGATTTTAGTAAAAGGGCAATTCACCTAACGAATTTAACTAAAGAGAATGGTGTTTTTAAATGGACACCTGAGGCCCAGAAAGAATTTGATGATTTAAGGGAGGCGTTAATTTCAAAACCTTGCATTATTTTACCCGATTTTACTAAGGAATTCCATTTGTACACAGATGCCAGTGCATATGCGCTTGGTGCGACTTTGATGCAGTATGGTGATGACAATTTGTTACATCCAGTCGCTTTTGCTAGTAAAAAACTTAAAGATGCTGAAACGAGGTATTCGGCGACTGAGCGGGAACTCTTGGCATTGGTTTGGGCAACGGCTCACTTTAAATGCTATTTAGCCAACACCCACTTTACAATATATACGGATCATGCGCCACTTACTTTTGTATTGAAAATCAGAGATCCCACTTCTAGAATAGCCAGGTGGATTTGTACTCTGTCAGATTTTGATTACTCAATTGAATATATTCAAGGAAAATTCAATGGGGTGGCAGATTTCCTGTCTCGTTATGTACAGAATATAGATATGGTGAATTGTGTACAAAATGTTAATAATGTAAATAATAATTCTTCAATTATTTTAGAATCACAAAGTGATTTGGTTGAAAAAATTCGTAGGGGGCAAAAGAGCGACAAGAAGTGTGCTGAAATTATAGATAAGTTGGACAAAAATGTAAATATCTCTCCGACTTATCTTAAATTCTATTTTCATGAAGATTTGCTTGTTTGTGAGGATGTTAGAGAATCAATCCTAATTAATAAGAGTAGGAAGTTAGTTGTACCTTTGCAGATAGTTCCTGAAATATTCACATTAACTCATGACTCTTTAGCCGGATGTCACCAGGGATACAACAAAACTATAGAGAGAATTAGAGAACATTTTTATTGGCCAGGTATGACTGCTCATGTAAAAAATTTGGTTGATTCGTGCATTAGTTGTCAGCAAAGAAGGGCACACAAGTCCAAACACTTAGCACCTTTGCAAAGAATGACAACACCTTCTAGTCCATTTTCGGTTGTTCACTGTGATTGTGTGGGGCCCATGCCACCGACTATGAATGGAAATAAATTTATAATCACTTATATTGATGCGTTTAGTAAGTGGATTGAGGCATATCCAGTTCAGTCTATAAATTCTGAAATGGTAGCAGATACCTTAGCTGATTTTATTGCAAGACATGGGTGTTGTAAAACTATTATTACTGACCGAGGAAAGAACTTTTTAGCAGATGCCATGGAATCGGTGTATGTAAAATTGGGCATTAAACATAACAAAACGACTCCTTTTCACCCTTCCTCGAATGGAAAACTGGAAAGAGCACATCGAACGTTAATAAATGCCCTTTCGCATATAGTTCAAGAAAATCAGTTAGACTGGGATATAAAATTAAAATTTGCACTCCTTGCTATGCGCACTTCAATTCACGACTCTACTAATTTAACCCCGGCAGCTGTCGTTTATGGTAGGAACTTAATTCTTCCATATTCGATTTTTGATGCTAAGCTTCCAAGTAAATATATTGACGCTCCGTCATTTTGTGATTTACTTATTCCTGCTATGCAAAAAGTTTACTGTAGAGTATATGAAAATTTAGTTGCGGTATCTGAGAAGCAAGAGAAGTATCGAAATAAGACTGCAATTACAAAAGATATTGCCGTAGGTGACTCAGTTTGGCTGTACTCACCTGTTGTTAAGCCTGGCAGATGTAGAAAATTATCTAAACCAAATGTAGGTCCTTATCTAGTAGTAGAGAAGTTGAGTGAGGTAAATTATAAAATTGCGCTTGAAACGGATCTTACGAAAACGCAAATCGTTCATGTAGATAGACTTACTAAGCAGAAATCGCGAATGGAGTTCCCGCCTGATGTTAGTAAACAAACCACGGATGCCGCCGACAGTTCTGATGGGTCGGTCGATTCTGTCAGAAATATCGATTCCAGTCAAATAATCGTGGCGGAAGATACAATTCGGTTGGATTCGAATGGGATGCGAGCTACGCAGGCGCATGAAGAGAATACTACTGATTTACCGATTCGTAGATCTCGGAGATTTTTCGTGCCACGGGGTAATCGAAATGAGAACCGATTTGACCGCCCCTCCGGTAGAACTATTTGTACGCGTTATAATTGGCGGTAAATGTTCCGTTGCTACACAAAAGTAGTAAGCGGATATTTTGTTTATGTGTTTATGGTGTATTGGGGTGTAGCGATTTATGATATGAGGGGATTTTGGGATACGGTAAGTAAACCTGTTAATGCGCATAGGCGGGGATGTGGTTGAATTTGAGGGACGTGAAGTTTAGATAAAAGGGTTCTCGTTTTATGTGTTTCAATGTTTCGTAAGCGCACGGGATGGCGTCAGTTTAGCGGGTACGTATAGTTGTTTTAATAGTGTCATTTGTGATGAGTTTAATTATTTTGTGTGCATATGTACTATTCCAGTATATGTTATGGTATTTTATTAATTCATATAATGTAAGCAGTGGTATTGTTCTAAAGTGGGAGTCATATGTAAACAATGCATGAAGATTAGGTCATGCGGTACTAATATAATTGTTCTTAGTAGGATTTTGTATAAATTAAAGATGTTTAGGCATATTATGGGTGGATTGTGGACTATGTCAGCTCTAAAAAAAAAAAAAAAAAAAAAAAAAAAAAAATTTGAAATTATAAAAATAGTAAAAATTATGTTTGAGTTGAATGTCCCTGAGGTGTCCACAGCTATGATGACCTTTAAGCTTGCTCTTATAGAAAGGGAGCATAATGTAGTAACTGCTCTAGCTACCTGACCCTTGTAAACAAAAACTTTAAAAAACTTTGCATCAAAAGGGTAACTAGACAGATATTTGATTGTCATCGAGATAGTTATATGGCTTTATGATATACGATAGATAATTCACTGCTTGTAAATAGTTTCTCAACAATTGAAGTAATGTAAATGATTATGTGTTCTTATGTTTAATAATTGTTTTGTAATATTTAGGGCAAACTTCTTATATGTGCCTGTAGGTTTCAATAATTAAGATAGAAATATTTCAAGAAAAATGTATATATGGCTGGTGGTAACATGTTATTGGAATAATGTATTTTTGATATGTGTATATGTTGCAATTACAGGCTCAAATATTTGTCATACTCAAAATTAATGTATGTTGGTTTTGATAAAAATTTGCTTATGATACTTTTAATTCGCACTCACCAGTGTCCTAAGCATGGTGGTACTCAGGTAAGTTATGGGAAGTAAATAGATTTCGCTGGTGAGGTGCAATGATGCAGCGTGGCAGAAATTGGAGACTTATCCGACAGCTAGAGATGATGGTCGATGGTCGATTCCAGTAGGGTAACGAGTGAGATGCTCGAGAGGTAATGTTATGCGGATGCAAGTCTTGTGGTACAGTACCGGTATGTATCTATGAGATTGGTTTATTTTCATTCCTAGACTTAGTTTGCAAACGTGTCGGTGTTTGATAATTTTGCAACTTAGTTGTGGTAATGGGGATGGGCCAGGCAGATGCACATATATTATCCGCTTGGTATTAAATTTGGAGTTCTAATGGGGTATGGCTTCTTCGTTATATGGTAGTTTTACTTTAGATTGTTCGTTTTTTGAGGAAGGATGTACAAAAAAGAAATATTTTGCGTACAAGGTCGAAAATATTTCTTTTTTTGCCTACCATGGGGAATTAAATGTTAAGGCGTTTTAAATTGGACTTGTATGTGGGAATTCCATGAGAGCGAGTCTCAAATCTCTTCCCAGGCAATAATTGTCAATATATTTTATGGGGGGTGTTATTGCCCATTTTATGCGAGGCCCAGATGTGAAAAGTATTTTCACAAGTGCCCCTTGTTAAAAAAATAAAATAAAGAGATAGACAGGATGGGGATGTTTTTACGATCGTAGGAATCAGTTACACTCTGCGACAGTGGGCAATAAATATTGGGTTCGGACATAAAGATAAGAAGGCGTAGATGTTTATATCAGAAAACACCTGCTAAGTGACGATGCGTGGGGTCGTTGAGAATGGTGAGTCAGGCAGGGCAGCGATGCTCTTTGCAGCAGGGTCGTAGGTCATAGGGGTTCTTGGGCCTATCAGGAGGTTTTAAGTTTTTGTTTAATTTTTAAGTAGATCACGATTGGTAGGAGATATTTTGGAGGGATGGTTCTTTAAAAAAAAAAATAATAAAAATAAATAAATAATAAAAAAAAAATGATTGAAAAAAATAGAGGGAAAAAGTTTAGTTGGAGATTTTTTTCACTGAGAGGCGGTTGAACATATGCCCCCGATGAAGTTGCTTTTGGGGCCGATAAAAAAGTAATCTCTCTAGCAGAAGCGGCAAGGAGGGCGGCTTACGACTGGTATTGGAGAGGAAAGCCTGGGTCCGCTGCGAAGTGCCGAGGGCGTACGGGCGTGCAGCAGTTGCCGATGGAATTCAGCGAGCCTGCTTAGTGAAAGGTGGCCTGCTTGGAGTAGGGGATTAATTGACCATTATCGCGCCGTGAGACCTAATTTTGGAGAGCCGTGCCGAGACATGTCATCACACAGGGCGCGTGAGCGTCAACATCCCGAGGAGGAGGGCTGAGAGACCTAGTCTTGGAGTGCCGAATCAAGGCTTGCCATCCATATCGCGAGTGTATGGATACTACGTAGGCGTGTGATGAAAAATCCTGTATCGGGGAGTCCCATCTATGTATGCCGTCAGCCTGGGCGCGCGAGACCGCTGTATGGTTAATACACCGACCCTTCTTAAAAGCCAAAAAGGTATATTGTTTTTGCGAGAGGAGTAACACCATTGAAACGGATGCTGGTGAGTCATCATAAGATTGTTTCTTTTATTTTGCTTAAATATTTGGTAACTCTTGCTAGAAGTGTATAAATGATAGAAAAAAAATAACAATGATAATGTACATACGAACCGTAGATATGATTAATCTGATATAAATTCAGGAATAGTGAATTTTACTTTAAAATGTTGATGCTTGTTATGATAGTCATCATAAGATTGTTTCTTTTATTTTGCTTAAATATTTGGTAACTCTTGCTAGAAGTGTATAAATGATAGAAAAAAAATAATAATGATAATGTACATACGAACCGTAGATATGATTAATCTGATATAAATTCAGGAATAGTGAATTTTACTTTAAAATGTTGATGCTTGTTATGATAGTCATCATAAGATTGTTTCTTTTATTTTGCTTAAATATTTGGTAACTCTTGCTAGAAGTGTATAAATGATAAAAAAAAATAATAATGATAATGTACATACGAACCGTAGATATGATTAATCTGATATAAATTCAGAAATAGTGAATTTTACTTTAAAATGTTGATGCTTGTTATGATGTTACATATGTAAAATAGTCAGGATAAACCATTGATTTTAATATTAAGTCATGTAATATATAAATTTTATATGATGAATGACTTAATTTTTGTATTGTGAAATAAATAATCCTTAATTAACTAAAACTCTATGGATTTCTGTAGCATAATTGGATTGAGTCGAGCATCGAGTTTGCTCTAAGGTTAATTGGAACGTTAATATATGTATATAACACAACGCAAAGAATTCTTGTGACGAGTGAGGATGACATTAATTTCCACTAACATCATGGTTGCTTCATAGGATTCTGACCATTGACAACTCTAGTAATTGGCTCAGGATTCATTGAAGTATAGTGAGTTTCTCTTGTTACGTTGTTTGTGAGATTCATGTTAAGGAATTGGGCACATTAGAGGAACCTGTTTATTTGTTATGAACTTGTGGGGTCTTTTATTTCTAAATTGAACTTGTATTTTTAATCTTGTACCTCTAAATTATACTAATTGTGGGTTTGAAAGAACCTTTACAAGAGAAACTCACAACAAGGCTAAGGAAGAGTTTTTGGAGATGTTTAGAAAATATTATATTTCAACCAGACTTAACAGATATTACAACTTTTTAGTACTTTTCGTGCTTTATTACACATGATTCTTTCAGGAAAGTAACCTTTATTTTAAATTTAAATTGTGAAATATATGTTTAAAAGAATTACAAACAGTGCAAACAGAATCAAGCAAATATTTATTATTATTATTATTATTATTATTACTAAACACCTAAACATTAATGAAGTCTCGTAGTAAATACATAGACACATACTAACATTACTAGATGTATACAGTAACAAAAGATTTGTTAAAACATAATAATACTCAATTAAAAGATACCTAATACTAATAGTACATCAGACCTGAAAAAGTTAAAATACCTTTAAAGTTCTGTGTAACAGTTACTCGTTCATGTTTCGAGAATTTAGTTATAAAACCACTAAAATATCATATAAAAAACTGGTGGAACCAGAGAGAAAAGTAGAGCTCGATCTAAAAAAATGTTACAGTAAAAAATGGGAAATATTTTCAATCTAAAAATGTGCGTAGAAAAGAAATGGAATCAGATGATTTGTAAAGCTCATGAAGTAACCAAAAATTTTTTTAGCTGAAAATACGTACTGATACTGAGCTTTACTGGTGCCAATTAATCAGGGAAAAAGAGGTATTTTTAACTCTCCGTATTAATGTTATACTTTAATTATAATTAAAGTATAACATTAATTAATTAATTAACTGAAGTAATAATTATTACTTCATAGCGTTGTGGAGCTTAACTGATTTGAGACAACACAACAATATATTATATTGACTACTTTCCTCAGTAATCATTTTGAGTGGATAATAATATGATTCTGAATATAAGGCACCAGTAAAGCTCAGTCCACATTTTCAGTTAACAAAAATTTGGGTTATTTCATGACCTTTACAAATCATCTGATTACATTTCTTTTCTACGCACATTTTTAGATTGAAAATATTTTCCAATTCTTACTGTATATTTTTTTTAGATCGAGCTCTACTTTTCTCTCTGGTTCCATCAGTAAAATATATGATTTCATAGCTTTTTCAGATCCTTTCAGAAACTGTATCAATCACTTTCAACTAACAAATTAAAACTATTATTAGTATTAGTTTAAAGTTATTTTTAGACATATTAGTTTGGTGAAATATCGGAAATAACGCCAATTTGGCCTCAATTTTGGCGAGTAATTTTGAGTGCCAGATTTGGCGATATATCGCCAAGTTGGCGAAAAACTTGGAGACGTTTGGTGACAGAATCGTTCCCTCCCATATGGTAGTCACACTGCAGTTTCTTAGTATCTACGCAGATTTTGTTATGACCATAGGTATCTACACAGATTTTCATAGCTTCATTTTTAAATCGGTTTTTTTTTCTAAATATAGAAGAATTTTTTTTCTAAATTATCCCTCTTTAATTGAAATATCTGTATTATAGTAACTATTTTGACGTCAAAAACACTCAAATAAAGGCGCAATGTTGTTTTTAAAACATATTTAGTTACAGTTTATATATATGTTTTTGAAAAATATGTATTTTCTGTTTTAAATGACGTCAATTTCAAAAATTCAAAAATCTATCAGGAGAATCAGAATTTTTATTGATCTATATAAAAAAAAGAACACGTGTTATCATTTCTTTTTTAAATTATTGAACTGATTTTTAGTTGGTGACAACTCGAAAGAAATAATTGAATTAACAATTACAAAAGAAAGATTTCTATAATGTTAAATTATGGAAGGTATAGCGGTATATAAATTTTAAATAGTTGCTAGTTCCTTAATATTGAATATTTTTTGACAGGACTTTCGAAAGGTACATTCCTAAATTAAAAGCTTTCGAACAAGCTATTATACGTCGCTGAATATTTCCTGGTTCGGGTTATAAATGGGTTGTTTGTCCTTTTTTTTTTTTTTTTTTTTTTTTTCACGAGAAAAAAAGTGACAAAACAGGGGATTCATTTTAAACACGATTATTCAATCGATAAATTAAATATAACATATGTAAATTTTTCCATTTTTCATTTTTGGGTGAAAAAAGTCCGAGCCAGGATTCGAACCAGGGATGTATTGGCTGAAGCCGCCAATGCTCTTCCAACTGAGCCATCCCGGACACGAACACTGGAGAACTATTTCACCCAATTAACCTCAACGATCACTTTATCTGGTCTGATACTCTGGATCAACTCAAGAGAATAAATCGTAGGTCAATATATGGAACTGCAGGAAATCGCTGCATACGAAATTATATTAGATTAATTTTAAACACGATTATACAATCGGTAAATTAATTATAACGGGTGTAAATTTTTCCATTTTCATTTTTGGGTGAAAAAAGTCAAAAAAATCTGCAGACCAGATGCCCTCTAGCCTCTAGTCTCTAGCCCTTGATAAAGTATCGCCATTAAATGCAGACGAATTTTCCAAACTTTCTTTTGCAAATGAAATTTTATAAGTGGAATTTTAAACTTGGATGCTATTCACTTTCTTTTATATTTTCTTACGTGTTATTCCTTTACTAGTACCTTACCTTATTCTGATTTACTTCTGTGCCTATTTGATAACTGTTTTATTTATTACATTTATACATTTATTTATTTAAATTAGGGGGGAAATACAGCAGTAGCGTTAAAATAGAAATCTTTGCATCAGAGATTGATTCTGATTTCACAATCTTATACAGGATGATTAAAAAAAAGTGGACAAATTGATATGACAAATCAGGCATACGGCAAGGATAAAGAATCACATCGGAACATAGGGCCGCAAACCACTTATTGAGTCACAAATACAGGGTGTTTCATCCTAACTCAATTTGGGTTGACGGTAATAAATTCTAGAAAACTTAACTATATTATAATAAAACATTTAACAGACTTTCTCACCTTTGTTTTAAATGTGATAACACCAATCAAAAGTGGTAGAAGTTTGCATTATGCGCGCCAGCAATATGCACTTGGCACCTCACATTTTGGACTGTGATAATCAGTTTATACAGTATCATCGATTGCTTGAGTTTTTCCAGATCTTTACGTAATTTTATCACATTTCACACAAAATAAGGTACCCATCGTTGAATTTTCATTACAATATTTTTATTTTTCTCGAAGTTATTACTTTCAAACCGGGTGTAGCTAGAATGAAACACCTTGTATTTGTGTCTCAATGATTAGTTTGCGACCCTATGTTCCTATGTGATTTTTTATTTTTTATCCTTGTTGTATGCTTGATTTGTTATATCATTTTGTCCACTTTTTTTTTTTTTTTAATTTACCCTGTATAACATTTTACTGCGGAATGACGCCGAATATATTCTGTTGGAGGAACTCAAATCGCGTTTTTCGAGAAGTTCGTCTGCTTACGCACAGATGGAGCGACTGCTAACGACAGTGGTGCCAACTTTTGAAAAAATGTTGGGTTGGCTCAAAGATATTGAGTGGTCTCAAAAAATTTTTTGTAAAATGGTCGACCGGTTTGTTTTTCTTTGCAGGGATTGAACAAATGGTGAAAGAGAATTTTAAGTCGAGCGATCATGTTTTTAAAAAGTTGCAATTTTATTAAATTATATTATCATGCGTTTTTCCTTAAAAATACACTAATATTCATTGTAATGTCATGATATCATTCAACATGACTACAAATTGAATTAGCAGAAATTTAAACATGGAGCAAAGCATTTCAATCATTTGGGATCTTTAAGGGTGTATTCGAAAAAACGCTTTTCCATCTTCAACAGCTCGAAATTTTCCGATACAATTTCAGACGCATTTTTAAACGTAGAAACATGAAATTTGCTGAAGGGATTCTTGAAGGGACGTATGAGGTGCCGAGTGATGTTTTTTTTACGCTCAATTCATTAGAATTTGAGTTATAAACAATTATCTTCTCAGTATAACCCCTTTTTTCGTTCTCAAACCTCCCGTTTGGGAAAAATCGGTTCGAAATGCCGTTTCTGATTGCTTTTTTTGCAATGTTTTGTGCACTTATCAAAGAATTGATCTTTACGGCACCTTGTGCACTTTCCAAATAAGAGATTTTGAAAGTTTGGTGTATTTGAGAACAATAATGAGTTCAAAAATAAATCGGAAAATAGGTAGTTTGAATCGAAATACACCCTTAATTGTCAGTCGGAGAATTAAAACACATGGTCATTGTTAAAATAAAATTTATCACAAAGCGAAAAATGAAAATAAAATAATAATGAAATAAATAACTCGAACAATGAAAATTGGTCACGCTATGACTCAAAATTATTGGGTGGGCTCGGGCCCCGCAGGCCCATATAAGTTGGCGCCAAAGCCCAACGATTACCTTTCAAAATCCAGAACTAAACCAATAATCTCTCTCTCTCTCTCTCTTTAGCTATGCAAAGAAATCTCGGAAATCATCGTTTTTTCATTTGCTGCGTTATACTGCGTTAATCGGCTTGGTTCTCATGAGAACTGCCCTGATAAATGGCTCACAAGGGGGTGCGTTAACTTGGCCCCCCCACCACCGATTTTTTTAAATTCAAATACATGAGGAATTAGCTCTCAATTAGCTCTAATTTGCTCTCTAATATTAGAATTTGCTCCGGTGATAAAATCGAGATATTTAAATTAGAAAGGTGGGGGGGCTAAGTTAACGCTAGCCCCCCCACTTTTAAATATCGAAATTTCAAAGGTGCCAAAATTTAGCTCTCAATTAGCTCTAATTTGCTCTCTAATATTAGAATTTGCTCTGGTTTTGTTATCGAGATATTCCAGATTCCAGTAGGGGGGAAAGCACTAGCTAGCCCCCCCACTTTTAAATATCGAAATTTCAAAGGTGCCAAAATTTAGCTCTCAATTAGCTCTAATTTGCTCTCTAATATTAGAATTTGCTCTGGTTTTGTTATCGAGATATTCCAGATTCCAGTAGAGGGGAAAGCACTAGCTAGCCCCCCCACATTCGATTTTCGAAATTTCAGAGGTGCCAAAATTTAGCTCTCAATTAGCTCTAATTTGCTCTCTAATACCAGAATTTGCTCCGGTTTTTTTAACGAGATATTTCAATTTATATAAAGGGAGCAAGCGTTAACTTAGCCCCCCCCCCCCCCCACATTCGATTTTCGAAATTTCAAAGATGCCAAAATTTAGCTCTCAATTAGCTCTAATTTGCTCTCTAATACCAGAATTTGCTCCGGTTTTTTTTTTCGAGATATTTCAATTTATATGAAGGGGGCAAGCGATAACTTAGCCCCCCCCCCCCCACTTTAGAGTATCAAAATTTCGAAGGTGCCAAAATTTAACTCTCAATTAGCTCTAATTTGCTCTCTAATATTAGAATTAGCTCTCATTATATTATCGAGATATTTCAATTTATATGAAGGGGCCAAGCGTTAACTTAGCCCCCCCCTTTCGAGTATCAAAATTTCAAAGGTGCCAAAATTTATCTTTCAAAGAGCTCTAATTTCTTCTCTAATACCAGAATTTGTTCCGGATTTTTATGGAAATATTTCAATTTATATGAAAAGGGCAAGCGTTAACTTAGCCCCCGCCCCCCACTTTCGAGTATCAAAATTTCAAAGGTGCCAAAATTTAGAGCTCTAATGTTAGAGCTCCAACATTAGTAGCTCTAATTTGCACTCTAATATTAGAAGTTGCTCATCGAATGAGCATGAATCAACATATGATGAATCATGATTGCATTGATCAGGATGATTGCATGAATCAACATATTTCCCGTTTAAAACAGGATTTTATAGACAAATTCATTTTCAGAGTTCCTTTTGCTGATTTTCATTTTTATTACCTAGAAATATATTTACTATTCACACAATAATAATAATAATAATAATTTTTAATGATAAAATTATAACAATTTAAAAACACATACATTTTTTGGAAAAAGAAATGTTGGGTTGGGGCAGATTATACGGATTTTTCCCATAGGCCGGCCGAGACGAGATGAACCAGTTATTTCCATACAGTTGGATCGGAACCTATACTAATATATTTTGATTAGTAAAACTAGTGCTCTAGGAAGAATGTATGCCAAGCCCGGTCCGGTTTGGCAGTAATAAGTCAAACCCGGTCCGAGTTTGCAGAAAAAGTAAAGTCAGGGACCGGAAAAAGTGATGATGAGACCTATCAGAGTCCATCCTTCAAAAATATATAAATAAATAAATAAACAAAGCCGATACCAGGCCCGGAACGACTGAAGAATAGGTCTGGTCAGGCCCGAGCCGATTGTCGTGGATTAAAATTGGCCAGCCTACTATGCCGGACACGGCCCATGAAAACCTCTAATCTTATGCACATTTTTTTTTCTAATTGTTCAATTGTATTTTGGATTTTAAATGTCAGGGGCGTGCCAACCCGGTGTGCGAAGTGTGCGGTGCACACAGGCGCCGAAATAGTAAAGGCGCCAAAGATTTCAGTTGAAGAGAAAGTACTTTAAAAAAATCCTTAATGTTATTAACCTAAAATGTATCTCAATTTCTTAACATCTGAATTAAATTTTATAAATTTACCTAAGACAAACTTTTTATATATATTTATTTTTTTAATTATTTATTTACTTTGTTTTATTCGACTTCTGTGTTTCCTAATAAGTTAACTTAGACGTAGACCAGTCCAACATTTCAATAAAAAGAAGCGCATCTCATGGAGTTGCAAACGATGAAAGGCGCCAGGTTGTTGAAAACATTCAACATTTATCTCCGGTAGTAGTGTTAAAGCCTAGTACAGTTTTATTACCACAAGAATTAAATTTCACTCTTTTTTTTAAATAGCAATCTTCTCCTTGTTGCAGAGGTCCTGTTATAAATAAAATGAAAATTATTATTCGGAAATATTGGTAAAAATTTTCTCTGTAGTAATAAACCCATGAATAGCGGTAGACTGAAGCGGTAGACTGAAAATTGTAGACAGCGTTTTCAACAAGAAAGATCCTTGTATGAGAAGATTGGTCCTCATAGATGAAAGTTGGATACTTTATAACAATCAAGAATACAAACAAGCCTGATCTAGCTAGGATAAAGATACCATTCCTATGGCTAAAGCCGGACTTCTATAAAAGAAAGTTTTGGTATCTATTTTGTGAAAATTGGATCTGTTACAAAATACCAGATCATCAAGTCTGAAAATTACTTTTCGCAACTGGACGAACAGAAGGCAGCAATTGCCAGGAAACAACCCCCAAATTAGCAAACAAACGAGGTATTATCTTCCATTATGATAACTGCATTCACATGTATCTTTGACAGTCCGAAACAAACTCCTTGGATTCGATTGAGACATTCTGATCCATCCTCCCTACTCTCCGGACATTGTTCCGTCCGACTATTATTTGTTTCTTTCTGTCAAATATTCTCTTCACCAAAACAAAATTAACTCTTTGAAAGACATAAAAAAATCACTTTGATAAGTATTTTGCAAGCAAATCAAAAACGTTTTTGAACTTACGGCATTATTAGACTGCCAGAAAGATTGAAAGTTTATTCAACAGATTTTCACAAACATATCGCCACTATCGAAATTTCCTTGGTTTGTTTTTTGTAAAAAAGCAAGTGACGTTCTAATATAAAGTTTTATTTTTGAATGGGGGGGGGGGGAGGGGTATAAGGCGCCAACTGAAATTCTGCACACAGGCGCTGGATACTGCTGGCACGCCCCTGTTAAATGTATTTTGAAAATACATGTATTTTGTATTTGGAACTTTTTCAATTCGAAAAGTATTTTGTATTTTGTATTTTAGGTTCTAAAACTAATGTATTTTGTATCGAAAATGATTTTTCGATGTATTTTGCCCAACTCTGCTCGTGAGTGTCTTCGCGGGCAGGTGCCGTGATTTTAAATACTTTCTAGGGAGAGTTGCACCAAAAGAAGCACTTGGCTTCTTGCTGAATTGGCGATCTTATTCTTATTTCGGGCCTTGGCAATATTACTCAAAGAAAGTACCTATTGAAATAACGCCATCCCTTGAATCCGCCTTCCTTAATCCAGATTCGGTGATTGGTGACACATGGAGTTGTCAGAGATCTACCGTTTGTGTCCACTTGAGTCAATTGATGATTGATGCTGAAAATTCTCGAAAGAAGAAACAAGATTTTAGGAATACAGATAGTTTCGCTTAGGACCGAATTAGGGTAATACTTTCAACGAAAATAAGGACTCTCTGAAACTCAGATTTTGACAGTATTGTTTAAAACAATGAATACTATAGTACTCACATTTAATTTTTTTTCTTCATAGTTTCATTTCATAGTTTCATTTCATAGTAAAAAAAAGTACTCCGAAAAAGTTTTATTATTTTAAATATATATATGTATGTAAACGCTTATTACAATTTTTATTTCTCAAATTATGAATTATTAATTATTTTACTTTCCAAAGATTTGCCCATTTTTTTTAATATGCCAAAAAATTTAATTTTGTTTGTTAATGAGATAAATTTGAAATTACACAATTGTGGAATACTTTTAAATAATTTCTTTTGAATATTGTTTCTGATTGTTAATGAACTAAATAATTAGAATGTACGAATATACATTAAAATATAAAATACAAAAATAAATACATAAATATTCAATAAAAATATGTAAACCATAATATAATTATTGAAATATACTGTAGAAATGTACAAAATTTTTAAAAATAAAATCTTCATTTCCATATCTTTCAGCATCTAAATTAAAAAATGAAATAATATCTATAAAAATGAGCTAAAGAAAATAAACAAGCAATACTTATATTTCAGAATAAAAAGAAGCGTTATTCCAGAATTCTGGGCCCCATCAGAGGCCGAGAGGTTCCCACCTATCAACTGGTAGACAGTAGCTGCTGGTTTCGAATCCAATAGCGGCCGTCGACCTAACCGTTGGGAGATTTCGTGGTTTTCTTCAAATCTTGCGTAAAAACGGGTTAGGTTCCCTCAGAAAGACCACCACGATGGGCACTCCTACCCAGGGCCTATATCCCTAGTATAGAAAATTGTCCGACAAAAAATAAACCAAACAAAACCAAAATTCTAGAGTGTCAGAGTGTTAAAAATAACACCTGCAATAAGTGCATTAACTTGCCCCCCCCCCCCCCACCAACCACCGATTTTTTTAAATTCAAATACATGAGGAATTAGCTCTCAATTAGCTCTAATTTGCTCTCTAATATTAGAATGTTTGTGTGTGTGTGTGTGTGTGTATGTGTTGTGGGAGGGCTATCTCGATAATGAAACAAGAGAAAATTCTAATATTAGAGAACAAATTAGAGTTAATTCAAAGCTAAAGTTTGGCACCTTTGAAATTTCGATGAGCTACTTCTAATATTAGAGAGCAAATTAGAGCTACTAATATTGGAGCTCTAATATTAGAGTTCTAAATTTTAGCACCTTTGAAATTTTGATACTCGAAAGTGGAGGGGGGGGGGGGTTGGCTAAGTTAACGCTTGCCCCTTTCATATAAATTGAAATATCTCCATAAAAAAACCGGAACAAATTCTGGTATTAGAGAGCAAATTAGAGCTCCTTGAAAGATAAATTTTGGCACCTTTGAAATTTTGATACTCGAAAGGGGGGGGAGGGCTAAGTTAACGCTTGCCCCCTTCATATAAATTGAAATATCTCGATAATATAATGAGAGCTAATTCTAATATTAGAGAGCAAATTAGCGCTAATTGAAAGCTAAATTTTGGCACCTTTGAAATTTTGATACTCGAAAGGGGGGGGGGGCTAAGTTAACGCTTGCCCCCTTTATATAAATTGAAATATCTTGTTAAAAAAAAACGGAGCAAATTCTGGTATTAGAGAGCAAATTAGAGCTAATTGAGAGCTAAATTTTGGCATCTTTGAAATTTCGAAAATCGAATGTGGGGGGGTCTAAGTTAACGCTTGCCCCCTTCATATAAAATGAAATATCTCGAAAAAAAAACCGGGGCAAATTCTGGTATTAGGGAGCAAATTAGAGCTAATTGAGAGCTAAATTTTGGCATCTTTGAAATTTCGAAAATCGAATGTGGGGGCCTAAGTTAACGCTTGTCCCCTTTATATAAATTGAAATATCTCGTTAAAAAAACCGGAGCAAATTCCGGTATTAGGGAGCAAATTAGAGCTAATTGAGAGCTAAATTTTGGCATCTTTGAAATTTCGAAAATCGAATGTGGGGGGGGGGCTAAGTTAACGCTTGCCCCCTTTATATAAATTGAAATATCTCGTTAAAAAAACCGGAGCAAATTCTGGTATTAGAGAGCAAATTAGAGCTAATTGAGAGCTAAATTTTGGCACCTCTGAAATTTCGAAAATCGAATGTGGGGGGGCTAGCTAGTGCTTTCCTCCCTACTGGAATCTGGAAAATCTCGATAACAAAACCAGAGCAAATTCTAATATTAGAGAGCAAATTAGAGCTAATTGAGAGCTAAATTTTGGCACCTTTGAAATTTCGATATTTGAAAGTGGGGGGGCTAGCGTTAACTTAGCCCCCCCCACCTTTCTAATTTAAATATCTCGATTTTATCACCAGAGCAAATTCTAATATTAGAGAGCAAATTAGAGCTAATTGAGAGCTAATTCCTCATGTGTTTGAATTTTAAAAAATCGGTGGTGGGGGGGCCAAGTTAACGCACCCCTCACAAGGAAGGTCTCCATACAGGGCATACTCAGAATTTTATGGGAAAAATACTAATTAAACTATCATGTATTTAATAAAGGATCAGTCAAAATTAGCGGCGGAAATACAGTAGGAAATATGTAAAAAAATAAAATTCTTTTGAATATTTGGCGTGAAAAGACGAAAGCATAACGCGATTTGGCGAGAAGCACTTTTCCTCGCCAAAAGCAAACGATTTTAAAACAACTCATTTAGAATGCGTGTAAATGGTATTTAATGAATCTAATTATAAACAATGAGAGACTCTAATATATTATGTACTACATACTTATATTGTATTACATATACTATATATTGCTTGTTGAAGTAGTTATTGAATTAATCGCTGAAATCGCTGATTGAATTATAAACGATAATAAAATATAATTATAAACAATGAGAGACTCTAATATATTATATACTACATACTTATATTGTATTACATATATATATATTGCTTGTTGAAGTAGTTATTGAATTAATCACTGAAATCGCTGATTGAATTAATCGTTTTCACGTATAAAAAATTTCATATTGAGAAAAAATATCTTCATACGTTTAAGCGTATTCAAAAATAAAAGCCCGATGTTTCCATAGCAACAAAATCGAATCGACTATGGTCAATTGGACTTTAAGCTTGAAACAATTTTAATTAATTTTTAATTATAGATTTCGTTTTAAATCTCAAATTTTGATGATTAAATTTGAATATAAATGCATATAAATAATACTACTAAAACTAAACTAAATTATACTTAACTAAAATATACTTAATGTAACTAAATTATACTTAAAACAAAAATAAAATGATAAAACTAAAGTTATTTAAATTAAATTTATCAAAACAAGTTTTTCATGAAATTTTTTTCCTTAAGGGTGTATTTCGATTCAAACTGCTTATTTTCCGATTTATTTTTGAATTCACTATTGCTCTCAAATACACCAAACTTTTAAAATCTCTTATTTGGAAAGTACACAAGGTGCCGTGATTGTCAATTATTTGATAAATACAGAAAATAGTCCAAAAAAAAGGCTATCAAAAAGGGCATTTCGAACCGATTTTTCTCAGAGGGGAGATCTGGGAACGAAAAAAAGGGTCATACTGATAAGGTAATTGTTTATAACTCCAATTCTAATGAATTGAGCTTAAAAAGACATCACACGGCACCTCATACGTCCCTTCAAGAATCCCCTCAGCAAGTTTCATAATTCTACTTTTAAAAATGTGTCTGAAATTGTATCGGAAAATTTCGAGCTGTTGAAGGTTGAAAAGCATTTTTTCGAACACACCCTTAAAGTGTATTTGACATAAAAAGTATTTTTTGAAATTACATTTCATCGCCAACCGGCGAAAGATCGCAACGAAATTTTACCACGAACTTTTGAACATTATTTTTTTACGGACACTGTATGGAGGTTCCGCCGAATTTTTTTTTATAAACATATGAGAAGAACTCATGAGAAGAACATTTTGTAATTTTTTCAGATTTTTTGGAGTATGCCCGTATGGAGACCTTCCTTGTCAGCAATGTGTTCTTCAAAATGGAGATTTTTTCTCTAGACCCTAATAAGGAGCCGCCACTTAATACACTCAAAACGTTGCTTTACCTATTAATTTATTTACTTATTTATTTGGAAATGCATCTTTATAATTGAAATTCTATAATTTCAAAACAGCATTTTCATTTAAATTTCCCTTTCTTTACATTTTTGTCTAATTTCGTTTTGCTTTATTTAAAAACTCGAGAATCAAAATCTCTGCCACAGTGGTTCATTCTCATTTTGCGTTGTAACATGAGATAACCTGCTGTCATCCCGTTACATAGTAACAGCGAAGAAAATATATAACAGGCATACAAATCACGGGCTGTCGAGAAGTTCACCTGCTTACGTACAGATGGCGCTGCTGTCAACAATTCCCTTTCAAAACTTTCCGAACCGAATCAATCATCTCTCTTTCTCTCTGGCAAAGAGAAGAGACCTCGGAATTTTTCCTCTTTTCACTCGCCGTGTCACAACATTATCCGCGTGGCGCACAAGACATCTGTCGTAATAAATGACTCGGCAATGTGTTCCTTAAGATGGAGAAATTTTCTCTCTCGCTCCCAAAGCGCAGAAAAGGAGAAGTGAAATAAAAAAAGGAAAAAAATTTTCCCGAGTCGGTCCATTTTGTGAGATGAATGCTTTTCCGCCGGAGTAACTCTCCTCTCTCCAAAATGAGTGATGATTTGTCTCTTCCCGCATCTTGGGATTGGAAGAGAAAAAGAAGAGATGTGTGGTGGTAGCCAGAAATGATGAATTATTGCTCATCTTGGCGTAAGCCAAACTGCCGTGATCTGGCGCATTTGTTTTCCTCCGCGGCAGCGAAGCGACGTCGACCGAATGGAGGAAATTAATACTTGATTTATGCGATTCTTTTCAGGATGGTAGTTTAATTTCGTTTTAAGTCCTGAAAGTTATTTATCATCTCGGTCCTTCTTTCTCTTTTTTATTTTTTTTTCCTTTAATGTATTTTTTTCTTCGCTACAGAAAAAATTGGTTGAATGGTTGAGAATAGAAATTTATGTTTTGTAAATAAATTAATTTTTAAATAATTTAATGATAATTACAGTGTAATACAGTCGACGTACAGACTTGTCCATTTATAAAAAAAAACCCTTTTTTTTTCTTTTTTTGTAAATGATGAGAAATTAGTTGTTTTAATGTCATTCACAACATGTCCCAATTATTTTAACCAAGGACCCTGCTTAAAAAAAAAAAAAAAAGGAAAATTTGATTTTACATTACGGAAATTTAAACACAGAATTACTTATTACCTAATATATTTATCGAAATGTAATTTTTCATCATTTTTAAAATTTATGAAGAGGGGAAATTAATATTTAATTTATGCGATTCTTTTCAGCTTGGTGGTTTGATTCCATTTTAAGTGTTGAAATTTATTTATCATCTTGTCTTTTTCTCTTTTTTTTCCACAAGGGGAGATTAGTTAAATAGTCCAGAACATAAATAAACACCGTCTTGTGTCTAATACACGCCATAACATTTTAAAGTAAAGAGTAAAAGTGATTCTTCAGTCACTCGAACAGTATTGAATTCAGATTTTTTTTTTCAGGATGGATTTTTAAGGCCTCGAAAGGGAGGGGGGGGGGGACGAATTGTACATTTTGATCATTGAAAACATAAAATCTTAAATCCCCCGGGGGGGGGGGGAGGGAGGGATCTCGTCGCTCTGGGAGAATCTTCTTCAAACTAGTAATGAACCTATGTTTTATTATTATTATTATTTGTCATTTAAATTTTTTTAACGATTTGTTATTAAGGATAATTATTGTATTATATTACTTGTATTCATTTTCGAAACTGGTTCCAAAATTAAAAAATGACTTTTTTTAATTTAAAAGAAAAAGAAAAGCTCGATTTCATTTTACGGAAATTTAAACATAGCTCAATAATAACATAATAGCTCATTAACATAGCTCATTACCCAATATATTTATCGGAATTTAACTTTTTATTATTTTAATTTTAAAATTCACGAAGAGAGAAAATTAATATTTAATTTATGCGGTTCTTTTCAGAATAGTAGTTTATTTCATTTTAAGTCTTAAAAGTTATTTATTATCTTGTTTTTTTTTTTTTTTTTTTTTTTTTTTTTTTCTGACGAGAAGTGTTTGGTTAAGTGTGTATTTCGATTCAAACTGCTTATTTTCCGATTCATTTTTACTTTCTTCTATCTTTACAAGAAGAAAGTATTGGATTCATGAAAATTTTCGACTTCCGGTTTTCGACGGATTTATACGTTTTAGAAGGTCCTGAACACGTTTTGACTATTTTTAGAAAATGTCTGTCTGTGAGTCTGTCCGTCTGTCTGTCTGTCTGTCTGTCTGTCTGTCTGTCTGTATGTGACAAAAAATTTGTGGGCGCTCTATCTCAAGAACTAATGCTCGAAATTTAATAAAATTTTATATTCAGTTAGACCTTGATATGAATTAGTGCCTATTGGTTTTTGGTGAAAATTGGCCTGCAGGTGGCGCTGCTATACTACGTTTTTCATGATTTTCAAGATTGCTATATCTCAAGAACTAATGCAGAGAATTTCACCAAACTTCAGATTCTGTGACCCCTTAATATACATAGACGCTGATTAAGTTTTGGTGAAAATTGGCCTGCAGGTGGCGCTGCTATACTACGTTTTTCATGATTTTGAAGATTGCTATATCTCAAGAACTAATGCAGAGAATTTCCCCAAACTTCAGATTCTGTGACCCCTTGATATACATAGACGCTGATTAAGTTTAGGTGTAAATTGTCCAGCAGGTGGCGCTGCTATACCACGTTTTTCATGATTTTCATGATAGCTATATCTCAAGAACTAATGCACAGAATTTCACCAAACTTCAGATTCCGCGATACCTTGAGATACATAGCCGCTGATAAGGTTTTGGTGTGAACTGACCTATAGGTGGCGCTGCTATGCTACATTTTGCACGATTTTTGCGATAGCTATATCTCAAGAACTAATGCTGAGAACTTCATCAAATTTTAGATTATGTTACACTAGAATATATAACATAATTAGACGCTGATTACATTTTGGTATTAACCTTGCAACAGGTGATGCAGCTATGCTGCATTTTGCACGATTTTTCCTATAGCTATATCTCAACAACCAATGCACAGAATTTCATCAAACTTCAGAATTTGTTACAAAATGACATATAACATAATTACACGATGATTACGTTTTGTTATAAATCCTTCAACTGATGGCGCTGCTGTGCTATATTTTACACGGTTTTTTTAAACTAGCTATATCTCAAGAACTAATGCACAGAATTTCATCAAACTTCAGATTCTTTTACACCATAACATAATTAGACGCTTTTTTACGTTTTGGCATAAATTGTCCAAGATATGGTGTTGCTATTCTACGTTTTGCAAATTTTTTGTTATAACTATAACTGAAGAACTAATGGATGAAATTCGATCAAATTTCAGATTCTGTTAGGTCTTGACATAAATAGATGCTTATTAGGTTTTAGTATAAATTATCCAACATGAGGCACTACTAAGATCATTTTCTCAGAATATTAATTAAATTTTGCTTTTTAGGCTTTTCGGCTACAGAATCTCATTAGGCTAGGTCAAATGTTCGAGGAAATTCGATAGTGGGTAACTTTGGGGTCACCATGTTTTTTTTTTAATATTAAAATGTACTTATGAGATAGAAGAAAGTTTTGGGATTGACACATCCAACTAGTTAAATTCATTTTTGCTCTCAAATACACGAAACTGGCAAATTGTCTTATTTAGAAAGTACTCAGGTGCCGTGATTGTCGATTCTATGATAAATGCAGAAAATATTGCAAAAAAAGCAATCAAAAGCAACATTTTGAACCGATTTTTCCGAAGCGGGAGATCTGGGAACGAAAAAAAAGGGTCATACTGAGAAGATAATCGTTTATAAATCAAATTCTAATGAAATGAGCGTAAAATGACATCACACGGCACCTTGTACGTCTCTTTAATAATCCCCTCAGCAAGTTTCATGTTTCTACTTTTAAAAATGTGTCTGAATTTGTATCAGAAAATTTCGAGCTGTTGAAGGTATAAAAGCGTTTTTTCGAATACACTCTTAAGTGGTTCAAAACATAAATTTCTGTTTTATAAAGAAACTTAATCTTTAAATATCATCTCGTGTATAGTACACATAATAACATTTTAAAGTGATTCGGTATTCACTCGAACAGTGTTGAATTCAGACATTTTTCTCCTGTGGCGGCGGGGAGAGGGGGGGAGGGGGAAGGAATTTTACGTTTTGGCATAGTAAACATAAAATCCCAAATCCTCCGGGGGGGGGGGGACTTATCTCGCTGCTCCGGATGAATCTCTCTGTCCGGTTTCTTCCTGAATTCACCGCTGCATTCGAAGTCACTATTAAATTAATTTTAAACCCATTGTTTTTTTATGAATTTGTTATTCGAACACTTTTTAACGAATTTTTATTAATGATAACTATTATTTGTATTCATTTTCGAACTCGGTTCCGAAAGTAAAAGTGATTTTATTAAAGTAGATAAATAATAATAATAATAATAATAATAATAATAATAATAATAATGATTATGATGATGATGATGATGATGATAATAATAATAATAATAATAATAATAATAATAATAATAATAATAATAATAATAATAATGAAATAAATAAATAAATAAATAAATAAAAATCCGAAAATGAAATGGGAAAATTCAAAGATAGGACTTTATTAGAGATCGACCTCATCCATCTTATGCAGAAAATATAAAATATTTAAACATACTTAATTTTAAACAAGAAAATTAAAAAGAGTTATTTAATCAAAGAACTTCTTTTATTAAGATAGCAAAAGTTTCCATTTGATATTATTGATGCTAAAAGATTAAAAACTGTCGTCAAAAGGACTCTCGTCAAAAAAAGGCTTAATAGTTTCAAAGCAGGGTTGTGTTAGCTTTAACTAGAGTCGGTTTTAAACATGGGAAAAAACAACAGTGTTAACCGTCTTGGTCATGTTTTGAACCTCAATTATTAAAATTCATTTTGACCGAGGGGAAATATTTACTTTTTTAAATGATAATTTTAATACAATATTTAGAAGGGTTTGCCTAAAAAACATCTGGCACTATTCAATACAACAACTGGAACTCTTATTCATTTTGGAAGATACACTTACTAGAATATTTAGAAGTGTTTAAATTGCGAAAAAAAGTTAATAGTTTCAAAGGAGAATTGTGTTAATTTTAACCACAACGAAAAATCACAAAGACAACTTTAAACGTTTGCCAAAGTATGTTTTGACTATCAGTGATTAAAACTCATTTAATGTTTGTGTGTGGGAGTGGGGAAAATTATTTTGTTAAATGATAAATTAAGTACATTTGAAAATTATTTTTCAATATATATAATTTATTTAACAATATTTAATATAACATTTGGGAGAGCTTAAAAACTTATTTTTACCGGAAAAAATATACTTTGTTAAACGATAAATTTAGTGTAGCATTTAGAGGGTAAAAAAATAAAATTTAAATAAATAAATATTTAACAATATTCAATACAATATTTAGAAGTGTTTGAAAGGCGTAATGGGTTAAGAGTTTCAAAGCGGGTCTGTGTCAGTTTTTATCAGGATAGATTTTTATATTGAAAAAAAAAAATCATATCCATTCCAATAGATATTTTTAGTTTTTTATTTTATTTTTCGAAAATTAATAATCATTGTTCAAGTATCCAAAAGTGCTTAAATAACTTCCATGGTTATAGATATTACTTCAGAATGTGAAAATACTGTAAATAGATAGGATTAACAAGGTGTAAAAATATCTAAAAGTTGGATTATTTATTTCACATATTCACTTTAACAATATTTAAAGGATTTCTTCTTCTACTTTGCATTTTATCTAATTCCAGAAAGTACAGCATTTTTCATTGTGATCAAAAAACAAATCAGATGTTTATGTCTTCTGGACATAGTCATTTCACTTTGTCGTACGGAATAAACATATTAATATATACAGAAGGAGGTCAAATTTTCCATATCCGTGAAATCCTTCTTAGCATCGTTTGTAGCTGTCATTCTTCGACAAATTTGAATATTCATTGCTTGTAACACATCGAATAATGCACTGTCTTCTCATTTTATTCGACGCTGAAGTGCTAAAACGACCAAATTCAGTGTTTCAAACTAATCCACTTATTATTTCCTTGGAAATTGAGATATTTCTCTATCAAATTCAAAGGAATTGCAGTCAGTATATCCTTCAGAATGCACCTCTGCTTCGTTTAATATAGATTAAAATTTAAGAATATTCCTGTTTTAGACGACAACAGGAAAATTTATCGTGTGATAAATTAATAGATAAATTTGCAGACTTTTATTATGCGACACATGTACAGGATTCAAGGATCTTTTACCAGAATGTTTGTAATGTAATGTGAGGGAGTGTCCTTTGTAATAAAGGCACTCTAGTATTTTGAGTGAGATCGTGACGTCAATGTTCTAACATGTGTGGCGCAAAAGCAACATCTATCCTTTATGCAACTTTAACTTTCCGGAGTGTCTGGCGCCCTCGAATCTACAGTTAACTGCGGTTATGAGTTTTATGCAAATTTCTAGCTCCGTCTTCAGTTTGCAATGTATAAAAGCTGTGAGTTGGAGTATGTGTGTGTGTGTTGTGTGGCAAGAGGCGCCAGCAAAGTGTTGTGTGGCGAACCGAGATAGCTTGTGTTGTGTGGCGAGGTGAACCAGCAAAGCGTTGTGTGGCGAGGTGAGCCGGGATAGCCTAAGAGTCTTTAAGCTAAGAGTTGCCTAAGAGTTGAAAGTGGAAAATCTCAGCAATCAAGTCGGGTAAGAGTTATTTAGCACTGTGAGTGTTTGAGAATAAAAGATTTTGTGCAGCCACGAGCTGTTTTCTTACAGGTTAAGGGTGTATTTCGATTCAAACTGCTTGTTTTCCGATTTATTTTTCAATTCACTTTTGCTCTCAAACACATGAAACTCGCAGATTCTCTTATTTAGAAAGTGCACAAGGTGCCGTAAAGGTCAATTCTTTGATAAGTGTACAAAATATTGCAAAAAAAGCAATCAAAAACGGCAATTTGAACCGATTTTTCCGAAGTGGGAGATAAGGGAACGAAAAAAAGGGTCTTCCAGAGAAGTCAATTGCTTATAAATCAAATTCTAATGAATTGAGCGTAAAAAGACTTTACTCGGCACCTCATACGTCTCTTCAAGAATCCCCTCGGCAAGTTTCATGATTCTACTTTTAAAAATATGTCTGAAATTGTATCGGAAAATTTCGAGCTGCTGAAGGTGGAAAAGCGTTTTTTCGAATACACCCTTAAAGTAGGATTAGACTGCGACCTGAGAAGAAGAGCCGGGGTTAGTGCTCTGAGTCGGACTTAGCCGTAAATGTGAGTATGAGTTACAGTTTAATCGCATAGTATTGTGTTTGGTTGTCAGAAATATTGAACTTTGGCTCCATTCCCCATTTAATGGGTACCAAGTCTATTATCAGATCCACTGTATCGTCGTTAATATCTTTTTGAATTTTCACAATATTTGACTTGAATTTTTAGCTCACAGGCTATTAAAGCCTGGGAGCTGATGTGCCCGTCCGTTCTGTATGTGCGTATGTGCGTAACGCTATATAACTCATGATAAAAATATCTAATTCACTTGAAATTTTGGATATATGTATATTCTTATAAGGCTCTTCCCTGATTAGTTTTTGGAGTTCATTCGATATGTATAATAGGGGGAACGGAGGCTAATGCCCCTCCCCTTAATTTATATAAATGGGTTTTTCATGCAGAATTATCAGTTTTCTTTTAAAATTTAGATGTAGGATCATTCTGATGAGGCACTTCCGTGATTAGTATTAGGTGTTCATTGGATAAGTATAAAGAGGGGGAAAGAGGGATTCGTGCCCCTCCCCTTAATTGATATAAACGGGTTTTTCATGCAGAATTATCAGTTTTTGTTCAAAATTTAGACATAGAATAGAACCAATCAGATGAGGCGCCTCCGTGATTAATATTATTCATGCAGATTTTTATATGATAAATCATATCCCTGATTAGTTTAAGGGGTTCAATGATTAAGTATAAAACGGGGAAATGGAGGTAGCTGATTCCCCCCCCCCCCTCCCCCTAAATTTGTTTTTCGAACGGAATTAACCTTTGAAAATATTAGGCAGTAATATACAATTAGTATGCGTAGCCTGTGAGCTCAATGCCATCAGTTTAACTGGGCAATGTTCTTTTTATTGTATAAGTTATCCTAAATAGCGGATATCAAATTATTTCATACAAATGCCCATATTTCATCGAATATTCAATGCATTACGTTTTAATTACAGTACACTATTTCCAATGGTCATTTTCAAGTTTTCGAAAAGCGGCGTTCAATTTGACTGAGAGCTCTATGTATTGTAAACGAAAAACATTTGAATGTGTTACAGGACTATGTATACACATATTCACATAATCACAAATATGCATGCTATGTTTGCACAATTGCATAGAAACGTTGAACAGAACCCGCATAATCATATCAGACGGTGACAAATAGAGAGCATTTTCTGTTGCATGGGTGACTGACAATATTAAGGGTGTATTCGAAAAAATGCTTTTCTACCTTCAACAGCTCGAAATTTTCCGATACAATTTCAGACACATTTTTAAAAGTAGAAACATGAAACTTGCTGAGGGAATTTTTGAAGAGACGTATAAGGTGCCGTGTGATGTCTTTTTATGTTCAATTCATTAGAATTTGATTTATAAACAATTACCTTCTCAGTATGACCCTTTTTTTCGTCCACAGATCTCCCGCTTCGGAAAAATCGGTTCAAATTGCCATTTTTGATTGCTTTTTTTGTAATATTTTCTGCATTTATTAAAGAATCGACAATCATGGCATTTTGCTTTCTTTCTAAATAAGACAATTTTGCCAGTTTGGTGCATTTGAGAGCAAAAATAAATTAAAAAATAAATCGGAAAATAAGCAGTTTGGATCAAAATACACCCTTAATATTGTAATATTATATTTATTATTAGCACCCTAAATGTCCTTGAGATTAAATTTCCATGGAAAAGTGTGAAATTAAGCATTTTTATATCCTAGAGGCTCGAAAACAATTAGTCAAGAATTTCTGCCAATATTCGATAAGCCTGTAAAACGCAAAGCGTCCCGTCACTTGCCCTTAATTTTTGGACATGAATGTATAACAGTCCATTCTAAAACAAATGCAATAATTAAATGCTGTATTATATTTGAATAATTTCTGTACGTGAAAATATGCTTCGAACATCAGCAGTTTACGAAATAAACAAAAATACCTCTATTATGAATATTGTTTCATACATAAAAAATGGTTTGAGGAGATATCTAGAGCCTGAAAATACAATTATATTCATTAAACAAAGATATGAATCCACATCTAAGATATTCGATCTATTAATTAGATCTACTATATTATTTTTTTAATTTCTTCCAATCTTCGCAAAACATTATAAAACTTTATAATTTTTTGAAAAGTTTCCGAATTATAGCATTTTTTTCTACACCTGAAGATCATTAAAAACTTAGATGTAAAACATTTTACTATGTAAAACTGTTTCAAATCATCAATAAATTTTGATTAAATTTCTTGTCCTCTCTCCCTTTTTTTTCTTTTTCAAGGTCTACTTTCCCGAAATTAAAACAATTTCGACAATGGAATGCAATTTAATACGTCAATTACCAACCCCATTTGAAGTAACTTAAAAAGTATTTCACGCAACTATAACGACTCTTAAAAATCTTAAAATGCAATTAAGGATACTGAAAGACTAAAATTCTCCCCTCCTCCCAACCTACCCTCCTTGAAAGAGCTGTAATTTATTTTGAGGCAAAACTGCATCGCTCCTCATAGCATCCAGCGGAAGATTAATATTTCTTGGGGAGTCCGCAGAAATGTTTTCTTGCTCGTATTACGCATTCACGCGCTTGTCTGCAATTAGCTGTATTTAGGAAAACGTGTAAAGAAAAGAGTGCGAGGAACAAGATGATGTTTAATGTTGGATCTCGAGGGCGGGAAGATATAATTTCAACGATCTCGGAAAACAATGAACACAAATCATTCTACTCAGGGAAAAGTAAAAGTTTGAGACTCGCTTTTAGGAAAAGGTCTGAAATTTCCCTCTTGTGCAAAAATTATCTCATGCTGAGGCAAACAGTTAAGGGTGTATTTCGATTCAAACTGCTTGTTTTCCGATTTATTTTTGAATTAACTTTTGCTCTCAAAAACATGAAACTCGCAGATTCTCTTATTTAAAAAGTGCACAAGGTGCCGTAAAGGTCAATTCTTTGATAAGTGTACAAAATATTGCAAAAAAAGCAATCAAAAACGGCAATTTGAACCGATTTTTCCGAAATGGGAGATAAGGGAACGAAAAAAAAAAGTCTTCCAGAGAAGTTAATTGCTTATAAATCAAATTCTAATGAATTGAGCGTAAAAAGACTTTACTCGGCACCTCATACGTCCCTTCAAGAATCCCCTCAGCAAGTTTCATGATTCTACTTTTAAAAATGTGTTTGAAATTGTATCGGAAAATTTCGAGCTGCTGAAGGTGGAAAAGCGTTTTTTCGAATACATCCTTAAGAGTGCTTATACATTAGCCTTCATGTGGAAGTTGAACTAAATCTAAATTGATATTAATTTCTAAGAATGATACATTTTCAGATTTGCTTGTCTGATATACTTTTAAAAAATTCTCAAGTTTTTAATACCACAGTAAATAGAAAATCTTATAATTTTATTTTTCCTAAAAAAATATGTCTTGTAGTATATTGTATATAATCCATAGAAATGTTTTCTTGATCATATTACGCATTCACCCGCTTATCCGAAATTAGCTGTATTTAGGAAAACGTGTAAGAAAAGAGTGCGAAGAACAAGATGATGTTTATATGTTGGATCTCGAGGGCGGAAAGATATAATTTCAACGATTTCGGGAAAACAATGAACACAAATCATTCTACTCAGGGAAAAGTAAAAGTTTGAGACTCGCTTTTAGCTGAATTCAATGTGGAAATGGTCTGAAATTTCCCTCTTCTGCAAAAATTAACACAAAAATTATCTCATGCCGAGGTAAGCAGCTAACTGTGCTTATACATTAGTCTTCATGTGGAAGTTGCACTAAATCCAAATTGTGATTAATTTCTAAGAGTAAAATTTCTCCAGATTTAGCTAGTAAAATTTTTTCATGCATTTTTAAAAAATTCTCAAGTTATTTATATCGTAATAAACACGCACACACATAAAAAAATGTTTTTTCATTCTAAAATTTTATTGTAGTACATTGTATGTAGTACACAGAATTGTTTTCTTGGTCGCATTACGCATTCACCCGCTTGTCTGCAATTAGCTGTTTAGGAAAACGTGTAAGAAAAGAGTGCGAAAAACAAGATGATGTTTTAAGGTTGGATCTCGAGTACTGAAACGGAAATACATAATTTCAACGATCTCAGAAAAGAATGAACACAAATCATTCTCTCAGAAAAAGTCAAAGTTTGATACTCGCTTTTAGCTGAATTCAATGTGGAAAAGAACTGAATTTTCCCTCTTCAGCAAAAATTATCTCATGCCGAGGTAAACACTTAAATGTGCTTATACCTTATAGTCTTCATGTGAAACTGGCACTAAATCCAAAATGTTATTAATTTCTAAGAGTGAAATTTCTTCAGATTTTGTTTACTTGATGTACTTTCTCAAGATTTTTATATCGTAGTAAGTACAAAAAATGGAAGAAAAAAAAATCTAAGAATAAATGTTTTTTGTAGTATATTGTAGTCCGCAGAACTGTTTTCTTGGTCGTATTACACATTCACCCACTTGTATGCAATTAGCTGTATTTAGGAAAACGTGTAAAGAAAAGAGTGCGAAGAACAAGATGATGTTTAATGTTGGATCTCGAGGGCAGAAAGATATACAGTCGAACCCCGTTAATACGCGCCCCGCTTAATACGCGAAACCGCTTAATACGCGAATTTTCTTTGGTCCCTTGAAATACTCCTATCTTACGCATAGAAAAACCCCGTTTAATACGCGAATGGTTAATAACGCAAACCCGTTTAATACGTGAAATTTTATCAGTCCCTAGAAAGAAAAACCTACCTTTAATACGCGAATGAACTTAGCTCTAAACATACGAGTTTTTAGATGAAGTATTTTCCCAAGCATTTTATACAACAATTATTTAAATTATTCTTTATACAACAATTATTTAAACAATTATTTAACTTATTCTTTATACAACAATTATTTAAACCCAATTAAATTGAACATCTTTTCCCTCAAAACCACACGCTGACTAAATTTGGATCTCAATCCGAGGCTAGCATAAGACTGCTCAATCAAAACTCTCCCAATGAAATCTCATAGGCGAGGCGATGCTAGCGTTGTTCAAAAGTTAAAAACATTATGTCTGCTTTGAAAAACGCGTGTTTTCATTTGGAAAATATATAAAACCAAAGTGTAAAATTTTAATGGAAATTCAAATAAAAAAAATCAGCATTTACAGACTTTTTAATTTATGCATTTCGTTCTATCATTAGATGCAAATTAAAATATGTAAATTAAAAAATAATTGATACAAATCTTATTGAAATAAAAAAAAACTGAGTGTTTTGTGGTGATTTCCCTCGCTTTCTGTACTCATAAGCGGAAAAAAATCAAATTACGCAAAGTAGAATGTACCTTCAATTCAATACTTTTCTTGCGATTTTCGTCATTTAAAAATTAAAATGTAGACAAAAACAGAGAATTAAATTTATAAAATCTTACAAATTTGAAGTTCATGTAAGGTTCATTCATCGCGGGTTCAGGCTGTGCGAGTCAGGGTGTTTTATAAAAAGCAAAAGTGAAAAGAACTTTTCCCCATAATTAAGAAATGATGTGACCCCCCCCCCCCCTCCCTTAAATTAGAGCGGTAGAACCGATAGATGGAAGCATGCACTACTATCGCAGATTAATCACATGAGTCTTTCCAATCGCTGTTTCATAAGTGCCGTGATATTTTTAAAAGAAGAGAGTCGCTTGTCTCTCCCAGTATTATCTAGTCTACAATATCCATCTACACTTTTATAATCTAATGTAAACTATGGCAGAAGGAACAAAACATATTAAACGAAAGACTCTCTTAATCACTGAGAAGCTACAAATTATAAATCAATACAATGCCCAAGCCGTCTCAAATAAGTCTGCGTTCGTCAAAGAAAAAGGCATACCTGAGTCAACTTTAAGGACTTTGTTAAAGAATAGGAATGCCATCGTTAACCAAGCTGTGGTTGGAGGAACAAAGAACAAGATATTAAAAACCGCCAAGTTTGAGGACATGGAAAAGGCCCTCCGCGAGTGGTTTGTTAAAGCACGCTCTATGAATATCCCAATAAGCGGCTTGTCAATGCAAGAAATTTTTTTGAATTCGCAACAAAAATGGCATTGCCAGATTTCAGTGCTTCATATGGATGGCTGGATCGATTTAAAACTCGGTACGGCATAAAATTCAAGCAAGTGTGCGGTGAGTCAGCTGCAGTCAACATTGAAGATATTCACTGTTGGAAAATTAATGTTCTTCCGCAGCTTGAATAAAACTACTCAAGTCAGGATATTTACAACGTGGACGAATGTGGGCTTTTTTACAAACTGACACCCAGTCAAACAATGGCATGAACGGAAAAATAGGTCATGGAGGCAAACTGAGCAAAGAGCGTCTTCTGCTGGGTGCCAACCCTTATGGATCAGATAAATTAAAGCTTCTGGTCACAGGGAAATCAAGCAACCCGCGATGCTTTAAAAATGTCAAGAATTTCCCCTGCCTGTACGAAAGCCAGCGTAGAGCATGAATGACGGGCAACATTTTTACAACATGGTTTTGTAATTTTTATCGGCGTATGAGAAAAGGATCGCGCCATGTGTTATTGCTTGTGGACAATTACTCTGCGCTTCCAAAAGATAACGAAAATCTGAATAATGTCCAAGTAGAATTTTTACATCCAAATTTGACTAGTGTCACCCTGTCAATGGACCAATGAATAATTAATAGCGTCAAAGTAAATTACAAGACTCATACGGTGATACCTTCACCAAATGAAACACGACAGCAATCCTTTTTGCTACGAATGTTGTCCAATAACAGTCCTCAACGCTATGCACATGCATGGGAAAGTGTTACACCAACAACAAGTAAAAATTGTTTTCACAAAGCAGGTTTCGGAAGTAGCGAGGAGATCATTTACATGAAGTCAACCTCGCACCCTAATGCTGGAGAAGATTGACTGGCTGCACAAGAAATTGTAGGAGAAAATTTTGTCGATTTAGACACATTCATTAATATCGACAAAGATCTAGTTACCTCCGAACTTAGAAGTCGGGATGATATCATCGCCGATGTAACTGTGACTGACAATCTGGATGAGGAGGAAGATGATAAACCTGCGCTTCCGGCCCCATCCACACTCTCCAAAGTTACAGAGGCATTCAATTTCCTAAGAAAATAAGCGTCGTCACTGGATAAAGGACCCTCAACAAGCGAACTTTACCACTACCTAAATAAGGCGGAAAACATCATGTTGATGGAGCGACCGCATGTCAAACAGGTAAAAAATGGCAGCAACTTTTCCAAAAAGTAAATTTTATGACATTATTGACTTCAGTAAGATTTTTTTAATTGACTTTTTATTATTATCAACACTATTTATTATCGCATCTATCTGTTCTATATAACCAACAAAGATTTCAATTTTGTTAACATTAGTTTTAATAAATACGGTTAGCAGAAATTTTTGTGTTTGTCTTATTCAGTTTTATGTGTCATACATAATAAATCACAATTTGAAAAGACATAGGATTTTTTTTCAGAAATTAATGATTATTTGAATTCGCAGCTTTCAAACGTTCCTGTTTAATAAGCACATAATGATTAAAATAAATAAAATGTCACTTTATGTCTTAATAGTGCTAAAAATTTACAAAAAAATGTGTTTTTTTCCGCATAAATTGTTATTAGATAGATCACTCGAAGAAAATTCGCGACCTTTGGTTAATACGCGAACCCGTTTAATACGCGAATTTTGATCGGACCCCTGATTCGCGTATTAACGGGGTTCGACTGTAATTTCAACGATTTCGGGAAAACAATGAACACAAATCATTCTAGTCAGGGAAAAGTAAAAGTTTGAGACTTGCTTTTAGCTGAATTCAGTATGGAAAAGGTCTGAAATTTCCCTCTTCTGCAAAAATTATCTCATGCCGAGGTAATCAGTTTAGTGTTCTTATACATTAGTCTTCATGCGGAAGTTGCACTAATTCACTGCTCTGAAATTTCTAAGAGTAAAATTTCTTCAGATTTTGCTTGCCCAGTGTATTTTTAAAAAATTCTGAAGTTATTTATATCGTAGTAAATAAAAGGTAATTTTTTTTCATATCAGAGGTATAATGTACACTGGTGGACAAAATTAAGAGATGGAATGCATTTTCCCAAATATCTCGAGAAATACTGGATAAAAATAAATTAAAATTGGTATGGATATAACTTTTAGTATGACAATAATATGTGCAAAGCAAAAATTAAAGTGCCATTCATTGGCAAGAGTTATTGCCAACAGTCCAATATGGACTGAAATTCATGATGAAAGAGGCAAAGAAAGTGAGGCTTGTATGATGTGTTGTCGCCTCTAGTATGGTGTGTGGTCCTCCTCTGACAGATAGACGGCATGCACAACGAGTATGTATGCTGTTAATAAGAGAGTTAAGTATTGCTTGTGGAAGACTCTCCCACTCTTCCACCAGAGTATTTTTTAACTCCGGAATGGTTCTGGGTGGGGGTTGACGACTCGCAATAACCCTTCCAACAGCATCCCAAGCATGTTCAGTGGGGTTAAGTTCAGAAGATTTGGCTGGCCAATCCATTCGATGAATATCCTCCCTTTCCAGATACTCCTTAACGGATGTCTACAGCGACACAACTGTCTAGGGACCTTGCTGCTGCCACAGGAACATTAGTTTCAAGGAAGACTGTTGCAAGGAGGCTCGGTGAAAGAGGGTTGTATGCCAGGAAGCCCGCCATTTTCATCCCACTCACTCCCTTTCACAAAAGAGAGCGTGCACAGTGGTGCAGACAGCACCAACACTGGACACAGCTCCAATGGGATATTGTTCTGTTCACAGATGAGTCCAGATTCAGTCTTCAACCTGATTTTCGGAGAATATTCATATGGAGGAAACCTGGGACCCGATACCATCCCAGTAACATCATGGAAAGGGACCATTGTGCTGGTGGAGGACTGATGGTTTGGGCAGGGATCATGCAAGATACTCGCGCACCGCTCTATGTGTTTGACACTGGTTCCGTGAATGCCCAGAAGTACAGGCAAGAGATCCTACAATCCTACGTACGTCTTTTCAGGGGTGCTGTTGGCCCTGAATTCGTTTTTATGGACGACAATGTCCAACCACATAGGGCTCGCCTGGTTGTGGAGTATCGGAAAAGCGAGGATATTTATCGAATGGATTGGCCAGCCAAATCTCTTGACTTTAATTCCATTGAACATGCTTGGGATGCTCTTGGAAGGGCTATTGCGAGACGTCAACCCCCACCCAGAACCATTCCGGAGTTAAAAACTGCTCTGGTGGAAGAGTGGGAGAGTCTTCCACAAGCAATCCTTAACTCTGTTATTAACAACCTGCATACTCGTTGTACATGTTGTCTATCTGTCACTGGTGACCACACACCATACTAGAGGCGACCACACACCATACAAGCCTTACTTTCATTGTCATCTTTCATAATGAATTTCAGTCCATATTGGACTGTTGGCAATAACTCTTGCCAATGAATGGCACTTTAATTTTTACTTTGCACATATTGTTGTCATACTATAAGTTATATCCATACCAATTTTCATTTATTTTTATACAGTATTTCTCGAGATATTTGAGAAAATGCCTTCCATCTCTTAATTTTGTCCATCAGTGTAGTATATTGTATGTATACATATTGTACGCTATCTATATACAATACCCTGTATATACTATATGTATACATATATCTATACATTATAGTATATATAATACCCGGTGTTCTAAAGTGAACTGACTGATTTTAAAAATCAAATTACTTGCAAATGGCGGCAGATATTAAAGAAAATTCTTGCAAAAGTGTTATTTAAAGTGTCAGAAATTTTTTAACTGAGATTCTTGATTTTGGTTTCAAATAGCAGCAAGTCATGATGGCGTTGAGAGTCATAGGCGCTCAATGGAGGCAAAACTTGAAATCACCCAGCATTGTTGCGAAGGTAGGAGTTTAAATACAGTCTCAGAAAAAAAAAAATATTGACATTTGCGATTTTAGACGTTTTGTTTAATATCTAGAAATATAAATAAGTAATTATTATGAAATTTCAGGTGTGTAAACAAAATAGTACAGGTCATATATTTTCGTGAAGCTTTTTCCCCGAAATCTCATAGAGGACCGTCAACAAATTGAAAAAGAACGAAGATCTTTTGGATAACCCTGTCGAAACTAATGTAGCAAAAGCGTTCAAACTGCAGATTATGATTAAGATGTTTATTGTAATAAAATGTGTTCATTTTTATGATTATAGCATATACTCGTAGAAAAATAAAGATTTTTATAAAAACGGACCAAAATTTTGCCAAGTTTTTTGCTTATAATTTCCAAAGTTCTTAATAAAAAAAAAAAAAAAAAAAAAAACAATGTTCTTTTCAGAAAATATGAAAATAAACATTATACACAAAACCCTGTAATCAAAATTAATAAATATCAATAATTGTATGAAAAATAAGCAGGTTCACTAAATACATTTTCACTGCGCATGCGTCAAATCTATAAAAAAATTCATTTGCATATTGCGTTAGCTATATGTATACAGCAACTTTTGTTAGAGTCTCAAAATCATAGCTTGAAAATTATAAAAAATATCGTCGATAGAATAAGATCAAAATCCGTTATTCCCAAATTGAAGCAAAAAGATGAAGAGCTGTATCCAAATACAGTAATAGATGAATATTGTGTAGACACTAATCAATGGAATATGGATACAGCCCCTCATATTTTTGTTTCTTTTTGGAATAACGGATTTTGGTCTTATTCTTTCGACGATAATTTTTAGAATTTTCAAGCTATGATTTTGAAACTTTAACAAAAGTTGCTCTATACATTTATCTAACAAAATATGCAAATGAAATTTATATAGAGTTGACGCATGCGCACTTAAAATTTGTTTAATAAACCTGCTCATTTTTTATACAATTATTAATATTTTTTAATTTTGATTAAAGGGTGTCATGTACTGTACAATGTTTTTTCTCATATTTTCTGAAAAGAACATTGCTTTATATTAAGAAATCTGCAAATTATAAGCAAAAAAACTTGATAAAATTTGGGTCCATTTTTATAAAAACCTTATTTTCCTACGAGTATACATGCTATCCGCATAAAAATGAATAGAATTTATTACGATAAGCCATTTAATCATAATATGCAGTTTGAACGCTTTTGCTGCATTAGTGTTGTCAGGGTTATTCAAAAGGTATTCGTTCTTTTTCAATTTGTTGACGGTGTCCCATTGGATTTCGGGGGAAAATCTTCGCAAAAATATACGACCTGTACCATTTTGTTTATATATCTGGTGTTTCAGATTCATTTCGAATGTAAATTTCTAGATATTTAACAAAACGTCTGAAATCGTAAGTGTCAAGATTTTTTTTTTTTTTTTTTTTTGGTTGAGACTGTATATGGAGCGGTTCTCATTCGCAAATACAGTATTTTGTCGGAAATCCATTTCATGAATTTAACCTCCATCTTTCGTATGCATGTTGAATGACTTCAGTTTAGGCCTCTATCCTCTATAGAGCACATGTTGCTTGTAGTGCCATTTGGAACTACATTGCTGCTATTTGGGACTAAAACGAAAAATCGCAGTTGAAGAGAAAGAAAGAAAGAAAACCTTCTGACATTTTACATATCTTTCCTGCAATAGATTTTTTAAATAGTTATCAGCAAGCATTTGTAAGTTAATTGACTTTTAAAATCAGTCAGTCCATTTTAGAGCAGCAGGTATAAATTTAAATGATATTTTGCTTAAATATTAAAGATAACATGTAACAGTTTGTAGCATGTGACTACGAAAGCAGTGCAATCGAACTGTAATCAAAATCGACTAGTCCAATAATGGTAATCCAACAGAAAAATATAAATCGTAATCTAAACATAATGGTAATCTAGAATTTAAAAAATGGATAATATATATGTAATCGTAATCCAGCTTGCATAAATAGAGACATAATCATAATCTGTTTTTGAAATTTTACCGTAATTGATGACAGACCTCCGTATCAACTCGAAGTCTGATGTAGATCTGTTGGTCATATTTTTGTAGGTCTCTGCAGGGCTGAAAACATTTCCTTTTTAAGGGTGTATTCGAAAAAATAATTTTCCACCTTCAACAGCTCGAAATTTTCCGATACATTTTCAGACTCAATTTTAAAAGTAGAAACATGAAACTTGCAGGGATGATTTTTGAAGTGATGTATAAGATGCCGTGTGATGTCATTTTTCGCTGAATTAATTAGAATTTGATTTATAAAGAATTATTTTCTGAGTTCTATCATCTTTTCGTCCCCAGATCTCCAGGTTCGGAAATTTCTGTTCAAATAGGCAACTTTGACAGCATTTTTTGCAATATTTCTTAAATTTACCAAAAAATTGACAAACACGGCACATTACGTAGTTTCGAAATAATAGATTTTGAAAATTTGGTGCATTTGAGAACAAAAATCAATTTAAAAAAAAATCTGAATAAAGCAGTTTTAATGAGAATACACCCTTAAGGGTGTATTCGAAAAAGTACTTTTTCACCTTCAATAGCGTGAAATTTTCTGATACAATTTCAGACGCATTTTTTAAAGTAGAAACATGAAATTTGCTGAGGGGATTTTTGAAGAGACGTATAAAGTGCAGTGTGAAGTTTTTTTACTCGTAATTAATTAGAATTTGATTTATAAACAATTATCTTCTCAGTATGACCCTTTTTTTCATTCCCAGATCTCCCGCTTCAGAAAAATCGGTTCAAAGTGCCGTTTTTGATTGCTTTTTTTGCAATATTTTCTGCATTTATCAAAGAATCGATAATCACGGCACCTTGAGTACTTTATAAATAAGACAATTTGCCAGTATGATGCGTTTGAGAGCAAATATGAATTCAAAAATAAATCGGAAAATAAGCAGTTTGCATCGAAATACACCCTTAAAACCAGAAAAGGAACCATTTCTCTTGTGACTGTGACATTATCTCAAAGTAATGCTGTGAGTTGAGCGATTGCGGGACACATCCTCTTCCTACATGCTATCCATGGCACAGACAAATCGAAGTCATGAACACTTTGCAACTATGTTGAAAAGTGTAAACTAGTCGTTGGATCCACCGTAATACTTAGCCATCATGGATATGCATAATATAACATATGAAAATAAAACATGTGTAAACTATATACAAAATACATTGCAATTCCAAAACAAAACTTAAACGTATATTTAAATGCTTTTAATATACATAGTAATGCTCTATTAATGAATTGCTGACGAACCAATTTCGACAAAATATATAAAATGCCAAACTACTCAATTCGAATTGCCTAAAAGGAACATCCTTACAACTCCAAAAATAATAATCATATTAACTAATAATTTGCTGCGTCGGATTAACTGTCTGATTTCCAATTAAAATATATCTTTGAATTGAAATTTGAATGAAATACAGGGTCATGAAAAATCGAAGAATGTGGAAAATAGTATTACGAATATCTCGACAACTAACAATACAATCGACTTCGTTTTTTATGCAAAATTTGTATTATTTTATTGCCTTTTATGTCCATTCCTTATAATAAAAGAATTCGAAAATTTTTATATGCCTTTCATCAGAACGAATTTTTCGAAAGTCCGAAAAAAATAGTTCCGGATAATCGAGGGTGCTGATATTTAATAAGCTTCGTCTCATTCTTACATTCTAAGTATATACGAAATTTCAAGTCTCTATCTCAATTTGCTCGGGAGATAGAGCGTTTACAGACAGACAGACAGACGGACGGCAATTTTTTTTTCTAAAAATATGTTTATCGGAATCATTTATCGTCTGAAACGTGTAATTCTGTCAAAAAAATTTTTTTTTGATTTTCAAAACGTTTGCAAGATTTACCCTATATTATGTATAATGGGTAAGTAAAAATAACAGTTTGAAAAATACTTTTTAAAATTATAGATATGGATATATGTATTTTAATTAAATATCTATCACCAAAATGACAAAGATTCCGTGCATCCATAGGTATGTATCCTTAGATATATTCTTATTTTTTTAAGTCCAGCCTAGGCCGTATTGTTGAAATTTTAAAAGGTAGAAAAATTCGATAATTTTCCTTTCTGTTTGTGGGAAGAATCATGTTTCCCTCAGACATGCTTAGAAGCACTCGTGACTCCGTCGTACTGATAGTAAACGAACCTCATTCATCAGTGTTCAATGGTAGTTTTTAGTTAAATTATTGGCTAAATATCAAAAAATCAAATAAAATGTGAGTTTTTTGTGTTTCCGAATGTGTGTTCGTGAATCCATATCCAAATAGGCAAGCCCCATCATCTGATTTGCTTCGCTAGCCATCGTCAATAAAAATAGAGAAACATCTTTCTCTTATTAATATAGATAAATATTTTTTTTGTAAGTATTAAAAGCGGATTTTTTTTTAAAAGGAAATGTGAAACATTTAAAATGCATATATTCACAGGGTGAAGTAATCATTAATTGCGTAAAAATGTATTCAGATATATTTCATCTAAAAGAAAATCATGAAACATTAGAAAAGCTCATATAAACTACTTATCGTTGCCAACGTTCGCTACTTCTAATGAGCTCTTAAAAAAGATGTCATCCAAAATCTATGCTAGATGTTCCATTTTTCATATTTGCTAATAAGATTAAAGATAAGTCATTTGTCATGAAAAATGTGTCTAAAAAAGCCATTTTTCTTCAAAATACAAGTAGTTTCCTAAACGTAACGAGCAATTGTTTCTCATATATCAATGACATCCCCATTTCTCACTAGCAGAATGTATTGACCTCTCCTAATTCCCAGCATTTACATTTACATTGCCATAATTGCCTGGAAGCAACCGAATTCTGTCATAAGCGCCAATCAATAATGCCAGATTCTATTAATAAAGTTACTACTACACATCCTCTATATTTGGCAGAGGATATACATGTCATTTGCTGCTTTATGCTTAGCTGCTGCTCTACTGTTATGCAATATTTCTGGCTTATTTATCAATGTCTGTTTTGACGTGCAATCTTTCGCAACAAGACACTGAGTAAGAGCATCTCATTCATTGTCCACGATTGAACTCACGTAACCATTATTACACGCTCTGTGAGCCACCAACTTTTGCATTGCCGCCTCCTTTTCACTAGATTTCATTTATCACCCGATTAGTCTCGCTTGTTGGATGTCTACGGGTGACAACAGTGTATCCTCTCTGAATTTTCATCTCCACCCTTTATAAAGGAACACACCCCTGAATATTGAGGATATATACGTCATTCTTATTTTAATGTTCATGAAGCTTTTACATTTGTTGCATTTTTGAAAAGAGATTTTCATCTATCACATTTGAATATCCTATTCAACAAAAAATTATATTAAAAAAAAATATTAACTGATTTGAACATCATACATTCAAAATATGTTACACTATATGATTACAATCCTCTACCAAAGGATAAATGTAGGCATCCTGTCATGAACTGGGAAATTAAATTTTTGTATCACATTTGAGCTGTATTAATTTTTATTCATTTTGAAATGTTGTAGCAGAGGAAATTGAATTCAAATCAGAATTTAAAAATGTATGTTAGTAGTAAATCATTCATGTATATAATAATAATTGCAATTAAATGAATAATAGGGCTCATTGCGGTTACAATCATGTGTATAATAGATGATTCTCGAACAGACAGTAATGGGATTTCTAGTGCTTTCTCGTTCCAAGAATTAATTCATTTTTTGGCTAGCTATAAGAGCATACAATATTCCAGAACACCTTCAATAAGTTGATAGTTGATTTTGGATGATCCTTTTTTAACATGAGTTGTGATGAACAACTCCCATAACGAGATTTTGTGGTTCCCTGTATTTTCCGAGTGACTTAGCAATTTTTTTTAACTATCCATTAACTATAAATTTAATTCAGATTGAAAAAAAAAAAAAAAAAAAAAAGAAAGGAAAATAAAAAAAATCACCACACAGCTTAAAACTAGCTACCATATCTGTCATTCATAGAGACAATGTATCCAGTTTACTGCATACTCTGGATATAAATTTATTTTTATTCTACAAACATTCCTTATTAAGGGTGTATTCGAAAAAACGCTTTTCCACCTTCAGCAACTCGAAATTTTCCGATACAATTTCAGACATATTTTTAAAAGTAGAATCATGAAACTTGCTGAGAGGATTCTTGAAGGGACGTATGAAGTGCCGAGTAAAGTCTTTTTACGCTCAATTCATTAGAATTTGATTTATAAGCAATTAACTTCTCTGGAAGACCCTTTTTTTCGTTCCCTTATCTCCCACTTCGGAAAAATCGGTTCAAATGGCCGTTTTTGATTGCTTTTTTTGCAATATTTTGTACACTTATCAAAGAATTGACCTTTACGGCACCTTGTGCACTTTCTAAATAAGATAATCTGCGAATTTCATGTGTTTGAGACCAAAAGTTAATTCAAAAATAAATCGGAAAACAAGCAGTTTGAATCGAAATACACCCTTAAACAGAGATCAACTAGAAAATGCATAACACGGTTTAATGCTAAAATCCTCCTTTAGCAACTCCCACTTATAGACAAAAATATTAGAAATTTTTGGTACAGCCCGGAACCTAATTTGAAGGATTTATGCCAACCATGTAATATTAAAAAAGATAATTAAATTTAAAAGCGCGTATGACATCTGTAGAAAGAACTTTCAGCAATTATAATTCATACAAAATTATTTTGTACGTCCCAGTAAACAAATGATAAATGCTAAGTACAGTACACCATATTCTGCATACTAAGCATCTTATAGCATACCTCAAAAAACAGTGTCAATTTCATTATGCTTAAAATAGAGGAACATTATTAAAGTATATTTCAAACAGTTTTACCACATTGATTATAATGTAATGAAGTTCTTTTTTGGGTATTCCTGTGAGCAATTAATAAATGCAACACATTTCATTTTTGAAAGCGATTACACTATTATAAACTTCAAAAGCAAGCATTAATTGCATGGCAATTCAGGTTTTATTTCAGTTAGAAAACGTACGGTCGACAGACAAACATAAATTATTTTTAATAATGTTGGAAAGTGTCAATTAAAAAGTATCTTTTAACTTCTACAATAAATAAATAAATAAAAATAAGTTTAAATGCTAGAATTTAATTTCTCTCTCTTTCTCATTTTTAAAAACATTTATATAAAATCGCAATTTAAGAAATAAACTAACAAACACACAACGGAAAAAAAAATCTTGTTCATTAGAGCTGTTTAGCTATAGGTGTAATTTCTCATGTAAACTGTTTTATTTCGTGCATTTTTAAGCGTAAGCAACAATTTATATTCTCGCTATTTGTTAAATATTTCATTTGTTTCAGAAATGAATAAGAATAATTTGTTTCCTTCTTGCTTATTTTTTTCTCCTTAATTTTTTTCATGACAAATTACTTAATTTTGTATGTCTTTTTGAGCGCTAATAAAATGGAAAAGTAATTTTTCTCAATTTATTATTCAGAAGTATTTGAAAATAAATCACTGCATAATAGAACACTTTGTGCAGCGTAATGAAAGAAACTTTCATGTGGTATATAAAGTGGTGTACGGTGAATCTGAAATTATACGATTTTAAAATTCGATGGAACGTTATTTGAAATATTTAACGAATTGTTGAAATGTCCCATTAAAAATAAATGTGAATTAAAATTAAGGCTACATTGCACGATCGTTTAGTGTCCTTTTAATAAATTTTACACTTTTTTCTGGGGATTTATAAAGCTTTGCAATGCGATTATTCAATTCATTTTTAATACTGGCTACACCAAAGCTTTAATATAAAATCTCGGGAGATTTCGCATGATTATATTAGGCTTAAGAAATGCGCGGTGAAAGCGAGGAATACTAATTTCAAATCGAGTGTTGTTTTAGGCTCTATTTTATTCATTCTTATTAGAATAATCTTTATATCACATAAAACGGGGAACATATCGTCTCAACAAAAATATACATATAAAAAGAAGAAATCAAAAATCGTTCTCCTAACACAATTTTTAATGCATTAATGCCTTTCAGCAAAACAAAATGGCGCGATGAACACAATAAGCTTTATCAAAAAACATCGTCTGCTTCTATAGCTAATAAGAATTATCTCCTGGGATCTGGCAACGAAGCTTATTTGATTTAAAATTTCCCTACTTTGAAAAAAATGACACTAAAGAGATTAGGGGTGAGGAAAAAATGAAATGTGATGTACTTGAATAAATTTTATTCTGATTTTGTTTAAGCATATTTGTATAGCCTTTAGGCGGTGTAACTTTAACCGAAGTTAGGTTATTTAGTTGCAAAGAATAAAATGCACATTTGATTCATATAAGTTGTTTTTCTTTTTTAAATATTTTCAAATAATGACATTTTATTTCAGCTCTTTTGGATACGCATAAACATTAATCTTAATAACAAACCATTTAAAAATGGAATGTTTTTGCATTAAGGGTGTATTCGAAAAAATGATTTTCCACCTTCAACAGCTCCAAATTTTCCGATACATTTTTAGACTAATTTTTAAAAGTAGAAACATGAAACTAGCTGGGATGATTTTTGAAGCGATGTATAAGATGCCCTGTAAAATAATTTTCCCCTGAATTAATTAGAATTTTATTTATAAGCAATTATTTTCTCAGTTTGATCATTTTTTCGTTCCCATATCTCCAGGTTCGGAAATTTCTGTTCAAATCGGCAACTTCGAAAGCATTTTTTACAATATTTTCTGCATTTACCAAAAAATCGACAAACACGGCATATTACGGAGTTTCTAAATAAGGGATTTTGAAAGTTTGGTGCATTTTAGAGAAAAAATGAATTTAAAAATAAATTTGAAAAAAGCGATTTTGATGGGAATACACCCTTAAAAGATATGTACCCTTGACCTTTTTCAAAAAATGGAATGCATTCTGTTCTCAAAGAAAGCATTCTGATGTTGAAATTTATATTTTCACACTTTATTTATATTTTGACATTATATTAATATAATTGAAAACAAAGAATATTTAATATTTAAAACAGTAAGTAAGACTTTCAGCCAAATTAACTTACCTTACCTTCAAATAAATACATAGCATCTTTTTATACTAGAAATGTAATATTTAGTCTTTAAAAATAGTCTTTTTCCTTAAAATTTTAAAAAATATCATTAATAATTTACAAAAAAGTGACCGATATTGATACATCGACATCTGTATTGATATTTTATTGCCACTATTTATTTATTTGATACATATATATAATGTCTGTATGCATATCATTTATTTATTTATTTATAACTATACGCGTATAACATACAAGTTGTCCTTTCTCAACGGTGGCCAATGGCTAATTCCTAAACCATTAGTCATAAATATTTAGTTTCAATAACAAAAAACTTTTAAATGAGGTAAAAAAATATTTTAAAAGCGATTTGGATTAATAAAACAATTATTTTTAATTACAAAATTTAAACTTTTATACGGTCTTTAGATCCTAAAAGTTATATTTTTCCTATTACACTAACAACGAAAAAGAAGACTTAAAGTTCCTATAACACTAAAATTGACCTAGTTATGAAACTTTAAAAATTCATGACTTATACTACTTTCCTGTATTGAAAACAAATCAGTTCAACCGTGATTTGAGGAATCGTATATGAAGTCGCTACAGTTTTCAAAAGAATTCATTTCATGTGTATCTGAGCTTTGAAAAAAAAAATGGTAGCAATATTACGATTCAATTAACTTTTATTAAGTTTCAGATTGTCCAAAATTATTGTACTTTAAGGGTGTATTTCGATACAAATTGCTTACTTTCAGATTTATTTTTAAATTCATTTTTGCTCTCAAATGCATCAAACTGGTAAATTGTCTTATTTAGAAAGTACACAAGGTGCCGTAATTGTCGATTCTTTGATAAATGCAGAAAATACTGCAAAAAAAGCAATTAAAAACGGCATTTTGAACCGATTTTCCCAAAGCGGGAGATTTGCAACGAAAAAAAGGGTCATACTGAGAAGATAATTGTTTATAAATCAAATTCTAATGAATTAGGCGTAAAATGACATCACACGGCACCTTGTACATCTCTTCAAAAATCCCCTCGGCAAATTTCGAGCTGCTGAAGGTGGAAAAGCGTTTTTTCGAACACACCCTTAAGGGTGTATTCGAAAAATCGCTTTTCCACCTTCAACAGCTCGAAATTTTAAGATACAATTTCAGACACATTTTTAAAAGTAGAATCATGAAACTTGCTGAGGGGATTCTTGAAGGGACGTGTGAAGTGCCGAGTAAAGTCTTTTTACGCTCAATTCATTAGAATTCGATTTATAAGCAATTAACTTCTCTGGAAGACCCTTTTTTTCGTTCCCTTATCTCCCATTTCGGAAAAATCGGTTCAAATTGCCGTTTTTGATTGCTTTTTTTGCAATATTTTGTACACTTATCAAAGAATTGACCTTTACGGCACCTTGTGCACTTTCTAAATAAGAGAATCTGCGAGTTTCATGTGTTTGAGACCAAAAGTTAATTCAAAAATAAATCGGAAAACAAGCAGTTTGAATCGAAATACACCCTTAACACGTGTAAGTAAAGTTTAACACGTTTCTGTAAAGAGTATAGTATTCTGTATGAGCTTAATATTTGAGACTGTTTCTTTTCATGGTATTTTTTTACAAAAATTATGTTATTTTTATAAGTTTTTACTTAACTTCAACGATCGCATATATGTTTTTTTAGTTCAAAATTTGTACTCGAAATTCTTTTTGCATAGGTGTGAGTTATACACCCACCAGATTTTACGATACATCTCCGCTACTCAAAAAGTACAAAATAGTAACATTAATAATTAACTTCTTAGCTATTACATTCAAATATGGTATCCTTCAAAAAAAAAAAAAAAAAAAAAAAAAAAAAAAAAAAAAAATGTAATTTAACAAATTACGACGTTTATTTGGAAAATGATATTTTCAAAGACTAAAATTTTAAATACTTTTAAATAAATTCTATAATAATATAAATTAATAATAATAATAAACATAATTTTTATAATGATCATATATTACGTACGCCATATTTAGACTATTGTTAAAAAAAAAAAAAACTTTAACTGTTTAAAATGTGCATTTTTATTTGATGGAGTTAATCACACTGAACGCCTCACATTACGTACGACATGGATTAAATATTAATATTCCTGGACTCATCATAAGCATACTTTAAATGAAATTTCACTTTTACAATTTTCGGAACTGCAAATTTTTAAACTTCTAAATATTGCACATATTAAATTTTTGCACCGTTTCATAGAGAAAAAAATGCACTATTAAAGGAAAATTTGTTTGAAATTTTTGTCACAATTTGTTTTCAAATTATTTTTTTAGAGTTTTTATTACTTTTTTGTCATTGTGGCAACAGAAATGTTTCATTTTTAGACATTAAACATGGATCAATCAGAAAACGAATAAAATAAAAAGTTCCGGAATTCTACCAATAAAAAGATTCAGATATACTTCAGATTTCCCAATTCTCTGCCAAGGACAACAACTATTTTCCAAATAGTTAAAAAAAAATGTGGATTAAAAGAAAAAGAAGTCTTAAAACATCATAACTTTTGAAGCTGCATATTGAAAAATGTAAATTTTTGAAAGTAACACTTTGCAATTCATTCAAGTATAATTTTAAAGTTTCTGCAACCAAAAGTTTATTTTTATTATTAATTTTACCGAAAAAAAAGTCTCTCGAACACTTCTTGGGAATAATTGAATGCAGTCTCGTCCAAAGTATGCAGTAAAAAGAATGTAAGCCTGGGCACGGTCGATTGTACTAAAAAAACATAACCCTAAACTCAGACACGAATTAACTGTCCGTTGCAGGCCTCCATGCTGAACGCGTAAAATTTCTGTATTGATGGTGCCAAACTAACACCAGACAGTGCTGTGCATTTAAGGGTATATTTCGATTCAAACTGCTTATTTTCCGATTTATTTTTGAATTCATTTTTGCTTTCATAAGCATCAAACTGGCAAATTGCCTTATTTAGAAAGTACACAAGGTGCCGTAACTGTCAATTCTTTGATAAATGCAGAAAATATTGCAAAAAAAGCAATCAAAAACGGTAATTTGAACCGATTTTTCTGAAACGCGAGATTTGGGAACGAAAAAAAGAGTCATACTGAGAAGATAATTGTTCATTAATCAATTTCTAATGAATTGAGTGTAAAAAGACATCTCACGGCACCTTATACGTCTCTTCAAAAATCCCCTCAGCAAGTTTCATGTATATACTTTTAAAAATGTGTCTGAAATTGTATCGAAAAATTTCGAGCTGTTGAAGGTGGAAAAAGGTTTTTTCGAATACACCCTTGTGTATTCCAATCGAAACTGTTTAATTTTGGATTTATTTTTAAATTCCTTTTTTGCTCTCAAACGCAACAAACTGGCAAATTCTTTTTATTTAGAAAGTTCACAATGTGCCTGCCGTGCTGGTCAATTATTTAATAAATGCAAAAAATGTTGAAAAAAAAAAAATGCTGTCAAAGTTGGCGATTTGAACCGAATTTTCTGAAGTGGGAGATCTGGGAACGAAAAAATTGTCATATTGTGAAAGTAATTGTTTATAAATTAAATTCCAGTGAATGGAGCGAAATATGAAATCCCACGGCAACCTATACATTTCTTTAAAAATCACCTCAGCAAGTTTCATGTTTCTGTGCTTTTAAAAATGAGTCTGAAATTGTATCAGAAAATTTCGAGCTGTCGAGGGTGAAAAATATTTCTTTGAATACATCCTCAAATTTATACGCGTAATGTCAAGTTCCATTGAAAAGTTTTCTTATTTTGTCAGCTTTATCGGACCCTTTTAAGGGTGTAGTATTTCGATTCAAACTGCTTATTTTCCGATTTATTTTTGAATTTATTATTGCTCTCAAATGCATCAAACTCGCAGATTCTCTTGTTAGGAAAGTACACAAGGTGCCGTGATTATCGATTCTTTGATAAATGCAGAAAATATTGAAAAAAAAGCAATCAAAAACAGCATTTTGAACAGAGTTTTCCGCAGCGGGAGATCTGGGAACAAAAAAAAAAAAAAAAAAAAAAGTCATACTAAGAAAATAATTGCTTATAAATCAAATTCTAATGAATTGAGCGTAAAATGACATCGCACGGCACCTTATACGCCTCTTCAAAAATCCCCTCAGCAAGTTTCATGTTTCTATTTTTAAAAATATGTCTGAAATTGTATCAGAAAATTTCGAGCTGTTGAAGGTGGAAAATCGTTTTTTCGAATACACCTTTAACCCTCTCATGCGTAAATTATTTTTCAGTATTCACAAAAAATAATCTTTTTTGTGAATAATGAGAACCCATTATAAAATAATTTTATTGTTGTGCTGCATGCTAGCTATTATCTGTCCACAAATTAGATCTCCATAAATGAAAGCTGAAAACATTGACTTTATAGGTATTGTTGAATTCAGGTGGTGGCCCGAGCGGGACATTTCAACGGAGCAATAAAATGCCCCCCCCCCCGGAAAATTTGAGATTTTGGGTTTTCAATGGTCAAAAAGAGCTATTTATTTCCCGGAACTGTATAATGTCCCCCCCCCCGGAGCCACAGAAGTTTCTCCCGGAGAAAAGTGTCTGAATTCAACACTGTTTATAGGGCAATACATATCTGACCTCATATGAGGTCGGTATGAATGAAATGGCTAAATTTGTATATCGGGACAGTCTAGTTCTTATCAGGGCCGTAGCTAGAAGTGATCTATAGAGGGGGGGGGGGGGGCTCAAGAGATTGTAGGGGGGCTCATAATTTTTCTTTCTCTTTCTCTGAAACAAAAAGATAAATTAGTGCATATTTACAATGTAGGTATTATGTTTCTTACAAAACTGTTGTAATAAGCTCATTTTATATTAAGAAAAGTATATGATGATGAAAATTTTGAGTGCGTAACTGGTGCAAAATTAAACATGTTAGCTTCATATGTATAAATAGGATGAGAGGGAAGGAGTGTTGAATTACTTATTTTAGATACAATTTAATAATTCTAAAAAACTGTGAAAGGATCTCAAAACTAAATCAAATTTTTGAACAGAATTTCATTTGAATTTTCGGAACAGAAATTCATTGAGTGACCTTGGAATCTTTTCCAGGGGGGGGGGGGGGCTCAAGATATTTTAGGGGGGGCTGAGCCGCCCATAGCGCCCCCTTAGCTATGGCCCTGGTTCTTATACAGACTAATTCTTATACTAACGTAGTTTCATCAATCGTGCATATAAGACAGAAGTCAGTTCATGTTGTTTTAGCAACTAATTTCCATCACCAGAATATAAATCTGATTGTAAATATTTAACATAAGCTCTTTTCCAATTATTTATTTCTTGTTTTGTAGGTAAAATAATGTTTAATTCCAAATGAAATTTTAGATACAGGTATTTTTAATAATAAAAGAGTAAAAAAAAAAAAAAATGCTTATCACAAAAATATTCTTAAAAATACCCGTGCATAAACTAAATAAAAAAATATATTTTACAAATATATGTGTGCAAAAAATTTTAAGGATCATTTCTTTGTCACATTATGGGGCAGCATTTCGCTGTAATTCTGCTGTTTTAATAATGTTATTATATCCATAAATTAAAACAACCATAGTAATAAAAGAATATATTTTTTAATAATCATATATTGGACAGTTGAGCCATAAAGTATAACTACTAAATATGTAATTGTTAAAAACTCAAAACTTTGCTTATTGGTGCACAAAACAAGAACTTTAATAAGAATTTGTAAAATTAAAATAAAATAAAATAAAATATAATATAAAATAATATAAAATAAAATAATAAGAAATATATAATAAAATTAAAATTAAAATATAATATAATATAATATAAAATTAAATAATAATAAATATATAATAAAATATTTTATTTTATTTTATTTTAATTGTACAAATTCTTATTAAAGTTCTTGTTTTGTGCACCAATGAGCATAGTTTTGTATTTTTAACAAATACATTCTTAGTAGTAATAAGTTTTTTTTTTTTTTTTTTTTGCTACTTTTAACGTATAGTTTGAATGCCTAAAAGTGCTATTACACGTGTGGTCGAAGACGCTTCAAATTGCAGGCATCTCCATGTTATCCTATGGCACCAGGGGAGTCCAGCGATTTCCCTCGTCCCATAGGATTACATGGAGACGCCTGCAATTTGAAACGACTTTCACCTCTCGTGTAATAGCACTTTCAGAGGGACTGCTCAGACAAGGAAGCCTTGTCTGTAGAGTATAGTATCCTTCCCGGTCGTCTTTATTAAGATCTTAAAAAATTCAGTTACAACAACATAGAAAAAAAATTACAGACTAAACTCAGCCGCTGGGGCACAGACTGCCCCCTCGCGACAGACAAGGAAGCCTTGTCTGTAGAGTATAGTGTCCTTCCCGGTCGTCTTTATTAAGGTCTTAAAAATTCAGTTACAACAACATAGAAAAAAAATTACAGACTAAACTCAGCCGCTGGGGCACAGACTGCCCCCTTGCGACTGACAAGGAAGCCTTGTCTGTAGAGTATAGTGTCCTTCCCGGTCGTCTTTATTAAGGTCTTAAAAAATTCCGTTACAACAACATAGAAAAAAATTTACAGACTAAACTCAGCCGCTGGGGCACAAACTGCCCCCTCGCGACCGACAAGAAAGCCTTGTCTGTAGAGTATAGTGTCCTTCCCGGTCGTCTTTATTAAGGTCTTGAAAAATTCAGTTACAACAACATAGAAAAAAATTTACAGACTAAACTCAGCCGCTGGGGCACAGACTGTCCCCTCGCGACAGAGAGCGGCGGGGAAAAAGATAAATTGGTCCATATTTTGGTGAGATGTCCGCTGGGATCCGTGCCCCCTCATGAAAATCAACTGATGAGATGGGACGGAGAATCCTTGATCTCCTGCTATGCGACAGCAAGACAGACCGCTAAGTGGTTAGGATGGAAACGAACATTAGATAATTATAACGTATATATTTTAAGAGCTTATAAGTTAATAAATATCGCCATTTATGTAAGCATCATGTGCGGGACATTTTGTCCATTTTTCGTAGAATGGCCGTTTAAAAATTCATTTTAACCCCTCTCTGCACCGTGTTCCACATCTGGCACATTTATAAAAGCACTATAATTCTCATTATGTGCCATGAAGCTGGCTAATAGGATCGCTTTAAGGGCGTATTCCGATCAAAACTGCGTATTTTCCGATTTCTTTTTAGATCCACTTTTGCTCTCAAATGCACCAAACTTTGAAAAACTCTTATTTAGAAACTATATAAGGTGCCGTGTTTGTTGATTTTTTTTTATAGATGCAGAAAATATTACAAAAAATGCTGTCAAAGTTGGTCTTTCGAACAGAATTTTCCGAGGCGGGAGATCTGAGATCGAAAAAAAGGGTCACGCTGAAAAAATAATTGTTGATAAATCAAATTCTAATTAATGTAACGAGAAATTACATCACACAGCATCTTATACATCATTTCAAAAATCATCTCAGCAAGTTTCATGTTTCTACTTTTAAAAATGAGTCTGGAAATGTATCGGAAAGTTTTGAACTCTTGAAGGTGGAAAATCCTTTTTTCGAATACATCCTTAAGTGATCAAGAACAGTCCAAAGAATGGAACAGCACTTATTTTGTTCATGTCAGATGGCTGCATTTGGCATTATTATTAAGGGTGTATTCGAAAAAACGTTTTCCCACCCTCAGCAGCTCGAAATTTTCTGATACAATTTCAGACTCATTTTTAAAAGAAGAAATACGAAACTTGCTGAGATGATTTTTGAAGAGATGTTTAAGATGATGTGTGATTTCATCTTTCGCTCAATTCATTAGAACTTGATTTATAAACAATTATTTTATTCGTATGTCCCTTTTTTCGTTCCCAGAACTCCCACTTAGGAAAATTCGGTTCAAATGATCAACTTTGACTACGTTTCTTGTAATATTTTCAGCATTTATCAAAAACTCGACAGACACGGCACCTTAAATGGTTTCTGAATGAGAGAATTTGCCAGTTTGATGCGTTTGAGAGCTAAAATTAATCTATAAATAAATCAGAAAATAAGCAGTTTGGATTTGAATGCATCCTTAATGTATGAAAATACTGTGATAATGTTTCATTTTTTCTCTGAAAATTGCCTTTAAGTGTGTATTCGAAAAAACGCTTTTCCATCTTCAACAGCTCGAAATTTTCCGATACAATTTCAGACACATTTTTAAACGCAGAAACATGAAATTTGCTGAGAGGATTCGTGAAGGGTATATTCGAAAAAACGCTTTTCCATCTTCAACAGCTCGAAATTTTCCAATACAATTTCAGACACATTTTTAAACGTAGAAACATGAAATTTGCTGAGAGGATTCTTGAAGGGACGTATGATGTGCCGAGTGATGTTTTTTTACGCTCAATTCATTAGAATTTGAGTTATAAACAATTATCTTCTCAGTATGACCTTTTTTTCGTTCTCAAATCTCCCGCTTGGGAAAAATCGGTTCCAAATGTCATTTTTAATTGCTTTTTTGCAATGTTTTATGCACTTATCAAAGAATCGACAATTACGGCACCTTGTGTACTTTCCAAATAAGAGATTTTGAAAGTTTGGTGTATTTGAGAGCAATAATGAGTTCAAAAATAAATCGGAAAATAGGCAGTTTGAATCGAAATACACCCTTAAAAAAGGAATGTTTTTGCATTAAGGGTATATTCGAAAAAATGATTTTCCACCTTCAACAGCTCCAAATTTTCCGATAAAGTGGATACCGATACATTTTTAGACTCATTTTTAAAAGTAGAAACACGAAAATTGCTGAGAGGATTTTTGAAGAGATGTTTAAGATGACGTGTGATTTCATCTTTCGCTCAATTCATTAGAACTTGATTTATAAACAATTATTTTATTCGTATGATCCTTTTTTCGTTCCCAGAACTCCCACTTAGGAAAATTCGGTTCAAATGATCAACTTTGACTACGTTTCTAGTAATATTTACAGCATTTATCAAAAACTCAACAGACACGGCACCTTAAGGGTGTATTCGAACCTTCAACAGTTCGAAATTTTCTGATACAATTTCTGACACATTTTTAAATGTAGAAGCATGAAACTTGCTGAGGGTATTTTTGAAGAGACGTATAAGGAGCCGTGTGATGTAATTTTATGCTCAATTTATTAGAATTTGATTTATAAACAATTATCTTCTCAGTATGATCCTTTTTTTCATTCACAGATCTCCCGCTTCGGAAAATTTGGTTCAAAATGCCGTGTTTTATTGCTTTTTTTTTTGTAATATTTTCTGCATTTATCAAAGAATCGACAATCACGGCACCTTGTGTACTTTCTAAATAAGACAACTTGCCAGTTTGATGCATATGAGAGCAAAAATGAATTTAAAAATAAATCAGAAAATAAACAATTTGAATCGAAATACACCGTTAAATGGTTTCTGAATGAGAGAACTTGCTAGTTTGATGCGTTTGAGAGCTAAAATTAATCTAAAAATAAATCAGAAAATAAGCAGTTTGGATTTGAATGCATCCTTAATGTATGAAAATACTGTGATAATGTTTCACTTTTTTCTCTGAAAATTGCCTTTAAAACATATTTATATAATGATACCATTATAAATATACGACAGTGTCATACTTAGTTTCCTTGATATAATTTATATTAACTTTCTGAAATTTTTTTTTCATCCAATGAATAAATAATATTTTTAACATTGAACCAAATTTCTGCATTAATATATTAAGGGTGCATTCGAAAAAACGCTTTTTCACCTTCAGCAGCTCGAAATTTTCCGATACAATTTCAGACACGTTTTTAAAAGTAGAATCATGAAACTTGCTGAGGGGATTCTTGAAAAGACGTATGAGGTGCCGAGTAAAGTCTTTTTACGCTCAGTTCATTAGAATTTGATTTATGAACAATTATCTTCTCAGTATGACCCTTTTTTTCGTTCACTGATCTCCCACTTCGGAAAAATCGGTTCAAATTGCCGTTTTTGATTGCTTTTTTTGCAATATTTTGTACACTTACCAAATAATTGACCTTCACGGCACCTTGTGCACTTTCTAAATAAGAGAATCTGCGAGTTTCATGTGTTTGAGAGCAAAAGTGAATTCAAAAATAAATCTGAAAACAATCAGTTTGAATCAAAATACACCCTTAAGTAAAATCTTATTTTATCAGAAACAGCACAAGATAAAGCAAGATATCTTGTTATTTTCCGAGATATTAAATCAAAAGGAAAATATTCTAGCTGACATTATTTTAAATAAAAATATAGGTTTCAATTACGATATTAATTGGCATCCAAATTACTTAATATCTAAAGAAATATATTATATTAACTTTTAAAAGAAAAATCAGATCACATTACACATATTAAATTCAAGGATTTAATATTTGAATTTGAACATTCTCGTGCGTTCGATTTTTCCTCAATAAATTTTGAGTATTTCAAGGACTAATGTCAAATTGTTTGTTTTCTGTGATTTTGATTTTGTTCTTGTTGTAAATTTAATAAAATGATGGAATTTTAAATTTTTTTTAAATGAATTTTATAATGAAACACACAAATTTCTCTCAACGATTTAACTCTTTAAACTGAAGTATAGATTTTCAAATCTCTTTTGGCTCCTTTCGTAATGTACTACAATTAAAAGTAGCAGAAGAAATGTTCTGTTTTTGTGTTTTTTAAAATGTAGTGTTAAAAAAAAGTGTTACAGGTTTATAAACTTTAGCATAAATACACATCAGGAAAAACCCAAGCACACCATTAATATATTTTTATTTGCATACGAGTATAATATACAGGGTGTATCTAAACTCTTGGGCAAAATTTTAAGGGGTGATAGTACATATCAAAAGGTCCCAAACGTCTTCTGAAGGAGATATGCGCCATTAAAGTTTAGAGTCCAAACTTTCATATAAACATAAAAAACGGAAAAATTGGTCGATTAATTTGCGGTTTTTACTAAAACTATTCTTAATGTCAGTATTTTCATGAAAATAAATTATAAAGGTAAATTTCAAAAAATGTCGATAGTGGGCGCTTTAGACTTTGGAATAACGAACAACTATTTTTTGCGTTCTTTTTTGCATCTCAGTCAATGTTTTCGGAAGCTTAGACTTAAACTTGAATTTTGAGCTCAAAATCTGAATAGTTGGGCGTGGTTAAGTAGGGCAAACTGAACTGTGTTCAGCGGATCAAATTTCAAATGATTATAAAAAACGGAAAAATTGGTTGATTCATTTGTGGTTTTCGCTAAAACTGCTCTTTAAATCAGTATTTTCTTGAAAATAAATTTTAAAGATAAATGTGATTAGATACCAAGGACCTTTTATAAATTTAAGTATCGTGATCTTTTTTTTTTTTTTTTTTTACAAATTAAAAGTTTACTTTTTATTTTTATTTTTAATCAGGTTATGGTTTATTATCAATATATACAAGTTATGCAAATCCTGATCCTAAATAACTTCGTTTTTTCATTTTCGGCACTCATCATTTTTCGAAAACTTTTAAACGAATTTATTACTCCCACTACGTTTCTATTTTTCATCTAATTCACCCATCTAAAACTCTAGAAAGTTTTCCTGTGAAAAATAGAAAACATTTGCTTACAATGGCACGTTCTCCAATAGGCGACTTTTTTTTTTTTCGTCTCGTGCTTTCCGTTTTAAAGTGGAGACATTTTTCAATGGGATCCAAACACGAATCACCGCAGCATGCAAAATCCTCACAAATTAGAAAATCTTTGTTTTCCCACGAGCGTGATTTGTAGCCATATTCCTGACAAGCGGGAGGCACAAGCTTGAAAGCCTCGGGCTGCACAATTTAGCACCCAACTTATTACACTCTCTTGCTGCTAAAAGTTAGCACTCTTTTCTTGAACATATTGCAAACGAGGTTAATTGCCAACCGGAGAGTACAAGCACTTTTGGCGACGAAGAAAACACTTCTGAATGCCGTGGAAAAGTATTAATCATTTTCAAGATAATTGAGGGTATTAGCCGGGATAAATAATAGTTTCTCATGGGAGAATAATGTGTGTGTATGTTTTCAAAGTTTTTGGACTGTGTGCGTGCATAGAAATGTATATAAGTGCGTCTGAGTTGTTGTAATATATGGCACTGGAGTTGCTGAGCTATGTTAACGATTTATTTCGTTTAATGAAACGTGATTTTTCTTTGCTTAAGAGATCGTTTTTCATTTGCGCAAATTGTGACGTAATTATTGTATTATTATATAATGGCTAAAAAACCCTCTTCTACTTCCCAAGGTCATAGTTTTATAAAACATGCTATAATTAAACGATCCTACTTTAAAGTTGTCCACAGATGAAGCTGCTCTTCATAAAATTGTTCTGAAATACATAATAAAGGGATAGGAATTGATTTAGGGGAAAGAAAAATTGCGTGGCCCTGTAAATTAATAACAAATATCCTTTATACTAGAGATTGTACAGAATGCAAATTTTAGTACATACTTCATAGAAGCATATCCATTTTATTATGTTCGAAAGAGTGTAACATCATTAAGATACACTTGAAACTATTTTTATCCCAATGATCATAATGTAAAGGAATACTTTTGATTGCCCCTGTAATTGAACTCATTAAATTTGAAGTATGACTCGACAAATTATACAAAAATTACATATCTTAAATTTCAAATGATTCGTATGGTTATTTTTTGCTTTGTTACATACGAAAGATGGATAGATAGACAGTCGGAGAGGCGGATCGAACAACGACTATAGGTGCTATGTATTTACATAATTACGAGAACTAAAAAAAAGACAAGGGTATAAGCTAATAGATAGGGATATGCGACTAAAGAATACCCGCTATAGGTATGGAGAGTTCACTGAGTTTCTTTTAACAAAATCTAGAAAGTATACAGCGGATACCTCTACTACATCTCAGTCTATGCATCCAATTCCATGTCACCTGACAGTATCGACACATGTGCTTGAATTGAGCAAAAATACCATCTTTTTTCTCCTATCTTCAATTCAACGGAACTTTAGTGTATTATTAGCAGTGAAGCAGTCGTAGAAAAAACCAAAAGGGGATACGCTCTAAGCAGAGGGCATACGCTCAAGGCAGAGGGTATACCCAAAAGTGTATGCACTATAGCTTTCTTGAGAAGCAGAGGGTATACGATGTTCCTTAAAAAAAATCCAGAAGATACCCTCCAGATACCCTGATTATTAGGACAGACTAAATTATTTGTTATTAATCCAACATATTTTTATTTTATTTTTAATCTTTAGAAAGAGAAAACTAATACTATATGTTTCATCTTTCTCTGTATCAGAAATATTATAAAGTATAAAAGTTCTCTGCATCTTATATTATGAAAATTCTATTGTTTAAAAAGTTAGCAAGTGTTTTTTATCTTTTATTTCTGGTTATTTATTGCTCAAATTTTTCACTCACGAGACAGCATTTTATCGAATATAAAATTTATTACAATCAGATTTCATTGTTAACAGCTGCTAACCTAACTTTCAGTTAAAACTCCACACCAATCCATTATTTAAAATGACGTCACAAAAAAGAGGCGGTGCAAGATTCTTGACAGCTAAAATTATGAGCGTAACGTTTATTCCCTACAATTCATGTCCGCCCAAATGTTAGGGTAGAGTTATACGTTATACATCACTTTTGAAGTGCTGTCGATTACACAGTTTGATAAAGTCGCGCCAAATTATAGCCTTTTCTCTGTTTTGGCGCCGTCTTTGGCAGAAATATTATCTCATGTCTGTAGGAATCACACATCTATCTCTACATCTGTGTTGTGAAACGAAAATAAAGGAAAACGGTGATTGTTATATCGCTAACGTCTATCTTTCTCAAAGAAATGAATGTTTTTACGCCTGGAGTTTCAGGTTTTCTCTGCTAATAATATATAATTATGCATCTGTTTATTTATTTGCTGGTTTTTAAGCAAAAATAAGTAAAACTAAAGGAAGACAAAGGATTCGAAAGGAAGTGATAGTTATCAAAACAATCACAGATTAAAAATAATGTTATGGATAAAATGATAAGCAACATTTTAAACATAACTAAAATAATAATAGAACAAATGGCTTAACAACATTGCCTCCCTTTCGATCGGGTTTCTAATCAAATAAATACACTTTGCACCAGAAAATTAATTTAATAAATTTCATTTTTATTTTTTGTGATATTTTTTTGATTTTATATATTTTATAAAATTTCCTGGATAAAATATGCTTTTCTAATTGGAAAGAAATCGCGAAGGCCGCATTTAAAGTAAAGACATTCAGAATGTAAAATAAGCAGATAGAGTGATAAGACCTTACAGAAGCTGTTACTCCCGTTTGAGCCATGCAAATTTGGGTAGGCGGAAAAAAGCGCACCGGAAAAAAGCGCACGGAAAAAAGCGCCCGGAAAAAAGCGTCCCTGGAAAAAAGCGCACCGGAAAAAAGCGTCCCTTTTTACAAATCGCATATTTAAATAAGTCTGATAATAGTACACATGGTTAATCTTAGAATATAAACACTAGATTGAGACGGTTTTATGAAATTTGAGCATCCTTGCTCTCTCGGGACTGAGATGGGCAAAGGTGGGGGGGTGGGGGGTGGGGGCTTTAAAAGTTATCTCAAAACCTGTTATTGCCTCAATGAGAAAAAAAAATGTAGGATACGAAAAATAAGATAATAAACACTAGGTACTTAAATGATTTTTTTAAATTCAGTCTCCCTTGTTCTTCTGTGGTGGTGGTTGGGGGGGGGGGGGGAGGAGGAGGAGAGGGTGATTGTCTACAAACTCTGAATTTACTCAAACTCTTACATTATTTTTTTATATTATTTATAATTTGATTATTTATAATTTAAATTATACATAATTAATTTATATATTATATGATTATTATTTTTATTATTATTATCAAATTACATATTAATATTTTATTACATTTTATATTATATATTTATACTTATATAATACATATTAATTATTAATAAATTAATATAATATATTAATTGTAAATAATTAATAATATAATTAATAGATTAATAATAATAATAATAATAATAATAAATAATTTATAATAAATAAATAATACATAATTATAAATTAAATATAAAATTAAATAAAAAAAATAAAAAAATGCACAAATAAATATTATTAAATATTAAATATTATACTCATTAACAAAAATTTATTTAAAAATGATAATATTTTATTAACTCATAGTAATATCAACTCATATATATATTTTTCATTCAGCCACCTTTGTTCTTCTGTGGGGGCGGGGGGGGGGGGTGAGCCTACAAACTCCAAATCTATCACTGCTTTAGACGATAACATTTTTTCGGAATGTTTTTTAGAATTTAGGGAAAAAAGTGACTGAAAAAACAAGAGCGCAAAAAGTGATCAGAAAAAAGTGACAAGGAATTGATAAATATTGAACTTGTGGATAAATAAATGATAAAAACTAAAGTGGCAACAAATGTCTCATTTATATCATTCTCGTAGGACAGCGGTTCCCAACCTTTAATACGCTTACCCTTGGGGATACGTAGCGAGATTGCTGGAGGTATATGACAATAGTATCAGTAATGGCGGGTGATAAAATATCATTTTTTAAATAAATTCTTGTTAATGTGTAGATTTTATAATATTTAATTTTATATATTTATACACTTATTTTTATTATGTCCTATAAGTTAATAAAATATTATCATTTTTAAAATTAATTCTTGTTGATGAAATTAGATTTTTAATATTTAATTTTATTTATTAATACATTTATTTTTATTGATTTACTATGAGTTAATAAAATATTATCATTTTTAAATAAACTTTTGTTAATAAGTATAATTTTTAATATTTAATTACATTTATTTTTAATCTTATATTTAATTTATATTTATGTATTATTAATTTATTACTTATTTATTATAAATTTTTTATTCTGTATTATTATTATATTATATTAAAATATTTATTATTATATATTATGTTATATATTATATGAATATAAATATATAAATGTAATATAAAATATAATAAAATATTAATATGTAATTTTACAATAAAAATAATCAAATTATAAATAATATTAAAAAAATAAATATAAGAGATATATTTCAAAGTTTGTAGATACCCTCTCCCCTCCCCCCGCCCCACTCCACAGGAAAACAAGGGAGACTGAATTAAAAAAAATCATTTAAGTACCTAAAGTTTATTATCTAGTTCTTCGTACCTTACAATTTTTTTCATTAAAGCAATGACAGGTTTTGAGATAACCTTTAAAGACCCCCCCACTCCCCCGCCCATCTGAGTCCCGATAGAGCAAAGACTTAAATTTCATAAAACCGTCTCATTCTAGTGTTTATATTCTAAGATTAACCATGTGTACTATTATCAGACTTATTTAAATATGTGATTTGTAAAAAGGGACGCTTTTTTCCGGTGCGCTTTTTTCAGGGGACGCTTTTTTCCGGGACGCTTTTTTCCGTGCGCTTTTTTCCGGGGACGCTTTTTTCCGTGATTCGCAAATTTGAACCGAAACATTCTGAAACCAAACTACTACTTAATTTAAAGAAAATAGTCATACACCATATGATCAAATTCGCGGTATTGACTGAGTCCATAAGTAAATAAAAAAATGTAAAATGAAATTAAAATTAGTCCATTGTAATTTTATTCTCATATTAGATTAATAGAAAACATTTATTTATTTATTCATTTATTTTTTTGTTAAGGCATTTAATAAAAAAAATTTCCAAAGAGTTTGGTATTGGAAACACCATCCAAATTACGTTTGTTATAAACTATCTTAGTTACAACTTGAATCAGCATTGCATTGGAATGAAACATTGTTGTATATTCAAAGTGTGAAACGCTACAAATAAATTATTATTAATAAATATACATAAATGCATTTAATTTTTCATAAATAGTTAGACTGTATCAAAAGCAATAAATTATTTGAGAATTTCCTTAAAGTAATTTGCTCAAAATTTTTTCCCAAAATAAAAATAAAAACAATAAACAGATTCAATAAACTGTTTTTGATTACAAAATCTAAACTGCATTTATATATGGTTTACTTCAGAGAATCAAAAAGCTGTAAATTGCAAAGTGAAATATGTTTCAATCCCATAATGTACCTCGAGTGATATAAGTAGTTTCACAGTAGCATCATATTTCAAACACTTCTGTAATATATTAAAATGCATATCCAAAATGTATGAAACCACAGTTCACATTACTCAATTTTCGCATTACCCTGAAAAACATTTTATCAGAATGCTTGATAAAACATTTTGTTAAAAACACTTTGCATGCACCCGTTAAGCATACAAATCAGTTAGAGGGGGAGGGGGGGGTAAAGAATTGAATGACTTGCCGGTTGTCGACGTATTTCAAAATGTAACCCAAAGCGCATTTCAGCTTGAAATATGATCTTAAAGGGTTAGATTGCCAGTGACAGATGGACTGCACTTGCCTTTTTAAGTACATAAATTTTATCCCAACATTAAAATTCAAAATGTAAATAGAATTCAACATTTATTTATTTATTATTAATATTATTTCCGATTTTTTTTTTTTTTTTTTTTTTTTTTTTTTTTTTTTTTAAAGTCTTGGGGAGGAGTATATACTGACAAAATTATGTTTGCTATTTTATGTATTAGTTAAACTTAAATCAGCTTTACATTTTAAATAGACATTGATGTATTCAAAGTAAGAAGCCTTATAAAAAAAATTATTATTATTAATCATATGTGAAAAGGATTTAAGGGTGTATTTCGATTCAAACTGCCTATTTTCCGATTTATTTTTGAACTCATTATTGCTCTCAAATACACCAAACTTTCAAAACCTCTTATTTGGAAAGTACATAAGGTGCCGTAAATGTCGATTCTTTGATAAATGCAGAAAATATTGCAAAAAAAAGCAATCAAAAACGGCATTTCGAACCGATTTTTCCCAAGCGGGAGATTTGAGAACGAAAAAAGGGGTCATACTGAGAAGATAATTGTTTATAACTCAAATTCTAATGAATTGAGCGTAAAAAAACATCACTCGGCACCTCATACGTCCCTTCAAGAATCCCCTCAGCAAGTTTCATGATTCTACTTTTAAAAATGTGTCTGAAATTGTATCGGAAAATTTCGAGCTGTTGAAGATGGAAAAGCGTTTTTTCGAGTACACCCTTAATTCTTCACAAATTGTTAGACTTAATCAGAAACAATAAATTGTTAGAGAGTTTCCTGAACGTGTTCCAAAACTTTTCCAGCATAAAATATAAAAAAAAAAACCATATTCAATAAACCGTTTTTGATTACAAAATCTAAACTGAATATATATATATATACCTTACTTCTGAGAATCAAAAAGCTGCAAATTGCAAAGCGAAATATGTTTCAAGCCCATAATGTACCTCGAGGGATATAAGTAGTTTCACAGTAGCATCATATTTCAAACACTTCTGTAATATATTAAAATGCATAAAACCACAGTTCACATTACTCAGTTTCCGCATTATCCTGAAAAACATTCCATCAGAATGCCTTGATAAAAACTTTTTTTTTAAATACTTTGCATGCACCCGTTAAGCATACAAATCAGTTAAAGGGGGTAAGAAATTGAATGACTTTGCCGGTTGTCGACGTATTTCAAAATTTAATCCAAAGCGCATTTTAGCTGGATACATGATATTAGAGAGTTAGTTCCCCAATGACAGACGGACCACATTTGTTTTTTTATAAAGTACATACGTTTTATACCAGCATTAAAATTCAAAATGTAAATAAAATTCAACTTTTTTTTTTCTTTTGTTAAAATAGTTTTAAAAAATTATTTTCGAAAGATTACAGGGTGGGGGACACTGACAAAATTGTGTTTGTTATGAAATGTTTTAGTTACAATTTGTATCAGCATTATATTGGAACCAGACATTATTGTATTTTAAGTGAGAAGCGACACAAATAAAGTATTATTATTAATTATATATTATTATAATTAATAATAATTATAATAATAATAGCAATTATTTCATCATAAATCGTTAGATTGAATCAGACACAATAGATTGTTTGAGAGTTTCCTGAACTTAATGTCCTCAATAATTCTTTCCAGAATAAAAATAAAAAATAAACAGATTCAATAAACCATTTTTGATTGCAAAATCTAAACTGAATATATATATATCTTACTTCTGAGAATCAAAAAGCTGTAAATTGCAAAATGAAATATGTTTCAAGCCCATAATGTACCTCGAGGGGTATAAGTAGTTTCACAGTAGCATCATATTTCAAACATTTCTGTAATATATTAAAATGCCTGAAACCATAGTTCACATTACTCAGTTTCCGCATTATCCTGAAAAACATTCCATCAGAATGCCTTGATAAAAACTTTTTTTAAAAATACTTTGCATGCACCCGTTAAGCATACAAATCAGTTAAATGGGGTAAGGAATTGAATGACTTAGCCAGTTGTCGACGTATTTCAAAATTTAATCCAGAGAGCATTTTAGCTTGATACATTATAATAGAGAACTAGTTCGCCTATGGCGGATCGCATTTGCTTTTTATATAAGTACATAAGTTTTATCCCGTCATTAAAATTCAAATGGTGAATAGAATTCAAGTAGAAAAATAAGATTCAGCAATATTTTAAGTAAAAAAACACTCATTATTCTGCTTTAGAAAGTGGATTTTACTCATTGTTCAGTAATGTTACGTCAATGCTAGGTGGAAAGCAGGGGTGTAGTCGTAAAAATAACAGAGGATACACGCTCTAAGCAGAAGGTACATTGTAAAAAAAATTTCCGTTAAATAACGGAAATAGTACGGGTAATCTAGACGCCAGTACTATTTCCGTTATTTAACGGAAAAAAAATCCGTTTTTTCCAGACATATTTCCGTTTTTTTACTACATATTTCCATTTTTTAAAAATATGAAAAAAAAAAATTTCATATTTTTTATATAAAAATTTTTGCTTGAAAGTCAAAAAAGAATTTTCAAGGACAAACTGGGTTTTTTATTCTTTAGACAGAGACACATCAGATTAGAACACATTCATTTAATTTTAAACAACAGTGAATAAATGTCACTTACCCTCGATGATGATCGGACCTAGCACCTGTCCCATGGCAGCTTGCAGTAGTGTAATACCATTACGCCATAGTTACGCATACATTGAAAATATCTTCACTTATTTCGAGTGATTTTATGAAGCAAAGGCCTTATGTTGAACGTGGCATTAATTTTTGTTGAGAATATGAGTATGAATTTTCTATATGAGTGTACAGTTCTAAATGTTTAACAGATTTTATTTCCATTATTTCGAATATTTAGTTTTTAATTTCAGATCTATAAAATATAAATTTTAGACTTTAAAGTATTACATGTACTAGGACTTCCCTTAAAGGGATTAGTCTGAGCGATTTTGCTACGAACATAGATTTAGTTTGTCACAAGTGACTACACTTATTTCTGATATAATTTCTTATAAGTGAAGAAAATAAGCTACTTTTAATTTATGAAATTAATATACAAATTAAAAAAATGTAAAATAGCAAAACAAAAATGTTAGAATTCAAAATATCACATATCATTTCATATATTTTTAGCTATTATGGTAATTCTTTGAATTATCCTTGTTTAATGTTAATGGAATTACTTGATTATCCCGTCGACCAATTTCGCCAAATTAAAAAATAGCAAAACTGTTTGCCAAATTATACAAATTAACATAATTTGTATAATAACAAGAAAGAACTAATAAATTAGTAAATATTTAATAAAAATGCAAACGAAAAATCGACTAAAAAAATCTATATGACGTAACAAACATGTGTAATGTGTTTAATGTCAAGTGAATGTATCATTTACGATCATGCAATATTGACATCTAATCTTATAGTTTGGTTATAGTCTTTTGGTCGGCGGGATAATCAAGTAGTACCATGTACCATGTGAATACACATCCAGGAGCTTTTCATAAATATTGTAGTTAATAAAATTTTCGGAGGAATTCTTCTCTGTATAAAACATTTTTAGTGCTCCTTAAAAAATTTGTAAAATCAGCACAAGTTTCTAGCATCAAGTTGTTCATCTTCTTCACTCTACTGAGCCCGACATAAATTAATCCTGGCACAACCTCTTTCTCTCCAAAATCGACTACAGCTTGTGGAAGTGTTAAACCTTGCGATTTATGTATCGTAATTGCATGCGCTAAACTTAATGGTAATTGAGATCTTGAACATTCAATATCCATGTCTTTCCACGTTCTTGTAATTGGAACAATTGGAACTAAGTTATCTTTAAAGAATGGACCTTTGTAATTATCAAATTCTATCAACACACATTCAGGAAGAGTAGGGGGTCGAGAATTGTTATATATGATGTTTTTGACGGTTCAAAGAGAGCCATTCACCAGACCAACTTCAGTCCATATATTCTTTCGGAGCATAACTCGACATCCGATTGATAAATATAAAGTCTCCGGAAGCTGCTGGTCGACTTCATCAGGAGCTTTACTGGCGCATCTGTTGTTATGTCGAGCTGGTATGAAAGCGACGGGATGGCCAGATGAGCCTAAGCAATCTTTGTTGTACTCTTCGACGCGTTCTCTTGTTGGAAATAATCTTATGGATTTTTTGAATCGATCCAACTCTTTTTGAGGTTGGACAGCCATTCTTCGCGTTAGAAGCATCTTCCACTGATCGATACTTAAATGATATTTAGCAATAGAATCGAGAATTTCTCGGAATAAAGCTTCATTACCATCAGATTGTCTATGGTTCGTTGTCAATTGAAGGTATTTCTCAAAGCTGTCAATTGCTAATTTTCCAAAAGATTGATCATCATTTGAAGGATGTGGATTATAAATTGGTTTATCCAAAACCGGTGGTAGCTGTCTTATATCCCCAAAAAAGTAAATAACCAAACCTCCGAAACTCTCGTTTCCTGATCCAATTCCTTCTTTTAAACGAAGATCAATTTTGTTTAAAAGTTGCAAACCAATCATCGACATTTCATCAAAAATTAAGAATTTTCGTTTTTTGATAATATTTTGGAACCTTCTTTGCGTTTCACCTGCTAGTGGAGTATAGCTACTTTTTGAAATTTTTAAAAACGAATGCAATGTTTTACCACTAATATTTACAGCAGCAACACCAGTTGGAGCAAGAAGTTCAATAGAATCACGACCTAACTTTTCAGTCGCATATTGTTTCATCATTCCAATTAAAAAACTTTTTCCACATCCTGCTTTACCTTGTACCATAACTCTTTTTACGGATGGAATAATACCTTGATGAATGCAATTAACTTGATCAAGAAAAATATCCATAACTTTTTGCTGATCCACAGATAAATTTTGTTGCTCATTCATAATTTTTTGCTCATCAGGTGTATATCTTGACTTTTCAACTTGTAGCCATGATACTATTTTCGCAGTTTCCTGTTCCTCAGCGTTTAAATTTTCCCACTCAAATGCTGAATCTATTTGACGACGGCCTAGTGCATCTTGATTGTTATAATTGGGCCCTACTCTTGATATAGCCATGTATGCTTCTTCATGAATTTTCTGTGGGTTCTCCCATTCTTCAAAAATGAAGTTATCATCATCCTCGGGAAAATCCTGAAAGTAATTTCTAAATAATTCGTATTGCTGACAGAGATGAAACCATGGGTACCGAGTTTGAGGGATACCAGATAAGAGATTATCGTAGTCATATTTCCATGGAAGATGTAATATAGCTAACATTTTGAAAAACTTTTCATCCTCTGCTAATTGATGTGTCTGTTTGAACCTTGGAAACACTCGTACAACTTTGTCATTTGCTTTGAACACATTTGCTCCTTTTATATAATGATAATTTTTAGCAAATTGAAAAAGACTGATATCTTCAAGTTCGGGCTCGCGATTTTTATAACGCGTAATAATTGCAGCTTGATTATTAGCATCTGGTCTAATCATGCTAATCCATTCCTCATCTTTTATTGTTATTGTAATGAATGTCCGACTACTTCTATACAATGGCCAACCCATTAAAAAGTGCGCAACCTCCTGTGCAGAATAGTCACGCTCAGAGGTTGATGTAAGCATGAGTTTTTTAATTATTTTTTTTGGTTCTGAATCATGATTATTTGCAGCTATTTCATTGAGTACATCTGAATATGCTGGTGACTTATGCTCTGCTTTAGAGGCATATTTTGCTATATAATTTAATACTGCTAATTTGTCAATAATTGGTGTGAAATCTGTATTCCCTCGCCATATTCTCGTGAAGAGAGGGTTATATCGTTGAAGGAGCTCATCATTTCTTGCTGGTTGGAATATCCAAACATTACTATCCTTCACAAATCGGGATTTTTTCAGCTGCTCTTGAGGGAATTTAAAACGACATTTGTAAGTTACAGTTCCTTTATTCTTGCGAAGGCAATGATCTCCACACCGTGTGTGACGTTGGAAAGTATTTAAAAGCTGTGGTAAATCAGACGAATCAGCTTGAGCTTCTGAAAATGTACGGCGACTCGGATGCTGTGAAGCTGGTGGAAGATGTTGATCTGGATTGAACGCTGAACATATGTCTGAGCAATAAGTCAGAAATTCATCTTTTACTTTATCAGAAACATTATCTAAACTTTGAAAATCTGGAGCATTTTCTAACCAAAGTAAACCATGAAGGTGAGGACTACCTCTCCACTGCCATTCATATCTGAACCAGTGGTCTTTAACTTTCCACACCTTCTTTATGACTTTATTAAGAAACGATTCTGCCCTTTTAGTGAAGAAGAAAGCAGTAATCAAAGGGTTTTGATGCATCAAATCTGCTCTTTCTTTATCAGTTAAATCGTTTGGTGGTTTCATCGTCAAAAGTTTGAAAAGATGAGGCCAGTGATAATCTGCAGCTGACAGAGTGAAGAAAACTGTAGGAGTTCCGATTTGGTTAACCATATCTAATAATTCTCCACTTCTCTGGTACCAAAAACTTTTTGAAGTTCTGAGTTTGCTGGCGTAGAACATGACTGAGTTAGCAAGGCTATTATCCTTCAGTATGAGCTCTTGGAATTTCTGTCTTGAAATATTTTGTAGGGCCGATTTCTTAACGAATATATCACCTTGTTTCAGTGCTTGTAAACGCATTTCAGTATTCATTGCAAGAAATCTAAATCTTGGATCTCTTGCGAATCGTCCATCGTGGAATTGCAAGAGAAACTTGAAATACTCGGTTAAGTGTACTTTGATTGGTCTCGGTTGCAAAAAATCAGCATCTCCATATGGGAAAAGAGTCGGAAAAGCTTTTACGATGTATCCTTCCTCGCGGAATTCATTTATTGGATTCACATTTTGTGCAGGCCACTGAAGGTCACAGCACAGATTTCTGATACTTTGATCTTGGTTCCTTATTGGAATGCTAGGAAAAAACGATTGAGTGAAGTTTTCAATAGCTTCATTTTGGTTTCGAGGATCACTTATCTTCTCATAATTCTCACTTAGAAAAGTAGGAAAAAATGATAAAATTGCAATAGCGTCACCATCTTCAGGCAGAGAGTCAACTGCTTTTTCATCAAGCTCAATATTTTGATAATATTTATTATTATGAATTAACCAAGAGATAGCTTCCCTAACACGTTTTGATCGAACTTTAAAATGTGAAAATCCTTTTGGTGTTTCTTTGCAGATGAGAATGATTGCTTGACTTGCAGCAGCAAGATCAGGAAGCTTACGTATAACTGGTATAATATCTTGGTGAAAATTAATGACATTTCCATGGTAAGCAAATTGTTGACCATTAATTTTATATAAACTTATAACTGGGTGCACAAGAGCAATCAACATCTGCTCAATATAGGTCAATCCTTTCAGTACATCAGGAACATGCCCAGGATCCATATTATTATAGCTCGTAAACTTGTGTAAATGTTTTTCTTTAACTTCATCTAACATACCAGATAACCTAGGAGGTGAGCATATGATACAGTTCCCAGATGAATTTCTTCTGAGTCCAGGAAACGCTCTATGACAATTTTCACAGCTGTTCCACTTCAAATTTTCCATTTCCGCGTCAAATTCAAAGCCCAGTCGTTCATATGCCTTAGTTATTTTAACTTTTTTCATGATATGAAGATCAGAGGAGCATGTCTGTGCCTCATCTGCAGATTTTATTTCATGTTCTACAACAGCACCTGCTATGAAAAGGCTTGCTTGATCATTTGTTTCAATTCTTGATTCTGAACTTTTTGAAACAGGTTCTGGATCTGATCTAGATGCAACACAAAAGCGTGATTGCTGTCTAGTTCTAGATTTTTTATAGGGATGGAAGCGTGAATTCATGCTAGAACTATGTGCATCCGTCCTGAGAGATTGAATTTCTTCAAGGTGACTCATAACATTACATATATTAGCATCTTCAATGTCGAGATTCATATTTACTTCATTAAACGTGACTGGAGCTATAGTCGAATGATGTGCATTTTCACTGGTTTTAATTCTCGATGCTGAATTTTCTTGAAGAAGTACTGGATTTAGACAGCTGGCAACAGAACGGCTTAATTGCTCCCGGGCATGAAGTCTTTCAGACGATTGAACTCTTAAATATTGATATTTCTTCCGACGCTTTTTGTTTCTTTTATTACTCCAATGCTTAGTACGGGCCATCTCAAAAAGAGTGGAACATTAATACAGAATAGGCCTAAGACAAACAGTCGTGAATCTTCTCATAGCAGTATCTTGTGAATCGGTACTAAATTAGAGAAAAAAATATTTTAAGAATTCATATGGGTCTCATGTAATCACTGAAAAACACTATGTTGTAGGGAAATGCATATCTTTAAAAAGTGTTTCATACATTAATGCAGATCTTTTTATAATGTAGATATATGTACGGTAAAAATTAAAAAAAAAATAGCCAAAGATTTATTTCAGTAAAATTTCAAATATTTGATAAAGATTTTAAGTAAACTAAGAAGCTTGTTATTCAGCTCACTCTCGTTCATGCACGCTAATGTACACCACTTACGAAAATCTCGATATTATTAAAATCAAAATAATAAATAATGTTTTACTAATTTATATATTCTTTCGTTATTTAAAAAAAATTACTTGAGTTTGTACAATTTGTCAAATAATTTGCGATTTCTATTATTTGGCGAAAATGGTCGACGGGATAATTAAGTAGTATCATACTTACATACAATCCGGGTCATGTCAGATACAACTGCGCCAAACATGGTGCCAAATACATTAATTCTGGTAACCATTATTTTTTAACAACATTATTGCATATCATACGCAATAAGAGCATAAGAAAATAATACATAATGTAGTTTATTTACTTATTACAATTTATTTATTTATAATGTTTTACAGTTTTTTTAATTTATTTATTATGGTACTTCTAGGTTATCCCGTCGACCAATTTCGCCAAAATATACAAATCGCCAAACTAATAGCGAAGTTATACACGTTGGCATAATTTTTATTTTAAATAACGAAAAAACAAATAATTAGTAGAATATTAATAAAAATATTAATAAAAAGTCGAAATAAAAATCACTTAATAACATTTTAAACACAAAAATCGCATTTAATGTCATTGAATGTGACATTCACGATCATCCATTATTGGCATTTAATCTTATAGTTTGGCCATAATTTTTTGGTCGACGGGATAACCTAGAAGTACCTTTATTATATTTATTTATTTGACATTGTTTACTTTTTTTAAAAAGTTATGTTAGTTAAATTACTATTTTAAATATCACTGGGAACGATAAACAAAACGCGCAACAGACAACCACTTTTGGCGAACTGTCTCATGGCCCGCCAATCTCGCTAATAGCATCTTTTTTTTCATTTTTTTGCAAATAGTAGCAGTTTTTTTTAAAGTGTGTAGATTTAAAACTGTGCAATCAGAACAAAAAAGAAATCAAATAAAGAAAATCACAAATTTACTATTAAATTATGTCAGAAGTTAAAAATTTAGTGCTAAAAAGCTTTTCATAAAAAAAGTTTATTTTTTATTTCCAATAGAAAAAAGAGATTTTCTTTTGAATAAAGTTAACGTGCACAATATTTTTGCTGCATGTGCTCTAAACTTTATGACTATCTTCTACTGATAGAAATGACGTACTTTAAATTTCCGCGACGTAACAAATAGCTTTTTATCAGTTTTTTTTATATATATATATAATTTTAAAACTATTTGGAACTAATTTTTCGTAGTAGGTACCTTCTGGTACAAACAAAATCGAAATCCGACAAGTATTTTTTGAGATTTGCTTGACAAAAGAATTTTGTTTGACTTTTAATATAGTTTCGTATCTGTATATGTCCAGAAAGTAATACTGCGCTGTGTATTAGCCTTCGCTTGGCTCAGGCAATTACTATTTACTCCATGTGTTTTGGTTCGGTTGTCTATGAAAATATCACGTCGATGAAAAATCCCGCACACCAAGTTTCTGTGACGTATGCAAATAAATTGTGCTTTTTTATCAGTTTTTTTAATATAACTTTTAAACTATTTGGAACTAATTTTTCGTATGTAGTGCAGTCACCAGATTACCTTCATAGGTACCTATTGGTACAAACAGAATCAAAATCCGACAAGTACTTTTTGAGATTTGCTTGACGAAAGAATTTTTTTGAATTTTAATATCGTTACGTATCTCTGAGTATAAAGACTTCGCTTCGCTCAGACAATTAAGAGTTGAATGCATTAAAAAGTTATTTTTTTTTTTTTCATTTTAAGGGGATTTTTAAAAGTTTATTGTAATATTATTCATATATGTTTACTTATTTATTTTTGAAAGGATATACTTAAAGTAATATTAAAATATATTAAAATTAAAATTATTTTACTATTACTTTTATTAAAATATATTAAAATTAAAAGTAGAACTTTTTTCCATTATCCTACGCACACTTTAAAAAATATGCTATAAATGTGTTAAACATTATTTTAAAATGATAATGGAAATAAACTAACTGAAAATAAACTAACTAACTAATCTCAAACTTAAAAGGGATTAATAAAATTTTATAATTTTTATTATTTTTTTTAATATTGTAAAAATATGTTAGATTTATATTATTAAAACAGAAAGAAATAAAGAAAATTATTATAGAAAGTTGTTCATAAAACAACTTTATAATGTTTTTCTATCCCAGATATAGATGGCGACATTGGAGTTATTTGTGGAATTTATTCTATTTTAATACGAAACTCCTCTGTTTTCAGAAACTTTACGGAAAACTTACTGTTTTTGTAATTTCAAAATATCAATAACGGAAATTCTGCTGTTTTTTTTTGGAAAAACGGAACTATTCCGTAGAATTTTACGGAACCATTTCTGTATATTAACGGATATTTTTTACAGTGTATACGCACAAGGCAATGAGTATACCCTTGAATGTGTATACTATGACATTCTTGGGAAGCAGGGGATATACGATGCTCCTTTAAAAAATCCAGAAGTTCTACAGACTGCATCAATATACAATATTTTAATGATTAAGAGTGTATTCGAAAAAACGCTTTTCCACCTTTAACAGCTCGAAAATTTCTGATACAATTTCAGAGACATTTTTAAAAGTAGAAACATGAAACTTGCTGAGGGGATTTTTGAAGAGGCGTATAAGGTGCCGTATGATATCATTTTAAGCTCAATTCATTAGGATTTGATTTATAAACAATTATCTTTTCAGTATGACCCTTTTTTTTTGTTCATAGATCTCCCGCTTCGAAAAAATCGGTTATAATGCCGTTTATGATTGCTTTTTTTTCAATATTTTCTGCATTTACCAAAGAATTGACAATCACGACACCTTGTGTACTTTCTAAATAAGACAATTTGCCAGTTTGATGCATTTGAGAGCAAAAAGGAATTTAAAAATAAACCGGAAAATAAGTAGTTTGAATTGAAATACACCCTTAAGGATGTTCTTAATAATAAGCGCAATCAATCAATCAAGCGGCGTTCAATAAGAGCAAAACGTTTTAACACATTTACGAATTCATTTTTTAACAGAAATACATAAAATTGGAATGACTGACTATGGAAGCGATTTCGAATTGAACTTATTTTTCCATTTTATGATAATTAAATTACCTATCCAGTTCTACGCTATTTCGATCGCCTGATCACCCGTTTTCCTCCTGCTTTTCGACCGGTTTTTCTGCTTTCGACGGGAAGTGTGTTCAAAAGTATCAATTTTGAAGGCTTGTTATGGAAAATCGATTGTGTTTTTTAAAAAAAAAAAAAAAAAAAAAAAAAAAAAAAACAGGAAATTGAGTGCAATTAGACAGTTTCTGAATAATAACACCTGCTATTTTCATGCATTTTCAAACAAAAATAAAGCATGTGTCACAAAGTTGCCCTTTTTTATTTAAGAACACCCTTAAGGGGATTCTTTACTTACTTGATAACCCCTACTCGCTAATCCAGGGGTGTCACAGGCAATTACTTTTAAATTCTGTGTGCACTATTAAAAAAAAATGTATACAAAATATAAAAAAGTAATGTGAAATCAAATTTTAAAAAATCCATTGTGATTTTATTCTTCTATCGGATTATTAAAAAACATTTATTTATTTATTTATTTTTACTGTTGAGGCATTTAAAAAAATAATTTCGAAAGAGTTCGGGATTGGAAATACTACCAAAATTATGTTTAGTGTAAAATGTTTTTGTTACAAATAGGATCAACATTGTATTGGAATTATACATTATTGTATTCAAAATTGGAAGCGCTAGAAATAAGTTATTATTAATTATGTGTAAATGCAATTAATTCTTCATAAATTTTCATAAATCATTAATCTGAATCATTTCATAAATCATTAAACTGAATCAGAAACAATAAATTGTTTGAGAGTGTCCTGGACGTAATGTGCTCAAAAATCCTTCCCAGGATCCGAAATTTTAAAATGAAGGGCCAAAAACACAGTCCGGTGAAATCCAAGCGCATTATTGGTCATTGAGCCGCGTCCTTTTCAGAGAATAATCTCTTAGCGGTAGAGGAAATGCCCTTTTTTCCGAGAAAAAATCGTAGCGGCAATTTTGAAGTAAATCTGATCTGTTTTCATTCATAATCAAAATTTTTCACTCTCGTTCTATAAAGGTCACCAAAATATCTTAACTGAGTTAATTTCGATGGTTTATCGTAAATAAGAACAGACGGTAACAATCGCTTGAAAATTACTTTACTCCTCCTTCTTTTTCAAATGGAAAAACAAATTCGTGATTTTCAACCTTTCCACACGACCAATGAGGTGTCTGGATTTTACTTGACTGTGAATTTGGTCCTCCATTTTAAAATTTCGCTCCCAGGATGAGAAATAAATAAATAAAATAAACAGATTCAATAAACCATTTTCAATTTCAAAATCTAAATTGAATGTACATAGCTTACTTCAGAGAATCAAAAAGCTGTAAATTGCAAAATTTTGTATATTTCGAGCCCGTATAATGTAACACAAGGGATATAAGTAATCTCACAGTTGCGTCATTTCACATTTCAAACACTTTTGTAATGTATTAAAATGCATATCCAAAATGCACGAAACTACTGTTCATATTACTCAGTTTTCGCATTACCTTGAAAAACATAGCATAAGAATGCTTTAATAAAATGCTTTTATAAACACTTTGCATGCACCTGTTAAGCATACAAATCAGTTAATGTAGGTAAGGAATTGAATGACTCAGCCGGTTGTCGACGTACTTCAAAATATAATCCAAAGTGCATTTCAGCTTGAAACATGATGTTAGAAAGTTAGTTCGCCAATGACGCATGGACCACATTTGTTTTTTACAAGTACATAAAGTCAGGGCCTGACTAACGCAGGGGCATGCGGGGCAATTGCTCCGGGCCCCCCAGCTTGAGGGGGCCCCCAAGGAGAGAAAAGTTTTTCGTTGAAAGAGTGTCAATTGAAAAAAAAAATGGCGAAATATGACAAAATTTCTTTTTTTCCAGTTTTAAGGGGCCTTTTTTCTCCTACCTCCTCTGTTTCCGTGTCCCACGCTCCCTTAAGTACTAGTTACATCATAAAAAAAGCTAATCGTTAAAATTATCTAACTTCTGCTATTATGTATATAGATGCGAATAGTACTTGGTACGAAATTTATGCATACATACAATAGGTTTGAATTTTGATTTTCGTCAAAAAATCTGTTCAAAGACAGATTCACGAACAATTTTAAGATAAAAGGGGCCCCCCCCCTAATAATGTTTGCCCCAGGGCCCCCCGCTGTCGAAGTCGGGCTCTGCATAAAGTTTGTCTCAACATTAAAATTCAAAATGTGAATTGAATTCGGCATTTATTTATTGTTAAATTATGTCCAAAAATTTATTTTTGAAAGTCTTGGGGATGGAGTATATAGTGACAAAATTATGTTTGCTATAAAATGTATTAGTTAAACTTGAATCAGCATTACATTTTAACTAGACATTGATGTATTCAAAGTAGGAAGCGTTATAAATAAATTATTATTATTAATCATATGTGAATGGATTTAATTCTTCATAAATCGTTAGATTTAATCAGAAACGATAAATTTTTTGAAAGTTTCCTGAACGTAATGTGCTTAAAAATTCTTCTCAAAATAAAAATAAAAAAATAAACAGATTCAATAAATCATTTTTGATATTGCAAAATCTAAACTGAATTTATATATAGCTTACTTCTGAGAATCAAAGCTGTAAATTGCAAAGTGAAATATGTTTCAAGCCCATAATGTACCTCACGGGATATAAGTAAGTTTCACTGTAGCATCATATTTCAAACACTTCTGCAATATATTAAAATGCATATCCAAAATGCATGAAACCACAGTTCAAATTACTCAGTTTTCGCATTACCCAGAAAAACATTCAATCAAAAAGCTTTTTTTGAAACACTTTGCATGTACCCGTTAAGCATACAAATCAGTTAATGGGGGGTAAGGAATTGAATGACTTAGCCGGTTGTCGACGCATTTCAAAATGTAATCTAAAGCGCATTTCAGCTTGATACATGATATTAGAGTTAATTCGCCAATGACAGATGAACCTCATTTGCTTTTTATAAGTACATAAGTTTTATACTAACATTAAAATTCAAAATGTGAATAGAATTCAAGTATAAAAATATGATTCAGCAATATTTTAAATAAAATAACACGCAATATTCTCTTTTAAAATGTCGATTTTACTCATTGTTTAGCAATATTAACCAATGCAGGGTGAAATGTATAGGGATGTACAATACATCGTTTACTTTCTGGATTTTTTGAAAGTTTGTTTCGTAGAGCTATAGTATATACTTTAGTCATTAAAAGTCCGTGATTTTAGTGTATATCCTCTCGTTTATTTACCACTATAACACTGTAACAATGCATAATACTTCAATAATTAATTGAATTCTTCACTCATTTGAAATCACCACTCGGTAATTCAGGGATGTCACAGGCGATTATTTTTTTTATTTTGTTTGCATCAATATATTTAAAGAAGAAAAAAAAAACATTTTGTAGTATATTTTTCTTTCATATGTTATGTTGTCAAAGTGTGTGCAAAAGATTTTTGTTTTGAAAAAATGGTGTGAAAGAGAATTAAAAAATAATCGCTTGTGGGCAGCACTGCTGAAGATAAACTTATAAGCAGCTTGATTTCAAATTTCTTATTTAAATCTGAATACTTTTAAACGATTTTTTTTTTTTTTTTTTTTTTTTTTTTTTTTTTTAATAAGATGACTGAGGGCGTCGTTCTCTAATATGGCTATTTTTTTATATTTTCAATTTCGATAGAATTTTTTTTTTAATGGTGTATTCGAAAAACGCTTTTCCACCTTCAGCAGCTCGAAATTTTCCGATACAATTTCGGACACATTTTTAAAAGTAGAAACATGAAACTTGCTGAGGGGATTCTTGAAGGGACGTATGAAGTGCCGAGTAAAGTCTTTTTACGCTCAATTCATTAGAATTTTATTTATAAGCAATTAACTTCTCTGGAAGAAACTTTTTTTTGTTCCCTTATCTCCCATTTCGGAAAAATCGGTTCAAATTGCCGTTTTTGATTGCTTTTTTTGCAATATTTTGTACACTTATCAAAGAATCGACCTTTACGGCACCTTGTGCACTTTCTAAATAAGAGAATCTGCGAGTTTCATGTGTTTGAGAAAAAAAGTTAATTCAAAAATAAATCGGAAAACAAGCAGTTTGAATCGAAATACACCCTTAATATAGATACTTTCACTTTCGGATCCTTTCAAAAAAGGGATAACGCCATTCGATTACATAGCTTCAGAATAAAAACACCTGCTAAACTTATGCGTTTTCGAAAAGGAATGAATTCAGAAATGTATAGTATAGCTCCTTTGGATTTCAGAAAATCTTTAATAAATGGTATAGATTTATTTTCATAAATCTGCTTTTTATTATATTGCTTCATAAGTTATGATGTTTTTTTCTTTTTTTCTAAACCATATTAATTTTTTATTGAATCTTTATTTGAATGCTGAGTGTCTAAGAATCTAAGTAATCATTAATATTGCTATTTTGTATCTTATGTGAAATATACAGTAAAATCATTCAATAGATATATATGGAATAAACTTAAGAATCTTAATAGTATGATAAAAATCTGATTTTTTTTTTTTTTTTTTTTCGAAATAGTAGAAAGGAGTCGGATCGGGCCGAGCTGGTCCAAAATAATTTTCCTTCAGGCCGGACACCGGACAGGGCCGTAGCAAGGTGTTTTGAGCCCCCCCCCCCAAAAAAAAAATATATATAACTTTGGGCCCCCTCTCCCCCCACTTTCAACTGAATTTTAAAAAGAATATTTATATTGAAGTTTCCAATGAGTTTCAAATTATATTAATGTAATAAACAAATTTAATAATTATCATAAGTATTTTAAATCATTATTAAAATTATTATAACATTCATAACTCTGCACAAATACGAAATAAATATGCATTGTTTAAAGAACCCGTGGCAAAATGCACGCGACACTGTGACGGGCGTCGCAGACTTTTAAGGACACCTGCAGACTCAGCAATGCCACGGACGCGCTATTGCGCTTAAATTATGCAAAAAATCGGTCATGGGGCACAAAAAATAGCTCCTTCCTGTGGGACGCGTAATTTCGTCAAAATTTCGTCGCAAAATAAGAGCGATTTCATCCAAAGATCGCGAGAATAAACGCAAATATTATCAAAACATCGCGAAAAAACGACAAATTTCGTCAGAGAATCCCTCAAAAGCAGATTTCATCAAAACCTTGCGAAAAAAAGGGCAAATTTTGTTAAAAAAATACCCCAAACACGGCAAATTTCATCAAAAATTCTTGGAAAAAAAGACAGATAACGTAAAAAAATCGCGAAAAAACGACAAATTTTGTCGAAAAATCTCTAAAATAAAGACTGATTTCGTCAAAAGATTGCGAAGAAAACGAAAATTTCGTCAAAGGCACAAGGGAAAAAAAGATATTGCTGGAAGTGGATTTTTCTATTTTATTATTGTTATTATTTTGTAAGTGATGGAAATAATTTACACATACACATGTATGTTACCATAATTAATTAGCACTACAATAGCAGAAAAATATATTTATGTAATACGTTGCATTTTGCAGACAATTTTTGAAAATATTATTAGCGTTGCAGACATTTGAAGATAGTTCTGCCACCGGGCTTAAAGATAAATTAACAATGTTAAAATAAAATCTGTCTAAAACAATTTAACAAATAAGCACATAATGCTAAGATTTTATTATAAAGTATAGAAAATAAATAAATTATATAAACACATAATTTTAACAGTTCGCTACTTAAGAGGCTACTTCAGTTACGCGAAAAGACCCATTCTCTAATGCATGGAAGAATGGAATGGAATACTATGAAAGAAATTTATATCTCAGTTGCATTTCAATATTTTTAAATGATTTTTTTTCACTGGATAGCTGAGATCAATCTGTATGCAGATATTTTTTTTCACCTTTTTTTATTTTGTTTGCAAAGTTTTTTTTTTTTTAAGAGGATGCTTTAACTTTCGAAACCGGTTTTAAAAATGAAAGTGACCTCATTAAAATTATCTGTAAACAAAATTGAAAAAGCAAAAAACAGCCCGTATACAGATCGATCTCAGCTATCCTCAAAGAGCACCGATTAACCAAATTCATTGCATAACCAAGTATTGAATGACAAAGAATTTACAGAAACTGACTTATAAAAATTTTGCAAGTTTCTTTTTAATATTAATTTTTTTTTTTTTTTTTTTTTTTTTTTTTTTTTTTTTTTTTAAGTAACAATTTATATACATTTCCCCCCCCCCCCCTTTTAAAATATGAAATGCTAGTAACTACAGGTTTCAAGACAATTATAAACTGTAGTTCATGCCGACTTTTTCTTAAAATAAATAAACAAAAATATTTTTAAAATAAGAACTTAAATGATAAAGTGAAAGCAAAATTGTTATTATTTTGAAAAGAGGGAAAAGATTTCGAATTGTGCGTAAATACATAGGCCCCGCAACACTTTAACAGGCTCGAGGACTGTGCCATTTCTTGTCAGTTTCAGAGCCCATTAAGAATTAGAAGTAGAGGAAGCCCGACATCACAGAGGGGGGGGGGGGGGGCTATTATCCTATCAGTTGTTTTTTCATTTACTAAATCCATTTTTCGTATGTTTAAATTATTCGAAATTTTACCATGCAAATTTCGATTAAATAACGTTTTTACTATTAAATTAAAACTGACTATCTACATATTATACACATTAAAAAATATTTTATTAAATACATAATTATACGTAACCAATTAATTTTGTAAAAGACATATATGGAATTACAGTTGAGAATATTTGAACTTCAAAATATTTCTTATGTTTTACAAATTGCAGCATAGTAAGAAAAAATATTTCATAATAAAAAAAAACTATATATGTTTTACTCTGATTGAATTGAAAATTAGCTTTGAAAAGTAAATTTGCGGGGGCCCTTTGTATTTTAGTTGGTAAGAATGGGCTTTATGGGCCTGTGAGATTATTTAGCATCACGGAAAAAAAGAAAGAAAGAACGAAAGAGCATAGAAAATTTTTAAATAGCACAATTTCTTATTGTGACATGAATTTAGAACTCTAGATTTTCAAGGAAATAAGAGTATAAATTAAATAAAAATTTACTTATTACTTGTTAACAAACGAAATAGTAGTTTAACATATGAATGCAATGGAATCGGAAGTTGACGCAGGGATTTTTTCTTGGATCCCATTTTGTGAAAAATAAAGCTATTTTTATGAAATTTATTGTATTCTGTAATGAAATTTGAATTCCAGTTATTGAAATTCGCATCAAACATTTATTAATAATAACTTATTTAAGTCTATATGCTAAATTTCTCATTTCAGGTGAACTTGTTTCCTTTGCAAAACACATATTTTAAAACCTAACAGTATAAAATTAATTAGAGTATATTTTTATGGAATATAATTTTGTGAATGATGTGATTTATTAAAAAGAATTTTGTGAAGGAGCCCTAATAAAACGCTTAAATGAAAAACATGTAAATGAGAAATGTGTTTTTAAAATATGCTCTATTAGTATACATATATTTTTCCAAGCTGTGCAAAATTTTCTAATACTTAAAATTTTTAATAACTGCTATATAAATTACATAAAGTAATAAATATGACTTACCAGATTAGTATAGGAGTAGATCTTTTTTCCTCCAGATATACACTTAATTTTATAAATACTATACTATGCGTATTACTAAAATAAATCAGAAAAAACATATGAAAATCCACATCTGAAGTGCTGTGTTGTCTACAAACATGTACTTGTATGCATTAGCGGGCTGCTAAAGTACTTGAATAGGCCAGTACTCCCTTCAAGGTCAAGGAATCCAGTTACTACTAAGTAACTAAGCTGTTAACTTTTAAGGGGATTCTCTAGATGTTATTTGTGTCCCCAACGTCGTGAAATCGGTGTGAAAAATGACCTATCTTCTAAGAACATAATATTCCGGTATTTCAAAAGAAAACACCCTTTTGTCACTAGCAGATTTATACAAGAACCCGGCTTTCTTCAGAGTCGATCCGATGACCAATACTCTTTCCTTATCTTTCTTAGTCCCATGCAAAAACCCATGGTCAAAAAGCGAGGGGGGAAAACGAGTAAAAAAATAAGGATTTTCAGTTTCTTGGTTTCTGCGTTTTTGAAATCTAAACAAGGTTTTTGATAAAAACGTTAAGGCTACGGGGGGCCCCGGAACAAATATCATTCTGGACACCCCCCCCCCCCTCTATCTATCTGTAATTTTTTTTTCTTTTTTTTTAAATAATGTAGAAGTGGCAAACACTAAAAATAAAAAAACATATTGCACACACGCATAAATTTTGTACTCACATCTATATACAAGATATCCCAAAAAATTGGTCACAACTTTATTTAAAAATATTAATTTGATAATTATAGAAAAAATGATAGATTGATTGAGATAAGTATTTCTTTGCAAATTTTTACTTTGCTTACCTACGTACATTACAAGATGTCTAAAAAAGAAGGCTCAAAATTGGACATAACAGTTTTAACTTATCACGTTACGAGGAAACAATAAAAAATTTCTTTTAAAAGCTATAGGATACTATGTTGTTGTAATCAGGGCTTGGCTAAGTCACGGGCATGCAGGACAACTGCATCGGACGTGGGGCCCCCTCAATCGGGGGCCCTCAAGGGCAAATATAATTTTTTTGTTAAGGCTAATAAAAAATGGCCAAAAATGACAAAAATTCCTTCTTTCTTTCTTTCTTTATTTTTAGCTTTGTTGGGGCTCTTTCTCATCTCTCCTCTGTTTTGGAACCCCATGCCCCTTCCCCCCCTTCCCCCTTCTAACAGTTACATCACAGTTGTATTTACATTTTAATGGCTCATATTTAGTCTTATATTTCTATAACAGAAGAAAAAAATATATTCGATAATTTCTTAAAGTTGTCTTTTTTGTGCTATTCTGCATACAAATGCGAATAGACAACTAGTATAAAGGTTAGTTTTAGACACTTTAGCATAATTCAAGAAAAAATCCAAAAGTTAGAAAGGGGGCCCCCCACAATCTAAGTCGGGCCCTGGTTGTAATAAAATTTTAATAATTTGTTTTCTAATGATATAGTTTGTTTTCTGCGTATGTGGACGGAACACTGGAAGCAGAGAGGAAAAGGAGAACAACATTCCCTTCCTAAATATTTGAAAATGTATGAATTTCGGTCACTTTTGGCACATTTTAAGCATTTGGCACCCTTTAATGAAAATCCTCATTATTGGGGGGGGGGGGGCTTTAAAAAGGTGCACCTGGGGAAATTGCCTGGCGGGCCCATGAATAAGAAAACCTGAATTTGAAAAAATAAAAACATTAAAAGAAGTATTTTCTTACATTTTCAAAACAAATAAACTTCGGTAAAAGTTCGATAGAACCGATTAGGGGGCCCCCTGACTTCGTCGGCCCCCCCAAATGGGGGGTATGGGGGGCGGTCGCTACGGCCCTGACACCAGGCCTAAAAATCACAGTCCTTGCAAATCTCTAGTCTGAGGTGCGGTTTTGAGGGCTTGCATTGTCATGAAGTACAAAAATTCCCTCTGTCAGCATGGTATTCTGCTATGAATCGCTTGGTAACAATGATTGTATTACTCGCCGTACCTCAAAAGGGGGGCAGGCAATTCGATAATCTTCAACATTTTAAAGACATAGAACAGGCCGTACAGGTTATCTACAATATTGCAACTGAGTACCCTTGTTCCCGGAAAATGCCGGGATACCACACAAGCACTCTTTGTGGCTTGTTTGCCACTTATTAATGTACACGTTTTCGCCAAAGCATATAATCCGTTATTTCATAAAATACCTAGTTCTTTCATGAAATAACTAACGGCGGCCGTTAAAATGCGTAAAATTATTAAATTTTACGATTTAACTTGTTATTTTATACACTATATTGCCATTGATTATGGGACACTTGCGATTTTAGACATTTTACTAAATATCTAGAAAAATACATGAGGAATCATCTCGAAATTCTTAGTGTATAAATATAATAGTATACGTCATACATCTCCGTGAAGATTTTTTACCGAAACGCCATAGGGGACCGTCAACAAATTAAAAAGAAATGAATATCTTTTGAATAACCCTGTCAAAACTAATATAGCAAAAGCGCTCAAACTCTAGATTATGATTGAATGCCTTATTGTAATACACTGTGTTCATTTTTATGCAAATAGCATGCACACTCGCAGAGTAATTAAGGTTTTTATAAAAATGGTTCCAAATTTTTCCAAGTTTTTTCATTATAATTTTCAGAGTTCTTAATATAAAATAATATTTTTTTCAGAAAATATAACAAACAACATTGCACTCAGTACTCTGTAATCAGAATTAAAAAATAATAAAAATTGTATAAAAAATGAGTAGGTTTACTATATAATTTTTTACTGCGCATGCGTCAAAGATATCAAAATTTCATTTGCATATTATGTTAGCTAAATGTATAGAGCAACTTTTGTAAAAGTCTCAAAATCATAGCTTGAAAATTCTGAAAGTAATCGTCTATAGAAAAAGAACAAAATCCGTTGTTTCCAAAATGAAGCAAAAAAATGAGGGATTTTATCCAAATGCAGTAGTACATCCCATATTGTGTATTCTATATTGACACTAATCAATGAACATATGGATACAACCCCTCTTGTTTTTGCTTCATTTTGAGAATAACAGATTTTCGACTTATTCAATTGACGATTATTGTCAGAATTTTCAAGTTATGATTTTGTGACTTTCACAAAAGTTGCTCTATACATTTAGCTAACATAATATGCAAATGAAATTTCGATATCGTTGACGCATGCGCAGTAAAAAATTATTTAGTAAACCAACTCATTTTTAATACAATTTTCATTATTTTTTAATTCTGATTACAGGGTACTGTGTGCAATGTTGTTTGTCATATTTTCTGAAAAAAATAATATTTTATATTAAGAACTCTAAAAATTATAAGCAAAAAACTTGGAAAAATCTGGGATCATTTTTATAAAAACCTTAATTACTCTGCGAGTATGCATGCTATTTGCCTAAAAATGAACAAGGCTTATTACAATAAGGCATTCAATCACAATCTAGAGTTTGAGCGCTTTTGCTACATTAGTTTTGACAGGGTTATTCAAAAGATATTCATTCTTTTTTAATTTGTTAACGGTCCCCTTTGGAGTTTCGGGAAAAAATCTTCACGGAGATGTATGACTTATACTATTATATTTATACACTAAGAGTTTCGAGATGATTCCTCATGTATTTTTATAGATATTTAGTAAAATGTCTAAAATCGCAAGTGTCCCATAATCAATGGCAATATAGTGTATAATAGCGATTGCATAACGTTAAACTTTAAAACGGCAGGTGAAAATCGTTTGAATCGATTAAAACTGATTTTAGTCGGTTTTGAATCGATTAAGGGGTATTTTTTTCCGCCATCAACAGCTTGAAATTTTCTGATACAATTTCAGAAACATTTTTAAAAGTAGAAACATGAAACTTGCTGAGGGGATTTTTGAAGAGACATATAAGGTGCCGTGTGATGTCATTTTATGCTCAATTCATTAGAATTTGATTTATAAACAATTACCTTCTCAGTAAAACCCTTTTTTTTTGTTCCCAGATCTTCCGCTTCGGAAAAACTGGTTCAAAATGCCGTTTTTGATTGCTTTTCTTGCAATACTTTCTGCAATTGTCAAAGAATCGACAGTCACGGCACCTTGTGTACTTTCTGAATAAGACAATTTGTCAGTTTGATGCATTTGAGACCAAAAAATGAATTTTAAAAAAATCGGAAAATGAGCAGTTTGAATCGAAATACACCCTTAAGAGTGTTCTTAAATCAAAAAGGGTAACTTTTTGACTCATGCCTTAATTTATTTTTGTTCAGTAATGCATGAAAATAGCAGGTTTTATTATTCAGAAACTGCCTAATTGCACTCAAATTTGTGTTTTTTTTTTTAAAAACACAATAGATTTTTTATAACAAGCCGTGAAAGTTGGCAATTTTGAGCACATTTTCCGACGAAAACAGAAAAACGGGTCGAAATGCAGGAGAAAAACGGGTGATTACGTCATCGAAATAGCTCAGAACTGGATAGGTAATTTAACTATCATAAAATGGAAAAATAAGTTCGATTCGAAATCGCTTTCATAGTCAGGCACTCCAATATTATCTATTTCTGTTAAAAAATGAATTTGTAACTGTGTCAAAACGTTTTGCGCTTGTTGAAAGGAACAGTTAAGAGCAGCCTTAAATAGTTTCTGAATAACAACATTTGCTAGTTTCATGCATTCTCGAACAAAAATAAATTTTAACTTATGTCATTATGTTGCTTTTTAAAAAAAAAAAAAATTAACAGCCTTAAGAAATGTTTGAATTTTAAAGTAAGTCAATATTTTTGAAACACATTAAATGTATTCATACATCATACATAAAAAGAGTAATTGAGTACGTCCAAAACTTTTTTGCACACATTAAAGAAAAAAAAATTAGATTACTAGATCAACATTTTTTTGTATTTGTTTGAATTTTTTCTGTTGCATGTAGTGCCAATATTTCAAATTCCAAATCACGTATATCCAAGAGTAATATCATCATATTAGTGCGAAAAAACCTTTCTTGCCAAAATAAAAAAAAGCGTTAAAAGAAAAAATAAATAAATAGCACAGATAATCATCTCGTTTAGAAAACTAAGCCAACCTTTCGCATTTTTATCCAACTCCATACCAAATACTTTTTTTTTTCTTCTATATTTTGCTTTGGCCTGTTTCGAGATCAGTACTCCTTCAAAAATCTACCCACCAAGCATGTGTAACTGATACCGCGTCAATCGGGCAGCAAAGATTACTTACTTGGCAAGAGCCGTTCGTGACTGGGCTTCTAACATGAAGTACTGTTATTCAGCTGTAAGCGATACATTGCAGGGCACCACTTTTCCTCCCCCCCTTCTTTCGTTCACTTCTCTAAAAGCCCCTGCTTGTATTACGCTGTTCCGATGTGTGAAATGTATATGTTCTATATCTAACCCCGGGCCCTCTAAACCTTAGGGATTGTGACTCTTTCAGCATGAAAATAGGTTTTCTCGTTTTTTCCGATTTACTTTTGTCTTTGTAAATGGGTGTAGCTCTGATTGATGCATTGGTTAAAAGGAGATACGATGTAAGACAAGTAGACTTGTTTAATGTATCTTTTTTTTTATTGTGGAATATTTTGCATATTTTTTAGTTAATTAGAATGTAAAACTTAAAACCTTTCAATATTTTTCAACAATAATGTCTCTTTTCATTTTTTTTTATTTTTTTTTAAGGTGGTTTTTAAATTTTCTGCTGAAGGACATCTAATAAAACAATTTGAAATTGTTTGTATTTTCCATTTTCTTATAAACAATTTATTTATCGAATTATAAGCGATTCTCATCATATTACGACTATTTTACTCTTTTTGAGGTTTTCTGCGTCTGGATTTCGATTCAAAAAAGCCCAATTTGACAGTACTTTCCAACTTTATCTTCTGCCTTTGCCCCCCACCCCCCCCCCCCAAAAAAAAAAAATTGCTGCCAGCTTGGTCTATATGCGGAGGTAAATTTCGAAGTTAAGTGCAAATTTTCCCCCAACAAAAATTAAATCAAGATTAGAGATAAACCCAGTTTCATCACTCAGAATGGGTTCTAGAGACCTAAACCTTTAGTGAAAATTCTAATTTACACTCATATACACACATAAAAATATATAGAATAGATTTAAAAATGTCGAAAACAAAATCAGAGAAGTCGTACCATGATAACAGCTGCAATAGGTTGTATTTCTTAGGAAAATTTTAAAATATTCCAATATATCCGTAGTCTGGTTTTTATCATGTTTCAATACGTTTTTACAAACTCACATGATGTTACACATTCACCTGTTTTTCGTCCAATTGACGTAATGCATGATTTCCAATGTGATGACGTATGATTTCCAATGTGACGTAATATTTGCTTTAAATATACTAGGTAGAACCCGTCAAATTTTGACGAAAGAAAATGTTTAAGAAGGAACTGTTTCATTGACTTATAATAAACCTACAAAATTAGTTATAGTAAAAAAAGCATTTTATATTGGTACGTGTAACGCTTAAACAAATTATGTTTATCGTCAAATTAACAAAATACTATTTCTATAAAACGCAGTTGTTGTTAAAATGAAACTTTAATCGTATATGTAAGCAGTAAAAAATAATAAAGATATGTTATTATGATAAAGTTATCAATTAAGGTTCTTATGCCAGTATTCCAAAATGAAAAAAAGCAAAATTTGTTCAATTTTGACTCAATCATAGAATTTTTTTTCCCGTGAAATCTAAAACCGGCATCATTTTCACCATATGAAAATTTACAAATGCACATTTCACATCTGCATTCACGTTTTCAAAAAAAAAAAAAAAAAAAAAAAAAAAAAAAATGACATTTTAATTTGATCATTTTGATTCAAAACTTGAAGTCTCGATGCTGTTAGCTTAAACTATTGATATTCTTTTACGTATAAATCATATTTTGTAAATAAAATCAAAATTCACCGGGTTTCATAACAGAAGATATTTAAATTTCAATAATTTCCCTTTCAATGAGAAAATGGCAACATAAAGATAGATCAATCAATTTTTCTCTTTTTTCCTTTGCTTTTAAAAGAAATGGGGTACTCCTGTTGCCACGATTAGAAAAAAGGTATTAAAAGCTACAAAAAAATTAATATTTCAAAAACAAATTAAGATACAGCTTTCAAATAAATTTCATTTAAAAGTACATTTTTTTCCCTACACGATGGTGTAAAAATTGATAACGTGCGACATTTATAAGTTTAAAAATATTTAGAAGCAAAAATTGCAATAGCGAAATTCATTTAAAATTTGAAAGTGTTGCCATGCGCAAAATGACGTATGAGTTACGCACAGATACGTTTGGCCTTTATAATATAGATATCCATCAGGCTATTTACTTTTTTTTCCTCCTTTTCATGTGGAAATTTTGCTACAGAAAAATTGTGACGTAATATTCAATTTTTCTTAAATTCATCAAACTATTTCCTTTTTTTTTTTTTTTTTTTTTTTTTTCATTTTTCAAATACAAAATTTGTACTAGTAAAGCAGTTGTTGTAGTAGGAATTTTAATACGTATTTTTTAATTGATGGCAACTGCTATAACAAAAAACGCTTATTTTTTCTCATCATTGTTCTGTAAGAATTGGGTTTGTTAGAGTCACTTTAAGGGTGTATTTCGATTCAAACTGCTTGTTTTCCGATTTATTTTTGAATTAACTTTTGCTCTCAAACACATGAAACTCGCAGATTCTCTTATTTAGAAAGTGCACAAGGTGCCGTAAAGGTCAATTCTGCAAAATTGCAAAAAAAAGCAATCAAAAACGGCAATTTGAACCGACTTTTCCGAAATGGGAGATAAGGGAACGAAAAAAAGGGTCTTCCAGAGAAGTTAATTGCTTATAAATCAAATTCTAATGAATTGAGCATAAAAAGACTTTACACGGCACCTCATACGTCCTTTCAAGAATCCCCTCAGCAAGTTTCATGATTTTACTTTTAAAAAGTGTCTGAAATTGTATCGGAAAATTTCGAGCTGCTGAAGGTGGAAAAGCGTTTTTTCGAATACACACTTAAGGCGGTATTCAAGTATTTGAACCCTCCACATTTTTACCCCCTTAGGACAATTTTGCTCATTTGCAATCTCCGCCGAGGTATTAACCATTTCAATGTATTTTTTTACTTGAAGACGATTCGTACATAACTGCGACTTTGATCGTGCGGACAAAATTTAATATATACATACATATATATATACAATAACATCATCATAATCAACCGTTTTCGATCTACTACTAGATGTATGTCTCCCCCAGATTTTTCTTATGTTTTCTGTCTTGTGCTTTCGTCATCCAATTTACAACGGCTACTTTTCTGATTTCGTCGCTTCATCTTACTTGGGGTAGTTAAGTTCGTATTTAATTCGCATAACCTGTGTCTGTATATAAATGTTACTTTTTAGATTAAAATGCTCAAATTCTTTCTCTGCCGCCTTTAAAATAAAGAAAAGGGAAAGAATAAAGAGAAATAAAAGAAAGGAAAATTAGTGGTTCTAAAGTTTATTCCTTTGAAAACAGTGTAAAATAAATCTATCTTTTAAGGGTGTATTTCGATTCAAACTGCTTGTTTTCAGATTTATTTTTGAATTCACTTTTGCTATCAAACACATTAGCCTCGCAGATTCTCTTATTTAGAAAGTGCACAAGGTGCCGTGAAGGTCAATTCTTTGATAAGTGCACAAAATATTGCAAAAAAAAGCAATCAAAAACGGCAATTTGAACCGATTTTTCCGAAGTGAGAGATAAGGGAACGAAAAAAAGGGTCTTCCTGACAAGTTAATTGCTTATAAATCAAATTCTAATGAATTGAGCGTAAAAAGACTTTACTCGGCACCTCATACGTCCCTTCAAGAATCTCCTCAGCAAGTTTCATGATTCTACTTTAAAAAATGTGTCTGAAATTGTATCGGAAAATTTCGAGCTGCTGAAGGTGGAAAAGCGTTTTTTCGAATACACCCTTAAGGGTGTATTTCGACTCAAACTGCCTATTTTCCGATTTATTTTTGAACTCATTATTGCTCTCAAATACACCAAACTTTCAAAATCTCTTATTTGGAAAGTACACAAGGTGCCGTAATTGTCGATTCTTTGATAAATGCAGAAAATATTGCAAAAAAAAGCAATCAAAAACGGCATTTCGAACCGATTTTTCACAAGTGGGAGATTTGAGAACGAAAAAAGGGGTCAGACTGAGACGATAATTGTTTATAACTCAAATTCTAATGAATTGAGCGTAAAAAAACATCACTCGGCCCCTCATACGTCCCTTCAAGAATCCTCTCAGCAAATTTCATGTTTCTACGTTTAAAAATGTGTCTGAAATTGTATCGGAAAATTTCGAGCTGTTGAAGATGGAAAAGCGTTTTTTCGAATACACCCTTAATTTTTTTTTTAACTTTATTATTTTATGTAAATTTTCAATAATTTAGGACTTAAATACAAAAAATATTTGAAAGATTGCGACTCTGAATTTTTTAAAAGAAATCCATTAATTTTAAATTTTAAAATTTATCTTTATGATTTTACTAATTTCACTTTATTTTGTATGCACTTAATTTCTCCGATGATTAATGATTACTTCCGGTGATAAGTTCTCCAATGCAAATATTTTATCCTGTGGTGTAATCAATGTACAAGAAATACTCTTCATAAAATGTTAATGTCATTTTGCACAAGTTTTCTGTAATTAAAATTCAAATATTTCAGCATTTCAATAATTTTTTATTGAAGTTTCTATCAAGATAAGTTTTTTTTTTTTTTTTTACCTTGTATTTTATTTCTCCCTAATGCATCATGACTTATTTTATAGTATTTAATTATTTTAGCATTCAGATTACCTTTCTTATTTTATTTTATTTTTAGAATATTTTTGAGTCATATTCGAATATTTTTGCGTCAGATTTTTAAAAATTATTATATTTAATTTATTATTTTTCATTTCTCATCAAAATTTTGAATCGTCTCATTAAATAATAATATGCATTTCTATTTAATATTTAATTGTAAAAAAAATTAAAGAAACGTTGATCTATGTAATAGACAATTGCATTTGAAAAAGTGTTAAATATTTGTGAAACGGCACGTCTTTAAAGTAATTGCCGAATTATTTCGACTCAATGCTTTTAAATTTTAATTTTTAGAATGATTGAGTTTAAGAAATCATTTATTTTTAATGAAAATGGATAAAATGAGAGAGAAATGTTAATTAGTAGATAATACTTTTTAGTTAATTATCTTACCATTTAATTATGTGTTTTTTTAAGTCATAAATTATAAATTATTTATCTAATTTTAACAAACCCCTATCGTACTCCCCCCCCCACCCACCCCTCTTAAAGGGAAAAAGTTTAAAATTTTTCGCAACCTTTTTTTTTTTTTTTTTTTTTTTTTACAATTTTCTGTTTAAGGGTGTATTTCGATTCAAACTGCTTGTTTTCCGATTTATTTTTCAATTCACTTTTGCTCTCAAACACATGAAACTCGCAGATTTTCTTATTTAGAAAGTGCACAAGGTGCCGTGAAGGTCAATTCTTTGATAAGTGCAGAAAATATTGCAAAAAAAGCAATCAAAAACGGCAATTTGAACCGATTTTTCTGAAGTGGGAGATCTGGGAACGAAAAAAAGGGTCTTCCTGAGAAGTTAATTGCTTATAAATCAAATTCTAATGAATTGAGCGTAAAAAGACATCACGCGGCACCTTATACGTCCCTTCAAAAATCTCCTCAGCAAATTTCATATTTCTACTTTTAAAAATGTGTCTGAAATTGTATCGGAAAATTTCGAGCTGCTGAAGGCGGATAAGCGTTTTTTCGAATACACCCTTAATTACAGCGACTATGACTTTACAAAATCTTACTGAAATTGTACTGTCAGTCGGGACGCAAGAATAATTTACAGTTTTTTAACGGAAAAATTTGAGTAAAATCTCAAAAACTTTTCTTTTTTTTGGGGGGGGGGGGGGGGGGGGAGACAGGAAAATTTTCCATCTTTTTGGAAAATTTTCTGGAATTTAAGTGGATTTTTCCGTTAAAAACAGTGAACTATATTGGGGTCTCAATTGCCAGTATAATTTCCGTAAAATTGCTTTTTTTTTTTTTTTTTTAATGCTTTTATGCAGTGTGCATTTATATCAGTATCGGGTAAAATCGTCACCTTTGATTCCCCTTCCCTTTTCTAATATAGTCTCTGCGCAAAAGTAATAAGTTAGTGTGAGTACGATGAAATCTAACAAACTGCATCCTTGATTAAACAAATCAAAAATTATACAGTGAATTCAAACAATCATGTTAATCAAGCCAATAACCGAAAACTTAAATTGTTCAAAGAGGATTTAGTCTGCCTCCATGTCTTACTTATTCTGAATTAATATTTGAAATTAAAAAAAAATATATAGTTTAAAAAAAAATGTTGATAAGTGTGATTACAGATCGCAGAAAAGGTTTCGTTTAACATTTCTCAAAACAGTTTACCCTTTAGTTAATAAATCCAAATTGTTCATTTATAATTATTAAATTTTTACATAGATGGTAGCACCAATAAATTTAATTTTAAAACAATTATGAAAGGAAGCTATTTATTTTAATCGAATTAAAAGTGTTTGAATCAAATTATTTAAAATAAATTCAAAACTAATAACTTTTTGAAAATCTGAAGATAAAAGAATTTAGAGGAGATATATAAATGGAATTTTCAATTTCTAAAAACGAAAAAAAAAGTGTTTAAACGAAATTTAAAATGCTGAATCATTAATAAATCCCAAAAGCTTTTATAATAGAAAGAAAATTGAATTCCAAAAAATATTATAAATGACTATTGTAAAAATAACATAGATCCTTAAATTGCGCTTTCCCCTCCTCCCCCAAAAAAATAAAATAAATGCATTGTAATATAAAAATTTCAACTTTCAGCACCGGGGATCGATCTAAGAACCTTCTGGTTACTAGCGAGATGCTTTATTTCCAAGCTATAATGTCTACACGAAAGCTTTGAAATTAAGGTTACATCTTAAAATTTATTTCGCAAAAATGAACGGATGATATTGACAAAAAATTAATTTAGTAAAAATTATAGACTTTTTTAAAATTTTTATGGTATGTTGTGTGACACAAGATATTCAACTGTAAGTACACAAAATGTAAAGTCTCGGACTTGTGCAGTTTTTGTATACGAACTCTGTGATGGACAAACAGACAGAGGGCAGATACGAATAGGGTTTCGTGAGATGAACGAACCCCCCCCCCCCCCTCCGCAAAAAAAGAACATAATTAAATTATTTTTTCGCTCTGTTTGCATATTTATATTCTAACCGCCTTGATTTGCTTAAATTATAAGAAGGGGGAGGGGAGCTGTATAATTTCTAAACCAAGGTCGAAAGTCTACCTTTGACGTCAAAAATTGATATTTTTTGTCTCGTTATATAGATAATTTGCTCCTACCGCTTGATACGTGGCTTTAAAATGTATAAAAGATGACAAAAAAAATGTGAGTACTATTTTAATTTATGGTGGAGCTTAGTATAAATTACTCCGGGAATTTTCTGGAAGCATTTTCTTTCATGCCCTGTGCATAAATATACTTCCTTATGAAATGTTATTTACCAGGACAAGATACAAGATTTCGTAGGACCCAGTATAGGGGATAGGGGGGCACGTTTGAACTGGGGGCACCTTTGAACATTCTGAATATTCCATTCAAATAAATTATTTAAAAAAAAAATGTATATGACAATACATTCCTGCTGCTTCAAGAGAATAATTATACAAAGCTGTGCCATTTTGTATGAACAGTACTGTCGAAACAAGATATGTATTTTTCTTCCTCTTGAATCTAAAATTTAGAAAATAAAGTTGTAAGATTTTTGTTTACAGACTTCCATCCCTAAAATTTTAATTTATTGTTCAATACTTAAACCAAGAAGCTAGCTTTAGTTTATAAGTTTCTTTTTATTCAAATTCTTCAGCCAAATTGAGTAAACCGTTGTAATGTTGAAACCCATGTGATGGGACATCATTGAAGAAAAAAGTTGGGGCACCATTGAACAGCGAAAAAACACCGAATAAACTGGTGATAAATAATAATTGAAATAATTTAAAGAGAACACTTAAAACTATGAAGTAAAGAGATGTTAATGTATATAAATATTATTATTTCTGAATTTTTTTATTGTGAAAAAAGTTTAATTAAGAATGTCAAAGAACACGAATTTATATTGCTAACAATACCGCGTACTGCACACATAGGTTCCAGTTTCTGCATGTATCAGTGATAAGAGATTTCAAATCCAAATTCATTTATTGGATAATTGCAAGTCCTGGACACAAAATAATGATTCATGATTTAACAGGTTTTCAAACATTATTTCTGGTTACTTTAAAGGATAAAACGGAATTTTATATCGGGTCTGTTAAAAAAAATAGCGAATGAAAAATTTTAATTTTCCAGAAGCATCAGATATCACATTGGTGTATTTCAAAGATATTGTAAAATGTTTTCACAACCAAACACAAACTGGAGGGACACGTCGTGTTTTATCAACAAGGAGTTTCGATATCAATTTTGATGGATTTAAGTTTGGTTAAATAACAAAAAAAATAGTAATATCAACAAAATGTAGTTATTTAATTTTATTCATATTACTTTATATTTCTGTAACATATGCAACTTTTTATAAAAACTCTCAATATTTTCATATTTTATTCATTTGTTCAAAGGTGCACCTTGCTTGTTCAAAGGACACCCTTACATGGGGCAGGTTTCAACTTTTTAAATCCTCATAACTTATTTAATTTCTTTGGAAAATGTTTAATTTATGTTTCATATGATGAAGAAATGCGTTGTTTTTATTATGTAATATTTCTTCCTACCTATCAACTCTCCCTACCTCTCCCCTACCTATCAACTTTGATCAGTTTTGAATTCAGACACTTTTTTCTGGAAGGGACTTTAGTAGCTCCGGGAAGATGGGACATTATAGAATTCCGGGAAGAGAAATTGCGTTTTTCGACCACTGAAAGCACAAAATCTCAAATTTTCCCGGAGGGGGGGGGGGAATTTCATTGCTATGTGGATGGGGGGAATGTCCCCATCCCCTGAAATCAACACAGCCTTTGATTTTCTCTCATGTTTATTATTGTAAGTATCTGCATAAAAATAATAGTTAGTGCGAGTGATATGAAACTTAACAGATTACATAAAAAATAAAACAAACCTGAAATTATACTGTGAATCAGGTGATTATGTTAATCAAGCCATAAACTGAAAACTTGCAATTGATCAAAGATGATTTAGTCTGCCCCCATTTTCTACTTTGAATATGAACTGACAATGCTTTGAGGCCTATAGCTGCTATGGCTGTCGCCTCGATTGATCCATTATACACAGACGATAAAGAACAATTTTTATTACACATATCCATTACATATATTTTATTACACTACAAAGGGACAACACACCATCCATGTCCGTACCCGGATTCGAACCAGGACCCCTCGGTGTGCCAGCAGCTGCCGCTACTGACTACGCCACTGGGGCGACATTTTCTACTTATTCCGATTTAAAGTTTAAAAATTTCATACTTGCAAAATTTTTACAAGATAAAATGAAACTGAAAAATGAACATAACGCAATTATTTTTTTCTCTGTTTGACGTACATATCTATATTCCAACCTTCTTGATGTACCTAAATAATAGGAAAAAAAAAAAAAAAAAAAAAAGACGTATAATTCCCTAACCGAAAATAGGCGTATCCTCTGTTGGCGAAGCGAATCATTAAGGCACACGTCACTATTATATACAGTTGCCAAAAGCTGTCTAATAAACTCCAGTCAGCCGTGATTGAAGACCAAAATTGTACTATAATTATTTATGAGTTTGAATGAGTGAGTATTGGGGAAAGGCAGCCGCACATAATTAATATGTACTGGAAACCTGTTGTTAAAGGTCTTCTCATTTCGGAAAAGAAACGATTTTGGCACCACCTCCCCATTCATTCTTTCTTCGGTTAATTCTCTTTTCCCACTGTTTCCTGATTGTGAATAGTATTGGGGGTGAAATATATATTAAATTTCGGTTAGATTAAGCCCTTTAGTGTGTATTCCAATCCTAACTGCTTATTTTCTAATTTATTTTTAAATTCATTTTTGCTCTTAAACGCATCAAACTGGCAAATTCTCTTATTCATAAAGTACACAATGCGCTGCGTTTTTCGATTTTTTGATACATGCAGAAAGTATTGCAAAAGAATGCTGTCGAATTTGGCGTTTTGAAACGAACTTTCCGAGGCGGGAGATCTGGGAACGAAAAAAATTGTCATATTGAGAAAGTAATTGTCTATAAATCAAGTTTTAATGAATTGAGCGAAACATGAAATGACACGGCATCTTATATATCTGTTCAAAAATTACCTCACCAAGTTTCATGTTTCTACTTTTAAAAATTAGTCAGAAATCGCATCAGAAAATTTCGAGCTGTTGGGAGCTGTTGTTTCGAGGATGGAAAGATATTTTTTTCGAATACACCCTTAATTATGTCAGAATTCAGTTAGTATTCAGTTAGAATTTATATACCTATAAAAATTTAACGTAATGCTGAAAAGGTTTTTAAACTTAAGGTAGTATTAGAAAACTATTAATTCCGGGTCGGCACTATAGTCACGGCAGGAAAAATTGTCCTTTCAAGGACGAATGTTCCCCTTTTGTTGGTCACTCCTCGGCCCCTATCTTAGGTGAGTAACTATGGTAACTGCCACACCCTTTGAGAGATCCAGTTGATCGAAGAACGCTGTAACTCATACTCTTGCATGGGTAAATTTATTTTGCGGAAGTGCCGTGGAAAAAACGGGACGAGGGACTAGCGTCTTCTAATACCATGACAACGAAGGGAAAATGAAAAAGCATTTGACCTTGAAATGCCGATTTTTCCTGCCGTGACTATAGTTAGGGTTAGGTCGGTAGAGTGATTTTTTAAGGATTTTATTTTAAAATACAATCATCATCAACAATATTTTTTAAAATGGAGTCATTCTTTCTAAGTTCGTTATTTCGGCTAAAAAGGTAACTTGCATGGAAATTTTAAATTATGTGTTATAAACTATTAGACCGAGTGGCGGCAGCACAGACAATCATCTCGTCGAGTTCACGGAAGAAAATCGGTTAAATTAATTAAATTTCGATCAGCATATTAAAATGCAATCAGTTTGCCGAGTCATCTTCGTGAAAAACACTTATAAACTGGATTTTAGAAGATGACTCGTAGATTTATCATTATGCTTTCCTGAAACCAAAAGTGTGAAAATATGGAGGATTGGGAACAGGAAAACATAATTATAAACCTATGAGTCAACCACTAAAATCGGGTGTTTAGGTGTTTTCCACTAAGATAGGACTTGGCTGACCGATTGCGTTTTTAAATGCGAATCGAGATTTAACTAATCCTAGATTTTCATCCGTAAACTCGATTGTGCTGCCGTCTGCTTATATAGATCTAGAATAGTAGTAATTGGACAGATATGAGACAATTATATGTAAATTGGTAAAAATTTGTTGAAATTATAGTTCAAAAATCCCCCATCGAATGGCTGCAATATAATCCAAATTATTCGATAAATGCCACTAAAAGTATTTGTGTGCCTCTCTAAACGAACCTTAAGAGCAACATACTTAGTCAAAAAATTAATTTAACATTAATTGAAGGATCAATGCTCTAATTGGTTTTGTATATAGAACATTATCATGATGACATATGCTTCAAGCTTTGCTTTTGTGTATTCCTGTAAACGAACTTAACGAAATACATACTGGATAAAATAATTCTTTCAAGCTATTTACAAAATCAATACAGGATCCCAATTAAATTCGAATCGATTCAGTATTCCAGACATTATTTAGATGATAAGTTATGCAGGATTTTTTTTAAATGTATCAACTATATGAGAGCTACGTATTTTATTAACTAATACATCTGGTCGATTTGCAAGATCTACACTGTTTCAATTAGATTCGAATTGTTTCAATATTTGACGTCAGTATAAAGACGTGAAATTTTGGTCAGCTTTACTTTTGTGTGAAGCTGTAAACAATGGATTTTTACTTTCATGAGAAGCTGTAAACAAACTTCAAGAGCTATGCACCTTCTTAACGAATTTAACACTGATTCAGTAGATGCTGAATTCAATACTGACAATATCCACACATTGTTTGAACCAGGTTCCTATTATACTCCTTTTAAATAACAAAGGCGTCTTTTCCTTTCCTTAACTTGAAAAGCTGAGACCGCGTCTATGTGAAAATCCCATTTAGTTTTACCAAGCGTTTCCCAGAAATACGGTCTCAGCTTGTCAAAAGCAAGAAAAGGCAGTCGCCTCTGTTATTTAAAAGGATTATAGTTTAGTATTTCGGACGTTATCCTGATAACAGTTTTTTCATTATATGTTAAAGTAATTGGGTTTTGGGACATCTCTGGCCATATCTGCGCCGCGATGTCATATTCGTTCAGATTTCGGGAGCTCGGTCAACCATCTTTATCGTACAACATCTGGAAGGGCTCTGGTTCATTTCAGCTGTTGCCAGGGTACTTTTTGGATGGAGAGTTGTAATCACCAATTTCGCCAGCATGAGTGGTTTCTATACGTCATTCGTATTTCGTGAGAGAATGCTGAATCTGCGTCATTTCTGTTCACTCTGCTTGTTACTAACGGTAAAATGTTCTTGTCAGCTATACTTACTATTTTGTTGGGTCTATGACCTCAACACTCACACTCGGCTCATCCGACTCTCAGCTGACCACAGCTGAACTTTAACACTATAGGAACATGATATGAACACTATATAACACTTAAAGGTGCATTCGAAAAAATGATTTTCCACCTTCAACAGCTCGAAATTTTCTGATACATTTTCGGACTCATTTTTTAAAACAGAAACATGAAACTTGCTGGGGTGATTTTTAAAATGATGTATAAGACGCCGTGTGATGTAATTTTTCGCTGAATTAATTAGAATTTGATTTATAAAGAATTATTTTCTGAGTTCGATCATTTTTTCGTTCTCAGATTTCCAGGTTCGTAAATTTCTGTTCAAATTGGCAACTTTGGGAGCATTTTTAGCAGTATTTTCTCAAAAAGTCGATAAACACAGTACCTCATGTAGTTTCTAAATAAGAGATTTTGAAAGTTTGGTGCATTTGAGGGCAAAAATGAGTTTAAAAATAAATCTGAAAGTCAGCGGTTTTGATCGGAATACAGCCTTAAGAGAAATTATTTCTTCACGGGAGGAAAAAAAAAACACAAGTAAACCACAGTAAAACATGAATCAGAAGAGTGAATACTTACAAAAATTTGAAGACGTCATTAATAACATACAAAAAAAAAATGATATCATAGTAATAAAATAAAATAATAGTTAACGTTGCTATGTGCTCTTCGTACACTCTCTTTGTGTTTCATCATCTTCCCCCAAAAGGGAATTTCCACTAATACGTCTTATGTCCTCTTTATCAAAAATGAATTGATGGAGTAGTTTTATTTTATTTGCTTTCGCCCATTTTAACATGGCATTGATCTGGGGGATTTCGTTTAGCAACATGTTTGTGAATGCGATAAATAGAAATAAATAAAGAAAAAAAAATTGTTCAGTACTGACGTTGAAAAAAAAAAAAAAAAAAAAAACGTATCCGAGAATCATGAGCACTCTTTAGATAAAAATATGGGTCATTTACGATTTATGGAAATAAATCGTAGATCACAGTTGTTTTCTGTTGGAACTTCTTTTCATTTGAAACACTCGCATCTCACACAGTCATAAATCCTGTTGTTACAGTAACTCATTTACGACGAAAGAACTACTCCTCCGAAACATTTTCCACTCGCGAATTTTTCTAGTATTATCCATGGATTGAAAAGTATAGTGCACGGATAAAACCGGCCGGCCCCATATAAATAATGGCGTCTAGGGGTTGTAACACATAATATTTACTTATTTCTTGACTATGGGGTATAATTTACTATGTACAGTTAAAGTAAAGTGAATTTTGGGACATCTCTGGCCCAGTGGCGTAGCTATGTTTTTTGGCGCCCGGGGCCAGCAAGAAATTTTGCGCCCCCACCCCAATATAGATGTATAACAATTTCTCTCAATTTGGCGCCCCTAGGCCTCGGCGCCTGGGGCGGATGCCCCCCTTGCCCCCCCTTAGCTACGCCACTGCTCTGGCCATTTCTGCTCCACGATGTCGATGTCATATTCGTTCAGATTTCGGGAGCTCGGTCAATCGTCTTTCTCGTACAACATCTGGAAGGACTCTGGTTCATTTTAGCTATTGCCAGGGTACTTTTTGGATGGAGAATTATAATCACTAATTAGCAATTTCGCCAGCATGAGTGGTTTCTATACGTCATTCGTATTCCGTGAGAGAATGCTGAATCTGCATCATTTCTGTTCACTCTGCTTGTTACTAACGGCAAAATGTTCTTGTCAGCTATACTTACAATTTTGTTGGGTCTAAGACCTCAGCATTCACACATATACACTGGTGTCCAAAAGTTAAGCATAATTGGTAATTAAGTAATTGTTTTTAAGTAATGAAAGAAATATGAATCGGAATGTGCTGAAACTCCAGGTGTGTAAACAAAATAGTACGCGTCACATATTTTCGCGAAGAGTTTTCCCCGAAATCGAACAGGGGACCGTCAACAAATTGAAAAAGAACGAAGATCTTTTGGATAACCCTGTCAAAACTAATGTAGCAAAAGCGTTCAAACTGCACATTATGATTAATTGGCTTATTGTAATGTACTGTGTTAATTTTTACAAGGATAGCATGTATACTCGTAGAGAAATTAAGGTTTTTATAAAAACAGACCTAAATTTTTCCAAGTTTTTTGCTTATAATTTGCAGAGTTCTTATTATAAAATAATGTTCTTTTCTGAAAATATGACAAACATCATTGTACACAATACCCTGTCATCAGAATTTAAAAATAATAAAAATTGTATGCAAAATGAGTATGTTTAGTAAATAATTTTACATTGCGCATGCGTCAACGATATCAAAATGTCATTTGCATATTGTGTTAGCTAAATGTATAGAGCAACTTCTCTAAAAGTTTCAAAAACATAGCTTGAAAATTCTGAAAATGGGAGCCTATAGAATCAACTCAAAATCCGTTATTCCTAAAGGAATAAAAAAAATCAGGGGTTTTACCTAAATATAGTTGTACGTGCAATATTGTGTAGGCACTAAACAATGGAATATGGATACAGCCCCTCATCTTTTTGCTTCATTTAGGGAATAAAGGATTTTGAGTTGATTCTATAGGCTCCCATTTTCAGAATTTTCAAGCTATGTTTTTGAAACTTTTACAGAAGTTGCTCTATACATTTAGCTAACACAATATGCAAATGACATTTTGATATCGTTGACGCATGCGCAATGAAAAATTATTTACTAAACATACTCATTTTTCATACAATTTTTATTATTTTTAAATTCTGATGACAGGGTATTGTGTACAATGATGTTTGCCATATTTTCAGAAAAGAACATTATTTTATAATAAGAACTCTGCAAATTATAAGCAAAAAACTTGGAAAAATTTAGGACAGTTTTTATAAAAACCTTAATTTCTCTACGAGTATACATGCTATCCTTGTAAAAATTAACACAGTACATTACAATAAGCCAATTAATCATAATGTGCAGTTTGAACGCTTTTGCTACATTAGTTTTGACAGGGTTATCCAAAAGATCTTCGTTCTTTTTCAATTTGTTGATGGTCCCCTGTTCGATTTCGGGGTAAACTCTTCACGAAAATATGTGACGCGTACTATTTTGTTTACACACCTGGAGTTTCAGCACATTCCGATTCATATTTCTTTCATTACTTAAAAATAATTACTTAATTACCAATTATGCTTAACTCTTACACACCAGTGTATATATATGTATATATATATATATATATATATATATATATATATATATATATATATATATATATTGGTTGATAGATAAATGGATTGATTGATTAGGCAGATGGGTAAAAGAAGTGATTCCAATAAGTCGATTTCTAAAGATCTCCGCCTAAAAAAGTAAAATAGCGATATCTAAAGCTAAAGCATATCTTTCATCATTGGCGACTTTTCTAATCTTGACATCAAAGATAAATACTAAAACGCGAATTTAATTATATTTTTTCACAACGAGTTAGAATCTGTATTTTTATAAAGACTTTATTATTTACAAAGAAGTATTTTATAAAGATTCAAACAACTTTAGTGCATAAATTAACAATGCGTGGATGTGATAATTGAAATAAAAATCGACGCTAAATCTAAAGAGAGAGGGGGAAAAAAAAACTAAAATTGCGGAATGTTTATAATAGAATTAAACTTACTGTTGTGTAATTAGTGCAAAAATACAACTGTAATTTTCGTTCATGAGTAATTTGTAAGAGCGGATTGAAGGCTTAAATATAGCAATCAATAGAAATGAAGGAAATAAAAGAGAACTAACCAATGGAAAAGCAAGATGAAAAGAGAAGTCGGCACTAAATTTGTTAAATGAAGATTAAAAAATAGGATTTTATTAATTTTTATCTTCGGCCAGACAAAGAGGAAATAGCAAATTCAAAATAACGAAATTCCGGTTTAAAAAATCGAAATATGGTCATTTGATGTGGAACTTGCCGATATTTGACAAATAATCGATATTTGACTTATAGTGACCACAATGTTTAAGAAATCGAAATGAATTTGAAGTGCTTTTTTTTTTAATCTTTCTTAAGTATAAGTCTGTCCTTTGAAAGTGCTAAAGAATACCGGCAAAAATTAGATGTAAAATTTTTTAATGTTAGGTACCGACTAATGTTAGATATTGTCTTAAGACAATATAAATCATTTTTACGAATATACGGAGTTAGCGAATGAAGTTATATAATTAAAAGATATAAACACATTGCTAATGTTACATATTGGATAAAACTTGTTAACTTGTTAGACCCATTCATCAGAAAACCAATAACAGGCTCCCACTATGTTGATAATTTAATTTTAGAAAGAGGTCGACAATACAGTATTTTTCGCTTCACAGTTGCAAACAGTAAGCTGAGACTACATGGATAGTGGAAAAGGAGTAATAAGGGTGTTCTTAAATCAAAAAGGGCAACTTTGTGACATAAGTTTAAATTTATTTTTGTTCGGAAATGCATGAAACTAGCAGGTGTTGTTATTCAGAAACTATCTAATCACACTCATTTTTCTGTTTTTTTTTTTTTTTTTTTTCCTAAACGCAATAGATATTTTACAAGAAACCATCAAAGTAATGTTTTGTACCGCATTTTCCGACGAAAGCAGAAAAAACAGTCAACAAAAAGAAGAAAAATGAGTGATCACGTGATCAAAAAAGCTCTCAGTAGGTATTTTAATTATCATAAAATGGAAAATTCAGTACGTTTTGAAAGCGCTTCCATAGTCAGACCTTCCAATTTTATGTCAATCCGTTAAAAAATGAATTTGTGTGTCAGACCTTTTTTGCGTTTGTTGAGAAAAGCAGTTCAGAACAAGTACTAGTGGCAAATTGCAACGAATATTGAGGTTTGGATAGTTTCACCAAATCAGGCGGGAGAACGAAGCAATGCCATAAGTTGCATTACTTGTTGATAAAATGCCCAATGCTTCAAATATTCAAAAAATAGCTCCTACCCAATTCATGCATTCACGAGCAATCATTTAGAGATAGACACTGTCATAGGAAAAGTGGTTATGACATTATGTAGACATTAGTTAGATATTATGTCCTCATTATTATGAATGTGCCGTTTTTGCGTATATGGCATATGTAGTTGAATAAATAGGCCTCTATAAACAACTGTTATAAGTTACAACTTGAGTAAAACTTGTGATTTAGACCACTTCAACAAAAAGCAAAAAATATGTTCTCGCTATGTGGAAAATTTAATTTTAGAAAGAACTCAACAATGCACTTTTTTTTTTTTTCATTTCACAGTGTCAAGTAAAGGTGAAAATGCATGGATTGCGAAAAGACAGTATTAATTGGTGGTAAACTAGAACGAATAGTGAAATTTGGATAGGTTAACAAAAAGAGGTCATAGTATAGGTCATATCAAAGTATCACTTGTTAAGGCTGTTATTAAATCAAAAAGAGCAACTTTGTGACACATGCTCTAATTTGTTTTTGTTCATACATGCATGAAAATAATAGGTGTTGTTATTCAGAAATTATCTAATTGCACTCAATTTTCTGTTTTTTTTTTTTTTTTTTTTTTTTTTTTTTTTTTTTTTTACACAATAGATTTTTCATAACAAGCCTTCAAAGTTGACGTTTTTGAGCACATTTCTCGACGAAAATAGAAAAACCGGTCGAAAAGCAGGAGAAAAACGGTTGATCACGTGATCGAAATAGCTTAGAACTAGATTGGTAATTTATTGATCAAAAAATGGAAAAATAAGTTCAATTTAAAATCGCTTCCATACTCAGGCATTCCAATTTTATACCTTTACGTTAAAAAATGAATTTGTAAATGTGTCAAAACGTTTTGCGATTGTTGAGCGGAGCAGTTGAGAACACCCTTAATATGTGGTTAACGTATTGATTAAGCCAAAGGATAGTTCCAACCAATTTCATACATATTGAACGAAATGAATCATAAATTGTGTCGGAAAACAAACCAGTGGTGATTTGAGAACAACTTTAAATCTCAATTAAGTTCCAATGCCTCTTAAAACGTACATAATTCAAACGATATTCCATTAGCCACAATTATGTTAATAGTAATTGCATTTCAAATGTCACTTTTTAGTTATAATCCTGTATCACATTATTAACCAAATTTATCACTTAAATTCTCAAATAACTGCTTATCTTAAATGTCTACATTTTTTTTAAATATTTAAATAAAAATGCTAAAATTGTCAACAGCTTCTTTCGACCGAACGTATCGTTAAAATTACCTTAAGCAATTAAATCATCGTTTTATCTAATGATCATCTGCTTGTGTATTGATGAAGTAAAAAATGAGGAAGTGATGATGCAGTAATTACCTAATTTAATTGCTTACAGTCTCGATTATCAGAATAAAACCACTAAAATTGTCAACTGCTTCCTGCGGACGTATCATTAATTACATCCTATGCAATTAAATTATCGTTTTACCTGATAATCATCTGCTAGTATATTAACTCTTTCAAATTTCCAAAAAAGTATCATCAAAAACGGAAGACGACTGATCGCATCATTTAAATTTCCATAAAGCTTACATCTATCTTTGTCTGTTGGAAGAGAAGATGGGTAGTTGGTTAGACCTTTTAGCCTACGCTTTGTGTTCATTGCATTTCCTTGATGCACCATTAAGCATTCTTTCAAGCTATTACTTCGCTTCTTCCTCTTCTTATTCTTAATGACGTTTCTAAAATTTTAGAATTATTTATCTCCAGGCTCAAGGTAAATGTGTTCTAAGTAAATGCATTTTTTTTATTTTCATGTGAAAAATGAAGATAAATTAGGCGTTCGTATTACTGAATTGCTTTGGATGCTTTATCAGTATAAAGCATGTTTATGTAGTAGCAAATTATACATCTGATTCAAGTAGGCAAGACTTAATTACATTATTGCAAGAATTAATAGCCATAGTTTGTTAGGTGCGTTCGTAACTACGCAAACGCGTATAGTACCTATAGCCGTCATTCAGTCCATCCATGCGTCTGTGTGTTTGTCTGACCGCTTATTACAATACTTAATTATATTATTGAAAGAATTAATAGCCTAGTTTGTTTTAATAGTATCACAATTGAAATAAACAAGGTTAGTTTTAAACCAACATCAGTTTTCCACAACGATGTTTCTTTATACACTGGACACTCATAAAGGAGTGTTTCAGTTTCAATGGTATATAATAACAGTTTAATTTAGGCTATTGACAATAAACTAAAATCAAATTAAAGGTAAACTACCTAGTTTTTCTTACCTACTATAAAATGTCCACTTTAAAAAAAATGTGCAAATAAAAACACTAAAATTGTCAATAGCTTCTTGTGTCCAATCGTATCATTAAATTAATGTCAAGCAATGAAATTATCGGTTTACCTAAGGATCATCTGATTGCGTATTGATGAAACCACTAAAATCGTCAACTACTTCCTGCGGACGTATCATCAATTATATCTTATGCAATTAAATTATCGTTTTATCCGTCGTAATCATCCGCTTGTATATTAACTCCATTCAAGTTTCTAAAAAAGTATTATCAAAAACGGATCGCATCATTTAAATTTCCATAAAGCTTACATCTATCTCTGTCTCTTGGAAGAGAAGATGGGTAGTTGCATGGTTAGACCTTTTAGCCTACGCTTTGTGTTTATGGCATTTCCTTGATGCACCATTAAGGGTGTATTTCGATTCAAACTGCTTGTTTTCCGATTTATTTTTGAATTAAATTTTGCTCTCAAACACATGAAACTCGCAGATTCTCTTATTTAGAAAGTGCACAAGGTGCCGTAAAGGTCAATTCTTTGATAAGTGTACAAAATATTGCAAAAAAAGGAATCAAAAACGACAATTTGAACCGATTTTTCCGAAGTGGGAGATAAGGAAGCGAAAAAAAGGGTCTTCCAGAGAAGTTAATTGCTTATAAATCAATATTCTAATGAATTGAGCGTAAAAAAACTTTACTCGGCACCTCATACGTCCCTTCAAGAATTCCCTCAGCAAGTTTCATAATTCTACTTTTAAAAATATGTCTGAAATTGTATCGGAAAATTTCGAGCTGCTGAAGGTGGAAAAGCGTTTTTTCGAATACACCCTTAAGTAATCTTTCAAGCCTTTACCTCGTTTCTTTCTCTTCATATTCTTAATCACGTTTCTAAAAATTTTAGAATTATTTATCTCCAGCTTCAAGGCAAATGTTTTGGATTTTTTTTTTTTCATTGTGAAAAATGAAGATTAATTAGGCGTTCGTATTAATGAATTGCTTTGGATGCGTTATCAGTATGATGCGTGTTTATGTAGTAGCAAATTACACATCTGATTCTTTTGTTTAAGCAGGCAATACTTAATTATATTATTGCAAGAATTAATAGCCATAGTTTGTTACGTGCGTTCGTAATTACGCAAATACGTAGTACCTATAGTCGTCGTTCCGTCCGTCCGTCTGTCTGTGTGTATGTCTGACCGCGTACAACAATACTTAATTATATCATTGGAAAAATTAATAGCCATAGTTTGTTTTAATAGTATCGCAAGTGAAATAAACAAGGTTAGTTTTAAACCAACATTATTTTTCCACAGCGATGTTTCTTTATGCACAGGATACTCATAAAAGAGTATTTCAGTTTAAATGGTACATAATAACAGTTTGATTTAGGCTATTGACAACAAACTATAATCAAATTAAATATAAACTAACCTAGTTTTCGTTAATTACTATGAATGTCTACATTGCTTTAATATCCAAATAAAAATGCGAAAATTGTCAATAGATTCTTGTGGCTGATCGTATCATTAAAATTATGTCAAGCAATTAAATTATCGGTTTATCTAAGGATCATCTGCTTGAGTATTGATGAAACCACTAAAATCTTCAACTACTTCTTGCGGACGTATCATTAATTACATCTTATGCAATTAAATTATCGTTTTACCTGATAATCATCCGCTTGTATATTAACTCCATTCAAGTTTCTAAAAAAGTATCATCAAAAACGGAAGACGACTGATCGCATCATTTAAATTTCCATAAAGCTTCCATCTATCTCTGTCTATTGGAAGAGAAGATGGGTAGTTGCATGGTTAGGCCTTTTAGCCTACGCTTTGTGTTTATGGCATTTCCTTGATGCACCATTAAGGGTGTATTTCGATTCAAACTGCTTGTTTTCCGATTTATTTTTGAATTAACTTTTGCTCTCAAACACATGAAACTCGCAGATTCTCTTATTTAGAAAGTGCACAAGGTGCCGTAAAGGTCAATTCTTTGATAAGTGTACAAAATATTGCAAAAAAAGGAATCAAAAACGACAATTTGAACCGATTTTTCCGAAGTGGGAGATAAGGGAGCGAAAAAAAGGGTCTTCCAGAGAAGTTAATTGCTTATAAATCAATATTCTAATGAATTGAGTGTAAAAAAACTTTACTCGGCACCTCATACGTCCCTTCAAGAATTCCCTCAGCAAGTTTCATAATTCTACTTTTAAAAATATGTCTGAAATTGTATCGGAAAATTTTGAGCTGCTGAAGGTGGAAAAGCGATTTTTCGAATACACCCTTAAGTAATCTTTCAAGCCTTTACCTCGTTTCTTTCTCTTCATATTCTTAATTACGTTTCTAAAAATTTTAGAATTATTTATCTCCAGCTTCAAGGCAAATGTTTTGGATTTTTTTTTTTTCATTGTGAAAAATGAAGATTAATTAGGCGTTCGTATTAATGAATTGCTTTGGATGCGTTATCAGTATGATGCGTGTTTATGTAGTAGCAAATTACACATCTAATTCTTTTGTTTAAGCAGGCAATACTTAATTATATTATTGCAAGAATTAATAGCCATAGTTTGTTACGTGCGTTCGTAATTACGCAAATACGTAGTACCTATAGTCGTCGTTCCGTCCGTCCGTCTGTCTGTGTGTATGTCTGACCGCGTACAACAATACTTAATTATATCATTGGAAAAATTAATAGCCATAGTTTGTTTTAATAGTATCGCAAGTGAAATAAACAAGGTTAGTTTTAAACCAACATTATTTTTCCACAGCGATGTTTCTTTATGCACAGGATACTCATAAAAGAGTATTTCAGTTTAAATGGTACATAATAACAGTTTGATTTAAGCTATTGACAACAAACTATAATCAAATTAAATATAAACTAACCTAGTTTTCGTTAATTACTATGAATGTCTACATTGTTTTAATATCCAAATAAAAATGCGAAAATTGTCAATAGATTCTTGTGGCTGATCGTATCCTTAAAATTATGTCAAGCAATTAAATTATCGGTTTATCTAAGGATCAACTGCTTGAGTATTGATGAAACCACTAAAATCGTCAACTACCTTCTGCGGACGTATCATTAATTATATCTTATGCAATCAAATTATCGTTTTACCTGATAATCATCCGCTTATATATTAACTCCATTCAAGTTTCTAAAAAAGTATCATCAAAAACGGAAGACGACTGATCGCATCATTTAAATTTCCATAAAGCTTCCATCTATCTCTGTCTATTGGAAGAGAAGATGGGCAGTTGCATGGTTAGGCCTTTTAGCCTACGCTTTGTGTTTATGGCATTTCCTTGATGCACCATTAAGCATTCTTACCTTGCTTCTTCCTCTTCTTATTCTTAATCACGTTTCTAAAAATTTTAGAATTGTTTATCTCTGGCAGCTTCAAGGTAAATGTTTTGGACTTTTTTTTTTATTTTAACGTGAAAAATGAAGATAAATTAGGCGTTCGTATAAATCAATTGCTCTGGATATGTTATCAGTATAAAGCATGTTTATGTAGTAGCAAATTATACATCTGATTCAAGTAGGCAATACTTAATTCTATTATTGCAAAAATTAATAGCCATAGTTTATTAGGTGCGTTCGTAATTACACAATATAGGTAATACACACAACAGAATATTCTATTATAGGTTACGTACTACCTATAGTCGACGCTTTGTCCGTCCGTCCATCTGTCTGTATGTCAGACCGCATATAACAATACTTAATTATATTATTGGAAGAATTAATAGCAATAGCTTGTTTTAATAGTATCACAAGTGAACAAAGGATAGTTCTAAATCAACTTCAGTTTTCCACAGCCATGTTTTTATGAGCAGGGTGCTCATACAGGGTGTTCGAGTTTCAATGATATATTACAACAGTTTATTTTAAACTATTTACAACAAACTATGCACCAAATTTAAGGTAAAATAACCTAGTTATACTTACTTACCTTGAATGCCTACTGCTAAAAAAATATTTTAACAAAAACACTAAAATCGTGAACAGCTTCTTGCAGCCGACCGTATAATTAAAATTATACCAAGCAATTAAATTATCGTTTTATCAAATGATCATCTGCTTGTGTATTGATGAAGCAAAAAATGAGAAAGGGATGATGAAGTAATTACCTAATTTAATTGCTTACAATTTTGATTACCAAAATAAAACCACTAAAATTTTCAACTACTTCTTGCGGACGTATCATTAATTACATCTTATGCAATTAAATTATCGTTTTACCTGATAATCATCCGCTTGTATGTTAACTCCATTCAAGTTTCTAAAAAAGTATCATCAAAATCGGAAGACGACTGATCGCATCATTTAAATTTCCATAAAGCTTACATCTATCTCTGTATGTTGGAAGAGAAGATGGGTAGTTGCATGGTTAGACCTTTTAACCTACGCTTTATGTTTGTGGCATTTCCTTGGTGAACCATTAAGCATTTTTTCAAGCTATTACCTCGCTTCTTCCTCTTCTTATTCTTAATCACGTTTCTAAAAATTTTAGAATTACTTATCTCTAGCTTCAAGGTAAATCTTTAGGACTTTTTTTCTATTTTAATATGAAAAATGAAGATAAATTAGGCGCTTGTATTAATGAATTGCTTTGGAAATGTTATCAGTATAATGCGTGTTTATATTTAGTAGCAAATTACATATCTGATTATTCGTTTAAGTAGGCAATATTTAATTATATTATTACAAGAATTAATAACCATAGTTTGTTAGGGGTGGTCGTAATTATATAAATATGTAGTAACTATAATCGTCGTTTAAGGGTGTATTTCGATTCAAAGTGCTTATTTTCTGATTTATTTTTAAATTCATTTTTGCTCTCATAAGCATCAAACTGGTTAATTGTCTTATTTAGAAAGTACACAAAGTGCCGTGATTGTCAATTCTATAATAAATGCAGAAAATATTGCAAAAAAAAAAAAAAAAAAAGAAAAAAAAAAGAAAAGAAAAGCGGTTTTTTGAACCGATTTTTCCGAAGCGAGAGATTTGTGAAAGGAAAAAGGGTCATATTGAGAAGATCATTGTTTATAAATCGAATTCTAATTAATTGAGCGTAAAATGACATCACACGGCACCTTATACGTCTCTTCAAAAATCCCCTCAGCAAGTTTCATATTTCTACTTTTAAAAATGTGTCTGAAATTGTATCTGAAAATTCCGAGCTGTTGAAGGTGAAAAATCATTTTTTTCGAATACACCCTTAATCCGTCCATCCGTCCGTCTAACCGCTTATAACAACCAAAAAACTACCCAACCAGATCGTTTGAAATTTAAAATATATAATTGCTGCATAATTTTGTTGATCCATTTCTGATTTTATTAAAATTGGAAGCATAGTTTATTTATAGGGACAGTCAAAAGTATTCCATAACATTACGGCTGATGGAAAAAAATAGCTTCAAGTGCATTATAATGGTTTTGCACTCTTTCGAACATAATAAAATGGATATAAATATTTGAAGTATATACTAAAATATACATTCTGTACAAACTGTGGCGCAAAGAATACTTTTTATTAATTTACGGAGCTTCATAAAAGTATTCCATTACATAATGTTATAGAGGGAAACATTGTTTAGAGCGCATTTTAATTATATTAAGCTGCTTCACATTTTACGAAATTTATATATATTGCTGAGTTTTACTTACAAGTTGCTTTCAGTAGAATAGAAAGAACATAGTATTTACAGAGGCACACAAAAGATTTTGGATTAAATCCTGTATCCGAAGTGTATAGTATTACACCAAGATCTGAATATTTTTAAAACTTTGTGATAGTACGAACGCACCTCATTTGCTACGCTTGACTTACAATTCCCGACTTGTCTTAATAGTACCACAAATGATACAAATAAGGTTAGTTTCAAAGCAACTTTAGTTTTCCATAGCGATGTTTTTCATGTACAGGGTGTCCATAGAAAAATGTCCCAGTTTCAGTGGTATATTATAACAGTTTAATTTAGAATATTTACAACAAATTATAGTTCAAAATGAAGTTAAACTAATCAAGTTTTCTTACAAATGTTCAGTAGATGAACCTATAGTTAAATGGCACACATCAAATCTAAAGTCCAATTCTTCTCACACTTCGTCAACAAATGTGGAGTAATTGAAGCAATAGCCTCTTCAATCCTGTGTCCCAATTCTGCAAATCATTATGCAGCAGCGGTATGTAGACTCGATCTTTTATAAAGTCCTAAAGGTAAAATTCGTGTGATTCAAACAGCTTTTAAATCTTCAGAACACAGCGCCAGATTACCAATGGGCCACATTCCTATCACTAAAAAGAAACAGAAAATTTTATATTATTTATGGAAGAAATTTTCAACAAATACGACGTTTAAATAAGCCAATCATTTCTATAAAAAATTATTGGTGTAATTGTATCCCGTTACAAGTCAGGCCCTGTGTTAGCCCAGCATACACACTTTATGCCCAGCAGTAGCTATTTTGCATGTGGCACAGTAAATGACAAGTAAATAACAAAACACTACTCGCCATACTATATATCTACTCGCCATACTATATATCTACTATATATATGTATCTACTCACCATACTCGCATTACTGTAAGCCAGTAAATAACACAACACTACTCGCGCATGCGCTTATCTAAAAGTGTTTAAATTACTCTTTATTTGTGACCTTAACATTTTACGATACTTACAATTGATACCATTAAAATGTATAACTGTGGTAATCTGTAAGTTTGAACCACAAAATAATCACAATCTAAGCAGAACTGGATAAACTGCACACAATTGAATGGGACAGCGGTTCAGACTGTAATTTGTTGTGTATTATTCCCAAATCATTGCAGATACAGTGTGATCTTGAAGTCACAATTAAATACAAATTCAGTAATTAAAAAAATATAGCCAGCAAATCAAATCTGAAAAAATAGTTTTTTGATGCAGAGAGACTGAATTCATTTTTTTGTGTAATTTTTTCCCTCACTGGTGCATTTCAATTAAATACATAGGGTCATTCTATGGTAACTTACATTGCATATAGAACTATTTTCAGTAATTTTAGTACTATAACACACACAAAAAACTACTCAAAAAAGAAATTTGACATTGGCCTAAATTTTATTTATTTCGCTGCTGACTACACTGTTAAAAAAAAAATCTGAAATTCACGGATATATTTTTCCTGAATTTCACAGAAAAATTCTTTTTTCACAACAAAAGGCCATTTTCCGTTACAAATCTTAAAACTCTATGATATTTCCTGAAAATAACGAAAAAGATGGAAATAAAAACAAAAAACGGAGACACTCCGTAACGGGGGGATCTCCAAGGCCGAGTGGTCAAAGCACCACGCCATTAAACGCGTGAGAGCGTAGATTGTGGGTTCGAATCCCACTACGCTATGAAATAATGAAAACACGAAAAGTCCCTTTTAATTTTTTTCTGTTTATTTTTCTCTTATTACTTATTAAAAAAAATCTTTTAATTAACCACAAAAAAAAAAAAAAAAAAAAAAAAAAAAAAGTGCGCGACAATTTAAAAAATTTGTCCATAACATTATTTAAAAAAAAAAAAATCATGCACTCATTCATTCAAAAAAAAGGTAATTTTAAACAGTGATTTTTTTTATTTAAAATAGTTGAAAAATTAAAATTGGTTTTAAAAAATAATAAGAATTATGTATCAGTCTAAAATAAAATAAAATAAACCGCTTACGAATATTTCAACGAATATATTTGAAAGGAAATCTTTGAAAAGCACAACAGATTTTTCAACTAACTCAAAAGATATACTTTGTACAGACAGGCATAAGCAGCTTTGGCTGAATCACTAAGGACTTATTCCACTGTCCAAAGGTCTCGGGTTCGATCCTCAGGACGGCTTGAAGAAAATTGTACAAAATAATATCAATAATAGATAAAAAATGATTTAAATGAAATAATGTGGCCATTCGGAAATTTTGAATTCTTTGACGAGTGTTCGATTCACTATTTTTAAAATTTAAATTAAATTATTATCATTACAAAATCAAACTTTGTAACGGAAAGTTACCGCTTCTTCAATCGGAGTTTTCCTTTCCAAAACGGAAAATCTACTAACGGAACGGTAAAAGTTCGGCTACTTTGCTGCCAGTACTTTCACCGTGAATTCACATATTTATTTTTAACAGTGTACCCACTGCATGATACTACACTTATAAAAATTTTGCTCTGGTTTGAACCAAATTTTTGTGCTCAGTAGCTGCCACCATAAGATGGTGAAATCTGAACCAACATTTGGAGCTTCCTATTTCAACCTCATCTAACTATTGGAACTATGCTTCATCAACAGCTCCAAATATTTGTTCAAGATTTCACCATCATACAGTGATAGCTATTGATCACCAAAATTTGGTTCAAACTATGAAAAGATTTTTAACAGTGTATAGAGATAACGTTACTATACTTGTATATTATTTTTCTTTTCAGATTGATTGATTTAGGGCATTGGATATGAAGCTAAAAGAAAGAGTCGTCATCGAATTTCTGACAAATTTGTACACCTAAGCAAAATAAATAATCACTTGAAGAATGTTTATTGCTGCTCTGTAATGGACATCAACTATGTGCCACGTTGGATGAAGAAGTTCGGAAACGGATAGATGGAAGTTAATGATAAACCGAGAAGAGACCAGCGAAAAACTTAAAAAGTGTTTCAGTCACAAATCAAATCGAGAACGTGCCGATGAATTAATTGGAGGAGAAAGACGAGTTACAGTTCAGAATGTTGCTTGTGCATCGAAACTTTTGTATGGCTCTTCTCAAAGAATAACATCTGATCTGGGATATGACAAAACTTATAAATGGATTCCCAAGCAATTCACAGTTGATAATCAGAGACCTCATCTACCCTTACAACCTTCATTTGGGCTCCACTGACTTTTGCTTGTTTAGACCTATAAAAGACAAAGTAAGTGGTTTCAGATTCAATGACTTGGATGACGTTAAAAAAGCTTTAAAATCATGGTTCAGGAATCAAAATCTTGAATTTCCCCAAAATACTTTTCATGCCGGGAGAACTTCCGCAGACACAGTGTATGAATGGTTTTTGATTTGTCACCAATAAATACAAATAATAATCGTTATTGCATTTAGATGGAGACAATTCTTAAAATTCCTGCGAAAAAAAAATTATTCGAATATCCTTTTATAAAAATAGTTGTGGCAGTTGTAAAAACAGTACACATCTTGTCACGCCCGGTGGGAGTTCTCCCGTATTAACGATTAGTACAAATGCATGCAAATGCATAGTGTATATGTTGAACAGTAGTTTTGTATAGAAGACCGTTCAAATTATGATCTATAATAACTGTTGTGGTTGTAAGTTCATTAATAAAGATTTTAAGACACATGATGCATTACTTATTGATCCACCCTTGTGATTAATTTCATCAGCATGCAATTTATACCATTCACACACTTTAAGGGTGTATTCGAAAAAACGCTTTTCCACCTTCAACAGCCCGAAATTTTCCGATACAATTTCAGACACATTTTTAAAAGTAGAATCATGAAACTTGCTGAGGGGATTCTTGAAGGGGCGTATGAGGTGCCGTCTGATGTCTTTTTACGCTCAATTCATTAGAATTTGAGTTATAAACAATTACCTTATCAGTATGACCCTTTTTTTCGTTTCCAGATCTCTCGCTAAGGAAAAATCTGTTCGGAATGCCGTTTTTGATTGCTTCTTTTACAATATTTTTTGCATTTATCAAAGAATCGATAATTACGGCACCTTGTGTACCTTCTAAATAGGAGATTTTGAAAGCTTGGTGTATTTGAGTGCAAAAATGAATCCAAAAATAAATCGGAAAATAAAGAGTTCGAATCGAAATACACCCTTAAGGGTGTATTCGAAAAAACGCTTTTCCACCTTCAGCAGCTCGAAATTTTCCGATACAATTTCAGACACATTTTTAAAAGTAGAATCATGAAACTTGCTGAGGGGATTCTTGAAGGGACGTATGAGGTGCCGTGTAAAGTCTTTTTACGCTCAATTCATTAGAATTTGATTTATAAGCAACTAACTTCTCTGGAAGACCCTTTTTTTCGTTCCCTTATCTCCCACTTCGGGAAAATCGGTTTAAATTGCCGTTTTTGATTGCTTTTTTTGCAATATTTTGTACACTTATCAAAGAATTGACCTTTACAGCACCTTATGCACTTTCTAAATAAGAGAATCTGCGAGTTTTATGTGTTTGAGAGCAAAAGTTAATTCAAAAATAAACCGGAAAACAAGCAGTTTGAATCGAAATACACCTTTAAACCGTAGAAATGCCACTTTAGTGGAGCAGATTGTGATTCTTATTATTATATTATTATAATCACTATTAAAAATTACCTTTTTTTTTAAGTTAGTGTTCATTTTATAATATAACATGTTTACAATTGCAAGAAAATTTTTGTTTTGCTGTAAACAATTTTAATTAAACAACAATGCAAACAAATTAAGAGTGTATTTCGATCCAAACTGCCTTTTTTCCGATTTATTTTTAGATTCACTTTTTCTCTCAAATGTACCAAACTTTCAAATTCTCTTATTTAGAAACTACACAAGGTGCCGTAATTGTCGATTTTTTGATAAATGTAGAAACTGTTACAAAAAAATTGTCAAAAACGGCGTTATGGTACAAATTTTCCGAAGCGGGAGGTTTGCGAACGCAAAAAAGGGCATCCTGAGAAAATAATTGCTTATAAATTATATTCTAATTAATTCGGCGAAAAATTACTTCACACGGTATCTTATACATCACTTCAAAAATCCTTTTTTCGAATACACCCTTAAGGGTGTATTCGAAAAAACGCTTTTCCACCTTCAACCGCTCGAAATTTTCCGATACAATTTCAGGCACATTTTTAAAAGCAGAAACGTGAAACTTGCAGAGGGGATTCTTCAAGGTACGTATGAGGTGCCGTGTGGTGTCTTTTTACACTTAATTCATTAAAATTTGAGTTATAAACAATTACTTTCTCAGTATGACCCTCTGTTTCGTTCCCAGATCTCCTGCTTGGGAAAAATCGGTTCGAAATGCCGTTTTTGATTGCTTTTTTTGCAATACTTTCTGTATTTATCAAAGAATCGACAATCACAGCACCTTGTGTATTTTCCAAATAAGAGATTTTGAAAGCTTTGTGTATTTGAGAGCAAAAATGAATTCAAAAATAAATCGGAAAATAAGCAGTTTGAATCGAAATACATCCTTAAACGACAATAACTTAATTTTATTTCACGTTTAAATTTTTATTTTTGTTTTTGTAAAACATGAGAAAAGAGGAACTAATTATCAATGTTGATTTCTTAATTAATTTATTTATTTTTATTTAAAAAAATTAAAATAAAATTAATTTTTTTAATTAATATTTATTTAAAATTAATTTTTTTTTAATTTTTATTGTTACTTATTTTAAACTATCATTATTTTTAAGTAATTTTCATGTTTACATAATCATTAGAAAATTGTAATAAATTTTGTATATATAGCTTAATAATATTTTAATATTTTTAATACATAAATATCCAAAGTAGTGAAAATGTGTTCTATTAAACATTAGATTGACTTTGCTCGGGCCGATAATAATATTCTTAAAGGAACATTAAATTTGCATAATTTTATATCTGGAATTTGATTTTGTCTAAAATATGTGCCCACTGACTGTGTGAAAATTCAGTTTAAAAATATGCTTTTCATATTTCTCTGTAAAAAAGATTAAAATAGCTGCAATGAGAAAAAAAAATAGGGGATATATGTTTCCGACAACTGCGTATTGTCACTTTGGTTTATACAGCTATCCAAATTTGACAGTTCCTTTCAGATGCCTGGAAATTCGCTTTACGCACGCAAATCAGATGACCTAGGATTTTTAGGATTTTCAGAGACAGTACTTGCAGCATACAATAAATCGAGTCTTATTGCAGTAACAAAGTATACATGAGACTACCAATAGCCTGAAGATAGATATTTTTTTTTTTTTTTCCTATCAAATTATATTTTCTTCGTCATCAGCAACGTAGCTTTTTTCACTGGGAGTTGATTTTATATTAGCACATTCCATATTGATTCTTGCAAGTATTTTCTAGACATAAGCATATTGGTTACCAAAAATTGAACCACCATCAAATTTTGGTATATCCATACCCAAAAATAGATTCAAACAATCTGTTTTGATCTCAAAAGCTTGAGCAAGTTGACTAATAAATTCCCCCATATCAACTTTACCAGACCCAAAAACAAGGCCATCCTCGATAAAAATAACTAAAGAAAGTTTATTTTTATCTCTATGTCTGATTAAAAAAATAATAATAAAAAATAAATAAATAAATAAATAAAAATAAGAATCAGCACTTCTAACTTCCATTTTATGTTCTTTCATGAAGTTGAGAAAGCAATGACTCTAAGAGCGAGGAACTTATTTGAATCCACACGAGATTTTGTGTAGCTAACAGACTTTTCAGCAAATATCTTTAAAACCTTCTGGCTGTGTCATGAAGATTTCTATATAAAAATGCAATAATGCCATGTTTTGCAACAGGATTAAACGTCTCATCAAAGTCAATATTCAAGTTTTTAGTGCATCTCCTTTCCTACAAGACGGTATCGATATCGCTCCACAGTGTCATCAGAATTGAATTTCTTCTTCAGCACACATCGATAGTTCATGACTTTGGAACCTTGAGATTTTTCAAATAATACCCATCTTTCGTTTTCGGGTTTGGTTTGGTTTGGTTTATTTTTATCGTCCGATTATCTACGCTAGGGATATAGGACCATGGGAGGAGTGCCCTTCGTGGGGGTCTTTCTAAGGGAACATAAACCGTATTTATGCAAGGTTCGAAGAAAACCACGAAAACTCCGAACGGTTAGTCCGACAGCCGCGATTGGGTTCGAACCCAGCACCTACCGTCTACCAGTTTGAGGTCAGAACCTCTCGGCCACTGGTTGGGCTTCGTTTTCGGGCAAAGCAAACATTTCTTCTTTCATGGCTTAAACCACGAGTCTCCTTCACTTTAGGAAAGTACACTCTTAAAACGAAAGAGTTGATTTGGCTTCTCAGGAAAGAGCTATAATTTTTTCGATCATAAAAGAATTGTTTTTCAAACGATTGAATCTTCTTGATTTAAATTGGTTATTTAAATAGCTCAACTTCATTTAAATTGGTTAAAACAGCTCGTAAACTCGAGTTATTTAAACTCTTTTCGAGAAGCTGCCCTTCAAAATGTAAGATGAGTGGATTTTAGCTCAACTTTATTATTTTGTGGCTGACTTTTTAAGAGAGTATTATAGTATATCTAGAGGAATTGTCCAATTCTCCTTCAGCAGATACGTTTGAGGGAAGAAATTCTCCAGACATCATCCCTCTCAGCAGGCTTCGTTGTCTTTCATATTTTCTAAGTTTTGTTTTTCTTCTAACTGATTGGAGTGACTCAGTGGTCCAGATTGGTTATTTTGGATTTCTTCACACTTCTCTGATGACTCTTTTTCCCCCTCCACTGTAACAGGAATGGTGTAGAAACATTCGAGTTTAAAATACATATCATGAGATTGCATGTTTTTATTATGAGAAGGAAAATAGATTTTATAATACTCTGTTTTGTTGACATATCCCACAAGGTGACCAAGGACACTCTTGTTCTTGTTATTAAAATTCTATAGAAAATTTTTCAATATGTGAGCATGACATTCTTTTACGAACATTCATCAATGATGCAATTTAGTTGCTGACTGACAAGTTTAAAACTCGTGAGAACTCTTGTTTTCGTTTGGTGATTATCCAGTATGATTTAGTTGATACACTGCTGCTTAACATCCACTGATCTATAGTGATATAAGTAATCCTAATGAAGAAATAATAGAGCTAAGGAGTTGAACAATTTGCTATTTTCCCGTTCCGTTGCTGCATTTTATTCAAGTGTGTACGGTACTCTTAGATTTAGAGTTGTACGTCTCAGCAAGGATTTATCTAAATTCATTACAGTCAAATTCTGCTCCTCCATCACAGCGCAAATCTTTTGCAACATGGCGAAGGTTTGTAGCTCCATCGAAAAACATACGCAAGCAGGAACTCACTACACTTTTTTTTCGCAAAAAAATTTCTATGATATTTATTATAGTCGTCCTTCAAAGACACAAGATATCGTCCACCCCTAAAGAATTTCGCAGACATGAGTTCATTTACAGCAGTATTAATGATTTTAACAACTAGCGTGGCTCTATAGCAGGGTGCAAAAATCTAGGCGCCCATAGGGCGTCTCTCACCACTAAATTTATTTTGTTATTTTTCGTCTAATATTTCGAAGAAAATTCTTATAAGAGTCAGGGCCGTAGCTAGAAGTGATGGATAGGGGAGGTTCAAGAGATTGTAGGGGGGCTCATAATTTTTTTTCTCATTATGACGCAGAAAGATAAATTAGTGCATATTCACATTGTAGGTACTATGTTCCTTATTAAACTGTTGTAATAACTTCACTTTATGCTAAGAAAAGTATATGATGACGAAAATTTTGAGTGTATAACTGGTGCAAAATTAAACACCATGTTAACTTGGATGAGGATAGGATGAGGGAGTGTTGAATTACTTGTTTTAGATTCAATTTAGTAATTCTGCAAAACTGTGAAAGTGTCTCAAAGTTAAATAAGATTTTTGAACAGAATTTCATTTGAATTTTCGAAGCAGAAATTCTTTTAGTGACCATGGAATCTTTTCCAGGGGAGGCTCAAAATATTTTAGGGGGAGGGGCTGAGCCGCCCATAGCACCCCCTTAGCTACGGCCCTGATAAGAATGCTATTAAATTTTAAGAAAACTTTTAAATTTTAGAGGTGAGAGGCTACACACTGCCGCCTAGATTTTTGCATCCCTTCTCTATAGATTTGTGATTTCAAAGGTTTTCTATGTGTTTTGTAAAAGGCACTTCTATCGCAGAACTCATTTATTATTGCATGACTCAAACGAATGTTCTTGATGTTTAACAGTTTTCGAACATTAAAATAAAATAGTTCCACGCATGTCGTTGATTTTTTTGACCAAGGCACTTATGTCAAAACTGCAGATGCAGCCTTTTAAGTTCTGTAGAAATGTTTATTTCAGCTGGACATGCTGGAATAAATCTCTCATAACTACAACATATGTACTATCTGTCCATGATTCTAATAGCTAGAAGATCATTACTACGATAAAATTAAACATTACTTAACAGCCATTATTACATCAACACCCTGTTTGACAGCATATTAAACAGAAAATGCGTGACTTCATACATCAGGAACATAGCATACGTTTTCATATTACTTACCGTATGGAATCGAACTTCAATATTTATTTTAGCAGATCCCCTAAGGATCCTCTGTCAAAAAAAATTTCCGTGTAACAATTCTAATGGAAGTTCATTCTTCATTTCTGTATAAATCCGTTCAACTTTGGCAGCGTTGTTTTGTTGTTGCATTTGGCAATAAACATTGCCACATTGCCATTTGATTTTTACAAAATTGAAAAAAATTGGATCACACGTAAATTAAGGCTTCGAATGCTGCTTTGCTCAAAAATACTTATTAGTTTATCCGAAATGTTCTTTGCATTAGTGCACATCATTATTAAATTAGCAACAGATCGACTCAATGTACTTACAAAGAATGTGGTTGCTTTAGCGTCATCACGTCGCCTTTCACTCATCATTATATTTTAATCGGCATCGACATTTATAGCGATCGGTCACACACGATTTCCTTCCAATAATTGAACTAAGATTGTATAGATTAATGGGCATTTTCATATGCCACCTTCAATTGCCACAATTTTTCAGCACCTTCCAGTTTACCAATTTGCAAATTCAGTTCCGCACTGTTAGCTTCACGCGGTTAGGCCTAAATCACTAAAGGTGTTAGTTTTTTTAAAAATGCAGATTTACTCTCTTAAAGGTATATTCGAAAAAAAGCTTTTCTACCTTCAACAGCTCGAAATTTTCCGATACAATTTCAGACACATTTTTAAAAGTAGAAACATGAAACTTACTGAAGTGATTTTTGAAGAGACGTATAAGATGCCGTGTGATGTCTTTTTAAGCTCAATTCATTAGAATTTGATTTATAAACAATTACCTTCTCAGTATGACCCTCTTTTTTGTTCACAAATCTCCCGCTTCGGAAAAATAGGTTCAAAATGACGTTTTTGATTACTTTTTTTGCAATATTTTATGCATTCATCAAAGAATCGACAATCACGGCACCTTGTGTACTTTCTAAATAAGGCAATTTGCCAGTTTGATGCATATGAGAGCAAAAATGAATTTAAAAATAAATCGGAAAATAAGCAGTTTGAATCGAAATACATCCTTAAAACTTCAATCACAAAATAACTCAAGTTGATCCGAAATTAACTCTTCTCAGGAATATCTTTGAAAGTCATCTTCTCATAAAAAGGTTGAAAAATCGAGTGAGCTAGTTGTTTTTAAGGCTGTTTTTTCTCATCTGGCTCTGCTCAACAAGCCCAAAACGTTTTGACACATTTACAAATACATTTTTTTATGGAAATATTTAAAATTGGAAGACCTGCGCATGGAAGCGCATTCGAATTGAACGTAGTTTTCCATTTTAAGATAATTAAATTACCTACCGAGTTATAAGCTATTTTGATCATATGATCACGTTTTTTCTCACTTTTCTTGACTGATTTTTCTGCTTTCGTGCGAAACTGCGGTTCAAAACATCAAGTTTAAAGACTTGTTCTCAAATACCCTCTGATTTTGCGAAAGAATAGAAAAATGAGTTAGTTTCTGAACAACACCTGCTAGTTTCATTTTATTTCCAAACAAAAATAAATTAAAACTTATGTCACAAAGTTATCCTTTTTATTTAAGAACACCCTTAAGCAATTTAACCCTTTAACGTTCATTGGTTTCGCCACGAAACCACAAAATTTTAATTCCGATATGCAACACTGACACCGGTATTTTTATCTAAAAGTATCCCTTTTATTATGTATGCGAAAAATCATGTTTTCTTATTTATAAATATATCTGTTCTTAATTACCGGTGTCATTCATTTATTTCGACATCTTAGCAATGAAAATGCTTTGATCGTTAAAGGGTTAAATCCAGTTAAGCTGTTGAGCAGTTTTAATGATCAAATTAAATCAAGATGAGTAAAGTGTTTAAAAATCAACTCATTCACGTCCCAATAAATTACAGTTATTACCTGAGAAGGGAATCCAAACCCAAGCTTTCGTTTTAAGAGTGTACTTCACATAAATTTAAAACATTCTAAGTTCATAACCTGTTATAGTTACCAACAGATTCTTATTCGCTTCAAACAAAAAAGCTAATTATTGCATACAAAGTAATTCAAAAAGCTGCAAGCAGTATTAATTTTTAATCACGTTTCAACCGCGAGCTAGCTAAATAACATAATTGTCAAAAAAGTAAAGTTGAATTGTCGCTTGCTTGCTGTAAAGGTTGAGTTGTAATTCACCACATCATGTAGAATTAGAATTCAGCGACATTCAGACATTATAACAATTCCATCTAATATATATAATTTAACTGGCATGTTTCTGGCCGTGTGCAATGCTTACTAATCAAACATACATTCTGGAAAATCATCTTTATGACTAGATTTTTTTTGAATTGTAAGTAATAAATTAAATTAGAAACAAAGTATAAAATGAATTTCTAGTCCATTCACATTATAGCGTCACAACCAATTCACGTCACAACAGGCAAAAAATTTAAAACAAGTGGAATGGGTGATGTCCAATGTCTTTGCGGGATTGAGAAGAAAATTTTCCACCATCTTCCGTGACGTTACGGATAGTTTTTATGATGGTTTTTTAATTATTTACAAAGTCGCTGAATTATTTATATCATTTTTATGATTATCTTTATCCTCCTCCGTCCTGGGGACAAATATTATGTGGGACTACAAAAACCAATTAAAAATTATAAAACATCTGCAAAGATGCATCGGACTATATGTATCGACGTTTCTAATATGCACACATACACTAAAAATGTCTAGGTATAATTTTAACAATTCTAGAAGCATCGAAATTAACTTAAAGGGTATTTATTAGTGTCGCCTTCAGACGACATCGGGAGAGGGGAGATTATATCGGATTCTTTATATTGAGACAATGTTGATCCAATCTCGGTTTTCCGGAACGTATTGCTTGGTATTGAGAACGTATAAAGTTAAAAACAATTTAAATGAAATTTTTTTCGGATTTTTTACATTTATTATATTTTTTACAAATCAACAAGATCATAAAGCATTTTTATATGAAAAATATTCATTATGTATTAAAAAAAAAAAAGACTGTATTTAAATCGATTTACATTTATTTAAATCGAATGTATTTAAATCGGGCTCAAAGAAATTGCTAAAAATTTCGCTATTTATAAAAACTTTTTTAGCATGATTATTTCAGTGTCTAAGCGCGAAGTTTGATTAAATATCTCTTAAATTCGTGTTTTATTTTTATTAATTAATTTATTTATTTACTTATTATGAATATAAAGTTTTAATTAGATGAAAAAAGTATTGAATTATTTATATTGTTTTAAAATGAAAATAGGTCTGCACTCAACAGAGATAAATAAAAAAATAAAATAAAAATCATGTTTAAAAATTATTTTAGAAACCATAAAAAAACAATAAATTGAGACACAACGTTTTGAAAATAAAAATGCATTTGAAATCACATTTTATCCTGTTTGACAGTGTAAAAATTGGAACGATGCGATGCTTAGAAAAATTGCAGCAAACGCGATTTTTAATGCAAAGGCAGTTGCCATCGTCCTTATGCTGTCAGCATTCCTATGGGCATATTTTTTTTTAAGGGGGAGGGGGCGTAACATATTTTTCATGCCTTTCTACGCATTTCCCTGAAAACGTCATCTAGCTACTCTTCGAATTATTAAATTTTTGTTTCGTTTTGTGACGTTTGGATATTACAGCATAATACATCACTATTCCTAGAAGAAAACAAATAGACAAGAAAAGTAACTCTAGTTTCCAAACCAAAGCCTTAATTATAACACTAAAACAAAATTACAAAATACTACGAGGGGGAGTCGAAAAATAAGTTTCCCCCGGCTTCTGTGGACAGAGATATGCAGGAAAGTCAAGCAGTAGAATGAGATATGAATAGTAGGGGACAACTTTATTTGTCAACATATATGTACCAAGCACGCTGAGACATTTGTCATACCGCTTCATAAGCTGGAAAAAGCCCTCCATCGGCAAAGCCCCCGGTATGATTAATGTAGACATTAAATACTGATTAATTTCTGTGAGTGTTCGGAAAGAAATTCATATCCTCGACGGACAAGGACTATTATGAATTACTCTTGTAAAAATTAGCGGCAATTAGGAAAACTTCTCATACTTTCTTCCCTAGGCCTATAGGACCCTGGTACAACAATCCATCTCTAATTGGAAACGCCACTTGTGCCAATTCTCCCGGAAACACTCCACCCGACAATTATTTTCAGTTGATCCCTTCTATATTTTATAATGAAATAATTTTATAAGGGTTTTGTGATTTTAATAATAACTTTGTATTATCATTAAAAAGTAATTTACAATAAAAAGATAACATACTATTTTGAACCAAAGACCAAACTACAAATAATAACAAAGGAATAACAACACAATAAGAAGATAATATACTATTTTGAACCAAAGACCAAACTACGAATAAAAAACAAAATACTGATTGGATCAAAAATGATATCGATAGCAAAAGGCACCCCCTCCCCATAGAAATAACTTACGATATCATATGCCAGAGCTCCCCCCTCCTCTCTAAAATGATAACGTAATATAGGCACAGCCCCTTATCACTTATTTATCGACAAATTCAATATTTATAAATTGCGTCTTACTTTTTTCCCCGGTCATCTTTTTTTGGTCTTATATTTTCTGTCACTTTTTCCCTGTCACTTTTCTTCCCTAAGTTTATTGAAAACCATATTCTTCTACTGTCTATAATTTTCTAATTATTAATTTTTTATTTTTTTGTAACCTTCTGTATCTAATGGTACACATAAACATTTATCATTTATCAGCTATCATTTACATAGTACAACGTATTATGACATGAATTTATCGTATTATGACTCAAGAATTTTTACAATATATTTTCTGCAAATATTCGAAGCTTCCATCAGAATCTCTCTTAATGAATGCACATAAAAGAAAATTTATTACACGAAATAAAAGCCCTAAATACTCTTCCGAATTTCACATATGCTCTCATCTTCCATTGGAAGTTTTGATGAACAATCCATAATACTCCATCTCCCTATTTTTTATGATATTTTTAAGAAGTTTTTCTTTGCTAAGGGTGTATTCGAAAAAACGCTTTTCCACCTTCAACAGCTCGAAATTTTCCGATACAAATTTAAAAGTAGAAACATGGAACTTGCTGAAGGGATTTTTGAAGAGACGTACAAGGTGCCGTGTGATGTCATTTTACGCTCCATTCATTAGAATTTGATTTATGAACAATTATCTTCTCAGTGTGACTCTTTTTTTCGTTCCCAAATCTCTCGCTTCGGAAAAATCTGTTCAAAATGCAGTTTTTGATTGTTATTTTTGCAATATTTTCTGCATTGATCAAAGAATCGACAGTCACGGCACCTTGTGTACTTTCTAAATAAGACAATTTGACAGTTTGATGCATTTGAGAGCAAAAGTGAATTCAAAAATAAATCGGAAAATAAGCAGTTTGAAATGAAATACGCCCTTAATTGAAAAAAAGACACGGTATTATTAGTGTAGACATTAAATTCTGATTAATTACAGTGCGTGCTCGGAAAGAAATTCATATCCTTGATGGACAAAGACTTTTATAAATCACTCTTGTAACAATTAGCAGCAATTAGGAAAACTTCTCATACCTTCTTCCGAACTCCCAGACCTATAAAACGCTGGTAACGATTCATCTCTAATTGACAACGCCAATTGTGCCAATTCTCCCGGGGAACACTCCACCAGACATTTATTTTCAGTTGGTCCCTTCTATATTTTATAATGAAATAATTTTATAAGAGTTTAGAGATCTTAATAATAACTTTATATTTTCATGAAAATAGATAACTGACACTAAAAGGATATCATACTGATTTGATCTAAAGACCAAATTACAAATAAAAAATAAGATCTTGATTGGATAAAAAATGATTTCGTTAGCAAAAGACATCCTCCTGCCCTTAGATATAAGTTATGATAGCATGCGCCAGACCCCCCCCCCCCCGGTCCTCCTTCCTAAAATGGTAACGTTATATATGCGCAGCCCTTTATCTCTTATCTATCATCAATTTCTACATTTATAAATTCCTTGTCATGCACCCTTTTTCCGGTCACCTTTTGTCCGTGTCACTTTTTTTCAGCTCTTGCACTTCCTGTCACTTTTTTTCCTGGATTCGTGAAAACCATATTCTTTTACTGTTTATACGTTTTTAATTAGTATTGATTCTTCATTTCTTCTGTAATTTTTGGATCTAATGGTACATACAAACATTTATCATTTATCATTTATCAGAAAATCATTTACATATTATGATGCATTCTGACATATAGAATTTTTGCAATATATTCACTGCAAATATTCGAAGCTTTCATCAACGTCTCTCTTTAACTCTTAATGAATACACATAAATGAAAATTTATTACACGAAATAAATGCCCTGATTACTCTTATTTCACATGCGCTCATCTTCCGTTGGAAGCTTTGATGAACAATTCATAACACTCCATCTCCGTATTAATTGAGAAGAGACACGGTATTATTAATGTAGACATTAAATTCTGATTAGTTGCAGTGCGTGCTTGGAAAGAAATTCATATCCTCGACGGACAAGGACTTTTATAAATTACTCTTGTAACAATTAGCAGCAATTAGGAAAACTTCTAATACTTTCTTCCCTAGACCTATAGGACCTTGGTATACAACAATTCATCTCTAATTGAAAACGCCACTTGTGTCGATTCTCCGGGGAACACTCTACCAGATATTTATTTTCAGTTTGGTCCCTTCTATACTTTATAATAAAATAATTCTATAATAGTTTTTTGATTTTAATAATAACTTTGTATTTTAATTAAAAAAATAATTGACAATAAAAAGATAACATACTACGAATAAAAAATAAAATATTGATTGGTTCAAAAATAATATCCATAGCAAAAAGCAACCCACCTCCCCTTAGAGATAATTTACGATATCATGTGCCAGACTCCTCCCCCCAACCCCCTTTCTTAAATGATAATGGTTTTATATGCACAGCCTCTCATCACTTATTTATCGTCAAGTGCAATATTTATAAATACCTGTCACGTCTTTCCCTTGTCACTTTTGTTCCGGTCACTTTTTCTCTCTCTTGTATTTTCTGTCACTTTTTCCCCAAGATTCGTGAAAGCCTTATTCTACCACAGTGTATAATTTTCAAATTGTTTTTTCATTTCTTTACTAACTTTTAGAATCTAATTGTAAATATAAACAATCATTTATATAGTAAAACGTTTTATGACATATAGAATTTTTACAGTATATTTTCCGCAAATATTTGAAGCTTTCATTAGCTTCTCTCTTAAACTTTCTTTAACTCTTTCAAAAATTTATTATACGAAATAAGAGCCCTGATTACTCTACGCTCATCTTCCGTCGGAAGCTTTGATGAACAATTCATAGTACTCCATCTCCGTATTAATTGAAAAGCGACACGCTGCACATAGACCCCGGTATTATTAATGTAGACATTAAACTCTGATTAGTTACAGTGCGTGGCTCGGAAAGAAATTCATATCCTCGACGGACAAGGACTTTTATAAATTACTCTTGTAACAATTAGCAGCAATTAGGAAAACTAATACTTTCTTCCGAACACCAAGAACCTAGGACCCTGATACAACAATCCATCTCTAATTGACAACGCCACTTGTGCCGATTCTCTCTGGGGAACACTCCACCAGACATTTATTTTCAGTTTGGTCCCCTTTCATTTCCAAAATTCAGAGCGTAGCAACGGAAAAGGAGCTAGAAAAGAGAAGAGGAAGATGGAAGGACTTTGTTATTATTCCATCTGTCAGCGAACCGTCTGGAAACACCATCATTACATCTTCTCTAATGATGATGGATGCTTCCATTTATCACGACGTGCTACGGCGGTAATCACAGGGAAGTCGGGGCCAGTCATTTTTCATCCATTCCTCGGCAATTTTAACCTTCCTCTTTTCATGACCATTCAAATATTATGACGAGTCTGGAATTGCCTCCTCCCCCCCCCCCACCCTTTTTGTGTCGTCCGTCATGTGTCTTTGCGATTTGACTCGGTTATTTGAACGGAGGTCGATACTGATTGATTTTTGTTGGAGGGGAGGGGGGTGGAGATGAGATAGGTGTTCATTAAGGGTTCATTAGACGCTCAATGATGTTTGTTTCAGTGACGGTGTCAGATTGAGTATGCGGTATTTGTTTTCATTTCATTAGGTGGGATTTTTTTTTCCTCTTGATATTTTATGGATTATTCATTTATTATTCATACGAAAGTGTCAAAAACTGTCAGATAAAAGTTCTTATGCTTATTTAAAAAAGTAGTATTTAAGGGCGTATTTCGATTCAAATTGCTTATTTTCTTATTTATATTTAAATTCATTTTTGAGCTCATATGCACCATACTGGCAAATTGTCATAATTAGAAAGCACAAAAGTTGCCGTGATTGTCGATTCTTTGATAAATACACAAAATATTGCAAAAAAAGGCAATAAAAAACTGCATTTTGAACTGATTTTTTCGAAAAGCGAGATCTGGGAACGAAAAAGAAAAAAAAAAAAAAAAAAAAGAGTCTTACTGAGAAGATAATCTCTATAAATAAAAGGAATAAAGAGGATAATTAATTAATTAATTAATTGAGGCACAGATAGCTCGTCTGCTAAGAAAATCGTCTGCTAAGAAAATCTTTTTTCATTTTGAACTTCTATAAATAAAAGGACAGATAGGCTCTCAAACAGTGAATCGTCGAATATAATTGAAGAACAAATGGAAGAACAAATGGAAGAACAAATGGAAGAACAAATGGAAGAACAAATGGAAGAACAGATGGAAGAACAGAAAGAAGAACAGATGGAAGAACAAATGGAAGACCTCTTCATTAACAATAAAAAAAGATATGCAAACGAAACCCCAGAACACCGAGAAGAAAGACTGGCGAAGAAAAGAGAGCAGAATAGAAAAAGAAGAGAAAATGAGACAGATTGAGAAATTGGTGGTGTCAGTGGGCGGTGGTGAGACAGTATGTATTATTCTATATAATGTTCTATATCCTTAATTATTTGGTAAGTAGTGGACAGACTGGAAAGCCAACCACATTAAAAAATGGGTGGGGCCTAATAGAGATCGCCTTCACGTGGTGGGTCCCGTCTTCGACTGAATGATCTCTCATTAATTATAATTTAAGAGTTTTCACTCCGATAACGGGCTATACCTAGTTGCTTATAAATCAAATTCTAATGATTTGAGCGCAAAAAGGACATCACACGGCACCCTATACTTCTCTTCAAAAATTCACTCAGCAAGTTTCATGTTTCTACTTTTAAAAAATGTATCTGAAATTGTATCAGAAAATTTCGAGCTGTTGAAAGGTGGAAAAGCGTTATTTCGAATACACCCTTGAAAAGTGAAGAATGAATATTTTTGAAATTCAATATTGAAAATAACAATTTTATTTTATACAACACTAACATGGTTATATAACACGAGTTTAAAAAATCTAAAGTTATGCCAATTTATTACGTTTAAAATTTTTTTATAGATAGCTGTTCATTAAGGGTTCATTAATTTTTTATTTCTCTCGATATTTTATGGATTATTCATTTATTATGCAAAGGAAAGTGTAAAAAGCTGTCTGATAAAAGTTCGTATTCTTAATTTGAAATTTTATGCTTCTTAAAAAGATCACATGCATTAAAAAATTAGTATTTAAAAAATATATTGTTTCATAGTAGATATTAATCGCAATCGATTAGTGTACAATTATTATATTTCAGTGATTACTTACAGAGATTGAAAGTATTAGAAACTTTCATTCCTATAAGAGTGAACATAAGTTTTTGTCAAAAATCTTATTTAAAACCATGCTCTCATGAGGTTAAAATAGCTTTATTTTTCTAATCTCTCAATGTAATATTTTTTATTTTGAAAATCGATTCAATTTCCATAACTTTTCACAAATTAACTAATAAGACAAATACTTTTTTTGGGGGGGAGGGGGGGGGGATTGTTAAGTATAACATTACTTGTTACAATAAGCTAAACATACTGATGAAAAACACTTGAATTAATTAGGAAAACTGAATTAAGGGTGTTCTCAGCTGCTCCGCTCAACAAGCGCAAAATGTTTTGACACATTTACAAATTCATTTTTTTAACAGAAAGATATGAAATTGAAAGGGCTGACTATGAAAGCGATTTCAAATTGAGCTTATTTTTCCATTTTTGATCAATAAATTACCTATGGAGTTCTAAGCTATTTCAATCACGTGATCAACCGTTCTTCTTCTCCTTTTCGACCAGTTTTTCTGCTTTTGTCGAGAAATGTGCTCAAAAAGTCAACTTTGGAGTCATGTTATAAAAGATTTATTGTGTTAAAAAAAAAAAAAAAAAAAAAAAAAAAAAAAAAAACAGAAAATTGAGTGCAATTTTTGTTTGAATTTGACAGTTTCTGAATAATAAACACGTGCTATTTTCATGCGTTTCCGAACAAAAATAAATTAAAGCATATGTCACAAAGTTGCCCTTTTTGATTTAAGAACAGCTTTAAAAACAGCTTTAAGGGTGTATTCGAAAAAAAGCTTTTCCATCTTCAACAGCTCGAAATTTTCCGATACAATTTCAGACACATTTTTAAACGTAGAAACATGAAATTTGCTGAGAGGATTCTTGAAAGGACGTATGAGGTGCCGAATGATGTTTTTTTACGCTCAATTCATTAGAATTTGAGTTATAAACGATTATCTTCTCAGTATGAGCTTTTTTTTTCGTTCCCAGACCTCTGGCTCCTGAAAAATCGGTTCAAATGATGTTTTTGATTGCTTTTTTTGCAATATTTTCTATATTTATCAGAGAATTGACAATCACGGCACCTTGTATACTTTCTGAATAAGACAATTTGCCAGTTTAATGCATGTGAGAGCAAAAATGAATGTAAAAATAAATCGGAAAGTAAGCAATTTGAATCGAAATACACCCTTAAAGAAAGTGTTAAAGGTAGGTGTAGCTTTAAAGTAGGTATAAAGTGTTAAAAAGTGTTTATGTCTGATATTTTCAGAAACAGAAATTTTATTTGTTCAATGAAGTACTTGTTACGGTACTCTGCTGTGTAAAAGTATTTTTTGAACATCATTCTTTATTAAAAAACGAACAAAAAAACCCTTCATTAAAAACATTGAAATACACAAGTAATGTACCCGTAGTACCCCGAGGCTTTGCAATAAATTTTCTCGCGCTTTGTTTTAAAACCTTTCGCACATTAACTTTTCATCTTTTAGCCTCGACCCGGATCATCAAACTTTCAGAACCCCTGGAATTTCAAAGATTAAAAAGTTGTAAACTAAAACCTTATCTTCCAGAAGACTCCAAGCGAACCTTTGCGCCTTTAAATGCTTCTTCTCCTCCACTCACCAGGGAAACAATATGTGACGTCAGGGAGATAGTGCTGCCCTCTGCCGCAGGAACAAGGCAGGTGCCACAAGAGGCGTCGCGCTATAACTTTGATAAACAGCGTTATATGGCGCCAGGACCTCGTGATCATTTTACACAAGATTAAGGCGGCTCATTGTGCAATAATCGCTAATTTATGGTCGTTTAATGTCAAAGCAGACCTCGTAAACTAAGTCGTTATGCCGCGCCACCCGCTTTTAAGCCCACCGCTTTATGAGGCTCTACGATACTATTAAAAGCGAAGTCTCTTCTTTTATACGTCTGTGTGCCTCTATGGATATATATAAATATAAATATATATCCCCTCTATCTTATACATACGTACCATACATACATATATTACATCGTTTTTGTGTTTTGGGATTGGTGTTACTTTTCGCGCCGTGTCACTGCTTTATGGTGTTTTGAAGTATTGCCTTTTTTTGGACACGAAGTATTCTTTATAGTCTATGACCTGAGTTATGAGACTCGTAAATAAAAATGCGCAGAAAAAAAGCAAGGTTCCTTTTGTGTCCGATATAAAAGAAGGGCGCAGTGGGTCTTGTAAAATGATAGGCGGGATGGTTTCGGGGTTCATAAGAATCTGCGGGGCAGCCAAGGTATTTAATCTTCTTGGGGGATAAAGCGTATATATCAGGAAAAGAATTTCCCGGAAATAAATTATAGTACAAAAAATTTTTCATACAGATTCCACTGTTAAAATTATGGCATGACTATTTTGGACTTTGTTATGATAATTTATTTCTTGTTAGGTTCAAAAATATTTCACTTAAGGGTGTCTTGAAATCTAAATTGTTTTTTTTCTGATTTATTTTAAAAATTATTTTTACTCTCAAACGCATCAAACTGGCAGATTATCTTTTTCAGAAATACATAATGTGCCGTGCACATCGATTTTTCCATAAAGACAGAAAATATTGCAAAAAATGCAGCTAAAGTTACCCTTCTGAACCGAATTTTCGGAAGCGGGAGATCTGGGAACGAAAAAAATGGCCTTACTGAGAAAAGAATTGTTTATAAATCAGATTCTAATGAAATAAGCGACAAATGATATCACAACGGCCTTTTATATATCTATTCAAAAAACACCTCAACAATTTTCATGTTTTTACTTTTAAAAATGGGTCTGAAAATGTATCAGAAAATTTAGAGCTGCTGAAGGTGGAAAAACATTTTTTCGAATTCACCGAATTATTCAAATAATGTACTTTGATGTTCCTTATATTAAAGCTCTAACTGTAATAAATGCAGTAAGTTGAATTGATTTTACCTCAGTTTTCTTGCAATGGATAATAGTATGTAAAGCTTTATAGTATACGATTTCACTTTTACAATATAACACATATAAATTTATAGCACAGTCATTCTGGACTTTACCATGATATTCTTCATTTCATTTCTTGGTGGATTCACGAATATATATATCACGTTTTTCTTCTCCACAGCTTCGGTGAGTTCTTAGAATATAGGTCCTTTATATAATCTATACTTTCTTAATACTTTATATAATACATTATAATCTCCATTTCTGTAATAAATGCTAAAATTTTGTATTCTTGATGCATTTACAATGCAACTCGGTATAAAAATGGAATGTCGCTTTTTCCATATCGCAGTATATGATACTAAATTCCTAATTAATAACTCGAGATATTCAGATGCTGATGCTATGAAAAATATTTTATGAAAATATTAGACTTTGTTGGTAATTGCTACTTTTGTCTATTTTATTTGGTTGTATCTATTTTTTTTACAACTATATAAATAACGTCAAAAACGGTCAAACGGTGGAAGTGTCAAATCTTACTAAATCGTGCTTTTTTACCGAAACTTTGTCCAAAAGATTTAATAATTTATTACCTTCTTTGTGTAATATATATTTCTATTTCTTCGCGAATGCTTCACCTAATTTTTTCCACATGTTTTCTTATGTGCTGTGGATTCTTTTATTAACTTCTAAAAATTTCGAAATAATCTGAATAAGGGAAAAGCCATCGAATCCTACCAAAGGAAGACTGCAAAGCAGACAAATGAACCATATCAAACTTCTTTACAATAAATTAATTATGCGTGTTCGTATTTTTACATAAAAGTATTATTAATGGTAATACTTAAACAGGTAAATTGCCAAATCTTATTGGATTTCATACCTAAATTTTATCCGAAAAAATTAATAAACTCTTGCCCTATTTTCTCACAAATGTTACATTCTTTTTTCGTTTTTTGCATGTTTCTTATCTGTGGATCCATCTTAATTCTTTATTCCTTTCAAAAAGTTCAAAATAAACTGAATGGGGGGTTACCAACGAATTCGATCGAATAAAGGCTGATGTAAAACCGAAAAATGAATCATCCTTCAATCAAACTTCCTCAAAATAAATTAAATTACATTTGTTGGTATTTTTAAATAATTGTATTATTAATGGTAATACTTATGCAGGTAAATTGCCAAACTTTATTGCATTTACATGTCGAAACTTCCGAAAAATTTGATAAACTCTCGCCCTATTTGCTCAACAAATATTATTTTTTTTTCTTTTTCGTTTTTTGTATGTTTTTTATCTGTGGATCCACCTTATTAATTCTGTATTCCTTTCAAAAATTTCAAAATAAACTGAATGGGGGGTTACCAGACGAATCCGATCGAAGAAAGACTGCAAAGAAGAAAAATGAATCATCCTTGACTCCAGATCAAGAGCACGCTCATCACCATTAATAACGCAGAGCGGCAGCGGCCAATGGCCACCAATGATGGACGATCGCGCGGGGCATTGTTAAAGTTTAAAGGATCAGGGGCGATAAGCCCCAGCACTCCCTTTTCAGGGGGAAGATCTCATTTATATCTCGCAGGAACAGGACCCGGCCATTGGTACAACGACTTGTCATTACCAACAAGCCGACCGCGGAGCCAGGGTTGTAATAGTCCTGGAAGGAGAACCAGCCAAATTTGGCAACTTTTTATTGGCTACAATAGATCGGCTTTTACAAAATATCTTCAAAGCAGCAGTTTCCAAATTGTTAAGGAATGGTATATCAAGTCTTGAAAAATAGCTTATTAAAACCTTTACGGAGGGGCTGTGACAGCATCTGTCCGGGCTTACATGTATTCTCAGGTAGACATTGAGCGAGCCCCTGCGTAAAATTATTTGCTATAATCAAATAACAATGTTTGCTATATGTTACAAATTTAAAGGAGTACTGCAAACAAATGATATTCGGAAAAGACAGTGTTTTATTATCGACCGGGAGGCGCCAGTACAGACAATCGAGTTCACAGATTAAAATCTAGGATATAAAAGGTTTAGTTTTAAAAATATAGGATTAGTTAAATTTCAATTCGCATATTAAAATGCAACCGATCTGCCAAATCATATCTTGATGGAAAATACCTAAAACCCCGATTTTGGCGGTTTACTCGCAGGTTTACAATTGTGCTTTCCTGCGTTCATAAGTACGAAAACATAGAGGTTTGGGAGTAGCAAAACATAATGGTAAACAATGACACAACCGTTAAAATTGGATTTTTAGGTGTTTTCCACTAAGATATGACTTGGCCGACCTATTGCATTTTAATATGTGAATCGAAATTTAACTAATCCTAGATTATCATCTGTGAACTCGTTGAGGTGATTGTCTGTGCGACCGCCTCTCGGTCTATTATACTTTTCATAGAAGTAAAACTAAAATAACAAGTTCGAAACCGCATCGTACATACTGTCTCGTTACCGAAAAATGATGTCATGAATTGCATCGGCTTTAAAACTGCATCTTCTTTAAATACATTCATTAAGGGTGTATTTCGATCCAAACTGCGTATTTTTCGATTTATTTTTACATTCATTTTTGCTCTCAAATGCATCAAACTGGCAAATTGTCTTATTCATAAAGTACACAAGATGCCGTGATTGCCGATTCTTCGATAAATGCAGAAAATATTGCAAAAAAAGCAATCAAAAACGGCATTTTGAACCGATTTTTCCGAAGCGGGAGATTTGGAAAGGAAAAAAAAAAGGTTATACTGAAAAGGTAATTGTTTTTAAATCAAATTCCAGTGAATTGAGTGTAAAAAGACATCACACGGCACCTTATACGTCTCTTCCAAAATCCCCTCAGCAAGTTTCATGTTTCTACTTTTAAAAATGTGTCTGAAATTGTATCGAAAAATTTCGAACTGTTGAAAAAAGAAAAGCGTTTTTTCGAATACACCCTTAAGGCTGCATTAAAAAAAGTATTTTTCCCCTCTCAACAGCTCGAAATTTTCTGACACATTTTCAGACTTATTTTTAAAAGTAAAAACATGAACGTAATGAACATGAGAAAACGCTGTGGTCATTTTTGAAGAGATAAGTATTTGTATTAGTATTTTAGCTTCGGAACTAAAAATAAAAATATTTTTTTTTTTTTTTTTACATTATTTACATATACATTTCATATGAAGAACAATAATTCTTGTGTAATACAGCAATGGGTGGCAGACATATTTTCATTTAGAATATTCAGCTGGAAAATTCCTTTTTAAAAAACTGCGCTTGTGCTACATGAAACAATATTTTCGAAAATAATTTTTTTCTTTAGCTCTAAGCAACAACATTTTTTTTTATTGCTTTATTGTATCCAAAGTTTAAATAATCACAACTATTATTAATAATTATTTAGCGCTTGTAAAACCCAATTTGAGTTTCATTTTATAATAATGAAATAAATTCGAGACATTCTTTAGAAAAGAGCATTACTTTAAAATAAAGCTCAAATTGGGTTTTACATGCGTTAAATAATTATTATTAATAATTGTGTTTATTTAAACTTCGGATACACTAATGAAAAAAAAAAATGTTGCTGTTTAGAACTAAAGATGAAAATTCTTTGAAATTAAGTATTTACTTGTAATTAAGTACAAATTTCTTTCTTATCCGTTTAAAATTAATCTAAGAAATAGAAGATGAAATTTACTAAATTTTTATCTTGACTAATTTTTTTAAAGTATTCACCTGAAAAAAAGATAGATTGTTTAAGAAACTTCCATGCCAAGCACGATATCATATCGCCAAATATGGATTCCCACTAGCCGAGTATGATGGAAGCTAGCGATTGTGCGAAAATATATGATCTGTCAAGAGAGGCAACCGTCTGTAATGTAATGGTTGTTGAGCCCTCCTCCCCCCTCTCCCTCCCAACTACTCCGTCTCCGTCAATGGCTAACCAGCATCTATCGGATCGGCACTTGCGTCCAGAAAAATAACAAATAAAATTACTTGCATTGTCCTAATTCATGCAATTATCTTCGCATATGAATTACAATTCACATGCCTATACAACTCTTTTCACATTACAATGTTTCATAAAGGCAGGAAACCTAAAGTATACAGAGTGTTGCCAAAATCAACCTATAAATTCAGAACATTGCTACAGAATAGAAACTAACTGGGGTGCACCGGGGACCAACGATGGGGCACCAAAAAACTATTTTTTTTTTTTTTTTTTTTTTTTTTGTCGATTTTTTTTAATGTCTATATTTACATGTTAAGTGCCATGTCAGTCACCACGGAACCTCTCCTTTAAGGTCCACGCACATAGCACTAACTTCTTGCGCTATCTTTGATCTTTGGTGTCGGCACTTTGATGTATAAAGTGCTTTTTCAGTGAACTTTTTTGAACTTCAAGGGAGAAATCCAACTCGAAATCAGTTGACAGCTTTACGACTGAAGATGGGAGCGAGATAAACTTTCCCTTCCTTTATCATTTCGGTAGGGTCAGTCCCTCAAAAATCATTTAAAGAGATTTTACCCTTGTTTCGTCCGGAAACAAAGATTGATTGATTGCTCTTTTAGTGTAATAAAAACTAGTGCTGTTGGTTCCCAGCCTTAGGCCAGGTCAGACACCGATGTCTGACATTCGAAGACCTACTCCGTCTCCGTCAATGGCTAACCACCATCTATCGGATCGGCACTTGCGTCGAGAAAAATAACAAATAAAATTACTTGTGTTGTCCTAATTCATGCAATTCTCTTCGCATATAAATTACAATTCACATGCGTACACAATTCTCTTCACGTAATAATGTTTCTAATCTCCAATAAACCTAAAATATACAGAGTGTTGCCGAAATCAACTCCTCCTACTCACGTTGCCGAAATTAATCTACAAATTCAAAGGGATGATAGTAGCCATCAACAGAAGAAAGCATTGTCACAGAATTGAAACTATGTGGGGGCTTGTGCCCCGGGTGCGAAAACGAACAGGCACCAAATAGCGATTTTTTTTTTCTTTTTTGAGTCAATTTTTCTCATGTCTGCATTTAGCACTGCAGTGTTAATACGTTAAGTGCCACGTCAGTCACTGGTGATTGACACTGAACATTCCGTTTAGGCCGTGCTAAAAACCAATGAGATGTAATAGAGTCTAAAATGAGATATAAAGCTAAAAAAAATTATATTGTTTTAAGTAATTTCTGAAAATTTATTTATAATTTACTTAACTTTTTTTTTTTTTTTTTTTTTTTTTTTTTTTTTGTTACATGATTATACTTTCTTAATAATTATTTAAAACAATATATATATATTTTAGTTTTATACAATGTATTACATTGTCAATCACCAGTGACTGACGGCTAAACAGAAAGTTCGGTTTCAGTCACCATGGCACTCCACGTGTTAATAATTTCCTACATGGGGTATGCTAAAGCATAGACGAATCTAAATATAATTTTTACATAAGGATCCTATATAAAGCGGAATTTTTTTTTTATTCCGTTTTCAAGATTTTAGTGAATCAATATTGACAAAGCAGATTATGTAGTTCAATATTAAATATTTCATGAATAGATATTTTAAATTTTTAAATAATTTTGCTATTGGGAAATTACTAAAATTCTCATTGTAAATGTACTTTGCAGAGAAGCAGGAGGACGCCAAAATCCATATTGACATGAAAGAAGTCAATGTTACATGAAATAAACTTTACAGAAAACACTAAAGAAGGCAATCCTAGTTAGAGGTTTTTACGTTCCCGACCGGCAAAATGAAAGCAAAAATTTTAAACAGGTTAAGCCAGTTGAGCAGAATAAAGCCCTTTACGGGCCGGGCCAGGGAGCTAAAAAGTTAAGCAGGACGGCTGGCCCGATATAACAAATTCCAAAAGAATAAAACTCAATTCATAAAATATGAAAAAAAAATTAATGTACTTGACTGTGTCTAGAATAAGTATAAATGTGCTGCACGAGACGATGCTAGCTTGACTACATCAGTACTGAAATATGACAAGTCTAGCGTAGAGATCGACACCGGTCAGTTACATCATATCTGTGGCCGATTTATTTATTTTTTCAACAGACTCGAGCCAGGCAGGAATGAGACTTAAATTTTATTCCATATACTCAGACCTTAAAGGAACTGGATCAGATTGTTCGCAACACGTGATAGACGAGTAATTTTTGAAGTACCATGATGAATTTAAAATGATCATTATAGTGTATTTTTTTTATGATAATAATTTTCTTGGGATTCAGTCCACGGATAATCGACAGAGATACAGCGGAGGGTAAACGGAGGTTCACGCCGTATACCTTTATGATTTTTAAAAAAATCACCATATACCCCTGTTTCTCAAGAAACGTATAGGATATGCACTCTAGAATTATACTCTTTACTTTGTGCGTATACGTTCTGCTTATAGAGAATATATACACTCTGTCTCTTTTTACGACTGCATCACTGAGAAACGCATTATTTCAAACCTGAAACAAACACGAAAGATAGAAAATCTACTCAATTTTGTCGTATTACATGGCAAAAGCTATTACTTCCAACAATTTTTTTTTTTTTTTTTTTTTTTTTGGCCATAGATGAATGCACGATTTAATCATTAACATTTATTAATCCTTAAAACATCAGCAACCACATTTTTTTTTCTTTCCTGGCAAACATTGAGCCATATCAGGCCGGCCCGAATCTGATTTCATTGATTTTTGCACGGACAGGCCCGAACAGGGCTGAGAACTGCAAAACTATAAACGGACTGGTCCTATATCGGCTGGAATTTTCAGACCATGTAGACCTATAAATCTTACTCAATTCGTATTACACCTCCATAAACGAATATACTTACTATAATTTTTTTCATTAACGAATGCATGATTTAATATCCTTTGATTTGATATCCTTTTAATTCTTCACATATTACTAGCTGTTTTATCACTCAGTGACAAAATGTTATGAGTGTGGAAAGGTTATTAGTAAAATTAACACAATTTATTTTCTGATCAATCGAAAATATAAGAAATTCATAAATGAAACTAAAAGAACCGAAAATTATATTGCTTTCTGTCATTAAAGATGGATATGAAACTATCATTACAGCGTATTTTTTATGATAATATTTCTCTTAAAATTCAATCCACGAACAAACGCATCAATTCAATCGTGAAACAAACACTAAAAACAGAAAATCGACTCAATTCCATCGTATTACATACCGAAAACGATTACTTCCTACATTTTTTTTACCTTTAATGAATGCACGATTTAATCATTAATATTCTTTTAATCCTTCAAACATTAGCAACCGCTAACATCACGGCAAGCAACAAAAATAAAAAAATATTATCAGTAAGGAACAGAGGTGTGCTAGCACCACGCTAAGCGTCCATCTATCATTAAAAGTGACGCACTTCAATTTTGGTCTCTATTTTGTTTATTTATTTATGTCAATCAGACATCGTTTATGGCCCGTTCCCTGACGTGAGTAAAATTAAATGTTAATTAAAGCTTTTCAGAGGTCCAAACAAGGATCACATCGAAGTAAATTACTATCAAGACTAATAAATCAACCTTTCCGATATCCTCTGTCTTGGTGTCTGGTTCAATTTATAATTTTTAACTAATGTATTCTGAAAGCTATTATTCTTGTTTTATTTTTCGCTATATTATAGATGAGCGTTTAAACATTTTAACAGATTTTATTTATTGTAAGAATATAATTTGATGCCTTGATCTCCATTTTATGTTTAAAGTAGTCGAACTGTTTCTGTTAATACTTGAAACGAATACACTATACAGTAATAAATAAATTATTAATTCATTTAAAAAATAATAAATGAATTATAAACTGTAAATGTCGTATCGTAAAATAAGGTAATCGGTGTCTTATTTTAATGCAGGACCTGGAAATTTCGTTCCATGCAGACATCTAAATCCAACTCATTATATACATGTTCCATCTTCAGAGCGACTATTTTCTACATTTTTTTTCCTTTAAAGAATACACGATTTAATCCATTTGATTCTTCAAATATTCGTAGATGTTTTATCGCGGCAATGACAAAATATATTGAGAAATGCATAAATGAAACTAAAAGAACCAAAAACTGTATTGCTTTCTTTCATCTTCAGAAAGAATAAAACTGACATTAATGATGCATATGAAATTATCATTACAGCTTTTTTTTATGATAATATTTCGCTTGGGATTCAATTCACGAACAAACGCATGAATTCAATCGGGAAACAAACACGAAAGAAAGAAAATCTAATTAATTTCATCATAATACACAGCCAAAACGATTACTTCCATTCATTAATGAATGCACGATTGAATCATTAATATTCTTTTAATTCTTCAAACATTAGCAACTGCTAACATCATGGCAGCAACAAAAACCAAACATATTATCAGTAAGGAACAGAGGTGTGCTACCACACGCTAAGCGTCCACCTATCATTAAAAGTGACGCACTTCAATTTTGGTATCTATTTTGTTTTTTTATTTATGTCAATCAGACATCCTTTATGCCCTTGTCCCTGGCGTGAGCAAAATTAAATGTTAATTAAAGCTTTTCAGAGGTTCAAACAAATGATCACATCGAAGTAAATTACTATAAAGACAAATAAACCAACCTTTCCGATATCCCCTGTCTTGCTGTGTCTGGTTCAATTTATAATTTTTAACTATGTATTTGGTGATAAGCGATTATTCTTGTTTTGTTTTCCGTGACGTTTATAGATAAGCAATAAAACATTTTAACAGATTTTATTATAAGAATATAATTTGATACCTTGATTTTCATTATATGTTTAAAGCAACCAAACAATTTCTATTAATAATTGAAATGCATAATACAGTAATAAATAAAATGTTAATTCATTTAAAAAATAATAAATGAACTAACAATTTATTTTTAACTGGCAATTTCGTATCGTAAAATAAGGTAATTCGTACCTTATGGTCAGTAAGTAGCGAATATTTTCTACATTTTTTTATTTATTTTATTTTATTTTATTTTATTTTATTTTATTTTTTATTAGCGAATACACGATTTAATTATTTTAATTCTTCAAATATTCGTAGATGTTTTATCAAGGCAATGACGAAATATTATGAATACGGAACAGTTATTCACTAGTAAATCTGCAGATCAGGAGCCTCAACGGCTCAGGAGCCTAATTATATATATATATATATATATATATATATATATATATATAATTTTTTTTTTTTTGGTAAAACACACTTTGGGTAATATTAAAGTTCTTGGAAACTGTAATTTAAAAATTTCAAATTACGTATTATTTATAAGAATAAAATAAGAATTAGAAGTTTTCAGCCATCAAAAGCGGTAAATTAAAAATTTAGTTATGTTAGGATATTCTGAAATTTTCATGATCTATTATTTTTGTTTTCTTTATTATGACATAGTAAATTTCTTCAGGGGGGCTCCGCCCCCCTGAACCCCCGAGCCTCACTTAATTTAAATTTGTCACTTTCTAATAATTGTGTTAATGGTTATTGTATATCTTGCATTTTTTTATACATTTTGATTTATAAGGATAAGTAACAGTTTGGACAAATATTTTTCATTATCCTCATACTTCTACATGCCTGCCAACCACAACACACCTAAACCTGATGTATCAGGAACTTTTGTAAGTGTAAACTCAGTAATCTAGAGTTTTACAATTTTGTTTCCGAAAAAAAATTTTTGATTGCATTTTGCGGCAGTTATAGCGGGACAGACAGACATGACTGACAGATGAAAAACAATAAATTTCGTGTCTCCAAAAAAGCATTCACTGAAGTTTCGGAAATAACGTCATTATTCATGAGTTATTGATATCCATGTTTCTTGTATTTTTAACGACTACTATAAAATACCTGTTTTTGTTCAATTATGACGTCATATTTTACTAAGTTAAATATTTATTAAAATTAGAATTCTTTTTTATTTCTTTTACTTCTAATCATGTCCCCATTTTTGTCAGAAAAATTCTTATTAACGAAACAAATATCCGGGTTTAATATTTAACAAAAATTACTATATCTATAGTTATTTTAATTCTGACGTCATATTTTTTTTCTTAGTTTAATTTTTCGAATGGAAATTGCTCAATTGAAACTTATTGCTGTTAAAAAATTATTATTCCAAATTTTGATTTTTTTTTTTTTTTTTGGCAACGATAAAGGAAATTGGTTAAATTTTATTTTAAAAATCCCTATTGATTCTGTATGAAAAAGAAGGAAATTTTGAATTATTAAGGAAAATATTTGAATAAAATTAATAAAACATAGCCTATGTTTTTTTCTGGGCTATGTTATATTTATACGCAAAGATACAAAGACATTAATTAATTCATCAGTTTTGATGTTGACTTCATTTAAATTTTCGTACACGCTTTGAAATTTATAACATTATAAGGATAAGGATTAAGATGAATGGTTGCTTAGCAACCATTAAGAGAAAATAAAAAAAATGAAATAAATACATTTGAAATAAGTAAATCTCTAAAACAAATTAGTTTATATTATTGGAACGCATTTATAAAAAATCTCCAAAATTTACAGTAATAATTTTAAAAATCTGACAAATGCGTTGACAAAATTTCAAAACAATACGAATAATTTAACTGGTAAATTTTAGTATTCATTTATCATTGAATTCCATTAATCAAATGTGTCATTTCTCTCAGGGAAAAAAATTGAAAATCATTGGATTTGCCAAAGAAAAGCATTATTGCGCGAAATAAAATATTCTATATCTTCCGAACGAATGAATCAAATCTAACAAAAAAATACAGCTTAATCCCAGTGTCTCACTAACATACCCACTTAATTTCAAGCCAATCGAATGCTTTTTACGTCAGTTATCGCGGAACAGACAGACACTGACAGACTGACAGACTGACTGACAGACAGACAGACAGAATCCAAAAAATTTTGTGTCTCCAAAGTAAGCCTTCACTGACGTTTCAGCAATAAACTTAACGCAATTTATCTAACAATCAATCGAAAATATAACAAATGCAGGAATGAAATTAAAAGAACCAAAATGTATTGCTTTCTATCATTTCTAGAAAAAATTAAAACTGCCATTAAAGTTGAATTTGAAATTATCATTACAGTGTATTTTTTTTATGATAATATTTCTGTTGAAATTCAATCCACGAACAAGCGCATCAATTCAATCGTGAAACAAACATGAAAGACAGAAAATCTACTCAATTCCATCGTATCAGTTAGCCAAAACGATTACTTCCTACATTTTTTTTGCCATTAATGAATGCACGATTGAATCATCAATATTCTTTTAATCCGTCAAACATTAGTAACTGCTAACATCACGACAAGCAACAAAAATAAAAAATATTATCAGTAAGGAACAGAGATGTGTTACCACACGCTAAGCATCAATCTATCATTAAAAGTGACGCACTTCAATTTTGGTATCTATTTTTTTTTTTTTTTTTTTTTTTTTTTTTTTATGTCAATCAGACATCTTTTATGGCCCGTTCCCTGATGTGAGCAAAATTAAATGTTAATTAAAGCTTTTCAGAGGTTCAAACAAATGATCACATCGAAGCAAATTACTATCAAGACAAATAAATCAACCTTTCCGCTATCCTCTGTCTTGGTGTCTGGTTCAATTTATAATTTTTAACTATATATTGTGATAGCTATTATTCTTGTGTTATTTTTCGTGATACTATAGATGAGCGATTAAACATTTTAACAGATTTTATTGTAAGAATATCATTTAATGCCTTGATCTCCATTTTATGTTTAAATTAGTCGAACTGTTTCTGTTAATACTTGAAACGAATACACTATACAGTAATAAATAAATTATTAATTCATTTAAATGTATCTATGATATATATATATATACTTCCAACCAGTCGGGTGCATTGTGGGACGAATAATTAGCTTTTAGCACGTCCCATAACAGAAACTGGTTGGTTGTTTTTGCTTTTTCATTGAATTATGCACTCCTGAAGAGTAGTTTAATGAAAAAGCCTTCCAATGTCCATTTATCCTTTATTATTTTGGTAATCTGCCTTTTATTTCACTTTAAACTTCAACTGTTTTCAATAATATGATTGTAAAAATACTGGTTTCATTGGTTTATTGAATGGTATTTTCTGAATTACTTTGGTTGTATCCATAATAGTATTTATATATATATATATATATAATATCTATGCAACTTTTTAAAATTCCTTAGGAATTTTTGTCATTTTTTAGCATTTTTTTTTTTAAGTCCCGGCTCTACAAAAAAAAAAAAAAAAAAAAAAAAAAAAAAAAAAAAAAAAAAATTGCATGTAACACAAATTTTTTTAAACATATGCATATTAGATACTCTTGACTGTAATGAACTAAAAACTAGTCAATGTATGGAACTCTAAAAGAGATACAGCTGACAGCTGATTACATAAAATTACATAGAAAATTTCAGTTATTTCACGCATAATTCTGCAGAAAAATTGCTATAGATCAGCAAATAAGTCACTAAGAGCTAATTTTTTAGTTCATTACATTCTAGACATTATCGAAAAGCTACACAAAAAGTTTTATGGTTATAGGATAATAAAATTTTGAGTTAGAGCAATAGTCGTTTACCTTTTCCAAATAAACTCAAAATTTTCAAAAAACGCATTTAAGTTTTCAATTTTAGTTTAAATTAACGTTGTCTGCTTTTTTTTTTTTTTTTTTTTTTTTTTTTTTCCCTAAGAGCTCTAAATGTATTTCTAATAGGCATACAGAAAAATTAAAACAGATTAGAAACATAAAAAAAGTGCGAATTTTAATCGAAATTGACGTTTTAAACGTAGGGGGATACCTTTAAAATATTGTAACTGTAATCGCAGTAACACTATCGCGGTACGTTACAGAGGTGTGCCACCCCACGCTAAAAACTCATCTATCATTAAAAGTGACGCATCTCAATTATTTTTCTGTTTTGTTCCTGTATGTCAATCAGCCATCTTTTATACATGCATCTTGTCGTGAATGAAATTAAATGTTAATTAATGCTTTTCAGAGTGGTAACAATTTATCACATCAAACGAAATTACCACCCAGGCATATACAACTTTCAAAGCCTTCGTGGAATCTTAAAGTTTTATTTTTTTTTTTAACTGTAAATGAGGAAGGCGATTATTTTTTAAATCACTGAGATTGTGTTTTGTGTAGCGGTTACAGATGAGGAATTGATATTAAATGTGTGTATATATATATATATGTATGTATATAGTATACATATATATACATATATATTAGGGTGGAGCGAAAAAAAATTTTTTTTGAAAATCAAAAACGGGTAGGTGCCAAAAGTTGCCTTTATACTAGTACATCAACTGCGTGAAATTTTACCGCTGAAAAAAAATGGCTTGAGTCTGCGCTTTTGCTCCAAAAATCGAAATTTTGGGTAAAATTTGTCATTTTTTGACATTTTTTCAAAAAAATTAAAAAATTTCTACAGAGCTGGTTAGTATTTAAAAGTATTGCTTAGACCTTTATATTTATCTGCTTAACATATTTAAACTATAAAACAATATGTTTATTCCCTATAGCTGGAGCAAAACAGATAACTTTTAGTAAGAAAACAGCATTACCATTCTATTGGGTCATATAACGAATTGTTGTTTTTAATACAGCTCTTGTTTTCAAAACTACCTTGGACATGCGTCGTGGAGGTGGCTATATTTCCTATACCATCCGGCCCAACTATTCGATCATCTTAGTACAGTGTTTTATTTATACATTGATTTGTGATTTTCTTTATAAAAATTTGGCATGTTTTCGATGCTTCCACCTTGTTTATCAGTTCTTTGCATCCACATGCTGCTGTAACTATCTTCATATATATTTTTACAGTTTATACAAAAAAATGACAAGCAGAGTAATGCATGGGAATATTATTAAAGGGATCTATTCGGCCATCTATTATATTTATCAAACTTACATTCAGTTGATGAATAATTATTGGAAGTTCTGTTACCACAACATTTTTTCAGTCAATTGTATTTTTTTTTTACGTAATGATTTGCTTCAAAGATGATTTCAGATATTTCAACTATAAGTATGCCATCATTTATTCTACTTTTGCATTTTTTATATGTTGAGAAACGAGCTGTTTAATGTGATGGTGATCGTCAGCGAGAATTGCAAGTAAAATTTGTTCTCCATGTGTAAAGCAACCGCTGTTGTAAATAACTTTTTTTGCATTAGTTTTATGCCGTTTTCTAAGTGTTTTCGTATCCGGTTAATTTCCTATTAACTTTTAGATCCCCTTTTTATGAGTGGACAACATTTGATGGTGAAATGTCCTGGGCATAAACTTATAATGCATTGTACTTTATGAGGGAATGGACGGATATCGACTATAAGTGCTCATTTAAAATTAGGAGAATTTTATTTGTCACTGTGAACCATTTTGCATGGGGTAAGCTTAGAATTGTCTATGATATTGAATCATTCGCTACTTCAACTCCAGTGAATTTCCTTTGTGATTCAATTATTAGAGAAGTCGATATAAAACGTTCTAAGCTACATGGATTCACTGGATCAATAAGGAAAATCTTTGTCTACGTAATATTCACTTCCTATTGCAATTTTTTTTCTATAAAATAGAGAAATTATTTTCTCAAATTGAGAAAAAGATACTCAGAACAGACTAGAAATTTCTGTCGGAGATTGCAAAGCTAATTCATAAGGAAAGCTATTTCTCAGAAAGAATGGGGAATAGAAATTTAGAAAACACCTCACAGAAAAGACAGCTCATAAAGTTAATAAAATTTTCCGCTTTATATAAGCACAGATTGGCAATCAGCGTCTATATGTTCACTCACCAAATGTATAATCCAAGTTTATACCGCGGGATGTTTTATACCAAATGTACTACACACCTAAATAATAGATCTAAAATCTTATTAGAAATTACTAGACTACGGAACAACACAGGAACGAAATAAAGCATACTAAAACTTCTTTAGAAATATTGTTGTTTTACACGCAAATTTTGTTTGCAATCCTCTGTGACGATCGTCATAATATTAAACAGCTAACTTCGCAGCATATATTCAATATAAGAGGTTCAATAAATGATGGCATACTAGAAACTGAATTCATACAATCAATTTTTATGCAAATCATTGCATATAAAGTGTAATTGATTGAAAGAATGCTGTGATAACAGAACTTCCAATCATAATGTACTAATTGCATGAAATTTTAATGAAGATAATAGACTGCTTACTAGATTCAATTAAGAACATACCCAATACATTACTCAGCTTCTCTTTTGTTATACATGGTATAAAAATATACGTGCAGCAGGTCACACCAGCATGATCCAAATCATCCAAAGTCTGTGAATACAAAGAAGAGATAAATTACTTTGATATATAGACAACTTATACTCGTCTTCGGGAAAAAAATAACAATTCAATACATAAATAAAACACTGGGCCTATATGATTGGGTGGTTGAGACGGGTGGGATAATGCAACCACCTCTATGAGTTATATACACAGTAGTTTTGAAAGCAGCTAGGTAAGAAATGCATTCAAATGAACATTTCGTTGTATACTCCAATAGAGAGATTAACGCTGATTTTTCACAAAAAGTTGTCAGAATTGCTCCAATTATACAGATTACAGATATTGTTTTATAGTTTAAATATGTTAAGCAGATAAATATAAAGGTCTAAGCAACACTTTTAAATACTAACCAGCTCTGTAGGAATTTTTTAATTTTTTTGAAAAATGTCAAAAAATGACAAATTTTACCCAAAATTTCGATTTTTGGAGCAAAAGCGCAGACTCAAGCCATTTTTTTTTCAGCGGTAAAATTTCACGCAGTTGATGTACTAGTATAAAGGCAACTTTTGGCACCTACCCGTTTTTGATTTTCAAAAAAAAAATTTTTTTTCGCTCCACCCTAATATATATATATACAGTATTCTCGCTGACATTTGACCAACGTTAGTAATTTGGCTAACTAAAAATAAAAAACATTTTCCAAATGAGAAAAGTATTAGAAAAATAGATTCGTCGTGTAAAACAAACAAACAAACAAACAAACAAAAAATATTAGCTTTAATCCTTTAATGTATTTCCTTTTTTTCAATATGTTCTAAAATAACCTAAGTTTTTAGAACTGCGACAACGATTGTTATTAATTTTTATAAATATTAGTTTAAATAAAGCTTATGAATATTTAAAGCAAAAATTGGATTTTAAAAAAATGATGTAGCTTTAAAACAAAATTTGATTCTTTTTAATTTTTTTAATTTATTGAATTAAATTTAAGTAAAGCAATCGAAAAAAAAAACATGTTCCAAGTTTGAACCATTTATTTTAAACTGTTCTCGGGTTGTGACACTTTTAAGAGTGTATTTCGATTCAAACTGCTTATTTTCCGATTTATTTTTGCTCTCAAATACACCAAACTTTCAAAATCTCTTATTTGGAATGTATACAAGGTGCCGTGATTGTTGATTCTTTGATAAATGCAGAAAATATTGCAAAAAAAAGCAATCAAAAACGGCATTTCGAACTGATTTTTCCTAAGTGTGTGATCTGAGAACGAAAAAAAGGGTCATACTGATAATGTAATTGTTTATAGCTCAAATTCTAATAAATTGAGCGTTAAAAGACATCTCACGGCACCTCGTACGTCCCTTCAAGAATCCCCTCAGCAAGTTTCATGTTTCTACTTTCAAAAATAAGTCTGGAAATGTATCGGAAAATTTCGAGCTGTTGAATGTGGAAAAGCGTTTTTTCGAATACACCCTTAATAGGAAAAATTGTGAAAAACCCACTGAAAGAAAAAAAAACGCATATTCAAGGATTATTTTTATAACAGCTATTGCTTGAAAGGTAGATTTTCAAAACTAACCAAAGCATAAAAACTATTTTTTCCTGTTGTAATTAAGGTAGAAACATAATTTAAACGTCTTTTTAAGCAAAAAAAGAAAAAAGAAATAAAGAAAAATTTATTGGAATTAAAAAAATGAACAATTTTGTGCTTTTTTAACAAAAGAAAAAAAAAAAAACTTTAGAAAAAGATGATCGCTTCACCAAAAATTTTATGTTTAAAAAATACTTTTACATTCTACAATTTAATTAAAACTAACAGCACAGATTGCAAGTCAAAGGGAAATTTCATCTAAGTTAAAATTTAAAATATATGATCTACGAAACTTTTTTTTTCTTAATTTAGAAAACGATTATTAATAAATTCGTGTAAAAATATTACTACTATATCAGTATCAATAACCAATACTATTAGTAGAGAACACAGGTGTGTCACTACACGCTAAGCATCCATCCATCATTAAATGTGACGTTTTTCAATTTTTATCTCTATTTACGTCAGTCAGATATCTTTTATGCCCGTATTTTGACATGAGTAAAATTAAATGTTAATTAATGCTTTTCAGAGGTGGTAACAAATGATCATATCAAAATAAATTACTATAAAGACAAATCCAATTTTCAAAGTCTTTCAAGATCTTAAAGTTTTATTGATTTATTTTTTAACTACGTATTGTGGTGGCGAATTTTTTGGAATAATTCAGTTTGTGTAACTTTATAGGGTAAGAAATTGTACATATTAAGGGTGTATTCGAAAAAATGCTTTTCCACCTTCAACAGCTCGAAATTTTCCGATACAATTTCAGACACATTTTTAAAAGTAGAAACATGAAACTTGCTGAGGTGTATAAAGTGCCGTGTGATTTTTTTTTTTTTTTTTTTTTTTTTGCTCTATTCATTAGAATTTGATTTATAAACATTTACCTTCTCGGCATGACCCTTTTTTTCGTTCTCAGATCTCTCGCTTCGGGAAAATCTGTTCAAAATTCTGTTTTTGATCGCTTTTTTTTACAATATTTTTTACATTTATCAAAGAATTGACAATCACGACACTTTGTGTACTTTCTAAATAAAAGAATCTGCATTATTAAATCTGTATTTATTAAATTATTAATTATTAATTATTCATTTAAATTAAGAACCGCCTGTGGTGACCAGTTTGGTCATCCTTAAATTTATGCTAAGCTTTTCAATATTTTACTTTTATTCATAATTTTATTTACGTGCGTACCTTCACTAAATCTGCTGATTCTGATAGAGAAATCAACAAATCTATTCGATCAAGGCAACATTTAGGGGAGGATTCTGCTAATATTCTGTTCTGGTTGGCACGATTGGCAAAAAAATCCCAAAATAGTGCCAAAAACCGTTTTACATTTGTTAATTTAAGGGTGTATTCGAAAAAATGATTTTCCACCTTCAACAGTTCAAAATTTATCGATACATTTCCAGACTCATTTTTAAAAGTAGAAACATGAAACTTGCTGAGATGATTTTTGAAGTGATGTATAAGATGCTGTGTGATCCCAGGTAAAAAAATCAGCAAAAAACCTTTAAATATTTTGAGATTTTGCAGGCATATTAAAGGTTTTTGCGGGTATTTATAAGGAAAATGAAAGCTAAAGGTTTCCCTAAGAGAAATATACAGCTTTTTAAAAGTTTTCATACAGGTATTTATGAGCAAATTATTACCTTTAAATCACCTTTAATGACTTAGAAGATTTTCTTGAAATCACTTGAGGTATTTTGAAGGAAAATGAAAACTGTTTCTCACGCAGGTAGTATAAAGGTTTTACTTGAAGGTTTTATTGAGGTTTATCATTATGATATCTAAGATTTTGATATGTTTGCATTTCCTCATAATATTTATTATTTTTTTAATTAATATTTTAGATAATTCTGAGAAATCTAATTTCTTCCACCGGTTCAATAAAAAATTCTTAATTACCTTTGTTAACATTTTTAGTTATTTTAAATTATAATTTGAAATAGCGATATAAAAATTCCGTTCTAGAAATGAAAAATCTTCAAATTATTTTAAAGTCCCCTCATTAAGATTCTTAATTACCATTTGAAATTACAATTTTTCAATCCCATCCAAAAATCCCGTGAGCGGTTAAATGGAAAATTCTTAACGCCCTTCATTAAAATTTTTAATTAAATTTCAATTTAAAATAGCGATATAAAATCCCGTTCTAAAAATAAAAATATCTAAATTATTTTAAGGCGTCTTCGTTAAGGTTTTTAATTATTATTTTTCATTCCCATCCACAAATCCCTTTAAAGAAAACAAAAATCTCAAAATTATTTTGAAATCTGCTCGTTCAAAAAAAAAAAAAAAAAAAAAAAAAAAAAAAAAAAAAAAAAAAACACGAAATTTTGTTGAAATCTATTTTTTACCCTGAAATTTTTCATAATTTTTTCTCAAACTTCCGCAGTAAAATAGACCCTCCAATTCTAATACACAAAAATTTTAATTAACAAAAATTCCCCCTAAAAAAAATCTTCAAATTAATTCAAAATCCCTTTCATCATTATTTAAAATCGTGTTCAAACACGCACGAAAATTCCCTAAAGAAAATTCATTCCACCTCCCTTTGAAATCCCTTTGAAATTTCTATATTTGATAAATAATATTTGACAGAGAGACCCGTCCAAAAAAATGAATCTGAAGTTTTTAAAAATATGTTCTCCTCCCCCCTTCTTTCCTGTACCGAAATCCAACTCTTGTCACATAAAATGTCCATATATTTACCGTGTGACGTCAGGACGATTGCTATCTTTAATTTCTTCTTAAATATAAATCATAGAAAATGTTACAACTGCCTGTAAAGTATAAAAATACTTAGCTACGGGATATAGTTATAATATACAAGCAAAATATAAAATACAGCCTTGTAACCGTTTGTTTGTAGTTTGATTACTAGCAAAATGTCATGACTGACGTCGCGACTGAAATCTTCTCAACTCCACTCCACTTTGTAAACAAACTGACCGCGCGATTGGCGGGATAATCGCTCTCGTCTCGTTCTTCGCTTTGCGTTCGTTTGTTTATTATTTTATTTATCTCTTTTAGCTAATACTGGAGTCATTCTTTCTACTCTTATTAACCTTTTTAAATGTATAAACCGACAAGATAGTTAAAAATTAATATTTGGCGACAATTTATGCATGAAAAGTCCCACGTTTCTTAAAAAAAAAAAAAAAAAAAAAAAAAATCCCTTTCGAGAAATGAATATTTAGTGTATTTTAAGCTATTCAATATTAAAGACATAATGAGAGTATTTTCAGGGGAGAATTTTTAGATGAAATTTTTTATTCTTATTATTTAATTTTAGATTTGTTTTTTTTTTTATATTTTAATAGAAGAAGAGATAATTAAATGTCAGTTATAGGAAACTCAAATAACCCATACGTAATTTAGCCCTGTTCATTGTAAAGAAATTTATGTATATATGTATTTTTTATTTGTTTATTTTTTGTATTGATATTGATTTTACTTCTCCGATGTATTAAAAATAAGTGTCAATCAAGTTATCAAAAATATCTTAATCTTTTTATGGATATTTTCAAATATTACTTGTAAATTTATTAATCTATAAATAGTTTTATAGATAATTGAAAAAAAAAATGATTTAAAATAATTGAGTTATAAATAGTCAGCTTATAAAATATGATAAGAAATTGCCTGCACCTTCTGTGTAATGTATTTTTTTGTAGACTGCAAATTATTTCAAAGAAATATACTCTATAATATTAAACTTTAAATTTCTAAATCAAAATTGTTACAGCAAGGAATATGTAAGCCCTTTTTTAATGCAAAGGGAACTTTTTTATTGAGAGCTTACAAGAGTGCAAATTTTTTAAATGAAGGGCAGAAATAATACTATTTTGTACAGTAAAGGGCGTGTAGGGTTCAGCAGCTGCATCCTTCTTAAACAGCGTGGGAAAAATTCTGAAATAAAATTTTTACTTTGGAACGGGCACAAAACAGACTTCAGAAAAACATGTGTCTGTTTCATTCGTAGAAGAAAAAAAAAATCAATTTATTAAATGAATGAACCACATATACTATATCAGAATTCCACTTTGTATATCGCTATTAAATTCAAATACTTTTTTGCAGAAGGGATTTCTGTGCTTGTGGGCAGGGACATTATAGAGTTCTTATGTGTGTGTGGGGGGGGGGGGCAGTGGTGGATCTAAGGGGGGGTCATGACCCCCCCCCCTAGAGCTCTTCAAAGAGTGATGCACAGTATAAGTAAAAAGTACTAAAACCAAAAACGCAAAATAATGTCTAATCGAAAGAATTTGCGCTTTTTTTTAAACTAATCAAGAAAATTCGGGAATTTTCTGCGCCTGTTCGACATAATTCACAATTTTTCCGCACCCGATCGGTGAAATTCGCGATTTTTGTGAAGCCGATCCACGAAATTCACAATTTTTTGATGCCTAATCGACGAAATTCACGATTTTTTGGGGGGTGATCGACAAAATTTGAGATTTTTTCCACGATTGGTCTGTGAAATTTGCAATTTTTCTTCACTTGGTTGAAAAAATTCACGATTTTCCCGGCCTAATCCACAAAATTAGCACATTTTTCCATTCTTGTTCGATGAAATGCAAACTTTTCCGCACATGGACTTCATCAGTCAAATACGCTTTTCTTAATTGACTGACGAAATGTGCTTTTTTTCCCGCTGTAAATTGATGAAATCCGTGATTTTTTTCTCGCGATAAACTGATGAAACTCACGATTGTTCCGCAGCCACTCGGATTTTTTTAATTTTTCCGCGCATCATCGACAAAATTAGCGGTTTTTCCGCACCCCATCAACAAAATTCGTAAGTTTTTTGTACTCGATCGCTCGAATTTGTGTTTTTTACGAAGGCGACCGACCGTATTCATGATAATTTCTTCCCTATTGATGGAATTTTCAATTTTTGTTCGCCGTATCAAAGTAATTCACGATTTTTTTCATTCCCGATTGACTATATTTGTGCTTTTTATGAAACTGATTGACCATATTTGGAACTTTTTCGTTCCGGATCGACAAAATTCGCAATTATTCCGTGCCCTACCAAAAGCGATTTTTTCCGTTCCCGATTGACTAAATTCGCACTTTTTACGAAAGCGATCGACCATATTCGGGATTTTTCTGTGCCCAATTGACGAGATTCGTTTGGGGCTTTTTTCCGTTCTTGTCCATGAAATACGCATTTTTCCGCACCGAACAATCTTAACACCGAACAATTCTCGATTCTTAACTGACTGATGAAATTTGCATTTTTTTCCCTGCCATAAATTGATGAAATCTGATTTTTTTTTTTTTTTTTTCTCGTGATAAACTATGAAACTCGCTATTGTTCTGCTGCCGCTCAAAAAAAATTTCGATTTTTCCACGCATCATCGACGAAGTCTTCGAGTTTTTCCATGCCCTATCAACGAAATTAGCGACTTTTTCGTTCTGAATCGACGAAATTCGCAAGTTTTTCGTGCCCAATCTCCCGAATTGCTCTTTTTAAGAAGAGAATCGACTTACATTCGCGATAATTTCTTTCCCGATTCACGAAATTGGGAATTTTTGCGTTCCATATCAACTCGAAATTAACAATTTTTTTATTCCCAATCAATAAAATTTTTAGGAAGTTTGTACAAGTGATGTATTTAAAATAAAGGTAAGTGAATTTTTATTTATTTTATAAGATAAATATTGTATTTTTGGTATTTGCGAATTTCCATATTTATGATTTTATTTTTCTTTAACCGATTAACAAATTTCACTATATTTAAAAGCAATAGACTTAAGAATTTCTGTAACAATTTTCTGTGCACATAAATATTGAGTCAAAAACTTTTTGCAATATTTAATAAAGTTACATATTATTTTTACAATATAAATTAATAATTATAGTTTTAAAATATATTATTTAAATTAAAAATGAATTATAGTAATTGAAGAAGAATTATTATAGTTATATAAATGATAAAGCTAAAAATCCAAATAGAAAAGCAGGGGGAAGGGATTCAGAGTAAAAAAAAAAAAGTATATACCTGATATTCAAAAGCAAATTATACCAAAGTGAAGATTCCTCCCCCCCCCCCCTCCCCCCTGCCAGCACCAATTTTTGTTGCTTAGCAAGTTTTTTATTTTTGGGTAGGGTGGATATCTTTTGTCAAAATTTGCAGGGGTTTTTTTGGTATCATTTGTCGAAATTTGCTGTTTTTGCGATGTTTTCATGAAATCTACCCTTCACAATTTTTCTATGAAATTTGTCATTTTTTCATGATCTTTTGACAAAAATTTGTGTATTTTTTTTGGTGATTCATGAACAAAATATGTGTATTCTCGCAATCTTTCAATGAAATTTGCTTTTTTTTTTTTTTTTTTTTCGTGATCTGTTTGCAAAATTTGTTATTTTTAGGGATTTCTTGCCTTTTTTTTTCCGCGATCCGTTGATGAAATTCACATTTTTTTTGCGATATGTGGACAAAATTTGAGTTTTTTTGCAACCTCTTGATGAATTTCATAGTTTTCTCACAATATTTTAATAAAACAGTCATTTTCTCATCGTCTTTTAATGAAATTTGCCTTTTATTAGATTTGTTTACAAAATTTCTCTTTTAGGATTTTTTGTCAAAATTTGCTGATTTTCTGAGATTTTTCACAGTTTTTTTTAACAAAATTCACATTTTTTTCTCTGATACCTATATAAAATGAGGTGTTTTCTCATGATCTTTTAATGAAATTCACCTTTTTTACAATCTGTTTACAAAATTTGTCTTTTTTTTTTTCAGGATTTTTGTTGAAATGTGCCGTTTTTGGGGAATTTTTTAAAACAAAATTTTTAGTTTTTTTCACAATTCTTTGACGAAATTAGTCGTTTTTGTAATCTTTTTACAATATTTACCATTTTTAGCAATCTGCTTAGAAAATTTGATTGATTTTTTTCAGCATCGCTTGTCAAAATTTGTCTTTTTCTCGGGATCTTGATGAAATTTGTTTTAAATTTCCCATTTTCTTCACGATCACTTATCAAAATTTGTGTTTTTTTGCAACCCATTTTACAACATGGTGAATTTTTGGATTTGTCTTTGTGGGTTGACTTATACATGCTACTTTTCCGCAGAAACGCTGAATTCCGCTTTTTAGGCGATGAATTTTATCATCCCTGGGATCGATGAAAATCTGCATTATAATTTGTTGGTCTTCTTATTGAGGGGGGGGGGGTGTAAATACAACAAAAACACGAATACTAATCGCTTCAAATTGAGAAAATTTCTTCAAAGGACTGTAAGAAAAAATGCAAATTTCTCCAAAGGATTGCAAAAAACCTATAAGTTCGTCAAACAATCGCAGAAAAAAAATTGTCAGTTAGCGGAGTTTTCTTCAACGGATTGCAAAAAGAAAAATGTGATTTTAATCAAAGGATTACGGAAAAGCTTTTGTTAAAGGATTATGAAAAATACTTGAATTTTTGTCGAAATATCAGAAAATACTCAAACTTTTTTGAAAAATCGAAGAAAATATTCTAATTTTGTCGAAAAATCAGGGAAAATATGCAAATTTATTTGAAAGATATCAGCAGAAATATGAAATTTTTGATGAAAGATCTCGGAAAATGCACGAATTTTTCCAAAAGATCACAGAAAATTGCAAATTTTGCCGAAATATCGAGGAAAATATGCAAATTTTGCCAAAAGATTGTGGAAAATGAGAATTTTGTCATTAGATCAAGGAAAATAGAAGTTTTTTGTAAAAAGATAACGGAAAATAGACGTATTTTGAAGAAAAATCACTAATTTTATCGAAAGATCGTGGAAAATAAGAGAAATTTCTCAAAAGATCTCAGAAAATATGTAGATTTTGACGAAAGATCTTGGAAAGTATGCAAATTTTGACAAAAGATCACGGAAAATACACGAATTTTGGTGTAATATCACAGAAAATACTCGAATTTTCTCGAAAGATTGTGGAAAATATGTGAATTTTTTCAAAAACGGTGAGAAAAACTGTGAATATTGCTAAAGGATCATGGATAATATAAATTTCATTAAAAAAATCGGAGAAAAAAGTGCAATTTTTGTAAACTGTTCACAAAAAACACTAATTTTGTTAAAAAAATTATAGAAAAGTGCTAATTTTGCTAAAACACTGCGAGAAAATGCTAATTTTGTCAAAAGTCCGTGAAACTGTGAAAGTTCAGCTTTTTTTTTATGCTGAGCCAGTACCATGTCTGCTTACATATTGCATTACTTATTTTTATTTATTTATATTATACCAACACTTGTATAACTTTTTCATTTTTTTTTCTTCCCACATGTGCGCAGGGTGGCAAAATGAATGGCGTGGGGGGGGGGGGTGGTAAATGAAGAATATGTTAGTCATTTCATACAAAAATGTATATATTTATGATATACAAAGAAACTCGCAAGCTAATGTTAAACCTATGGGAGCAACCTTTTGAGGTATGTGAAAGTAAAAGTAATTATATATAAAATCTGTAATAAAAATAAAAAGTATACAGTAGCCCAATTAGAATTCAATCTCAGCTGTTCTGAGCAAGAAAAAAAAAAAAAAAAAAGCATTTGAAATTATCAATATGCAAGTGAGAAATTTTTTTTAAAGAATGCTCTCATAGGTTTAACATTAGTGATGCAATTTCTTTGCATGACCAGTTTAGATTTTTAATGTTTAAACTAATGTTAAACTTATGGGAAGTTATTTACATATTTTTCGCTAGCATTTTAGTTATTTATTTTTTTTAGGGATTTTTTTTCCGTTAGGCTTTTAAAATTGATCAATTTTATTGTGTATGAGGACATGGGAGGTGCAGGTTTCCTCCCCCCCCCCATGCAGATGGTCAACAAATTTCATTTTATCTTGTAAACAGCTGCCGAATTTCCCTATTTTTCCGCACAATTTACTGGATAAACTTGTGAGTTTTCTTTCCCCATGTAATCAATAAGTGAATCAGGCAATTTTTTTTTTTTTTTTTTTGACAGATTGAATGTTTTTTTTTATACAAAAATGTATATATTTAAATTTATGATATACAAAGAATCTCACAAACTAATGTTAAATCTATGGGAGCATCCTTTTGAGACATGTCAAAGTAAAAGAAGCTTTATATATACATAATCTGTAATAAAAATCAAAAAGTAAACAGTAACCCAATTTTTAACATTAGCAGTTCAATTTCTTTGCATGACTATTTAAGATTTTAAACACTCAAGCTAATGCTAATCTTATGGGAGTGTCCACATATATTTTGCTAGCATTTTAATTATTATTAAAAAAATTTTACTTTTTAAGGGTTTTTTTTTCACATTAGGCTATTACAGTCAATAATTTTAATTGTGTATGAGGACAAGCAAGGTGCAGATTCCTCCCCCGTTCCTTCTCAGGTGGTCCAAAAATTTCATTTTAACCAGTAAACAGTTGGTGAATTTCCCTATTTTTCCTCGCGACTTACTGGCAAAACTAGTATTTATTTTTGACAGACTGAATAATTTTTTTTTCATCATAGCCAACTGTTTGGTGAATTTCTCGATTTTTTCACAAAAACAATTGACAATTTTGCAAAGCTTTTCGGCAGCCTAATGACAGAAATAACATTTCTAAAAAAAAAAAAAGCAAAATTTTTTATTTGATCACAGGCGAAAAAAATCGCTGAATTCATCAGTGAATTGGGAAGATCTCCAAAAAATCAATCAGTCGCAGAAAATATTAAAATTTATTGAGAAAAATGAACTTTTAAAAAATATATATGTACAAATTATTTAACAAGATACAACTGCTCCCTTTTTTGAAAATTCTCCCCCCCCCCCTCCGATATTTTTATCTCAAATCAATACTAAAATTATGTTGTTTCTAGAAAAAAAAAAAGAGCTGCTCTAAAAAAGAAAAAAGGGCGTGAATTTTTAAAAAAGGGCTATTATGTACCTTGTTCAGAAAAAAATATTTTGAATTGGTTTGTTTACACTTTTTTTATCAGTAAAATTTTGAATTGTTTTCCTGTGGCAGATGAATTTTGTGACTTTTCCCTATTTAAGATGTTATTATGCAATATTTTTTCTTTACATTAATTATTATTCATTATGCAATATTCAGTGTGACTCATCTAACGATTTTTCACCAGAAATCGGCATAAAAATTTTGCATTTTTTTTTCTCCTGCCACTGACTAAAAAATCTCAATATATATATATTTTTTTCTCACAATTCATTGGTGAGTTTCTTTTACTGCAACAGATTGTTAAATTTCTCATTATTTTAAAGTAACAGAATAGAAAAACTTTTTTTTTTTTTTTTTTTTTTTTTTTTTTTTTTTTTTTTTTTTTTTCAAATAATTGACTGGGAAATATTGTGAATTTTTTTAAAGAGTGATTTATTGTAACAATTTTTTTCGCATTACTAATTTATGAGTTTTGAAACATTTTATTCCTACATGTTAAAAAAATTTGCACCTGTAATCGATTTACAATTTTTTTTATTGGGTCGACGGATGAATTTCGCAGATTTTTCTTGTGAACGAATGAAGAATTTCATTATTTTTTCTGCTTTTCATATGCTTTTGAAATTGTAGTGTTTTTATCATTTTAGATCCTTTTTTTTTATGGTGTTCTGATAAATATTTATAATATCTAAAAATTTCAAAGAAAGGGGGGAAAATGGTGCAGATTTCAAGGGGCATAATTTTTCGAGGGATTCAAAGCAGGGCTCTTTTGCTGATATCCCTGTTGTGACATATCATTTGAAAGGCATGTAACCACTTAATCTTGTTATGCATCAACAGTTTCTCTTTTCTCACTTATTCCCCCCCCCCCCGAAGGGGACAGTTTTCTAAATTTTGTTGCTCCCCACATGTGACATATTGTTGGAAAAGCCTGTGACTCCTTATACATGTTATGCACCTCCTTTCCCCCTACCCCCATTTTGCCACCCCCCAAGGGGATACCTCCCAGGGTGTCCTCTAGTGGAGGTAACCGGGGCTAAAGGCTAACTTCAGGTATTTCGGACAAAGTGTCAAGGGATTACGCAGGTTTTATTACCTTCAGGAAAGTGTAAGGTATTTCGGACGGAGTATCAAGGGTCTACGCAGGTTTTATTACCTTCAGGAAAGTGTAAGGTATTTCGGACGGAGTATCAAGGGTCTACGCAGGTTTTATTACCTTCAGGGAAGCTTAAGGTATTTCGGACAAAAATGTGGAGGGGAAATACAGGTTTTTTACCTTAAGGTCGCTTTCAGGTTTTTTTGTCCGAAATACCTTGAGCTTCCCTGAAGGTTTTTTTTAAAGGTTTTTTGCTGACTTTTTTACCTGGGATCTAATTTCTCGCTGCATTAATTAGAATTTGATTTATCAACAATTATTTTTTCAGCGTGACCCTTTTTTTTAGATCTCAGATCTCCCGCCTCGGAAAATTCTGTTCGAAAGACCAACTTTGACAGCATTTTTTGTAATATTTTCTGCATTTATCAAAAAATCAACAGACACGGCACCTTATATAGTTTCTAAATAAGAGATTTTCAAAGTTTGGTGCATTTGAGAGCAAAAGCGGATCTAAAAATAAATCGGAAAATACGCGGTATTGATCGGAATACACCCTTAATAAGAAAATGTGTTTTGAAGGCGATTTAACGAAATCCTCTGTGCGATCTCCTATCACACTTACCCACTTTTTTGAGGAATTTTTTGTTACTACAAACTCTTTGTTGTCAAACCAATATTGCTGCTTTTAAAAAATTATTTTCACTCAACAAATAATAGACCATGCCATAAATATATAAAGAAAACTTTGCAATAAACTATTTTTTCCTCGTATAACAAAAACATATAGAAAAAATCTAATTCTTCAGATATTTATCTTTCTTTCACGGGAGTAGAGATCATATGGATTTCTCTTTCCTTAGTTCAGAATCTATATAAACTCTCGGATCATAATTAGAACACTCCTCGTAACTTCCCTGCTGTCTGGTCCGAGAAACACATGTCAGAGTGCGTGTGACAAGCGAAAAATAAGCGCCGCACAGTAGGTTTGCTTCTTTATAAGGTGGAACCGCCGGCAGTGTTGTCGACGTCTTTCACATAGAAATGACAGGTGCTTGGGACGGTTGGCGGTTAAATAGGCTGTATGTGGACAAAGGCAGATGCATGTAACTGTCACTGATTCGCCCGCAAGCGACATGACGGGATTTGGCAGTATCGTTTGATGGTTGGAGTGCAAGAAATGGCAGATTATTGGCGACAGAAATCGTTCTAATATGAAATGCTTGTCAGACGTAGTTATATATAACCTCAGATACTCTGAGTATAGAACTGATTACTTTTTTTTCCAATCACAAGAAAGAACGGAATTTTGATTTTTTTTTTTTTTTTTTTTTTTTTTTTTTTTTTTTTTTTTTTTATCAGAATAAAATGTGAAAAAATATCAATAATAATGGTAATAATAAATAATAATAAATATTTCTGAAGATATCCTATAAACTACAGTACATATATGTATGAATATATTAAACTCTTTTTATTTATTGGCAATATTTTTATTTCAAGATTAGGAAATGGTTATTTAAGGGTGTATTCGATAAAACGCTTTTCCACCTTCAACAGCTCGAAATTTTCTGATACAATTTCAGACACATTTTTTAAAGTAGAAACATGAAACTTACTGAGGGGATTTTTAAAGAGACGTACAAGGTGCTGCGCAATGTCATTTTGCGCTTAATTCATTAGAATTTGATTTATGAACAATTATCCTCTCAGTATTACCCTTTTTTTCGTTCCCAGATCTTCCGCTTCGGAAAAATCGGTTCAAAATACTGTTTTTGATTGCTTTTTTTTTTTTTTTTTTTTTTTTTTTTCAATATTTTCTGCATTAATCATAGAATCGACAATTAAGGCACCTGGTGGACGTATAAAATTCTAAATAAGACAATTTGCCAGTTTTATGCATTTGAGAGTAAAAACGAATTTAAAAATAAATCGGAAAGTAAGCAGTTTGAATCGAAATACGCCCTTAACAGTAAAGTTTCATGATATCTAGCCGAATTTACCCTTAAACGCCTAAAGAAATTTACTTTAAAATTTTTAGAGAAGGTGGGAAAAAGTACGGTAAATCATCGATCTTAAAAAATAGAAAAAAAAATCAAAATTATTTTGTTACATTGATTACATAGCAAGGGTATGGCTCATCTGATAAAGACAGACTTTCTTTCACGGGAGTAGAGATCATACAGATTTCTCTTTCCTTAGTTCAGAATCTATACAAACTCTCCGATCATAATTAGAACACTCCTCGTAACTTCCCTGCCGTCTGGTCCGAGAAACATATGTCAGAGTGCATGTGACAAGCGAAAAATAAGCGCCTCACAGTAGTTTTGATTCTCTATAAGGTGAAACCACCGGCAGTGTTGTCGACGTCTTTCACATAGAAATGACAGGTACTCGGGACGGTTGGCGGTTAAAATGGCTGTATGTGGACAAAGACAGACGCATGTAATTGTCACTGATTGGCCCGCAAGGGACATGAAGGGACTTTGGCAGTATCTCTCGGTGATTGGAGTGAAAGAAGTGGCAGATTATTGGCGACAAAAATCGTTCTAATATGAAGTGTCTGACAAACGTATAGATAAAACTGATTTTTTTTTTCACTCATAAGAAAGGGGATAATTTTTAATTGTTTTGACAGAATAAAATGTGAAAAAAGAAAAAAAAAGTAGTTATAATTGTAATAATAAGTAATAATAAATATTTCCAAGGATATCTTATAAACTATAATACGTATATGTATGTATATATTAAACTCTTTTTATTTATTGCCGATATTTTTATTTCAGGTTTAGGAAATGGTTATTTAACGGTAAACTTTCATGAAGTGTAGCCGAATTTACTCTGAAACACCTACAGAAATTAACTTCAAAAAATTTTAGAGAAGATAGGATAAAATGTATGGTCCTTGATCAATCTTGTTAATTAGAAAAAAAAAATTCAAAATTCTTTTGTTGCACTGATTACGTAGCACAGATATTGCTCATCTGAAGAAGACAGATCTAAAATCACTGAAAAATTAATTGTTCTTTGAAGGATTTTTTTCTTTTTTAAATCTCTCTATTATCAAAACAAAATTATTCTTTTCTAAAAATTATTTTCAACAAAAAAATACACATCACATAAATTTATAAGGAAACCTGATCGATAAATTGTTTCTTCCAAGTATTATAATACAGACATATAGAAAAAAATCTCATTCTTCAAATATTTCTCCTTTTTTCATGGGAGCAGCAGAAATCATATAGATTTCTCTTTCCTAGTTCAGAGTCTATACAAACTCTCGGATCATAATTAAAACACTCCTCGTCCTCGTAACTTCCCTGCCGTCTGGTTCGAGAAACACATGTCAGAGTGCATGTGACAAGCGAAAAATAAGCGCCTCACAGTAGGTGGAACTAGTATAGTAGGTCTCTCTATAAGGTGGAACCGCCGGCAGCTTTGTCGACGTCTTTCACATAGAAATGACAGGTGCTTAGGACGGTTGGCGGTTAAAAGGGCTGTATGTGGACAAAGGCAGACGCATGTAACTGTCACTGGTTGGCCCGCAAGGGACATGAAGGGACTTTGGCAGTATCTCTCGGTGGTTGGAGTGAAAGAAGTGGCAGATTATTGGCGACAAAAATCGTTTTAATATGAAGTGTTTGCCAGACGTATGGATATTACTGATTTTTTTTTTTCACTCATAAAAAAGGGGGAAATTTTCAATTGTCTTGTCAAAATAAAATGTGGAAAAAGAAAAATAACAATAATAATGGTAATAATAAATAATAATAAATATTTCTAAGACTATCTTTTAAAGTAATATATGTATATATCTACATATATTTATTTATAATCATTATACAATACTACAAATCAACATTCACAGCTATGTATAAAAAACGAAAGATACACATAAAAAATGATAGTGTGGCTTAGAAAATTATTCCTCGAGGAAAATTACAACAATATGACATGGAAATTTAAAATCGCATAACCACGATTGGTATTCATATGTATATATTATAATATTTATTTTTATATTTTTATATGTAATTATTATGTCTATAATGTTTTACCGAAACATAAGAGACATCCCATAAATTTTTAAGGAAAACTTAGCAATAAACTTTTTCTTCCTATATTATAACACAGACATGTAGAAAAAAAAAAAAATCTTATTCTTCAAATATTTCTCCTTCTTTCCATGGGAGCAGAAATCACGTAGATTTCTCTTTCCTTATTTCTTCACTCCCAGTTTAGAATCTATATAATAAACTCTGGGATCATAATTAGAACACTCCTTGTAACTTCCCTGCTGTCTGGTCCGAGATACACATGTCACAGTGCATGTGACAAGCGAAAAATAAGCGCCTCACAGTAGGTTTGCTTCTCAATAAGGTGGAACCGCCGGCAGTGTTGTCGACGTCTTTCACATAGAAATGACAGGTGCTTGGGACGGTTGGCGGTTAAAAGGGCTGTATGTGGACAAAGGCAGACGCATGTAACTGTCACTGATTGGCCCGCAAGTGACATGACGGGACTTTGACTTCGGTGGTTGGAGTGCAAGAAGCGGCAGATTATTGGCGACAAAAATCATTCTAGTATGAAGTGTTTGACAGACGTAAAGATATACGTATCTAACTGATATTTTTTCACTCACAAGAAAGGGGAAAATGTCAATTGTTTTGTGAGAATAAAATGCGAAAAAATAGCAGTAATAATGGTAATAATAAATATTAATAAATATTTCAAAAGATATCCTATAAACTGCAATACATATATGTATGTTTATGTTGAACTCTTTGTATTTATCGGCGGTATTTTTATTTCAGGATTGGAAAATTGTAATTTAACAGTAAAATTACATGATATCTAGCCGAATTTACCCTGAAACGCTTAAAGAAATTCACATAAAAAATTTTAGAGAATGTGCGAAAAAAAGTATTGCATTAATCGATTTTGCTAATTAGAAAACAAAATTGCAAAATTATTTTTTTTGCACTGCTTATGTAGCGCAGGTATGGCTCATCTGATGAAGACAGTTCTAAAACTGCTGCAAAATTAATTATTCTTTTAAGAAATTTTTTGTTACAACTCTTTCCTAACAAAAAAAATTGTTACTTTTCTTAAAAATTATTTTCAACCAAAATATAATGGACATCCCATAAATTTATAAAGAAAGCTTGACAATAAATTGTTAAGTTTGATTGTCAATAAATTGTTTCTTCCTAGTATTATAACACAGACACATCCAATAATAATAATAATAATCTTTCAAATATTTCTTTTTCTTTCATGGTAGCAGAAATCACATAGATTTCTCTAACCACATTTTTTCCTTTCCCAGTTCAGAATCTCTATAAAAACTCAGATCATAATTAGAACACTCCCCGTAACTTCGCTGCTGTCTGGTCCGAGAAACACATGTCAGAGTGCGTTTGACAAGCGAAAAATAAGCGTCTCACAGTAAGTTTGCTTCTCTATAAGGTGGAAACGCCGGCAGTGTTGTCGACGTCTTTCACATAGAAATGACAGGTGCCTAGGCCGGTTGGCGGTTGAAAGGGCTATATGTGGACAATGGCAGACCTGTGTAACTGTCACTGATTGGGCCACAGGGGACATGACGGGACTTTGGCAGTATCAGATGACTGGAGTGCAATAAGTAGCAGATTATTGGCGTTGAAAATCGTTCTGATAAGAAATGAATATATATATATATATATATATATATATATAGATATATATATAACTGATTTTTTTCACTCACAAGAAAGGAGGTAAATTTTAATTGTTTTGTCCGAATAAAATGTGAAAAAAAATAGTAATAATAATGATATTAATAAATAATAATCAGTACTTCTAAAGATATCCTATAAACTATGATATATATATAAATACACACACACACACATGTATATATATACATATACTGCAAGATGTAGATATAAAAAAAATGGCAATATGTCTTAGAAAGTCATTCTTCACGGAAAATTACCACAATATGGAAAGAAAATTTAAAATTGCATTACCGCATTTAGTATGAGAAAGTGGAAAAAAAGAATGGTCTCTGATTGATCTGTTTAGTTAGGCAATTCGGTAAAGTGTCCAGATAAAGATGCTCTACAACTGACAAAAAAAAAAAAAAAAAAAAAAAAAAACTTTTTCTGCAAAAGTGTTTTATAGAAATAATTTTAATCATACATATGGCTCATATGAAGAAAAAAATGTAAAGTGGTTTCACAATTAGTTGTGTTTTTTAGACATTTTTTGTTACAACAAACTTTACATTACCAAAACAATATTGTTGCTTTTCTAAAAATTATTTCCAAATAGAATATTATAGACATCCCATAAATTTATAAAAAAAAAAAAACTTAGCAGTAAATTGTTTCTTCCAAGATTATAACATAAACATGTTAAAAAAAAATAACAATAATAATAATGAACAGAAAACCCCTTATTTTTCAAATATTTCTCCTCTCATGAGAGCAGAAGTCACATAGATTTCTCTTTCCTTTCCCAGTTTAGAATATCTATAAACTCTCGGATCATAATTAGAACACTCCTCGTAACTTCCCTGCTGTCTGGTCCGAGAAACACATGTCAGAGTGCATGTGAGATGTGACAAGCGAAAAATAAGCGCCTCTCAGTAGGTTTGCTTCTCTATAGGTGGAACCGCCGGCAGTGTTGTCGACGTCTCTCACATAGAAATGACAGGTGCTTGGGACGGTTGGCGGTTAAAAGGGCTGTATGTGGACAATGGCAAGCGCATGTAACTGTCACTGATTGGCCCGCAAAGGACATGACAGGATTTTGGCAGTATCCTTCGTTGGTTGGAGTGCAAGAAGTGGCAGATTATTGGCGACAAAAATCGCTCTAATATGAGTGTTTGAAGAAACGCATAGATATATGACTGTTAATTTTTCACTCACGAGAAAAGTGGATTTTTTTAAAAATTATTTTATCCTTATAAAATGTGAAATAATAATAATAATAATGGTAATTATAGATAATAATAAATATTTCTAATGTAGTCCTATAGACTGCAATAAAAATGCATTTCTTTAAATTGTAACGAGCGTATATAAAAAATGGCAATGTGACTGAAAAAGTCACTCATCAAAGAAAACTAGCTTAATATGATAAGAAAATTTAAAATCAAAGTACTGCATTTAGTACTCAAATGTATATTTGATAGTAATTATTCTTATATTTAGTGCGGAACTGTTATTTTTAATTTTATGGAAGTATTTTCTAATTTTTTTTTTTTTTTCTTTTTTCATCGCATAGTTCTAAATTTTCTGAACATATTATGCTGGGTTTTCCGAACAGATTGTGCTTAATTTTCTGTGTGTATTGAGAGAAGAATGATATCTATATAATGCTTTATATCTATCTATCTATCTATCTATCTATCTGTATATATATATATATATATATATATATATATATATATATATATATATATATATATATGACAAGATAAAATAAAAGATGTGCCAGATAATTTGAAAGTTTTTGAACCACATTTATTGACACAAATATTGGTTTTTGTTTGAATAGGTGCGTTCGTAATTATGTAAATACGTAGCACCTGTAGTGGTCGTTCAGTCCGTCCGTCTGTCTGTCCGCATATAACAACGCAAAAAAAAAACCAACCGAATCGTTTGAAATTTAAAATACATAATTATTACATAATTTTGACAAGTCATTTCAAATTTTATGAAAATCGGATTCATAGATCAGTTACAGGGGCAATCAAAAGTATTCCATTACATTACGGTCAATGGGAAAAAAAAGTTTCAAATGCTTTTTAATCATTTGAAATTTAAAATACATAATTATTACATAATTTTGTCAAATTTTATGATAATCGGGTGCATAGATCAATTACAGGGGCAATCAAAAGTATTCAATTACATTATCGTCAATGGGGAAAAAGTTTCAAATCTATTTTATACGTTTGAAATTTAAAATACATAGTTATTACATAATTTTGTCAAGTTATGTCAAATTTTATGAAAATCGGATGCATAGATCAATTACAGTGACAATCAAAAGTATTCCGTTACATTTCGGTCAATAAGGATAAAGGTTTCAAATGCATTTTAATGGTGTTACACTCATTCGAACTTAGTAAAATTTATATGCAACTATAAAGTTCATATTATAATATACATTTTACATAATTTGTGGTGCAAAGAACATTTGTTATTGATTTACAAGGCCACACAAAAGTTTTCCATTACATAATGGTTTAGAGAGAACATTGTTTGATGAGCGTTTTAATTGTAATTCACTATTTACAATTTTATGAAATTGATATATGAGAGCAATATTTTTTAAATTTCGTTATCGTACGAACGCACCTCATTTCCTACGTTTCACGTGCAATTTCCAACTTGTTTTTTAATATGCTAAACTAACTAACTTTCGAGAACAAAAGAATAAATTCATAAACCAGTAAAATCTTTGTTAAATTATCGGGTATTTTTAACAGTGTAAACATTCTATTTTGGACAAGAGAAAATACTTCATATTATCGTAAAAAAAAAAAAAAAAAAAAAAAAAAAAAAAAAAAAAAATATTTATTTTTAGTTTGCATTACTCTTTCCTGTAAATGTACTTTTACAGTAGTGTCTGTGTTGCAACAGAGAAATAAAATACAAGACGCATAATCATACGTACATAATTTTGCCTATAAATCTGCTTTTACAGTAGTGCCAATGTTGCAACAGAGAAATAAAATACAAGACGCATAATCATACGTACATAATTTTGCCTATAAATCTGCTTTTACAGTAAGTGCCAATGTTGCAACAGAGGAATAAAATACAAGGCGCAGAATCACATGTATCAGTTTTGTTGTAAATCTACTTTTACAGCTACAGCACTATTAGTATTTTAGCAGAGGAATAAAAAATTAGGCGCATAATCATAATAGTTTTTTTCTGATTTATATTTGCATGCCTAATTTATATACATTTTTTATACCTGGTTTATACCCTAATATTTAAATTTGCATTTATTTGATACTGACAAATAATGCTTGAGGAGCATATTTTTAAAATGTTAAACATAAAAATATGTATGGGATTAATTAAATAAAAAAAATAATGCATAAATAACAATAATTATAATTAAATTTTAATTGTGTATATAAGTAATATGTATAATTTATGATAAGGTATTCTAAATTATACATATTACAAAAGCCATACATTTGAAAGTGTGCTTAGTTAAGGGATGAGAATGATACATATGTGCAATACGTAAATGATAATAGAGTACAAGAAAGACAAACATATGCACATTTTTTATGTATATATTTTTTCATTTTACATTTCTTTTTAAACTTTTCTTATCTTATAAATTTACCTCATTGTTCTTTAATCTTTTATTTCTAAAGCGAAGCAAATTATGTTTTCTGTATTGTCCAAATCTCCCAATTTTTAACGTCTGTTTTTCCGTGTAGAAATATTTTATGATTAAATAAAGCATTTATTATTAAATCAATTTTATGATTAAATAAAGCAAAAATTTCAATTTTGAAATAGTTCCAGTATTCTACTACCACAGGGCTAATATACCACTATTATGAAATAGTGGTAGTCAGAAAATAGAGAGATATGAAAATTTTTTGTTGCTTAGTTAAAGATAAGCGATAGATATAGATTAAATAGCGGATATCTGCCAAAACAGATTAGCTCTTAGTAACAATGCGTTTTTGTTTTCTAATAATGGAAGTACTCTGATATGCATTAAATATTTAAATATTAAAAAATAATGAAAAAAATATTAACAATAAAAATTTAAGATTATGAAAATTTAACAATTAAATAAGTTGCACACAAGATCGTACCGAAAACCCATATTCTCTTACGGTATTGAATTTATAATTTCGAATTTTAAATTAAACACACAAATAAAATTATTAATTTACTTGAATCAAAATATGAAATATTTTATTTTTGAAACGTGATGAATCAAATCGAGGTTTAATTCTAAAAAAATATTTTTTTTTTTTTAATAAAGGAAAAGAAAAAAAAAAAACAGTATGAATGAATAGTCCAGTCAAATGGTAAAAAATTATTACAAAAATTAGGGTAGAGCTAATTTTTTAATATGTTGTATGGGTAGGTACTATGACTAATTTCCACAAGTTTGCCAACAAAAATTTTTGCCGCTGGCGCCGCCATCTTGGAAAAACCTCTAATTTATCGGACTTTTTTTAGTTTTTACAAAATATTTGCTGAAATATCCATCTAACAAAAATGTTTTTAAACTTTTTTACAAAGTGGACTAAATTTGCCACAGTTTGAGTACAATTGGATTTTTATACTTATAATAGTTAGTGAGTTATAGCTCTTCAAAGTTAGGCAAAATTTTTCAAAAAAGACAAAATTCGAGAATTTTAGGGTAATTTTTACACATAACTTTAAAATTGCGAGTCCTACGATAGAAAACTATTTATAACTTTCACACAAGAGTTAATTTGTACAATTTGACTATCGATTAGTTTCCGTGTGTTAAAAATATCACGAGATAGAAAGTTTTAGAAAATATTGTTTTCGCCAAATGCATCCCTCAAATATTATTTTTTTTTTTTCAAATTTATTTAAGTGAGGATCAATAACAGAATTAAAAACTAGTTATGTGTACCTTAATGATTTTATTTACACATTTAAACACAATCTATAAAAAACTTTACATAAAGTTTAAAGTTTATAATGTCACTTACGATATTAGAAGGGCCTGGGCGGTCGATAGCAGAATTTTCATCGTCATTTTCTACTGATGTGCCAATGTTTATAGAGTTGAGTGAAAGATTTTCAGTATCTTCGTTCTCATCTTCTCGCAGCATGTCGATGGGTTCCATATCATCTTCTTCCTCCAAGTCAGAGACTAAGAAAAGTTCAGGTGTATTTTCACAGGACTGGCCATTACAATGCTTGCAAATATTTGTGCAGTTCAGTCCTGCTTTTCGACACCCACATGCTTTCAAACATCCTTTTTTGCAAGCGCAGAAGATTGTGTGGAGAATCGAATCTGGAGCTGCGTCATTGTTTGCTTTTATGGGAAAGAGACCCATTGAAGTGTTCACCCAACCCCACATCAGTGGATCATTTTTTTTCCCTAACCATGATTGAACTTGGAGATATGTACGCATCGTATGCAGTTGAGCAGCATCTCTTGTTGGGTTCTAGGTTGAATTCTCTAGGTTGAATTTCGTCCTGGAAGCAGATTTTATGAACATGTAATACCGAACCTCATCGATGTTTTGTATTGTTAGGTCACCTCCATACAATCGAATCAGGAAATGTTCTCCCACTTTTTCCAATTCTTCCAACGTTGCATTAGGGTTCAAAAAAGCTGTTGTCTTTTCTTCAAGTTCAGGATATTTTACAACCAGTGAACAAAACTGGTTTTTCCCATGGCCAAAAAGTGCTGAGGTGGTATCACACTCACTGAAAGCGTGGAGGAACAGTAGGATTTTGGAAAAGCTGTTGCGAAACGAATTAGCTGAGTAAAATATATCAGGAGTTTTACCTTTTCCGCACTTTTGAAAGAACACGTTATTTTTGTAAGGCGATTGTAATGCTGTGAGGAGTACAAGTAGATCAATATCCTCTCCGACTATCAAAACATTATCATACAGAGAGGCTTTTGAAATCGCAGTGTTGACAATTAATACATCAGCATCTTCAACTGCCTGTTGCACATGTATTAAAGCTTTTTCCAATAAATCTTTAAAAAAATCAATGAAGTGTTTCTTGTTATTGTTATTGGCAAGAAATTTTTCTTGTGTACTTTGAAATATAATGGTGCTGTCGAAGATGATGTCCGGAGTAGATCTACGAAGTCGTTCACAGTTTTTGGTGAATTTTTGATCAGCACTTAAAGGGTAACCATCAAAGATTACAGAAACGTTCATACCGTAATGGCTTCGCAAATATTTTATGTAGCTATCTGCTATAGCCATGAATGTAGTATGTCTACGCCACACTACTTTATGTAAAATATGACCGCCATCAACAACAACATATTTACTTCCATCGGAAATGTCTTCTTTCTTCAATGGAATAAATGAATCATAAAATGATGATTTGGTCCCCTTACGCATACCTGTACCTGAAAATAATGACATGGGGTAAGGAGATAGCTCGAACTTGAAGAATTTCTTCAAATCTTCATCAGATTGTTTGGAAATGCACAACCTGTGAAATATTGTGAGGGGATCTATAATTAGCTTATCGTTTCCAATTTTTACGGTATTACTGGTGCCCGTGAGGGTGACTACCTTCTTCTTGCGTTAAAATTTGACATCTTGAAAATTATTGCCGACAATTCTTGCTAATCCATCTTTTCCAATCTGTTCGGACAGGTGGCAGTTTACTTCTTCGCCTCCAATGATTCCTGATTAAATGGACATTATTGCATCATTTTGAGGGAATGGATTGTGTTGACGAAACCACATATAGAGTTTTGCAGCATCTTCTGTATCCCGGGCAACACGAGCAGGCCTCATGTCTATATGTTGTTCAGAGCTGGCTGACGTGATACCACAGTATTTCTCAATTTCAGAGCAAATACTTTGGAGGTACACCATCCCCAGAGTCCAGCGAGTAAGCACAGCTTCTGTAATTCCTCGACCTGTTGTCAGCCCTCCAGATGTTTTCATCATTCTCATCAGGGTCTGTTCTATGGTCTGATCGGTCCATATACCAGACCAAAATTTTTCTGTTCTCCTGACGGTAAAGCATCCACGGGTCGTAAAGGCATTGTATTCAAGTGGATCCATTCTAGTTTCTAAGGCTAACATATCTTGCAGATATAGATGGGCGCATTTTGCGTAGAAAAAATGTCCTGCGGCATGAAAGTAAGGCAACATTTGACACGATAGAATGCGGGGGAAATATTTACTTTTAATAGTTTTTTCTTTTTTTTTCCTTTTTTTTTTCTAACGATTTTTATATTCCTACTGCCTACAGCTTTTATGAGGGCAAGCATAAAATAACGTTTTAAGCGTAGAGGATGAAAAGAGTCGCTATTTAGAAGATACTATTTGATAAATATAGTAAAAAACTCCAAAATTTCTCTTTTTCGGAAAGTTTTGCCTAACTTTGAAGAATCGTAACTTCAAAACTAATTGAGTTAAAATAACAAGTCTGAGCTTAAATTGTAAAACACTAAGTCTACTTTAAAAAAAGGTAAAACTTTTTTTTATCACATGTTTAATTTCGCATATATTTCGGAAAAACTAAAAAAAGTTTGAAAATTTCGCCATTTTTTCAAGATGGCGTCGCCGCCGGCAAAAAATTTTGTTGGCAAACCTGTAGAAATTAGTCTTAGTACTTACCCATACAACATATTAAAAAATTAGCTCTACCCTAATTTTTGTATTTCAACGTAAATTATTATTACCATTTCACTGGACTAGAATATCATATCAATGGTTCTACTTTGTATATATGTCCATATAATAAATATTGTCTAAACTATTGCCAATCTAACTTTTGGCGAACTTTCTTCTCTTTCAAATCGGCAACCACCTCACATGTGTCATTCTCAGCATGCGGGCGAGTCCGGACAATGGCAGGTCTCCCGTGGTGGTGTCGTCAAGTCACGTCAACCGCGGCTGACCCAGACTCGCTTTGACCGGACCCACTAATGAGGTCTGCATCTCCCCACTATTGACCGCTGAACAGGCCTTCTGATTTCTGTTGACAGTAAAATAGCCAGTCCTTTAGTTCCGGTTAAACGACGAATCGATTTGTATTAGATGTACTTGGCGAAAAGTTTTCAGTTTTGAAGAAAGTTTTGAATTCTTGATATGACAGTTTACTAGAAATATTAATGTTTCAGTCCTTTCAATAATCTTGGAGAAGTACTAGTTCAAACATAATGTTCAGTAACTACAGTTTTGAAGCTAAGGGTTTCGATTCAAATTTAAATTTCGTATGGCAGCTAAGAAAATTTGTTCTCCTTTTCTATAAAAGGACTTTACATGTTTGGATATAGGAATTTTAAACATATTTTTATATGCTTATTTTTCATTTTTTAAATAATTCAAAAGCTTGTATAAAAAAACTTACCAAATCTGTTATTTTAAAAGTGCATGTAATAATGTTGTACATTAATTGTAATAATAAAAGATTTAGACATGGGAAAAATTCTTCTAAAAATGAAAAGAATATTATAAAACTTCAAACCTTTAAAATAAACTTTTCTTTTCTTTATTTTTTTTTTCCTTGAAAAAAAAATCCCTTTCATTGTTTAGTAAAAAAAATTTCATTTTCAGTTTTTTTTTTTTTTTTTTTTCATTTAAGATTATCTGGAATACAAAAATGTTATAGAAATTATATTTTTATTGTTTTCGTTTCAACAAATACGCTAGAGGGTTTTTGAATAAATGACTGAAATCACTTGTAAGCGTGATAATTAAATCAAGATATTTTATATTTTATATGGTTTTGTATTCACATCTTCTTTCAGTATTTAAATCCCTTTATCAGGAAATGTATTTTTTCTGAATTTATCGCATTTAAATTGATTTATTTGCTTACTAGGAAAGATAAAGCTACGAAAACGAGTACAGTCGTATTTTTTAAATCATCTTCAAGATTTGTTCCTTGAGCGAAAATGTTATAAATATGATTATTCCAATGCAGGTAATGTTTAAAAATTCCTAGTTTTCTTTCAAAAATTATTAAATTTTGTAAAAAAAATATATATATATATATATATATTTTTTTTAGAAACATATTATTTTAAACATGGTTAAATTTAAACATTTTTTACTGTCAAAATTAAGTTATTTTATTTTTAAAAAGTTACATATGAAAAGAAATAAATGTATGTAAATACATATTTTATTAAAATAAATAAATAAATAAAGGAATGTATATATTTAATTCTGTTTTCTCAATCACCTTAAGGTATCTGCACATATTCTGAAATGATTTTTTGAAATTTTTGAAATTTTCTCTTGTTATCCATTTTTTATAATGATATTTACCTACCTCAAAACTTTGAAAAAAAAAAAAGTATAAAAAATTTTAACAATTATACAGAAATAATTTTTTAAAGAGAAAAATAGTCTAAATTATGTCAGAAATTTATAATTCCGCAAAACGTGATAGCTCAAAAATAAAACAATGTATTGACGGACATTTTGTAAATTGCATAATAAACATGCAGAATAACTTTCTCTAGGAGTTAGACTACATACATTATAATCGCATCTCAATCTCAGGTGATATGGCAGTGAATGTACTAATGTAATGAAAAATTCGCAAAATTTGTCTCAAGTCTGCCATTTATATCAGTATAAATATAAAACTGTTTCAGTAAATGTACTAATGTAATGAAAAATTCGCAAAATTTGTCTCAAGTCTGCCATTTATATCAGTATAAATATAAAACTGTTTCAGTAAATGTACTAATGTAATGAAAAATTCGCAAAATTTGTCTCAAGTCTGCCATTTATATCAGTATAAATATAAAACTGTTTCAGTAAATGTACTAATGTAATGAAAAATTCGCAAAATTTGTCTCAAGTCTGCCATTTATATCAGTATAAATATAAAACTGTTTAATATATTATTGTGAGTATAGTCTATTCCCTAAAAAGACATTTGTAAAAGAAGTACAGAAAATTAATTTCGTGGCGTCTCATGCATAAACTTTTGTTTTAGGATGTTTTGCATAAATTAAAAATCTGAAAAACTTCATTTCGATAAAAAGCTAAAAACAACTTTTAAACAAAACTCAAAAGCTGTAACTTTGGTTATTATTAATATACAGACACAATTTAAGAAAAATTCCACATAAAAGAGTCGATTTCAACATTATTGCATAAATGAAAAATCTGTATTTTGATTGAAAATTACGTTTTAAAGTTGTTCAGATACCTTAACTCATGTACATGTACATGTTGGAGGAATACCACATGATAATTTTTTTTTTCGAAATATATTATTTATTATATAATCCAAACTTATTTACAAATTATAAAAAAAAATCCAAATACTTCTAATAGTCATTCTAATTGAACATCGAGATGAGATTAATGAAAACACGAGTTCCCCCTGCGTAATTTTTGCCTCTCCTGTTTGTGCACTGATTACGCTATTCTTTACAATAATATATCCTCAGCCTAATATCCACGGGGCCCTGGATCTTATCGCAGTGGCATGCCGCGTGCTTATGTTTAAATGAAAATTGAATATGGGGTTTTCTTTTTCAAAAAGTGCTATCAGAACAAGGTGTTAGAAACTTTGTATGGAAGTTATCTAGAACAGAGATAAGTGTAATTTGCTTGTAACCCTGCGTATTTGCTTACTTTAGCACCTCATGATATTTCAATCTAGTTAAATTAATATATGTGCAACTTCTTGTTTCATTTTTGGGATGGTGCTGAGTATGTTTCTCTGAAATGAGTTTTTCCTAAAAATGATGTTGTTTAAGAAAATATCATAATAAAATCTTGACTGTATGAATATATTTTAATTTGGCGCGGGCCCGAGTTTTGACTGTTATAATGTCTTTGAATTTGTATAATACGGGTGTCGCTGTTTGCATTATACGAAGTTGTGAATACTCATTGCTTTTAATATAGAAGTAGATAGCTGAGTTGAAGACGTGCTTTAAATAGATACGCGTAAATACGTATTTCGCCACCTTTTTTGAATTAAGTTATTCTTTTGCGTTACTTCCTTTCAAGTACTTCTTTAAAAGTCTCGGTTTCTGAATCATCTTGTTTATCTTAGTGACAAAGTATTTAAATTAAACATAAATATAGTAAAATGTCCGTAAGTTAGTTACAAACTGACATGAGAGGTCGTAAATTATTATTTCTTTTCAAATATGTTGGTAGGTGGCAGAACTAACTAATTGTAACATGTTAATGTCAAACGTATGATACAACAGTTGTACATTGTACAAGATGAGTAGCTGCATATGAAATTGGCTACTGAGCCCGAGGAGTGGTCTATACAGGGTGTTTTTTTTCTTTAAGTCGGGAAAGTAAAATTCTATAAGAAAAGAAGCATTGATCCAAATGATCTGAAGTTTCACCAATACATGCCAAAGCAATGGGAATTTTTTAGGCGTGGTTAAGAAAAAAACAAAATAAAATATTATCAGAAATTATAATCAAACCGACAGATGGCACTGTATATGCAGTAAAGCCTAGAGATGAGCTTGCGCACAACACACGTGCATTCGTAATAACAATGTGAAGCACGCATATCTCGTGTTCATTATTCTATAGATATCCTCACACAGGGACGTAGCTTTAGGGGGGGGGGAGCCTCCCCTCCCAATATGTTCATGTAGTAGGGCGCCGAAAAAGTTTTAAGGGCGCCGTCAGGCGCCCTGAAAAAACTTTGTTCGTAGTAACAAGTAATTATAAAATAACTTAATTTCAAATGTAAAATTACAAAGTAAGTTATTATTCACTTACAGAACATGAAAAAGGCACTTAATTTCAGACTTGTTACTACCTCTATTCCCCCACTCCTATCCCGAAGAAAATTTATGCATCCGAAATAAAAAATTTCAGAAACAGACTTGTAATGAATTCCAGGATGGATATAGAATTATTTCCTTTTTATAGTAGTTGTTGGTCACCCTTAGAAACAGATAGAAAGGGAAAAGAAGTGTGGAAACGACTATAGTGCGTTTGAATGGTTCTGTAATATGTTTTGGTGGTAGGGCGCCACAGAAGGTTTAGAGGCGCAGTCAGGCACCTAAAAAAGAGGGTTTCAAAAAAGGCGCCATGGAAGGTTTAAAGGCGCCGGTAGGCACCTAAAAGTTTTATTATTAATGTGGCATTCTTAGATTTTTTTTACACACACACACAAGAAAAAAAAATGAAATAACAGTAACGTGATTTGGAATTAATATTATTGTAAATTTATAAGAAAATAAATTATGGTTTCAGAAAATATATAGGATATCCATTACATATGGAACATTTTAAGATTACTACTGGGCGTTATTACCAGTGCGAAAACAAGAACACATTTCCGGAAATGGACATTGTTCGATCACTAAATGTAATTTGATCTTTCGGAGAAAAGCTCTCCCCTTATTCCAATCCAAGGTTGGTGTTCCTCGACAGGGTCATCTGACCTTAACTATTTTAACTCCTGTCTTATGTCCTTCCCTGTGTGAGGTTAGATAATTTCCGGGCGTCCCCTATATACATCTTTGTTGTCCAGTATCTAGTGTTGTCAGCTTGTACTGAAGCTAATAACACGACTTTTCAAAACTAGCGATTTTTTTCGTTCAATTTTTAAAATAAAAATAAAAAGCTGTCTTTCGTAGTCGCCCAGAGAGAAGAAATTCAGTCATGAGTGATGACTGAAATAAAAAATAAAAACAAAAAACCAGGATCTTACAACAGAGAACAAAACAGAAAAAGAGGTTATGGAGCGGAGAAATGATGTAAATTTATGAAAAAGTGGATGAAAAACGATGATGCAGTCGAAGGTAAAAAAATGTACATATTTTCTTTTAGTTAAGGATGTTCTTAAAGTACAATGCTTATATTTCTGACGCAGTTGTGAGTTCATTTATTATCATTGCTATTATTAGTGGAAAGAAATCTAATAGCATTCTCAGTTTTCCGGTAAATTTAAGTGTTAATGATTTTTATTATTTATTTCCTAAACAGATAGCTATTTTTTTATTACCGGTGATTTCTGAAACTTTTACATTATTAATAATCGACCTAGTTTTAACCCAGGACTGAGCAGGAATGAAGCTTTCCCCCAAATTAAAAGAAATATATGTTTAAGGTGTACTCGAAAACATGCTTTTCCACCTTCAACACCTCGAAATTTTCTGATAGAATTTCAGACTCATTTTTAAAAAAAGAAACATGAAACTTGCTGGAGTGATTTTCGAAGAGATGTACAAGGTGCCGTATAATCTTATTTTTCGCTGCATTTATTAGAATTTGATTGATAAACAATCGTTTCTTCAGCATGGTCCTTTTTTTCGTTTCCAGCTCTTCCGCTTCGGAAAATTCGGCTCACTACGCCTACTTTGACAGCATTTTTCTCACTATTTTCTGCCTTTATCAAAATATAGAGCTTTATGACACCTTGTATAGTTTCTGAATGAGAGAATCTGACAGTCTGATGCATTTGAGAGCAAAAATGAATTCAAAATTAAATGCGAAAATAAGCAGCTTAAATCGGAATACACCCTTACTTACAGATGTTTTTCGAAAAAGCAATCAAACATAGTAAGATGCAATCGAATGGAACCAAACAAATATTCAGTTTTATATGATTTTTTTTAATTTAGGTTTTTGGTATCCACATATTGCATTTTCACAGATTTTATTGTATAAAACACTATATTTAAAATTGTAACATTATAATTAAAAATGCATTGTTACTGAACAAGTGGCACTGATTCAATTCTTGCAAGGATTACTGATCAAGTGGTAAAAAAAAAATGTTTTTCAAAAATATTTTTAACTGAGCAATAGATTTTTTTTTTTTGCTCTATTTTTGTTTTATAATATAATTCCTAAATATAATTTTGTTATGTTTTATCAATTGTACATATACATTTCAAGTTATTGTCACTCTTCTGATTGGGTTTTTTTTCTGCCTTGCGGTGGACATTACAGCTTAAATTTGATTTATCTGAAAAATAACAGTTTTCAATTAACTCTATAAACATCACGATGTACCGACGTGCAAAGTGAGCTCTTCTATCTGTGTATAAGTCTTTATTTTAAATCGAGATTGAAATGTTCTATGCATCTAAGTTTTTTGCGTCGCTAATTGCTATTCTGATAAATTACTTTTGAAGAAATTTAATGATATCCGGTATTCAGCATACTATTGCTAAATTGAACATGTTGCTTAAGGGTTTAAATAAGTTTTTATTCAAATAATTGGATAAAGGGATTTGGAAACAATTGATTTTTGCTGTGAAAGTAACCATTGTAGAAAGAGAAAATAAAATTTATTTTGAACGACTATTTTTTAATGTTAAAAAGTAACAGGAAAAAAAGTATTCGTTAATGTACTGTATAATCAATAGAATAATCGTGCTACCGATTTAAAAAATGCACATTAGAAAAAAAAATAAGTACTTTAAAGTTTTGTGTTATAATTGCAGTACGATACAGATTATTTTTTACTTATATGTATTTACTGGGGAACTAAGATAATAAAAGGGAAAATATGTTATTTCATTCTACAGAAACTGGAATATTCAGTATATTTCGTATATAGATCACCGTTATTTCCTTGAAAAGGGGGTCGAATGTTCATCGAGAGAATTATTTATTTATTTATTGAACAACATACATCTGACTTGTGTGCTCGACATGAAGCCTGCTTGTAAGTCATCGTCAATATATAGGGACGAGATAGCACAAAGAAATTTTACATCACAAGAGAAATACAACCAAGAGCTCCACACAAAGAGTGCGTGCAATAGAGCCAGTGGGATTCGAACCCACAACCTCCTACGCTCCAAGGCGATCAGTGGCGTGGTGCTTTGGAGAGAATTAACATTCCTTTTTTACATTGGAGGGAGTGATAGTAGTGGGCACGATCTCGGAGGATCTCACCAGAAAAATTGAAGGCTAAATTCAATTATATTGACCAGCAAGTTTCGAGCGGGAGCTGCGGCTTTGAAACCACTATAACTCTATAGTAATTAACTTTGCGTTCTGTATTTTTTTTTTCTTCCAAATACAATTGTTCTTATCATGTCAGGAAAATTAAGGATCCAGGATTCGGATTCTCTTCAAACATTCTACATTGCCTTTTTAGACTTTGAAAAAACAAGAGTTGGGAGAGATATTTTATTAGCACGTGTGCATGCACGCTTAAAATGGAAATTTAACCATGGCTGCATCACTTATATCACCTAAATAGATGCCATTGCCATGAATAACTAAAGATAAAAAGTAGCATAACCTCCCCTCCTAAAAAATGTGCAAATAATTCAAGGGTGGCAAAGCATTAAAAGGCGCCAAATTTTGGTTCTCCCCCCCCCCAATAAAAATTTAAAGCTACGCCCTTGTCCTCACAATGAGTTTACCATTGCCCTTGAAAACATTGGACAGCACAATAAAAATCTATTTCGTCAGTTGCGCCGTCCGTTCGAATGTTTTGCTCCATATTTTTATTTCGCTCTGTTTCTGCGAAAATGTTCGCAGTCCCTTTTCTCAACTATTGCATTCTGTATGTCTTTGATATGCGCAATAAAGTTTTCGTTTTCAAGTTGCTCCCATTGTTTTCCAGAATAGGATAGTTGGAAAAAGAGACTGCAAACATCTTTGCATTTATATTGTACGGTACTGCCACTGCGCAACAAACGTAAGAGATTTTCAATCTGCTTTCCATCATTACGAGCAAATCTGTTGAATAATGAACAAAAGGTATGAGTGTTTTACATTTTTATCTCCAATGCGCGAGTGTCGTGTGCACACTCATCGCCTGTCTTTACCACATATGCAGCGCCATTTGTCAATTTGATTTTAAGTTTTATTTGACAATGCTTAAAAAATTCTCATTGCTTTGGCAACATATTGGGGAAATTTCGGATCATTTAGGTCAGTGGTTCTTTTGTTAGGGTTTTAATTTAGAGATATCGGGTCGTTTTCGTTGCTCACGTACCCTCAAAAGAATCATCAGTGATGCTAGAAATTTTATTTGCATGGCCTTTGAGCGATTTTACACCGCCACCGATCTTTACGTGGTTCACTCTCTGGATAACGTTTTTATCATCTAAAGAAAACAACAGCATTCTTGACTAATCTTCATATTTCAGTTTGTTAAATATGTCTAACTTTGGTCAGGCGGTTATCACTGGATCTGTCAGATAAGAACGGATCTCTCCTCTAAATCGTTAAGATCACTAACGAAGATTCTCCTGAATTTCACATTGTATAGTGGAACTTATCAACCTGCAGCTCCCAAGCGAATGCCCTCATCGATTTCCTTGGATTTTCATCGACACGAAAGACAAGTTTTGTTATTTTTAAAATGTCATATCGTTGACAATGTCGTTTTCTGTATGAAACAGTTGCCATATCAAAACAGGCAGCCTTCACCTCGCTCCTTATAGTCGTATCACATGGGAAACGATAACAACGAATATTTCAGCAAAAATTTAACAAAACATGTTCGTACATCAAGCTGTGCATTCGGTAAACAGGTTTTTTAAACTTTTCGTAGAATTATTTAATTTCTCGCTCTGTTCCTAATGGTCAGTAGATCAGTGACCAACATTTTCTGTATGATGCCGGAAATGTTCAGTGAGAGATAAGTGAGCAGAATTCTCCCCTTCATCAAAGTAACGCATATTTTTCTGACTGTAACTGTAATGTTCTATTGCAAAAAATGTGCGGAAAAAGACTTTTATGTGACAACGGTTATTTCTTTAAAGACGAATGATCCGACTAGTTTCAAGAATGCGCCAGTCTCTAAATCGGATTGATCATAGTGAACTAGTCAGAGAATGATAGCATGCCTCTTCATTTCCTCAATTAATCTAGGTTATAACTTGCTTACATGTAACAAAAAAGGACTTGTAACCATGATATACAGGATGGTTTTTCTCCGATAATGTGTATTCTCAAACACCCGAAGTACCCCGTACATACACAGGATGCTGCCGAATTCGATTAATAATTTTAGAGCGATGATAAAGCATCAAGAAAAACAACAAATGCAACGGAAAATAATGACGCAAACTACAAGTCTAATAAAAAATACAGATTTTTCTACCCAAATTCCACTTGGCTTGCCGGTAATAACTTTCAGGAAACTGAATTACCGTAAGATGGGGTTAATTTGAAGCAAGTAAGGTTACTTTGAAGCACTCGGTCTAATTTTCGTATTTCGAATCTCCCGTTCTGTTTGGTGTGGTAGGAAATCAAACAGCATTCCAATATTCCAAGACTGTGATCCACATCACCTAAACGATAATTTTAGAAGCTCTAACACGAAATACGCAAACTAGAGCAGGCGTTACAAAGAACCCCCACTCCATGTTACAGTATAACGAAACTTTTAATTGCAGGGTCACCTTTGTTGCAAATGTGATAACGTTAAAAAAATAGTAAGTTTCCATTATACGGTGCCACAATATGCATTTTACGCTTCACATTTTGCACTCCAATCACCAGTTTATACGATATCATCCTTTGCACATCAGCACACCGCATTTGCAGAATTTTTCGTGGTGTTATCACACTTCACTGCAAACAAGACAAGTATTGCTACATTTTCATGGAAATTTTTTCATTTGTATTTATTATTATTTTTTTTTCCCTTCAATCCGAATTTACCCTGGATTTGTAAATAAATAAGTATTTACGATCCCATGTTCCATAGCAATTTTCCATTCTCTTGATGCCTACTATCAACCTTCTGAATTTGTCGGTCGAATTCAGCAACACCCTGTATATACATTAATTACATTTTAAGCTATAAACAAATGTTGTCTTTGATAGTTTTTTTTCTTCATTATCGCGGTGTTGCATCTTGAGCTCTTGCTCAAAGCGCTAACTTTACAGAAAAAAAAAAAAAAAAAAAAAAAAAAAACTGTTTGGTTTTAAAGGTTCTAAATCAGAAAATCAGACAAATTCGCACATTCGCGAACAATAACGAACTAAAAAAAACTGTTATAAAGTAGTCACTTTTCATTTCCAGAAAAAACATTAAAGAAAATTTCTTACAAATGATTTCACCGAATTTTCCAAAAAAAATTATTTTTTAGATGACAATACATTTTTTTTTACATCAACAAGTTTATCCATTTACGAGAAGATCTAAAATTTCTGAAATTCTTAAACATATTCCTTTATTCCCAACATGCTAAATATACCGTATGGTAAATAAATCTATTCCCCTTGTGAAATTATACTTTCTAATATTCCAAACGAAATCTGCCGAGATGTTTGAAATAATTCAACATTTTAAAGCAGTAGAAAATCGAAATCCGTGACAGGATAAAGAGAACAAGGAAGGGGGAATATGAGGGAAGAAAAATGAATTGCAAAAAGAAAGAGAATGAAAAACCCCACTCTTTCATATTGTGACGTCTCCAACTGACGCGATCATAATTAATTTATAAAGGGAAAGCCGCGGGAACTGACAACAAAATGAATTGCTGACAGATGCCGCGGAATGGCACATCGCTAACCTTTCTGGAACTCCATTCATTAATATTAATAATGCGAATCGCCGAGATTAAAAACGGCTGGCAACATCAACTTATCTACGTCTCTTTTCCAATTACAAATCCAGTTTTTTGGAAGATTAATGATGGCAGTGGCAAAAAGTCGTGTAACTCGCAATGGCCCTGACGGCAGATAAAGTTTGTATTTTATTTTTTTTTAACTAACTCTTATTGTAGTTTTCATTAGTCTTGTTAAGTGATTTCTTGTAAGAACCTTTCCGAATCACGACTAACTTGTCTATGGTCAGCTCGTTGTTAGATTTCCAAAGACTGCTTAATCAATGACAGTAAAATAAGAAACAAAAATTTTGACGAATCGATACCCAGTTTATGTAGGAGTATTTTATGTATTTTATCCTTGTCTTATCAATTTAGTAAGAGATACTGGAAATGAAGTTCATCAGCGGAAAGATTTATTAGAAGCCCAGCTGAGAAGCAAGTTTTGAAAAGGATTAAAATTGCTAAAAGTATTTTCTGGACATTAATTTTGCTTTTTCCCCGCTAAAATGTTGATGATAAGGAACAGTTTTTATTTTAAATTTTTAACTAACTCTTATTGTAGTTTTCTTTAGTCTTGTTGAGTGATTTCTTGAAAGAACCTTTCCTAATCACGACTATCTTGTCTATGGCCAGCTCGTTGTTAGATTTCCAAAGATTGCTTAATCAATGACACTAAAATAAGAAACAACATTTTTGACGAATGGATACCCTGTTTATGTTCGAGTATTTTATGTATCTTATCCTCCTTTCTTTATGTCATATGAATTCAGTAAGAGAAACTGGAAATGAAGTTAATCAGCTGGAAGATTTATTAGAAGCTCAGCTGGAGAAGCAAATTTTAAAAAAGATTAAAGTTACTAAAATTATTTTCTGCCCATTATTTTTACTTTTTTCTTCTTCAAAATATGGATGAAAAGAAAGTTTTTATTTCAGAATTTTAACTAACTGTAGTTTTATTAGTCTTGTTGAGTGATTTCTCGTAAGAATCTTTCCGAATCACGATTATATTGTCTCTGGTCAGCTCGTTGTTAGATTTCCAAAGATTGCTTAATCAATGACAGTAAAATAAGAAAACAAAATTTTTGACGAATGGATACTCTGTTTATATTGAAGTGTTTTATCTATCTTATCCTACTTTCTTTAAGTCTTATCAATTCAGTAAGAGATGCTGGAGATGAAAGTTCATGAGCTGAAAGATTCATTAGAGGCCCAGATGTAAAGCAAGTTTTGAAAAGGATTAAAATTACTAAAAGTATTTTCTGGCCATTATTTTTACTTTTTTCTCCTTGAAATGTTGGTGATAAGAAACATTTTTTTATTTTAGATTTTTAAGGGTGTATTTCGCTTCAAACTGCTTATTTTCCGATTTATTTTTAATTTCATTTTTGCCCTCAAATGCATGAAACTGGCAAATTGTATTATTCAGAAAGTACTCAAGGTGCCGTAATGGTCGATTTTTTGATAAATGTAGAAAATATTGCAAAAAAAGCTGCCAAAGTTGCCAATTTGAACGGATTTTTCAGAAGCGGGAGATCTGGGAACGAAAAAAAGGGTCATACTGAGAGGATAATTGTTTATAAATCAAATTCTAATGAATTGAGCGTAAAAAGACATCACACGGCACCTTATACGTCACTTCAAAAATCCCCTCAGCAAGTTTCATATTTCTACTTTAAAAATGTGTCTGAAATTGTATCAGACACATTTTTAAAAGTAGAAACATGAAACTTGCTGAGGGTTTTTTTTTGAAGAGACGTACAAAAAGCCATATGATGTCATTTTACGCTCCATTCATTAGAATTTGATTTATAAACTATTATCCTCTCAGTATGACCCTATTTTTTATTCCCAAATCTCCCGCTTCGGAAAAATCTGTTCAAATGCAGTTTTTGATTGCTTTTTTTTTTTTTTTTTTTTTTTTTTTTTTTTTTTTTTTTGCAATATTTTCTGCATTTATCAAAGAATCGACAGTCACGGCACCTTGTGTAGTTTCTAAATAAGAGAATCTGAGAGTTTGATGAGTTTGAGAGCAAAAGTGAATTTAAAAATAAATCGGAAAATAAGCAGTTTGAATCGAAATACACCCTTAACTCACTCTTATTGTATTTTTCATTAGTCTTGTTGAGTGTCTTCTTGTAAGAATTTTTCCGAATCGCGACTACCTTATCTCTGGTCATCTCGTTGCTTAGATTTCCACAAATCGCTTAATCAAAGACTAAAAAAAAAAAAAAAAAAAAAAAAAAAAAAAAATGACGCATGGAAAAACTATTATGTTGGAGTATTTTAAGCATTTTATCCTCCTTTGCTTATGTCTTATCAATTCAGTTACAGATATTGGATGTGAAGTTCATCAGTTGGAAGATTTATTAAAAGCCCAGCTAAGAAGCAAATTTTGAAAAAGATTAAAATTACTAAAATTAATTTCTTGATATTAATTTTGCTTTTTCCCCCTCTTTAAAATATTGATGATAAGAAACAGTTTTTATTTTATTTTTTTAACTAACTCATATTGTAGTTTTCATTAGTCTTGTTGAGTGATTTCTTGTAGGAACCTTTCCAAATCACGACTATCTTGTGTCTGGTCAGCTCGTTGTTAGATTTCCAAATGTTGCTTAACCTATTAATGCCCAAATTATTTTCTTCATTAAAAATGAAATTTTTGGGTTTTCCGCCACTTTTAAAAGAAGAATAATTTTTTTTATCTTAATTTATTGAGGAATTGTCTCTATTTATTTCGTCTGATCTGAGCATGTGTAATCAGCAAAATTGAAATTCTACAAGTAATATTTCGAATTATGAGGATTTTACAAATTACACCACTTTTTTTCATAAAATTAAAATTTTTACGAAACAATTCTGAAAAGTTTTGTCGTGTGATTTTGTTTTCAAATGATATGGTTAACTAACACAAACAATTTCAAAATTTTAACTCAATAAATAAAATTTATTTTAAAATGTCTCTGTTTTTATGTCATTTTATTTCTTGTAGTTTCACATTTCTGGCACCAAAAAACAATCAAATTTAATGTAATGATTTGTACCATCATCTTACTTTTCCAACCCCTTTTGTTTGACAAATGGCGACCACTAGCCCCCCTTTCCAGAAAGCTGAAAAGAAACACAGTCTTTTCCGGATTTTTCGAAGGAGAACAACACCCAAGCTCGCCTATAAATTATAATTAAAACCTTAGCGGAATTTGTTTATTTTCAGGATCACGGGCACACATTATAAACGAAAACTAGAATAAAGTTTTTGACGCTAAACACAAACCAGGGGTTTTGTTCAAAACGTTTCAGCTGTTAGCATGAAAAATAGATGTGAATTAGCAGCAACGGAAGTTTCTTAAACAGTCTGGCAGTGGAATTTTTCTTGAGTTTTGGAAAATTAGGGGAATACGTATAGCAGTTTGGGTGGAAAATTTATGTCCTCGGTGAAGACATTTTTACGAATTAACATTTATATGTAACGAGTTTATTTTCTAATCAATCTCAACTCTCCGAAACGGTTAGTGTGAACTTTTACACACCATTTGCCGCAAAACCCATTACCAAATCTTCGAACAAGATTATAGCATAAAGAATTACGCGTCAGCTGAAATTTATGTCACATTTTTGCAGTGAAATTTTCCTGCTATAGGACAATGAAATATTGAGATTTTCTAAAGTTTTGCGTTTACAGTGAAGAATTCTACTTCATTGCAACATGAAAATTCAAAGTGATGAATCTGAAAAAAAAAAAAAAATAATAATAAATAAATAAAAATAAAATAAAATAGAAAAGAATGTACGAAATTTTGCATTTTATGTAATTAAAGTACAGGAAATTTATTTCATTTTTCTTTTTTTTTTTTTCATCTGGCAGGTGTTTGATGTAAATAAGTTTTATGCTTAATGTTATCTAGTTAAATGACTTTTCATAGATTGGAATTAATTGTATATAATTATCTGCATACTTGAGTTATGGACGCATATTTTTTACCCATATAGCATTAAAATGAGTAACTATATTTGTATTGTAACGGCTCTATTATATAAAAGTAAATTCCATAAGAGGGGTTATAATTTATCGGATTGCGGATAATATAACAAGTAGCTGAGAAAGAATAGTGGGGAACGAAAGGTAATCAAAATTTTATTGTTGGAGATTGTAAGTCCAGGATTTTTGATAATTTCTCTTCTAGTAATTTTTTATGCATATTTTCAAATGATACTTTTATTTTTTTTTTAATTTATTTACATAGAATTCTTTATATATGTAGGTAAAATCAGATGAAACATGGAACTAATAATAAAAAGTTAAAAAATAGATAATAAATAGAGGAGAACTGAGCACAGTGCAGCCTAACCTTGATAGGCAGAGTATGTGTGTGTTCTAATAATTGAGAGAAAAAAATTACAAGAAATACGTTTCTGAAGCCAGTCTCATTCACAGACAATACAGGCAAAAGTCTCGAAACAGCAAAATTTGGGATATCAAAAGTTTTTCAAGCGTGTGTTTCTTCATTTAAAAAAGATGTACTGATTGCATATTGGCTTGAGTTGATGATTGAGTTATTTTCTAAACATATTTAGTTCTCAATTGCCGCACGCACGTTATTTGTATTTTGCTATATGAATAAGTAATACAAGTTTTAACTTACAGATTACAGTGCTCCGAATACAAGCTAGCTAGAGTGGTCTGAATGCAGGCTAGCTGGTGTTTAGACCTCTCTTTGTTTGCACTTTTTAAAGAGGGGAGAAAAAAATTATTTAATAAAATATTTAATAAATTAATTTAAATGGTTTATAAATAGTTCAAGTCTCATTTCACAATATGAAAAAAAGTAACCGTGGCCGCAAGTCTTCAGGTACGACACTGGTAACCAGATCACTTCACAAAATTGCCTGCTATAAATCTGAAATGAAACAAAAAAAAAAAAAAAAAAAAAAAAAGAAGGAAGTAAACAGGAGGAAAAAACAAGCAAAAGGTGCGGGAATTGAATTTTTAAAAAGTGAAATGATGCAATCTGTGTCTTCTGCAAGGGTACTTTTTCTGCGGACAAGAATGGCGGTGAGAACTTTGAATTCAAAGTTAAGAATGCGATATGTGAGCACTTAGCGACTGTGCCGACGCAGTGTGATTATTAGGTTTGTGATTTTTTTCAGATAAAATAATTATCATACCAAGCAGCAAATTTTTATTTTACGCGTTGAAAAACTAAACTAGACATAATGGGAAGAAGACTGTCAGAGATAGTCGTTACGATTTTATAAGTCTGAGATAAATTCTTGTTTCATAAAAAAATACGTATTTTTTCTGTGCATAAGAAACGTCACAAATCAATAAAATTTATTATAAAACAATAAAATTCTTATTGCAAATGCAAAATAATAAAAATAGCACTATTTGTGTGACTCTTTCGGAAAAAAAAAAAAAAAAAAAAAAAACTTAGGTTGCCGGTATTTAGACCCCATTTTCAAAGTTCAAAATTTGCAGATTTTAAGAATTTTGCATTTTTTAAACAGGAACCGGATTTCTTTCTCTTTAAACCGATGTAAAACATCTCAAAATATCCTGCTGTCTCTTTACTCATTCTCAAAATTGCAGGATCTAGATTAAAAACAAAAATGGTAGTCGGTATTTCGACCTTTTACTCTAAAAAAAAAAAAATTAAGGGTGTATTTCGATTCAAACTGCTTATTTTCCGATTTATATTTAGGTTCACTTTTGCTCGCAAATATATCAAATTTTCAAATCAAACTCTTATTTAGAAAGTGCACAAGGTGCCGTAATCATCGATTCTCTGATAAATGCAGAAAATATTGCAAAAAAAAGCAATCAAAAACAGCATTTTGAACCGATTTTTTCCGAAATGGGAGATAAGGGAACGAAAAAAGGGTCTTCCAGAGAGGTTAATTGCTTATAAATCAAATTCTAATGAATTGAGCGTAAAAAGACTTTACTCGGCACCTCATACGTCCCTTAGAGAATCCCCTCAGCAAGTTTCATGATTCTCCTTTTAAAAATGTGTCTGAAATTGTATCGGAAAATTTCGAGCTGTTGAAGATAGAAAACCATTTTTTCGAATACACCCTTAACCTCCCTGTCCTCCCGAAATGGGCCCACTGTACAAAGAGTAGATTTAAATTCTACACTCATAGTTCAAGATATACAAATTTGCAAGTAATTTTTTATTTAGAAATTTCGAATTAACTAAGTTCTGTTACTTGATTTTTTTTTTTTTTTTACATAAAAAAAAAAAAAAAAACTAAGAGATGTTGTTTTTTGTTGTTGTTGCTATTTTTTTTCTACCTAACTTACAAAACTTTCTCAGTGTTCGGTCTCTTTGATCTTTCTTCTTTCTTGGAAGTGTTTCGGGACTGTTTTTAGTGTAAACAGGAAGCTATAAATTTTGCATGAATTTCTAAACATCTTTGATTCTTTTCTTACCATTCATTCTAAAGATATCATCTTTCTGAGATGTGATGCTGAAACCACCGGCAAGTGGACAGAGGTATTTATACCAGACGGGGGAGGTTGATGGTATAAGATTACCAGTCAATATCAGTTAATCATGCGAGGGAGGTTAGAAGTTAGAACCAATTATCTGACCCCAGCACATAATTGGTTTTAATACCCAGAAAGACCGTTTAGGAAGTACAAGACTATATTCTACCAAATTTTAAAAAGTACGCAAAATAAAATTACACGTTATAATGAAGTGCAATAATCCCTTAAGGGTGTATTCGTAAAAATGATTTTCCACCTTAAACAGCTCAAAATTTTCCGATACATTTCAAGACGCATTTTTAAAAATAGAAACATGAAACTTGCTGAGATGATTTTTGAAGTGATATATAAGATACTGTGCGATGTAATTTCTCGCTGCATTAATTAGAATTTGATTTATCAACAATTATTTTTTTCAGCATGACCCTTTTTTTCGATCTCAGATATCCCCCCTCAGAAAATTCTTTTATAAAAGACCAACTTTGACAGCATTTTCGTAATATTTTTTGCATTTATCAAAAACTCAACAGACACGGCACCTTATATAGTTTAAAATAAGAGATTTTCAAAGTTTGGTGCATTTGAGAGCAAAAGTGGATCTAAAAAGTACATCGTAAAATAAGCGGTTTTGATCGGAATACACCCTTAAGGGTGTATTCGAAAAAACGCTTTTCCACCTTCAGCAGCTCGAAATTTTCCGATACAATTTCAAACACATTTTTAAAAGTAGAATCATGAAACTTGCTGAGGGGATTCTTGAAGGGACGTATGAGGTGCCGAGTAAAGTCTTTTTACTCTCAATTCATTAGAATTTGATTTATAAGCAATTAACTTTTCTGGAAGACCCTTTTTTCCGTTCCCTTATCTCCCACTTCGGAAAAATATGTTCAAATTGCCGTTTTTGATTGCTTTTTTTGCAATATTTTGTACACTTATCAAAGAATTGACCTTTACGGCACCTTGTGCACTTTCTAAATAAGAGAATCTGCGAGTTTCATGTGTTTGAGAGCAAAAATGAATTAAAAAATAAATCGGAAAATAAGCAGTTTGAATCGAAATACACCCTTAAAGGTGTATTCCAATCCAAACTGTTTATTTTCGGATTCATTTTAGGTAGATTTCGTAAGAAATACTACCTATTGCAATCGCACCAGTTTATATGTATATATATCTATCTATCTATATATCTCACTTTTTTATGGACACGATAACTTCTATAATTTTTCACCAATCTCCACCAAACTTGTACATAAAATCAAAGTGGATAAAATCTTGGCTAAGTTCGTTAATGGGCAAAATCGGACCAAGGACCAAAACGCCATAACTTCTTAATTAAAGTAGATATCGAATCGGTTTAAAGTTTATATTACGTCTTAAAAATGGGCCAAAAGTATATGCATAACAGATTTTTGATAAATTTAGAAGTGGGCTCAAGGGGCGAAAAAAACAGGGATTTTGAGAGAAAAAAATTCATAACTTCGTCAATTTTCAAGATATCAAGTCCAACTAAATTTTTTGTAAATGTTCTTAAAATTATCTAAAACTTTTGTATCTACAAGTTTTTGATAGGACCAAGTTTTATCGGCGAAAAAAATTAAAAACGAAAAGAAAAAGGGCGCTGAAAAAAGAGAAAAATCCATAACTCCGTCAATTTTTAAGATATCAAATCTGATTAAATTTATTTTACATCTTCTCAAAAATATCTACAACTTTTATATTGACAAGTTTTTCATAGGATCAATTCGTATAGCAAAAAGAAATTAAACAAAAATAGGAGTTGGAGAAAAAACCTCAAATCCAAACTGCTTATATTCTGACTCATTTTTAAATTCATTTTTGATTCTAAACGCATCCAAATGGTAGATCTTCTTATTTAGAAACTGTATAAAGTGACGCATTGGTCAATTTTCTGATAAAGACAGAATATATTTAAAAAAAGGCTACCTAAAAGGGTATTTTGAACAGAATTTCCGAAAGTCATCCGGACTGAAAATTGAAGGAAGTATTCAAATAAGAAATTGCGTTTTTTTCTGACTCGTTTTTAAATCCATTTTTGTTCTCAAACGCATCCAATTTACAGATCCTCTTATTTAGGAACTATATAATGTGATGCATTGGTCAGTTTTTTGATAAAGACGGAATATATATATAAAAAAAAAAGCTACCAAAAAGGGTATTTTGAACAGAATTTTCCGAAATCATTGTGACTGAAAATTTAAGGAAGTGTTCAAATAAGAAATTGCGTTTTTTTCTGACTCGTTTTTAAATCCATTTTTGCTCTCAAATGCATCCAATTTACAGATCCTCTTATTTAGGAACTATATAATGTGATGCATTGATCGGTTTTTTGATAAAGAAAGAATATATTTTTAAAAAGGCTACCAAAAAAGGTATTTTGAACAGAATTTCCCGAAGTCTTTGTGATTTGAAAATTTAAGGAAGTTTTCACATAGCAAATTGCTTTTTTTATGACTCGTTTTAAAATCCATTTTCGGTCTCAAACGCATCCAATTTACAGATCCTCTTATTTAGGAACTATATACTGTGACGCATTGGCCAGTTTTTTGATAAAGATAGAATATATTTTTTAAAATGCTGTCAAAGTGAGTATTTCGCACAAAATTTTCCGAGCAATCATGAATAAAGAATTAAGTATGTATTCAAACAACAAATAGGTTATTTTATGACTCATTTTTAAATTCAATTTTTTTCTCAAATGCATTCAACTGACAGTTTTTTGTTATTTAGGAGCTGTATAATGTACTGTTTTGGTCGATTTTTTTTAATAAATTAAGAATCTATTTCAAAATATGTTGTCAAAACGGGCATTTGAGCTGAATTTTTCTTAAGATGATTCTGATGAAACCAGTTTTTGAAGAAAAATGAAATTAAAAATTTTTCATAAACGGCCAAATGAAGTTATTAAACTGGGTTTATCTCTAATCATATATATATATATTTTTTTTTTGTTGAATTGAGCACTCTTCGAAATCTACCTCCGCCTATAGGCCCAGCCGACAGGGATTTTTTAAATTCATTCTTGCTCTCAAATGCATCAAATGGGATATTCTTTTATTTAGGAACTACAAAAGTGCCGGTGCAGGTGGATTTTTTGGTAAATGTAGAATATATATATATATATATATATAAATGCTGTTAAAGCAGACGTTTTGAGTCCAATTTTTCAAAACGGGAGATCTGAAAATGATAAAAAGCCTCATACTAACAAGGAAGGTCTCCATTGGGGGCATACTCAGAATTTTTTGAAAAAAATACGAATTAAACTACTCATGTAGGTAATAAAGGATCAGTGAAAATTAGCGGCGGAATTACATTATTAGATATGTAAAAAAATAAAATAGTTTGGAATAATTGGCGTGAAAAGCTGAAAGCGACGCGGGATTTGGCGTACAGTGCATTTCCTCGCCAAAAGCAGACGATTTTAACGAATCTGAAAATTGATTTCAATTGACTTCACTGTTAAAAATCTGCAGCATTTACTGCAACGTCACTCCACTACTTTTAAAGAATATCTCTCTTCTGACCAATGAGAATGCTCCATAGCACCGTGAATTGGCCGTGTCATACACTGTTAAAAATCTGCTGCATTTTGTTGCAATGCACTCCTCCGCTTGTATATAATATCTCTATTCCAACCAATGAGAAAGCTCCATTTCACGGCCAAGTAACCGTTTTCTATACAAGCAAGGGAATGCGTTGCAACAAAATGCAGCAGATTTTTAACAGTGTATTTTTCAATTTGGAACAATTTTAATCAATTTAAATTGTGTTTTAAATGATAAAATATATTAATTTCATTTTGTTTAAGTACGTATAAACGTATGTGACAAAATTACACTTAAAGTAAAGTAAAAATGCAAAACTAAAATTACTTAAACTAAACTTATTTAAATAAATTGAACATAGAAAGTTTTTTCTTTAAAAAGTATTCGAAGCGTAAAAGCGTATTTTTCAAAATTTCGTTTTTACGCCAACCGGAGATAAATCGCCAAATAAACGAAATTTTTATTATTTTTTTACGGACGTTATAAGGAGATTCCGCCGAAATGTTTTTTATAAACATGTATAACTATATGAGAAGAACATTCTGTAATTTTTTCAGATTTTTCTGAGTATGCCCGTATGGAGACCTTCCTTGTAAGAAAATTATTGTTTATAAATCCAGTTCTAATGAACTAAGCGAAAAATGAAATCATACGGCATTTTATACATCTCTTCAAAAATTCCTCTCAGCAAGATTCAAGTCTTTGCATTTAAAAATGTTTTAAAAAAAATATTGGAAAATTTCGAGCTATTGAAGGTGGAAAATGTATTTTTGAATACATACTTAACATTCGCGAAAAAGAAAATGCAGAACACTTCACATTCGCAAATATTTCGCACCAATTTTTTGATTAAAAAAAAAAAAAAAAAAAAAAAAAAAAAAAAAAAACTTTTACATGCGCGTTGACAACGTTCGCAAGAAAAATATAATACAATATGTGTTTTTTAAAAATAGTTGTATGAACAGAATATAAAAATATTCGTCTGTAGTGCTTTGCGGTTGTTATTTTGATATTTGGGGAAATTCCGGGAACCTAACCCTAGCGAATGTTAAAGGGTTACTATATAACAAAATAATATGTTTTTTAATGTCATGTTTAATGCCTATTAATTTTATTAGACATTACAATTATAGGTATATGATGCTTGAGAATCTGAACCATGCAGATTCTATGCGACGGTGAATCTTTATATACAGGGTGTCCGAAAAGTCTGGAAACGGTCGAATAACTCGAGAAATACATAAGAGATTGAAGCTGCTCCGTGATACCAAATTTGACCTTCGCAACCGACCCCCTGGGAATCAGAGGGGATCCAACTTCGAAATCTTAAATTATAACCTCCATTTTTTATTGCAGATTCGGATTCTACGGACAAAAATACGTAACTTTTGTATTTGATGTTTATTTCAAATCCTCGTTTATGCTTATTTTCCGATTTATTTTTGAATTTATTTTCTCTCAAATACACCAAACTTTCAAAATCTCTTATTTGGAAAGTATACAAGGTGCCGTGATTGTTGATTTTTTGATAAATGCAGAAAATATTGCAAAAAAAGCAGTCTAAAACGGCATTTCGAACTGATTTTTCCCAAGTGTGTGATCTGAGAACGAAAAAAAAGAGTCATACTGATAAGGTAATTGTTTATAACTCAAATTCTAATGAATTGAGCGTTAAAAGACATCACACGGCACCTCATACGTCCCTTCAAGAATCAATGCCGCAAGTTTCATGTTTCTACTTTCAAAAATAAGTCTGGAAATGTATCGGAAAATTTTGAGCTGTTGAAGATGTAAAAGCGTTTTTTTGCTGTAGCGTCATTTGCTGTAGCGTCACTCCAGAGCTTTTATAGAATATCTCTTTTATGACCCATGAGAATGCACCATAACACAGTAAAGTAACCCAAATGAGTTAAATTTTTTACAGTGTATAGGGTTTTTTTATGTTTTACTCTACAAAAATTCATTGAAATATATTAATTTAGTTTTCTATTTAGATTTTTATTTTATCCAGTAAATGGTTTCTAAATAACGAATGGTTCCTAAATACGTCTGATCTGGGTGTATGTTTTTTTTTTTTTTTTTTTTTTTTTTTTTTTAATTATTTGCTGTAGCGTCACTCCACCGCTTTTACAGAAAACTGTTACTTTACTGTGTTATGGAGCATTCTCATTGGTCATAAAAGAGTTATTCTATAAAAGCTGTGGAGTGACACTACAGCAAATGGATCAAATTTTTAACAGCGTAGCATTATCGAAATAATCGCCGCGGGAGATTTTCAAGAAATGCTATTCCTGCAAAAGACGAGGAATTTGACGTCAAAAATTCTGTCCAATCAGGCAAAATCTGGTTGGGAAAACCGAAATATGTATCGATTTAATATGCTCAATTACACCGCGATAAACAAAGATTCGAAATAAACATCAAATACAAAAGTTACGTATTTTTGTCCGTAAAATCCGAATCTGCAATAAAAAATGGGGGTTATAATTTAAGATTTCAAAACTGGACACCCTGTGACCCCCAAGGTGTCGGTTGCGAAGGTCAAATTTGGTATCACTGAGTAGCTTATTTAAAAAAATTTAACACGTATATTTTCGTTTTCCAATTTCATATGTATTTCTCGAGTTATTCGACCGTTCCAGACTTTTCGGACACCCTGTATAATACTTAGTGAATCTTTATTAACAATATTCCTATCGCTTTAAAATGACACTTTTTAAGATTTTCATTTATGGCTATTTTATTTGCAAACTTTAAATTATAGCAATCCTATATAATTTTTATACATCGAATCTTAGTTTTCATATTTATAATTTTGTAGAATCACACACACTAATACATAAATAAATAAAATAACTATGATTGAAAAATATTAAACATGTCATTTCGCGCCAAGTAGAAATACTGATAAACTTAACTATAACAACACGAAACGTACAATGCATATAAACATATTATTAAAAAATATATTACGATTTTCGAGCACCAGATGTTACATTAAACTGTTATCCCCCCTCCCCCCCCCAAAAAAAAAAAAAAAAAACCCACAGACACACACACTGTTTATGTGAGACTGTCTGTGGTATTTCCTAGAAATGTTTTGTCGCGATGTTATATTTATTTAATTTTTTATAAGTTAAGAGAATGTACGTGAAGAAATACAAGAAAAATTCTTCTTCTATAAAATTCTGAAAATCATGATATTTTATTATTATTATTTTTTAACAATGTTTATTTTATGTGAGCTTATCATAACCCCAATTTAATTTTTCTCTACCATTATATGCAGGAGGTAATACTTTTTTTTTCTGTCATCTCTAAAAAAAATTGATAACTATTTTGTTGAAAAAAAATTTCTCTTCATTTTTTTCCGCTCTCAATGAGATCTATTTCCCTCTTTTAGTTATCACCCTCATACAAGTAGGAAGTAACTTAATATGATAGGAACAATAAGAAGACGGAAGGTCCTATATACAGTCAGCTCTCGTTAATTCGAACTCGTCAGGACCACAAGAAATGCTCAAATTATCCAGAATTCGAATTATGGAAAGTGTGAAAAGAAAACATGCTTAAGGGTGTATTTCGATTCAAACTGCTTATTTTCCGATTTATTTTTGAATGCGCTTTTGCTCTCAAACGCATCAAACTTGCAGATTCTCTTATTAAGAAAGTACACAAGGTGCCGTCATTGTCAATTCTTTGATAAATGTAAAAAATATTGTAAAAAAAGCGATCAAAAACGGCATTTTGAACAGATTTTTCCGGATCTGAAGTAAGGGACAAAGTGAGGAATAATGAAAAATCGGAATTTTCGTTAGTTCGAATTAAACGAAGTGAAGATAAAATGAGTTCGAATTAATGAAATATTTTAACGTTATTCTGCTATTGGAAATTTCGGGACTTCATGTTTAGTTCGAATTAAGCGAAGATTCGATTTATCCGATTTCGAATTAACGAGATCCAATTGTATATATTTCCTTAGTACGTGATCAATAAAAACAGTTCAAATGACTGTCGATGCAACTTTAAATAAACTATGTTTCTAAAATCTTGATTAATTAAAATATATATATATATATATATATATATATATATATATATATATATATATTTTTTTTTTTTTTTTAAGTATCAAGAAAAGTGTAACCTCTGTTACTACATATCTATATGTTGAAAAATGAACACAAATTGTATCCCATAGAAATCCTAACTTATTGGTATACCAGAAAACACTTCTTAGAAAACAAATCTGGCGCCCCTTTTTTATATTTTCTCATCATTAGGTTAGAATTTGCTACTAAATCTTCAGATTTTTTATTTCTTTATTTTTTTATTTATTTTTATTTTATTTTATCTTATTTTATTTTATTTTATTGTAAATTCTGCTGTTTTAATTTAAGTTTCAGATATTGTTTTAAATATAAAATGTTTCTCTTTAACTTTATAAACAATAGATGAAGAAGTTTTTATAAACAACAAATTTATTTATTTGCGTACTGTTATTGAAAATATTTTTACATTTTTATTTAAATTCATATTTAAAATAGTATTTTTATTTTTAGAATTTTTTCGTACTAGCGTATATTTTGTAGAAATTACACGCATATTTAAACATTATTGATGATATTCAGAAAAATCTATGTCTGAAAACAGACAAATTAGCCGGATGTGGCAATCCCAAAATTATCTTCCATTTTATACATGTTAATACTTCCTAAAAAATGAATCACGACCGCGCCACAGGTTAGATGATTTATAGCAAAAATCTAATCAGTAACAACTTATGTCAAGTTCTAACTGAATATGGAGTTTGATGAAAATTCGTGAGTTAATTTTTCAGATAAAACCATTTTGGAAATCGCAAAAAATCTGAATAGAAGCGCCGCCTGTTAAGGGATGTACTCCAAAAACTAAATATCACTAATTTTTCCTTATAAAATACAAGAATCATCTTATCTCTCCCTGGGCTATGCTTCCTCACTCGGTCATTCACTAGGGATTCCTAAGGACTTTGTTTTGCATACTTTATCTATTTGATTTGTTATCCATGTTCTCGTATACAAAAGGAAGTTTGTACAATGGATCTTTTTATAAAATAAGATATGAATAGATAGCCTTTAAATAAAGAGGTAATTTTTCGCAATATTTTTAACGTTGTAGCTAAAAACTTTTATGACAAAATCCACGATCTGCCTAATGAAATTGTAAGGGAGCTGCCCTTCGAGTCTCATTATCGTAAACATCTCAAGTTTTCCATTATTATGGACACCCAGAGGACTTCGTGGTCACTACTTTATATTGCTCCCTGTCTATACACTGAGAAACATTTGTGGAAACGTTACTCCGTAAAATTGGTGGCAGCATTGCTGCCTCCAATTTTATGGAGTATTTTAACCGTTAAAAGCGGTGTAACATTGTCATGTTACACCAGTAATATATGTTTAAATTACACCATTGCATATGTGAAAACAATTACTCCTTGAAATTGGAGGCAGCATTTGCCTCCATTTTTACACCAATTGTATCGAATAACGTTTCCACAAATGTTTTACAGTGTACTTTTTTTTCATTTTTCAATCTTTTTCATATATTTTTTATAAAAAATAAAATAAAATAAAATAAAATAAAAAACCTAATTTAACAAATTACAACGATTACTTGGAAAATCATATTTTCAGACTCAAATTTTAAAGACTTATAAATAAATTCTATATTTAATAAAAATAATAATAATAAACATAATTTTTATGATGATCAAAACATGGTTTACGTAATAACAGAGTCCTTTATTAAGTATGCCATGGATTAAAAATTAATATTCCTGTTCCAATCATATGCAAATTGTAAATGAAATTTTAGTTTTACAAATTTCGTTACTGCAAATTTTTAGACTTTTAAACATCACTCATTTTCAATTTTTACATCGTCGTAGAGAGAACAAAATGTACTTTTAAATGCAATCTGTTTGAAAGCTGTATCTTAATTTGTTTTTAAATTATAATAATTCTTGTAGTTTCTTAATACTTTTTTTGTCATCGTGGCAACATAAGTATTTCATTTCTGGACATTAAACTTCAACCAATCAGAAAACGAATAAAATAAAAAAAAAAAGGTTGCGGAATTCAACCAATAAAAAAATTCAGATATATTTCAGATTTCCCAATTCCCTACCGAGGACAACATCTATTTTCCAAATAGTTAATAAATATATATACCTCTTCTTTCCATTCTTATGGAAAAAATAATGCCTATTTTGTTAATATGGTTTTTGCCGCCTCCTTCACAACTTTTCCTGCCCTTGCTTGGTGAGAGTGTCTTTTGATCAAGTACTATAATTTTCATCTACTTTTTATATTTTCTTTATTATAGTAATTTGATTAACAACAACTAAACCATTACTCTATTCTTTTTTACTAATATAATTGATTCAAATTTAAAAACTTAAATCCTTACTTAATTTTTTTTTTCTATTAAGGGTGTATATCAATTCATACTGCTTATTTTCTGATTTATTTTTTAATTTATTTTTGATCTCAAAGGCTCCATACTGGCAAATTCTCTTATGTGGAAAGTACATAAGGTGCCGTGCCTATACATATTTTGATAAATGAAGAAAATGTTGCAAAAAAAGGCTGTTAAAGTCAACGTTTTGAACCGAATTTTCCGAAGCGATGGATCTGGGAACGAAAAAAAGGGTCATACTTAGAAAATCGTCGTTTATAAATAAAATTCTAATAAATTGAGCGAAAACGGAAATTACACAGCACCTTATACACATCTCTTCAAAAATCAACTGAGCAAGTTTCATGTTTCTACTTTCCACTACTTCCCACTCCTTACTACCATGTTTCATGGTTCTTCTAAATTTGTATCATAAAATTTCGAGCTGTTGAAAGAGAAAAAATATTTTTTCGAATACACCCTTAATTTAAAAATTATAGTATTTTTCTTTTATTTATCATTTTCTATTTTAAGTAGTTTATGCTACTTTTTTCCAATGGCTCATTACAACATAAAATATCTACATTTAAAAAATTGGGTGTTAAGTTGATATCAACTTGGAAACCCCTCTAAGCTGCTCTACTGTTCAGCACTGCTCTAATTAAATACTAAATTTTACAATTAAGGGTGTATTTCGATTCAAACTGCTTGTTTTCCGATTTATTTTTGAATTCACTTTTGCTCTCAAACACATGAAACTCGCAGATTCTCTTATATAGAAAGTGCACAAGGTGCCGTAAAGGTCAATTCTTTGATAAGTGTACAAAATATTGCAAAAAAAAAAAAAAGCAATCAAAAACGGCAATTTGAACTGATTTTTCCGAAGTGGGAGATAAGGGAACGAAAAAAAGGGTCTTCCAGAGAAGTTAATTGCTTATAAATCAAATTCTAATGAATTGAGCATAAAGAGACTTTACTCGGCACGTCATACGTCCCTTCAAGAATCCCCTCAGCTAGTTTCATAATTCTACTTTTAAAAATGTGTCTGAAATTGTATCGAAAAATTTCGAGCTGCTGAAGGTGGAAAAGCGTTTTTTCGAATACACCCTTAAAAATAACTGGTGGGAATGATGAAGTATTCTGACGCAAAAAAATGGCCTTTTTTAAGATGAGAAATCTTAAAAGAGGATACAGCGTACAGTGGTACAGCGACATCTGTTGAGGAAAATTTTAACTATTTTCAAAATTATTGCACAATTTAGTAGATGCAAATTATGTCCTCTGTTTAATATTCATTATAGTCAGTTCAGTGAATAAGTAAATTTTAAAGTTCAAATGGCCTTTTCGAGATGTTCTATATAAACTGCATTGCCAATACTTCCTAAAAATCTCGAGTAAAATCGTTATCAAAAGCGCTTGAAAAAACATTGAACGTTTTAGTTATGATTCAATATAAATAAAGTTGACAAAATAATTTTATTTAAAGCTCTTTATTACAAGGTTTATAAAATGCATTTAAAGTTAAGTAAATATTCCTCCTTATAAAAATCTATAAAACTCAAGTCATTCTTTATTCTATATAGTCTTATTCTATAAAGAAAAAAAAACGTTAAATATTAAGAATTCCCCAGCACGGTCGATCGCATTGCAAAAATCTCTATTTAACATACTTAATAACCTTTAACATCCTTATCAAAACAGGCGTAGAACCAACTTTTCTCTTTTAAAGGCTCCAGAAACTGGCATTATTTAATAACCTGCCAAGAATTACGACTTCCTGAAAAATTAAACATTACACGAATATATATTTTTTCTTCGTTCGTTGGCTTTTCCCCCATATCCCTCTTTAAACTTAAAACGACATTACCTAGCATGAAATATATCTATATGTATGTATTTATAACTTAGCAAAGAAAAAAAAATATAAATATATCTCAAGACTGAAATGAAAGGAGAGAAGTATGGTGGGAGGGGAGGGGGGTATGGCCGGCTTAATCTGGTGAAAATTGTGGTGTCAGGCGAAGAGCTGTTTTATGGTCTTACTGCCGCCGGTCCCCTAGTTTATGACGGGGCGATGACGTTAAGGACTCATAAATTCTGGATTATTACACAACTACGTACATAATCTGCAGCTAAGTGATAGGGGGGAAGGCGACAGAGCAGTTATTGCCAACCTGAGTTATGAGACAGGGGGTTATTATGCACCACAGAATGCGGTACTTTATGCTGCACCCCCTCCTCCCTCCCGCACAAAGCGTTTGTGAAGCCCCCCTTATTTTTATCTGTTTTTGTTATTGTTGAGTTCAAGTGAAATATGTTGTTTTTAGTGTTGTTCGGGAAAACCGGGAGAGATATATAAGGATGTTTTGTTATGAACTTCGACTTATCTATAATGCACCGAAATGTATGCTGGGAAAATATGGATGTAATGTGTTTGCACATACGCAGATTAGTAATTTGTTATATTTTTTTCAGCTGTAAATGTTATATTAATGTTAAACTGATTGAAATAAATAAACAGATCTATTGTTTGATAAATCAAATTTATGTTACGTTTGTATTTCATTGTACCGATTTTAACAAAAGATGTTAAAATTCTGTTTAAAAAACGTAGTTTGAGTACATTTGTTTTCGAAAGAGTTACCGTATGTCCAATTTCTTATGGAACTTGACAATATATTGCACTGATCACCAGAATGTTTTTAACGTTAACCTCGTTTAAAATATCTCAAGTATTTATTGACTTTCCACTCCTCTCCGATTTGGCCTTGTTTTTGGCTACTCCAACCCAATTGCGTAGCTGGCTGCGTATCTATTTACCGCGCTACAGATTCATAGTTCGAGTCCGAACTGCTGATTGGGTAGGGTTTACTTAACCTTTTATTTATGCTACCATCCACGGTAACTAAAATCTGTATGATTTTTTTTCTTCCTTCTGTTTGCCTTCTCGGTTTAAAAGTTAGTGTATTTGCTCAAACGATTTAAACTAGCTCAGACAAAGTAATATTGAAATCCCCCTGACCTTAGGCTGCGAGCGAACAGCACTAGTTTTTATTACACTAAAAGAGCAATCAATCAATCTTTGTTTAAGAAGGGAACAAAGGTAAAACCTCTTTAAATGATTTTTGTGGGAATGACCCTACCAAATTGACAAAGGAAGGGGAACTTTTATCTACCCAATCTTCAGTCGTAAAGCTGTCAACTGATTTCGAGTTCAATTTCTCTCTTGAAGTTCAAAAAAGTTCACTGAAAAAGCACTTTATACATCAAAGTGCCGACACGAAAGATCAAAAATAGCGACACCTGAAGTCCACAACAAAATCGTTCTGCTAAGCAACATCTAATAAATCAACCAACCACCCCCCCCCCCTCTAAATATTCTATGTGCCATTCAAAATACTTCTAACATATTTGGGAAAAAAAGTATTAAAGTTGTCATTAAATTTTTTCTTATCGCAATATTTTAATATATAAAACTAAATTTATACTGCATTAGTTGATAAGTAATAAATATATATTTTATTTCATGTTATTTTACAAATTAAAAGAATTAAGTCAGTTTATAATAATGCATATATGTTGTATATACAAATTAAATATATATATATATATATGCATATAATAATAAATATTCAATTTCTTATAAATATGTATAATGAGAAAAATATATTTATCATCAAAGATGAAATATCGGAGCACTTTATTGAAAAAAATTGCTCCCGATAGTAAAAAGTCAGCATAAACAACAGTATTCAGAGGTCTCGGAGACCGTTGGTGTCCAGCTGACGTCATCAGTAAGAAGGAAGATGCGCGTTATACCTACCTTTAGTTCTAAATACCGTGCTACCATCTATCAATGTAAGAATTTAATAATTATAAATTAACAATTTCGGTTTATTATAGAGGTCTGCACGGGCCGGCCCTTACGGAAATTATTAAAAACAGGCACAATTTCTACTATTTTGAAAAAAATCAGATTTTTATCATATAATTAAGATTTTTTAAAAAGAAATCTGCAACTACGTGACAAAAACCTGTTATATCTCTACAAGTATCTTATTTTCCAAAAATAGAAAACACTACTCTATTCCAAATCCCTTCAATAGTCACTCTTGTCAATTTTATACCTTTACAATTAAAAATTAGTCAGAAAATGTGCCAAATTTTCGCTTTGTTGAAAACTGAATTTAAAAACTACCACGAAGTATATTTCCAAAGATTACTCTAACACAAGTTCTTTATCGCTATTAATACTTTTACAAATCATTGTCTGCCCTATACATCTTGAAAACAATTAAGTCTTGTTCCGGCCCGACTCGACTATATCTAGAAAAACAATGCACGTCTGTTCTCGGCCTAGCATGAGTCTGCTAAAAGAATATTAAGCCCGGGTTAAACACAAAGTAGCTGTCCGATGCCGATCGCTACACTGTACAAGTTACATTTCTGTATTGATGTTATCAAACTAGTGTCGGCTCATGACGCACATTTATACTTACTCTCATTAAAGCCATGTTCATTGAAACTAGTGCATATTTTATCGTTTTTGCTTAAATATTTATAATGGGCCGGTAAGTTCGCTAAATGTTTTTATCGACCCAAAACCGTATGGCCCATTCAATATTTTCTTTTCTTTTCTTTTCTTTTTTTTTATTTCTTTTTTTGCCGATTTGGCCCGGCCCGTTAGAAAATTCTGAACTATTTCGCTGGCCCGGACCCATGCAGACCTCTAGTTTATTAACTAAATGATAAGTTGTTATGAAACAAATATTAAACGAAACCCTCTGTGCGATCTGCGATCACACTTACCCACTTATTTTAAATTTTTATGTTGATTATAATTACACACACAGACAATGGAAAAATTTAAAAGACATTTTTATCGAGATTTATACATTAAAGCTGTCTCTGAATAATATACAGGGTTGCGCGTGATACCAGGACATGTTGTATCAAGAATACCTAGCGTTGACGCTATTTATACTGCACCGATGGGACGTTATTTAGAAGGAAGACATCACTTTATTAATGATGAAGCATTATAGTGGTGCTAAAATTACTTAAATATAATCTTTGCAGATTATCAAAATGGTTAACACGAGGTACAGAATGCCTTTTTAGATGCAATTTTGATCAAGTAAAGGGACATTTAATTACACAGCAAGAGTCAGTTTTAATGGTATTTTCTGACCTTCTATTACCATCAATAAATATATTTTACTTATGTCTCTTTATTCGCTTTGCGTTAACTGGAGTTTATCTTTTACTCTGCGACACTCCTTTTAAATTGTAATAACTAACATTTCATCAGCTTGTGTTCTGTGTAGTTATCTAGGTCTACTTTGATTTGAAAATATTTTTTTCTGTTTTGTTTGCACTGATGAAATTTCAAAAAAATCAAGAAACACTTAATAGGAAAACTAATCAACATTTGTCACAATATTTATTAGATAGATTTCGTATGAAATACTACCTATTGCAATCGCACCAGTTTATATATCTATCTATCTATATATATATATATCTCACTTTTTTATGGACATGATAACTTCTATAATTCTTCACCAATCTCCACCAAACTGGTACATAAAATCAAAGGGGATAAAATCTCGGCTAAGTTCATTAATGGGCAAAATCGGACCAAGGGGGTCGGAATAGGGGGCGTTTTTGTGAAAACCGAAAAAACGCCATAACTTCTTAATTAAAGTAGATATCGAATCGGTTTAAAATTTATATTACTTCTTAAAAATGGGCCAAAAGTTTATGCATGACAGATTTTTGATAAATTTAGAAATAAGCTCAAGGGGCGAAAAAAACAGGGGTTTTCAGAGAGAAAAATTCATAACTTCGTCAATTTTCAAGATATCAATTCTAACTAAATTTTTTGTAAATGTTCTTAAAATTATCTAAAACTTTTGTATTTACAAGTTTTTGATAGGACCAACTTTTACCGATGAAAAAAATTAAAAACGAAAAGAAAAAAGGCGGTGAAAAAAGAAAAAAATCCATAACTCCGTCAATTTTTAAGCTATCAAATCTGATTAAATTTATTTTACATCTTCTCAAAAATATCCACATCTTTTATATTGACGAGTTTTTCATGGAACCAATTCGTATAGCAAAAAAAAAAAAAAAAAAAAAAAAAAAAAAATTAAGCAAAAATAGGAGTTGGAGAAAAAACCTCAAATCCAAACTGCTTATATTCTGACTCTATTTTTAAATTCATTTTTGATTTTAAACGCATCCAAATGGTAGATCCTCTTATTTACAAACTGTATAAAGTGACGCATTTGTCAATTTTCTGATAAATATAGAATATATTTCAAAAAAAGCTACCAAAAAGGGTATTTTGAACAGAATTTCCCAAAGTCATCGGGACTAAAAATTTAAGGAAGTATTCAAAAAAGAAATTGCGTTTTTTTCTGACTCGTTTTTAAATCCATTTTTGTTCTCAAACGCATCCAATTTACAGATCCTCTTATTTAGGAACTATATAATGTGATGCATTGGTCAGTTTTTTGATAAAGACGAAATATATTTCAAAAAAGGCTACCAAAAAGGGTATTTTGAACAGAATTTCCCGAAGTCATCATGACTATAAATTTAAGAAAGTGTTCAAATAAGAAATAGCGTTTTTTTCTGACTCGTTTTTAAATCCATTTTTGCTCTCAAACGCATCCAATTTACAGATCCTCTTATTTAGGAACTATATAATGTGATGCATTGATCGGTTTTTTGATAAAGACAGAATATATTTCGAAAAAGGCTACCAAAAAAGGGTATTTTGAACAGAATTTCCCGAAGTCATAGTGATTTGAAAATTTAAGGAAGTATTCACATAGCAAATTGCGTTTTTTATGACTCGTTTTAAAATCAATAATCGCTCTCAAACGCATCCAATTTACGGATCCTCTTATTTAGGAACTATATAATGTGATGCATTGGTCAGTTTTTTTGATAAAGACGGAATATATTTCAAAAAAGGCTACCAAAAAGGGTATTTTGAACAGAATTTCCCGAAGTCATCATGAATATAAATTTAAGAAAGTGTTCAAATAAGAAATAGCGTTTTTTTCTGACTCGTTACAACAAATCGGTTATTTTATGACTCATTTTTAAATTCAATTTTTTTCTCAAATGCATTCAACTGACAGTTTTTTGTTATTTAGGAACTATATAATGTACTGTTTTGGTCGATTTTTTAATAAATTCAGAATTTATTTCAAAATATGTTGTCAAAATGGGCATTTGAGCTGAATTTTTCTTAAGATGATTCTGATAAAACCAGTTTTTGCAGAAAAATGAAATTAAAAATTTTTCATAAACGGCCAAAGGAAGTTATTAAACTGGGTTTATCTCTAATCATTTTTTTTCTTTTTTGTTGTTGAAATGAGCACTTTTTGAAATCTACCTCCGCCTATAGGCCCAGCCAACAGGGATTTTTTTTTTTTACTGTGCCTTAATATTATTTCGCCAACTAGAGTTTATATTAAACGTTTGAATTTGTTTTCATTTGGATTCTGAAAAGAAGTTAGCTGTGGAAAGATTGTATCATTCTTCTGAGAATGAATCGTTAACAGTCAATCGGACATGGGTTTGCACTTTTACTCTGCCGCTGAAGCGCCCCGTAAATTATGGCAGTTAACCTCTGGAAACCCTCTGCTAACATTTCAGCGATTTCTTTATCGTACAGCGATAAATGTCTTCATTCTAATCTAGAATGTAGACAATATCTAAAATATAGGATGCGGTCTGCCATCTTTGATTGTTCCTCTGTTTCTTTGTCCACATAAATTGCCTTTAGTAAAACACAACTCCATATGGGAAAGGCCTTTCATTAGAAATTTAACATCATTTTTTAAATCTTTTAGCTTAAAACATATATATAATTGCAGATGACAATATTGAAAAAAATATTTATATACATAAAAAATTAAAAACTTGAAGAAACAAATCAATTTTTGTTCTAATATTTATCAATTTTTTCTCTATCCTAATATGATTATTCAATTGAAAGTTATATTAAAGGCAAGAATTCTTTTTCATTTGAATATTGAAAATATGAGAAAAGCCTGAATCATTCTTCAGAGAATGAATCGTTAGCAATCAGAGGAACATGGGTTTGCACTTTTACTTCGCCGCCAAAGCGGCCACGTAAATTATGGCAGTTAACCTCTGGAAACCGTCTGCGATTTCTTTATCGTGCAGCGGTGTATGTCTTCATTGTAATCTAGAATGTAGACAATGACTAAAATATGGGATGCCGCCTGCCATCTTTGATTGTTCCTCTGTTTCTTTGCCCACATAAATTATGTTTCATGAAATACAACTCCGCATGGGAAAGGCCTTTCATTAGAAATTTAACATAAAATTTTTGTCTTTTAAGGGTGTATTTCGATTCAAACTGCTTGTTTTCCGATTTATTTTTGAATTCACTTTTGCTCTCAAACACATGAAACTTGCAGATTCTCTTATTTAGAAAGTGCACAAGGTGCCGTAAAGGTCAATTCTTTGATAAGTGTACAAAATATTGCAAAAAAAAAGCAATCAAAAACGGCAATTTGAACCGATTTTTCCGAAGTGGGAGATAAGGGAACGAAAAAAAGGGTCTTCCAGAGAAGTTAATTGCTTATAAATCAAATTCTAATGCATTGAGCTTAAAAAGACTTTACTCGGCACCTCATACGTCCCTTCAAGAATCCCCTCAGCAAGTTTCATGATTCTACTTTTAAAAATGTGTCTGAAATTGTATCGGAAAATTTCGAGCTGCTGAAGGTGGAAAAGCGTTTTTTCGAATACACCCTTAACTTAAAACATATGAATCATTGAAGATGATAATATTCCAAATTAAAAAATAATTAGTTTATTTTTATAACAATTTAAAAACCCGCACAGCTAATCAATTTTTGTTCCAATATTTATCTGTCTTACATCTATCCTAATATGATTGTTCAATTGAAAGTTATATTAAACGCTTGAATATTTTTTTCATTTGAATATTGAAAGTATGAGAAAAGATTGAATCATTCTTCAGAGAATGAATCATTAGCAATTAGAGAAACATGGGTTTGCACTTTTACTCTGCTGCTAAAACGCCCCATAAATTATAGAAGTTTTCAGCGATTTCTTTATCGTTCAGTGATGAATGTCTTCATTCTAATCTAGAATGTAGACAATACCTAAAATATGGGGTGCTGCTTACCATCTTTGATTGTTCCTCTTTTCTTTGCCCATATACATTATGTTTCGTGAAACACAACTTCGTAATGGGACAGATCTTTCATTTGGAATTTAACATAAAATGTTTTTATCTTTTTTCTTAAAACATATATATATAATCGACTCTCGTTAATTCGAAATCGAATAAATCGAATCTTCACTTAATTCGAACTAAACACGAAGTCCTAAAATTTTCGGTGACAGAATAACGTTAAAATTTTCATTTTTTCGAACTCATTTTCTCTTAACATTGTTTAATTCGAACTAACGAGAATTCCCATTTTTTCCCCTTACTTTCTCACGGGTTTTAGGTCCTTGAAATAGCTTTATTTCTTTCATTTTTGTCAGAATTGTGCTCAACAAGTATACACATCGTCCCATGCATTTGATATCCGCTTTCTTAGTGCCCCGTCTGACCATCAACGACACTTCTCCCTCTTCTTCCATTTGGTTGATCCTAATCTTTTAAATTGTTTATGCATTTATACATTTTAATTAAAAATTAAGTCATATTCTAATCCTAACAGCATAAATAAAATTAAAAAAGTACTATAACATTAATTGCTTTGTAATAGTATCGCTTTATTCATGTTTTTTTTCCTTTTTTCCATAATTCGAATTCTGGATAATTGGAGCATTTGTTGTGGTCCCAAAGAGTTCGAATTAACCACAGCCGGCTATAATTGCAAATGATAATATTAAAAATAATAATAATTTTATAAAAAAATTTAAAACTTGACGAATCAAATCAATTTTTGTTCCATATTTATCAATATTTTTTCTATCCTAATATGATTATTCAATTGAAAGTTATATTAAACACGTGAATTCCTTTTCATTTGTATACTGAAAATATGAGAAAAGATTGAATCATTCTTCAGAGAATGAATCAGCAATCAGAGGAACATGGGTTTGCACTTTTACTTTGCCGCCAAAGCGCCCCGTAAATTATGGTAGTTAACCTCTGCAATCCCTCCGCTGACATTTCAACGATTTCTTTATCGTGTGCTTTGTTGTATGTCTTCATTCTAGTCTGGAACTGAAGGAAATGCCTAAAATACGAGTGCTTCCTGCCACCTTTGATTGTTCAAACGTATCTTTGCCGACATAAATTATGCTTAGAAAGAAACAGTTGGCTTCAAGCATAAGAAAGCCGGGTAATTTCACATGAATTGATTTAATTTTTTTAGAATATAACATTAGAGATATAATAGATTCAATATAATTTTATGATGGCAATTATTTTTCCAACCGAAAAGTATTTGACATTTGAAAGAAAAAAAAAATCCAATTTTAAATATAAGTTTTAGATGTGAAGTTAATTTTTAATGTACTGTATTCAAAATAAAATGAGAAATTTAAAATTTTCATACAATGTTCTTTTCCTAGAATATCATAAGAAAGATCATATTATCAAGATATCATCATAAGAAGATATTTATTGGCATAAGGAAACTGGAAAATTTCACATGAATTGATTTTATTTTTTAGAATATAACATTAAACGTATAACGAGTGATTCAAAACAATTTTGTAATGAAATGTATTTTTCCGATATCTGATGAGAAAAAAATGCATACAATTTTAAAAAGTATACAAATCTAGTTTTGGTTTTAAATATGACATTACTTTTTTTAAGGGTGTATTTCGATTCAAACTGCTTGTTTTCCGATTTATTTTTGAATTCATTTTTGCTCTGAAACACATGAAACTCGCAGATTCTCTTATTTAGAAAGTGCACAAGGTGCCGTAAAGGTCAATTCTTTGATAAGTGTACAAAATATTGCAAAAAAAGCAATCGAAAACGGCAATTTGAACCGATTTTTCCGAAATGGGAGATAAGGGAACGAAAAAAAGGGTCTTCTAGAGAAGTTAATTGCTTATCAAATTCTAATGAGTTGAGCGTAAAAAGACTTTACTCGGCACCTCATACGTCCCTTCAAGAATCCCCTCAGCAAGTTTCACGATTCTACTTTTAAAAATATGTCTGAAATTGTATCGGAAAATTTCGAGCTGCTGAAGGTGGAAAAGCGTTTTTTCGAATACACCCTTAAACGGTTAAAATGCTTAAAAATAAATTCTATATGTAAACTTTTAATTGAATCGTACAGCAGCCATTAATTGAAATTATTAAACTTTCGAATCTGTCTGTTTTACATTTATTTACAACTTTAACATGCAGCTAAAGCCCGAACCGTTTAATTAATATTATTTGTATGAAAAATTACTACAAATTTTCCTAAACATTGTGAACTTAAATAAAATTTCCGCTTAAAAAAAAAAAAATGTAAATACATTTCCTCATTTATTTTAACTTTAGCGTAATCTTGCAATCAAACCGATTCCATTACAAGTTTAAACAATAAAAACAATCCACATAGAAAATCAGATTAGATTACATATTATAGAGCAAATCATTCCGCTTTAAACTATAACAATACTATTTTTTTTTAATTCTTCAACAGCTACTCCTAAAAGTATTTACTAATTTTAAATATGCATTGTCATACAAAAATAACTCCACATAAAAGCTCGTTGTAGGTTCTAAAAATCTTATCTTTTTAGTTAATAGCCTCTAAGTTAACAGCAAAAGCAATCAAATATGAAACCACAAAATGGAATAACTCTCAGTGGTTAGTTATAATCTTAACAACTTCTCTCTATATGTATAAACACCTTTTCCATGTGTTACTATTGTTATATCACTGAATAAATGGTTTCCACCAATTTACAACCTTCTTTTGTTCCAGGTATCAACGAAAGAAAGAAAAAAAGAAAAAAAAAAAGAGTGCCTACAAGATGATTTTGTTGAAACAAAACGCAAAAAGTATAAATAAAAAGGAACGGAAACTAACAATGCTCCTAGAGACGTAATTATTTTAAAAGGAAAAATCTACTTTTATTATTCTGCGGAATAATTAGAGGCCTTATCATGATTTGGCGATAAACAAGGCAGCTTTTAATGAATCATTGAACCATCTTTTTACACGTGTTTGCAGTACTTGAAACTCATTTTTTTTTAAATCTTATTTACAAAGCATGTGGGAGAATAATACAAACTGGAGATAGGAAAAAATATTTTTCGTATATCTTGGTAATTATTTTGATAATGCGTGATACAATGCATGCGTTTGCTTGCGTTATTACGCACTGAAATAAAACGTGTTTGTTCTTTACAGTAAGGAGTACACTTTGGTGGTAATTACTATTATAATTAACCGTATTTTTTTTTTTTTTTTTTTTTTTTTTTTTTTTTTTTTAATATGTGTAAATGCGTTGTTTGAAGAAGTAAAAACATCCTATGTGTGAGAAAGGAAATTAACTAATATATTCATACTAACCGGGTTGAACCTCGAAAATAAATTTTTATCTTAATATTTTGTATTTGTAAAACCTGATTTTTTTTTCATTATAAAGCTTAATTATGCATATATATTATAAATAAAGTATGCGTGTATTAATATTACAATTTATTATTATTTAGGCTCCGTATTTAAAAAGTAAAAGCATAACCATTATAAGATCCCTCTTGTGTCTATCTGTCAGTCTGACACAACCGTTTTTCTCGTAAAATATGGAACGTGGAAAATTCAAATTTGGTAGAAGTATAATAATGAGTATTGACCGACGTATTTCTAGTTTAATAGCCATTTACAAATAATTTTAGGGAAAATGTAGGGGTGCTAATTAAGTTACTAGAAAATAAAGATGTTTATTTTGTATATCATGTGAAAGCTCTCGTAATGTAGAATTTGTAATATACATTTTTTTTAGATTTTAAGTATTATATTTTTAGAGATATCGTCAAAAATGCATTACTAAAAATAAGTCCCTCTCTCTCTATTTCCGAATCTACTGAAAACTGAAGTTATGAAAAAAAAAAAAAAAAAAAAAAAAAAAAAAAAATGCATATGTTGGTTGAAGAAGTAAATACAAACATTGCAGGGAAGTTATAGTGATTACCCTGGGTTACAAATATTTTGAGATCATCCCATTTTCCGTTACGCACACAAATTTCACTTTGTGGACGCCCGAGGTGATTATAATCGCAGAAGAATATAAGAGTTGTTTTTTATTATTTTTTTATATAAGTTAAAATAAGTATTTGTGGAAATTTAAATTTTCAGTTAATTGCAAAGAGCTGTTACAAAAATTTATTTTTACTGTTATTTTCTTCTATATAAGTTACGATAAATATATATGGAAATTTGAATTTTCAGCTATTTCCGTTGTGTAATTTTATATTACCGTTGAGTATTATTTATGTTGTGCTTAAAAAATTACACACATTGCTCTTCGTTTAGGAAGTACAGTGCGTCCACAAAGTAATGGTGCACTTTTGACTTAAGTTATTAGATTCAATAAAATTAAATAAACAATTTATCATTATCTTATCAGATTTTCTGTACATTTAATTTTGACATTTTTACAATTTGCAAAAGAATTCTAACGTGCTGGTTAAAACCAGGGCCGTATCTAAGGGGGCGCTTTGGGCGGCTCAGCCCCCCCCCCCTAAAATATTTTGAGCCCCCCTGGAAAAGATTCCAAGGTCATTCAACGAATTTCTGTTCCGAAAATTCAAATGAAATTTCGTTCAAAAATCTAATTTAGTTTTGAGATGCTTTAACAGTTTTGCAGAATTACTAAATTGTATCTAAAATAAGTGCTTCAGCACTCCCTCATCCTATTTGTACGTATGAAGCCAACGTGATGTTTAATTTTGCTCCAGTTATACACTCAAAATTTTTATCATCATATACTTTTCTTAGTATAAAATGAAGTTATCATAATACAGTCGAAACTCGTTAACATGAACCTCAAGGGGAATCAAATTTTATTCATCTTAACAGTAATTAATGTCATTAGTATCAAATCTTTGTATTCGTTTTTACAGGGGACTGTGAAAACAATTCGTGTTAAAAGTAATTCACGTTAAGCGTATTCATGTTAACGAAGTTTGATTGTTCCTACGGTGTAAATATTCACTAATTTATCTTTCTGTGTCAGAGAAAGAGAAAAAAAAAATATGAGCCCCCAATACAATCTCTTGAGCCCCCCCCCCCCCTAAAGATCACTTCTAGCTACGGCCCTGGTTAAGAAAAGAAGGTTATTTTCAGATTTAGTGGTAAAAAGTACATAAAAATCGATTTCCAAAAGCCACCCATCCTCTTTATTTTGTAATAAACTTTTATTATTATTTTTATTTTATTTTTTATTTATTTTTTTTTTTTTTAACTTTGACAGTTTATATTTTGCAAAACATCCCGACATGATACTTGAAAATTAAAGTAATTTTCAAATTCAGTGATAAATAATACATAATAGTTAAAAAATACAACCATCGCTGTTTTGTTTTATCTAATCTAAAACATTTTCTTAAACTTCTTGGCTGTAATCTCTCCAAAGTTTTTGTGTTATCCTGTAAAATATGTATAAATGTACACTAATCATCGAAAATCATAACAATATTAAATTGTCATCGGATTTACATTAGTAAGTAAAATTTAATCTCTATCAGATATTTTTGAATTGCAAATACATACAAATGATCGTTGAATTTAAACAAAAACTTATTAAGGGTGTATTCGAAAAAACGCTTTTCCACCTTCAGCAGCTCGAAATTTTCCGATACAATTTCAGACACATTTTTAAAAGTAGAATCATGAAACTTGCTGAGGGGATTCTTGAAGGGACGTATGAGGTGCCGAGTAAAGTCTTTTTACGCTCAATTCATTAGAATTTGATTTATAAGCAATTAACTTCTCTGGAAGACCCTTTTTTTCGTTCCCTTATCTCCCACTTCGGAAAAATCGGTTCAAATTGCCGTTTTTGATTGCTTTTTTTGCAATATTTTGTACACTTATCAAAGAATTGACCTTCACGGCACCTTGTGCACTTTCTAAATAAGAGAATCTGCGAGTTTCATGTGTTTGAGAGCAAAAGTGAATTCAAAAATAAATCGGAAAACAAGCAGTTTGAATCGAAATACACCCTTAAAATAACATAATTTCCGTTCAAAGAAATCATGAAAAGAAGCAATCCCAAATCCTTACGAAATAAAATACATGGTGAAATATAATTGTTTTAGACCATCTGAAACATAAAAAATGTTAATTCAATCGTAAAACTTTTACGATTTTTTTCAAAGCGCTGGTACACTTGAAATTAGTCCTTCGAATACTTTAAGCACTTGGCATATGACCCCTCAAAGCAGGCCAAACTCATTTGTTTTCACACGCAGAAAAGTTGTATACGTCATGCATTTTTAAAGTTTCACACCTTGATCAGTTTTAGTGTTATATGATTTCCTGAAAAATGCAACATAGCAGTGCCACTGGTTAGGTGGTTTAAATCAAAATCTAGTCAGCAACAATTTGTGTCAACTTATAACAGAATCTGAAGTTTGATGAAAATCCGTGCATTAGTTTTTGAGATAAAGCAATTGCAAAATCTTAAAACAAAAATCTGCATAATAGCACCCTATGTAGGGTAATGTACATAAACTAATCAGGATCAATTTTTTATCGGATACTAACTGAATCTGAAGTTTGGTTAAAATCCATGCATCAGTTCTCGAGATACATTTATTGCGAAATTGTTAAAAATGCATTATGACAGCGTCATCTGTTGGGCGATTTACACAAAAGCTAAACAACACTAATATTTATCAGGGACTAAACTGAACCTAAAGTTTTAGAAAATTCCGTGCATTAAGGGTGTATTTCGATTCAAACTGCTTGTTTTCCGATTTATTTTTGAACTCACTTTTGCTCTCAAACACACGAAACTCGCAGATTCTCTTATTTAGAAAGTGCACAAGGTGCTGTAAAGGTCAATTCTTTGATAAGTGTACAAAATATTGCAAAAAAAGCAATCAAAAACGGCAATTTGAACCGATTTTTACGAAGTGGGAGATAAGGGAACAAAAAAAAGGGTCTTCCAGAGAAGTTAATTGCTTATAAATCAAATTCTAATAAATTGAGCGTAAAAAGACTTTACTCGGCACCTCATACGTCCCTTCAAGAATCCCCTCAGCAAGTTTCATGATTCTACTTTTAAAAATGTGTCTGAAATTGTATCGGAAAATTTCGAGCTGCTGAAGGTGGAAAAGCGTTTTTTCGAATACACCCTTAATTCTTGAGATAGAGCTATTGCGATAATCACGAATAATGCCCCGTTGCTGCGCACCTGTTGAGCGATTTGAACCAAAACGTAAAAAGCACCGTGTTATATCAAGTACCAATTAAATATAAATTTTTATGAAAATCCATTCTCTAGTTCTTGAGGTATGGCTATTGTGTAAATTCTAAATAATATAGCATAACAGCGACACTTGTAGATTGATGGACAAGAAAAACTAATCAAACTTAGTTCGTAACAAGATCTCACAAAATCTAAAATTTTGCGAAATTCCGTGCATTAGTTCTTGAGATTATTGCAATAATCTCGAATAATGCACCATGGCAGCGCCATCTATAAAGCGATTTGCACCAATCAGCACCATGCTATGTTAGGTGCTAACTAAATCTAAAGTTTTATAAAAATCTATGTAGTAGTTCTTAAGATATGGCTATTGTAGAAATTGTGAATAATGCAGCATAGAAGCGCCACCTGTTGTTCGACATACACCAAAAATTAATCAGATCTAGTTTATATCAAGGTCTAACAGAATCCAAAACTCACAGGAAGACATTCTGTAAAAAAACATGTTTTTTGGGTTCTCTGACCCCAAAAATGTGCAAATCAGTCGTAAACCGGAGGCCCCACCAGTGGCCGAGAGGTTCGGACCTCTCAACTGGTAGACGGCAGGTGCTGGGTTCGAACCCAATCGCGGCTGTCGGCCTAACCGTTCGGAGTTTTCGTGGTTTTCTTCGAACCTTGCGTAAATACGGGTTAGGTTCCCTTAGAAAGACCCCCACGAAGGGCACTCCCCCTTGGTCCTATATCCCTAGCGCAGATAATCGGACGTCAAAAATCAACCAACCAGTCGTAAACCGGATTTGGAGTATTTTCACGAAACCAATACTTTCTTGTAAAGATAGAATAAAGCAATAAATAAAACTGTACAAAACAATTTATTAAACAAGTAATGTTGTCCTAAATAAAGCTATTATTTCGCCAACTAAAAATTATTTTTAGTTTCTGTAATTCCAATTTTTGAATTCACATCTAGTACAACATCACGCAAAAATACTATTACCATGAACACGAAATGGTATAAGATGTAAAAAATAATAGTTATTAATGAATATAACGTAGGACCTACATGAAATATGGTTATGTTTTTTCGAACCTATCAGGTTATTAGTTGGATTTTCAAGTAGCATTATTAATTTTACTATAAACACAGATACAGAAACATGTGCTTAAATTATTGCGTGCCTAAAAATATATAAATTTGAATAGAGAACAATTAATCAAACCGAAGAAAGGTTTAAATTGGGAATAATTAATTATATGAGAGCGAAGGTCGAAATTTTGTTGGAGAATCACAATTTACCACACATAGTTTTTGACCACATCATTTTTAAGTTGTATTCTATACAGGGTGCTTCAAAATTCCAAGGGTCGTACAGCATGTCACAAACAGTATTTTTGATATGGTAAACTAGGGTCACAATCCAAATTATAAATAATATAAAGTAAAAAATGTAGCGTGTTTCGCCAGTCCAATTCGGATTTTATTCTTACAATTAGCATTAGATTACCAAGATGTTTTAAGAAGCTCTGAAAAGAAAAAATGTTTTTTTTATACTCCAAAACGCAAAACTTTCGGACACTTTTTCTGATTTGTCTTTTAACATAAAAGCTTGGTACTTGCAGGCATGATTACTGAAGTGAATTAAAATTGAACAGATTTTTCTCATTTTTCAATATATGAGTTATATATTGAATTATAAGCGATTTTAGGTACCGCAATTTTTGCTGAAATTCGGTTGAAAACGCTAATTTCAATAGCAATTTCTAAAACCTTCTGCATTTTTCGAAAAATGGAAAAAAAAAAAAAATCTCGATTACATAATCTTTTAAGAAAAGCATCTGCTCATTTGGTACACATATGTGAACAAAACTGAGTTAAAATAAGCATCGTTATGTAATAAAGTTTATAGCGGATATACTTTCCTTTCTATAAAATATAGCAATATCACAAGAAATAGTAGCAGTAGACACCATCCACATTCAAACAACAATGAAGCACACGCTCTGTATCCAGATTAAAATTGACCAGCAGTGATGGACTCTATGGTACAAGACTGTTCTAGTAAAGACATTTCCTGTACCCACGTGACAGGATTATTATGTAATATTATTTCTGATAAAACAACTTCAGTAAAGGGTGAACACTTCTAAGATTATCTTACTATCCAAAGTGCGATCGTTATTTTGCTAAGCACAAATTCAAATGGAGTAAAAAGAAAATACCTTTAGTTGTTGGAAAATCTATATAAGTCAAGATGTTTCAAGAATACAAAAGGACCTTTTTTACTGACTATGACTCTTAAAAAAACCTTAGATGATAATAACAATCTTTTAAAAGTTTCTTCTCAAATTCAACAGATAAATGTTGGTTCTAAGGTTAGGTACTGTCCATTTCGTTGACCGAGTATTGTGGTAATCTAAATTAATTATTTGTCGAAGAGTAGTCGCATCACTTCTCACCCACTCGCCCCTCTCTAATAATCCCCTGTCTATGTTTACGCAAATCGTTAACTGTATTTCAGATTTCAAATCAATAGCTCATTCAAAACATTAGATTAACTTAATAATAACACTATAACTTTAAAATAAAATTTGTGTAGTACATATGATAGTTTTTAAAATACCCCGATAATCCGGATCGTTTTTTTCATTTTTTTTTTCAACTTTGAGAAGCGATTGGCGAAAAAGTTTTTGTTTTATTATTCAGAATACGACGATGCAACAAGTTAATGTTAAAGAAATTAACCAATCGCTTCTCAAAGTTGAAAAAAAAGCGAAAACCCGATCCGGATTATCGGGGTTCTACTGTAATAATTTCAGATATTTATTCATTTCATTTCAAAGTCTCTTGAATTCTATGAGACCGGTAACAATGGGATTTGGTTCATCCAACTTCATACCGATAACCTTATATATTTTAGTTCCACATCTTACCGCCAAGGATGCCTTCTTAACTCGGGTTCTGTGGGCTCAATTATGACAGATTTTGACTCATTCGACTTCATCTAGATAACTTTACACATTTTAGTTATTGCTCCTTAATTTATGAGTGGTAGTTGCTACTATTTTCGAATAATGATAACTTTCTTAAATTCTTATTTAAGTTCCTTACCCCCTCGACTTATTTCGACAGATAGTCTGTGTAACAGAATTTTGTTCGGATAGAGGTTTGTTTAGTTTAGAGTGCGACCTCATAGTAGTGAAATGTGCAAATAACGGTGTTTCAGTGCGTGCGCAGCATGTCTGCTACACGGTGCTACAGAAAGTGGGGAGCAGTGTCAAATGTTCGTATAAAAATGTAATTACCTCCTGGTGATGAAAAATAGAACTAAAGGATTTTACAGCATGTGGACAGAGCACCCTTGCTATATGATGCCGAAGTTAGCAGAGATACGTGTCGGAGTTTCTTCCAAAAAATGTATTTTGTAGAACAGAATGCGTCTCCTGGCGGTGAAAGTGGAACTAAAATATTTTGCATCGCGTGCACGTCTTCTATACAAGGCCATAGGCGTGGGTAGGGGAACACATATCGAAAGTTCACTTAGAACATATATAGTACGCCTCCTGGAAGTTTGAATCCGAAATACAAGAATTTACAGAAATGTTCTATTGGAAAAACAACAAAGTTTCACTCAGGATTTCGATATGAAAAAAATAGTTACGCGTAAATCAGCGAATTTTACAGTTAATTATCCATATTTTACCACACAAATTAGCAGTCGTCGGTTTACACGTATTTCAGACAAAAACTTTAAAGATTTAATTACATACAAATTTAAAGTTCATTTAAAGTTGCGATATCGCAATAAGGCAGGTCGGGTCAAATAATGTATATATAAAGTAAAATTAAAATAAAAGCGAAAAGAAGCAGAAGAAATACCACTAACCCCCCCCCCCCCAGAAAAAGTTTTATTTCAACATCAAAGCATTGTTTTAATTTTCGCTCGTGAAAAATAAAAGATGCTCTTGGCAAGAAAAAAATGTGCTTTTGACTGGATTTGCGCCTGACTAATGTAAATGTACCAAAAATGGTTTGGTTTGGATTGGAAGAGAAATACCATTCTGATAAAGTTTGTTTTAAATCTCCAAAAGAAAAAAAAAAAAAAAAAAATTCTAATTTTGAGAAATAAAGAGAAAAAAAAGATTCTTAAAATACGTAACATGTGATTGTTATTTTCTATCTCATGCTGTTGTTTTCTCAAAGTAAGTTTAACATCAGGAACACAATTATAGGTTTTCTTCAACTGTTATTTATTTATTTATTTTTTCTACGACATCATATCTTAATATTTCTCTGCTTTAAACTTTGAGAAGAAATAAATTTGCAAATAATTCGCAAGTTAGTACGCAAAACTAACAGAAACTAATTGTACCAAACGAAAAACGCCTGTTAACAAAAACTTTACAATACCCCCCCCCCCCCCCCTCCAAACATACATTACCATGCACACATACATCTTTCGCTGCAACATGGCTCACGCAAATATGCTATTACGCTCGACATGGAATATTAATGCGATAAAAAGGAGTTATTAATGTACTTCAAGCCTCGCCGAAAGATTTACGATCCGTCTGCAATAGGGATGGAAAAAAGAAAAAAAAATCCCTAACGATAACACATGGAGTAAAACAGGGGGCGCGCGCAAGGGAAAAAAAGGGATAAAAACCTCATCCAGGCATGATTATAACCTTATTTCTGGCTGGAAAATAAATGCCGGGCAGTTTAATCTTGTGGTAATAAAGCACTTTTGACAGAATTCCTATAAAAGGGGGTATCGAAAATAGAAGTGCTGTAAAAAGGAAAAAAGCAAGGCTGTAGTAATAAAAAAAGGAGGGTGCCAAATAAATGATAAAGGCTGAAAAAGTATCTGCTTCGCGCTTTTCCGAGTCGACGTTGCGAACGAATTGTAGACAATAAAATGTTGGCCAATATATCACAAGCCGCGCTCTGCGATCACTTTTTTCTTTCTTTCTTTTATTGGCGTATGCTCGCTTGCCGATGTTGGCGGTTTTATTTCCGAGATTTGCCAAAAACCTTTTTTTAAAAATAGTTAATTTTTTTTTTTTTTTTTTTTTTGGTCACTGGTTTTTCCTTTAGTTACATGCATTAGATAAACACTAAATTAAATATACAACATTATAATGAACAGCCTTTAATGATATGCTTTAACCTCAACGATGTTCCTCACGAAATAGTGTATAATTATTGAGGTAAAGGTTTTTTTTAATAAGTAAGAAAAAAAGGTCAAACTTATATAGAAAACACTTATATATATACATATATCTATATATATTACAAAATTAATTTTTTTTTCGCCGAAATAAACCTTTATACAATATTAATCTCCTTTTAACAATATTCCGTACTTAGTTCAAGTTATTAAATTAAAATCTTGTTTCTAGATCTAATATATTAATCTTCATGGAAACGATATAAATTCTTAATTCACCTTAAAAAACATTTATTCCAATATGCGTAAATTAAAAAAAAAATGGATTAAAAATAATTAAAAATTAAAAATATTCTTAATTAAACTTTATTTCTTAATTCCAAATAAAACTCATTTCCCCCTGTTTTTATCAACCCTTTTTAAGAAAGTCTTATTAAATTTATTCCAAAACCATAACTTTCAAAAAATATCATTATTTTTATTTATTTATTTACTCCCCCCCCCCCCCTTCAACGTTTGATATTTGTGCGAATCAATAAACTCATTTCTTTTCTTTTTATTGTTTCAAAATATCGTCTGCAAGATATCGAAGTCAGTGTTCGATTATATATTAGTTAAATAATAATTTCTTAAATTAAAAATTATCTTCTGAATGAAATTAATCTCGACGAAGGCCTTGAATTCTGTTTACAAGTGAAAATCATGGTTAGAGATTAGAGAAAGTTCTAGAAACTTTTTACTATTGACTTGAGTGAAGAGGCCCAGAGATGGGTGGAATCTTTTATTCGATGGTTTCGGGTTTGAACGATTTAAAAGCTAGACGAATGTTTTTTTTTATGGAATATTGCTTCGGAAGGAAAGAGCATTTTCTCTCTGCATATGGCTGCATGTAATAAAATCTTTTGGAGCAGCAATTGTGGAATTTAAGGGTGTATTCGAAAAAACGCTTTTCCACCTTCAGCATCTCAAAATTTTCCGATACAATTTCAGACATATTTTTAAAAGTAGAAACATGAAAATTGCTGAGGGGATTTTTGAAGGGACGTATAAGGTGCCGTGTGATGTCTTTTTAAGCTCAATTCATTAGAATTTGATTTATAAGAAATTAACTTCTCAGGAAGACCCTTTTTTCGTTCCCAGATATTCCACTTCGGAAAAATCAGTTCAAATTGCCGTTTTTGATTGCTTTTTTTGCAATATTTTGTGCACTTATCAAAGAATTGACCTTCACGGCACTTTGTGCACTTTCTAAATAAGAAAATCTGCGAGTTTCATGTGTTTGAGAGCAAAAGTGAATTCAAAAATAAATCGGAAAACAAGCAGTTTGAATCGAAATACACCCTTAATGAAGTTTCTACGTTTATTATTTTATTTAATTTTTATCTCGCCTCGACACCTGTGACATAACATGGGGAAACCTGCAAATATTAATGGCCCCTATCTTAAAATGTCACACATATATATATATATAACATGCAAATCAAAATAGAAAAAGCATTTACATACAGTACTTTTTTTTTTTTTAATTCTAAAATCGATTTTCTTATCATATCGTGTTTTTATAACATCAGATAAATAGGTGAAAAAAATTAAATAACTAATAATAATTTAACTCATCAATTTTGAATAAAATACTAACTAATTAAATAATTAAGGGTGTATTTCGATTCAAACTGCCTGTTTTCCGATTTATTTTTGAACTCATTATTGCTCGCAAATACACCAAACTTTCAAAATCTCTTATTTGGAAAGCACACAAGGTGCCGTAATTGTCGATTCTTTGATAAATGCAGAAAATATTGCAAAAAAAGCAATCAAAAACGGCATTTCGAACCGATTTTTCCCAAGCGGGAGATTTGAGAACGAAAAAAGGGGTCATACTGTGAAGATAATTGTTTATAACTCAAATTCTAATGAATTGAGCGTAAAAAAACATCACTCGGCACCTCATACGTCCCTTCAAGAATCCTCTCAGCAAATTTCATGTTTCTACGTTTAAAAATGTGTCTGAAATAGTATCGGAAAATTTCGAGCTGTTGAAGATGGAAAAGCCTTTTATCGAATACACCCTTAATTGATTTTTTGTGTGTTACTGTGCATTATTAATGCTATATTTATTTTTTTAATATCAAAAGGCCTTTATCATATCTTTAACATCAAAAGGGCTTTATTTTTTATTGTTTTACAAAACTGAGACATAAAATAAAATTAATCTTTAATAAAATCAAAAATAAAATAAAATGAATCAAACTTTTAGTTTTGTTTTAAATCAAGAATTATTAACCATAAGTTGATTATTTTTATTAACATATTTGCTTTTATCAATCAGCCGTATGAATGTGAAATTTATTTTATTTTATTTATTTATTTATTTATTATATAGATATAATTTAAAAATTTTGTATCTGATATTTTATTATTATGTTAATATTTCTTATTGTAAATTAATTATTTCTAACAGAATAAGGATGTTAAATCATCATACAAGTACATATATATGGGTTTAATTCTTTATTATGATGATAAACAATTAAACCTAAATAATTAAATATTTATACCTGTACGGTACTTAATTATAGAGATGAATTGAAAATATTTTATAGAAAATAAAAAAGGAATTTAAAAAAATCGTCTCCTTTTTAATTTAAAATCAACATAATTAATTTTACATTAAAACTTAAGGGTGTATTTCGATTCAAACTGCTTGTTTTCCGATTTATTTTTGAATTCATTTTTGCTCTGAAACGCATGAAACTCGCAGATTCTCTTATTTAGAAAGTGCACAAGGTGCCGTAAGATCAATTCTTTGATAAGTGTACAAAATATTGCAAAAAAAAGCAATCGAAAACGGCAATTTGAACCGATTTTTCCGAAATGGGAGATAAGGGAACGAAAAAAAGGGTCTTCCAGAGAAGTTAATTGCTTATAAATCAAATTCTAATGAATTGAGCGTAAAAAAACATCATTCGGCACCTCATACGTCCCTTCAAGAATCCTCTCAGCAAATTTCATGTTTCTACGTTTAAAAATGTGTCTGAAATTGTATCGGAAAATTTCGAACTGCTGAAGATGGAAAAGCGCTTTTTCGAATACACCCTTAAATAGATATGATGTGCCTGTCATAATTACGAAAATTTAATTGTAATAAGTTCTAAAATATTTATTTTAACTAAAGGATGAATTGTAGGAGATAAACATCATTTCAAACATTTTCAAAATACAAAGAAATTGAATATAAGTTTTATTAAGTACAGTCAAACTTCATTAACATAAACACGCTGAACGTGAATTACTTTTCAGATGAATTATTTTCACAGTCCCTTAAAAAGACAAATATAAATATTCGATACTGATAACATGAATTACTGTTAACATGAACAATTTTGATTCCCCTCGAGATTCATGTTAATGAGGTTCGACTATAATATATATATATAATTCTTGTGCAACTTTTATATTTAATTTCTATCTGTCTATATATACACATAGTATCCACTCTCCAATGTCCAATGATTATTTTCTAAACCTTTATCTAGCTATATATCGTTCTAATTACAAAAAAAGTTTCAAATAACGTAAAGAGTCGTTTTAAAAGCGAATTGGATCAATAAAAACATTTCTTAAAAACAATTCGAAATTTAAATTTTTATACGGTCCCCCGGTCTTATTACTTGTATTTAGTACAAAATATCCTATTATTTTAAAAAGTAAGACAAAAAACCCGAACGATTAAAATTGACTAAATAATAGCTATTTAAACATAGAGCATATTTTCTTGCTACAAAATTTGAAATACGTAGCGACTTCCTTCGGCTAAACGTACTCACGAAATAATTTCTAACATTTAAAGTATTTGGTTCACGATCCCTCTAATAAGCACGACTCAACTGATTTGTATTAAGAGGCTGGAAACTGGCATAAGTCATACAATTCAAAGTTTCAGAACTCAGTCAATGTTAGCGTCAGGTAAATGGCACTTTTTTGTCTTACTTGTTAGTGTAATATTAAATTTCTAATAAATAGCACGCATAGCACCGGGGGCTGTATAAAAATTTATTAAAAACTTTTTACGAAATTTTTTTATTGATCGAAACAACTGTTAAAATATTATTTTACCTCATTTAAAATCCTTTTGTAATTGAAATTTGGTTAAATCGGCCAATGGACAATTTTGAGAGTGACACCTTGTATGAAAAAAAGAAAAAAAAAGTTAAATATCATGATTTCTCTGAAGCCTTTCCTGTTATCTAATCTTTATTGGGAATAATTTTGTGGCTATCATTTATAAAAATTTCACACTTGCTTTTATTAATTAATTCGCTTACTCAATAACTTGAAATGACATAAAACAGCAGTCTCATTGAAAATTTATTTAAATTTTACTTAAACTTTTTCAAACAACAGTAAATGACTTTCTTTTGTTTAAAATTAACACATTATCAAGAATACCTTAAATGATTTCTTCAGGTTGTTAACAAGGAGGAATTAACGATCCAAACTGTTAATGAACGCTTTAATAGGTTTAACAGAGAATGAGCTTTTAATTACAACCACAGAACATGTCTAAAATGACTATTTGCCCAATTAAATACCGTAATAACCTGAAACTAACAATTGAAACTCGTATTGTCTCTAGCAAATGAGCTAAAAGGTGAAGCAAAGAGGCACATTTAGATTAATTTGCTTCGACAGTGTTTGCAAATGTAAATCACAAAGATTTGCGTCCGACAGCAGTAATATAGCTTTTAACTGCAAGCAGAAGTACGTTAAAGATTGCCTGATTATAGTCATGAGCAATGTATTATTTAACAAAGCAGAAATGCAGAATCATAGGTCAAATTGTACGGTCAATTGACTTTAAGTTTCTATTTTGCATGCCTACATTGTGATTTGTTCATTGTGGAATTATATTAGAGTAAAAAGGTGTTGGATTATATTTTCCGTTAAAACTGTTGTTAGCTTTCGTTTTTTCAAAAACTAAAACAAAATCACTTCACCTTTTTTCATTCACGCATAAAAACATTTCATATTTATTTACTTAGAAGGTGTCACAAATAAAAATTAAATTAAAAAGTTGACATGTTTCGGTTCATTCATAAGAACCGTATTCATAATAATTCATAATATATAAAGATTTTATATATTATGAATACGGTTCTTATGAATGAACCGAAACATGTCATCTTTTTAATTTAATTTTTATTTGTGACACCTTCTAAGTAAATAAATATGAAATGTTTTAAAAATTTCTTGTTTTTGACGTTTATAACCGTGTGAGGAATTAAGATTACTTTTAATGAATTTTATTTTTATTTTTATTTATTGTATTTTGTGCTATGTATTCGGGTTAGAGACGTGATTTCCTTATCTTGAAGATTGTAACAAAACTATTATATTCATATCTTATTTTATGAAAAGATGCATTGTATAAAACTGGCCCAGAGACAAGGCAAAGAAGAGCATCCGATAATTTTTCTAAGTAGGAAATTCACTGACGCAGAAAAAAGTTTTAGCGCTTCAGAGCGTGAATTCGCCGCTATAATTTTTGCAATAAAGAAGATAAGACATTATATAAACGGTCAAAAATTTTCTATAGAGACAGATCATAACCTATTAATATTCTTGAAAAACAATGCAGGCAACAAACCCCAGACTTTTACGTTGGGCACTCACCCTAAAACCTTATCATTACGCTATAAAACATCATCCAGGAAAGGATATCCCCCATGTAGATAACTTCAGTAGGATAGAATAAAATCTATCTATAAATCCAATTGTATATGTATATACTTTTATGCTTATTATCTTTTATTTTGTAATTTATAATTGTGCACATTATTGTGTATATAAATTAAACTGATACTGAGGGAACGGTCCTGTTAAATGCAGAAAACATAGTGTCTAAAAGGAAAAAAAAATACATATTGAGGCCACTCTAGTTTAATGAGCTAACCTTTCCCGTACAGATATTATGTCTTGCAGCCAAATATTAGACTAGCGGAAGGGGTGTTGTGAGGAATCCAGTTCTGATAGTTCAGAATACCAGCCACGTTTGCTAAAGCCGTTGGAAGTCTCAAACAGAGCTATACATCTCGTTCGATCATCAAAATTGACATTAGATGACAACTATTTCTAAATGTCACTTAAAATAACTTTTCTGTTTAATGGACATTGTATTTATAGTTACCGCGACCACCCATAGGGTATGCTTTTGAGAATTCCTGAGAAACCGCGTTTAGACGCGTTTATGTCTCTTGGAGAAAATCCCTCTACACCCGACCCTCACTCGCAGAGTCGAAACGGTGACAGGGCGTGCCTGTCAGAAAGATGATGGATGAGAGAGTAGGAAATAAAAAGCAGAGGATGCGGAGAAAAAGAGAGAGCTCCTTTATTGAATAAGTGGAAGCAGGCGGTGAAGTCTGTGTTCGCAATAGGGAGGCGGGACAGTCTGCACTGTCGGAGAGTGACTAGTGCCGAGAGTACATGAACATAGACTTTTCTCTGGAGAGTGGCGGTAAATCTCTCTTAAAAAGGACTTACATGACGTACTTTCACCTAGTGTATTGAGCCAACTAATTTTAAGTATTGTAACAAGACGTATGCTTCACTGTATTGATTTAATAAATATTTAGTGAAAATTAACGCCTGCCTCTTGGCCGCTAAACATCGTCCCGCTACCGCACGACGCCGACTGGAGGCGTTACACGGTAAATTAACGCAGTGTTCGAGTAAGATTTGAAATAAATAGCTGTTGAAATTAAACTTCATTTACTTGGCAACTTGATCTCAACTCTCTGCTCAACCAGCGCAAAACGTTTTGACAAATTTACAAATTAATGTTTTAACAGAAAGATATAATTGGAAGGGCTGCTAAGGACCATATTTCGAATCGAACTTTGTTTCCCATTTTATGATTATTAAATTACCTATCGAGTTGTAAGAGATTCCTTGTGATCATGACATTATCTCCCTTTGTAAGACTCCCTTTGTTTTTTTGCTTCCGTCGGAAAATGCGGTTCAAAATACCAAGTTTGACGGCTTGTTCTGAAAGACCTATCGAGTTCGAAAAAAGAAAGGAAAATAAAAGACAAAACAAAAGAGTCACAAAATATCGTCGCTTTTGTCACAGTTTCGTCACAATGTTAATGTCAAAGTAATCACAAATGACACATTTTTCACAAATTTGTTACACCGTGACTTCACAAAGTGGTCACAAACGAGCTCTTAAACGGCCATAACGACTTCACATTTTAGTTACTGTGACTTCACATCGACAATCCATGGTCACAAAGTCACAGTGTGACTTCACAACGACGTCGCAGTGACGTCATCATGCCTTATGGGTAGAGTATGAAAACATGGAGAATTGGGAGTAGGAAAACACAATGGTGAACCTACATCTCAACCACTAAAATTGGGCTTGCATATCTTTCCCACCAATATATAATTCGACAGACCAGTTTCATTTTAATATTTTAGTCGTGTTCTTTCGAATCCTGGTATTTCAGTCTTTGACTCGATGGATTGTGCAATCGTCTCCCAAAATCCCAGCCAATATAGTCTTCCAGTCTATAAAATCCCACAGTTATTTCGTTCTATCTCCAGCATTACAAAAAAGCCAGCATTACCAGCATCATTATTAACTATGACTATTTAATAACTGCCTGTCTAACAATCATATAAATATAAAAACAAAATTAAATTAAAAAAAATACGCATTAATAATAATTTATTAGAGAAGTTATTCTTGTAACAAAAAAGATCCCTTAATCACCCACTAGATTTTGTTGCTTATTAATGTAATTCCGACAGAATTATTTTAAAATCTTTTAACAAATCGCGAAACAAAAGTTCTGAATAAATCGCTCTAAATTCTAACTAACAAAACAAAAATCGATACATTAATCAGTAATATTGAGTTATCACTGATTAAGCATGTATGCTTGCTAGGCATATATAATGATTCTTAAATCTCCCCAACTAAGACACGGCCTTTTGAGAGTAATTTAAAGCGGTAATTATTCATATTTAATATTAATGAAGACTGATTAACCTGAAGGCTTAAGTCTTAAAAGAAATACAAGTCTCTCATTTATAAAGAATCATTTAATAAGTCTTGACATCTCGGTACATTTTTCAAAAATCTGACAGAATGCCTCCCTACCGCACCGCAATCTATTATTCTCTTAATGCAAAGATGGCAAAAGAGAGGAGCAGAATCCTTTCATTTCTGCGATTATTAAAAAATATTCCAGAACTGACACGATGATAAAAAAAAAAAAAGTAAAAAAAAAGAAAAGAATCGCTCGCCATTTTTCGAGCTTATTGTCAGTGCTGATAATGATTGATAGAGGGCGCCAGGGGTAAATGTCTCTTACCCGTTGCCAGATAATTGCCAACATAATTCCATCGTGATTTATAGACGCCGAGAGCTTTATCTAATAACCGTCGACGGCGCTGTTTGCCGTTGGCGGGCTTTAAAAGTTCACCTAATTTATAACATATTTTATTCCCCTTCCTTTTTGAAAATATTTTTTTTTTACTTATTTTTTTGTTCTTTAAACTTTACTCTTTCGTTTAGAAAATTGATGTATCTAACATTCTTTTGGAGTCTTTTAAGGTTTCTTGCGCAATTACTCTTTGCTCATGCTTTGTAAGCTAGCTTTTCTATGCAGGCTAACCATTGATTTTCGCGCTGAAGATTGTAAATCACAAGGAAAATTATTATTTTTTGTTGTGTACTATTTTTTTTTCTCTCTCTTAAAAATTATTTTTTGAAACAAGGAAGAAAATAGCGAAAAATTTGCCAAAATGGTATCTCTTCTTTAACAGCTGATTGTTAACGGATTTTAAAGGAATTTTGAATCCGTTATGGAGGCTATATATTTTATTTCGGAGAGTCTAATGATTACATATTAAGAGTTTAAAAAATAGTGTAAAGTCAATGAAAAATGAGTTGAAGTGTCATCAAAAAATTACTGGTTGTTATGGTTTTAAAAACGGAATATTTTCTTAATTCTTTTAGTTTTGCTTTATGATAAAAAAAAAAATAATAATAAATGTTTATAAAGCAAAATTACAGATTTTTAAACCTATATAAAGTAAGTTTAGACAAAAGCTGTATTATTATAAATATGTAAGTTAAAAAGTCATTTTAAAATATTTGATTTGAAAATTTAAGGCTGACAACAGGGTCGATTACGACTTTTGGAGACCGTTGGCACAATCTTGATGCAGTGCTTCGATGAAGATGAAATAAAGTATTGATGTTGCATATGACGGCCGATTATCTGTAGACCCAAAGAGGTGTAGCTCCCAAAGGGGTCTTTCTACAAAACCCAACTCGTATTTATACAATGATATCCAAGGTTCGAAGGAAACCACTGAAAACACCGAACAATGAGGTCAACGGATGCGACTGGGTTCGAACCAATGACCTAAGATACCTAGACACCACATTGGTAACCTTTTCTTAGGCCGACATCTTTGCCTTCCGTCACGTGACGGAGGGCAGATTTAGCGCACCAAACCGGTTTTTCTCCCTCCGGAACTCATATTGTTACGTTTGTTTTGAGTTGACCGCACTTCTGCTTTTCTCTTTGTGAAATCTGAAAGATGCCAATAAAGCGATCACTGCCAAAAAACGGCATCTTTTCGCCAAAGATGTTGGATTGAAAACCATGCCGAAAGAACAATGGGATGTGGCGTCTACGTATATTAGAAAGTCAATGGTTCGAACCCAGCATCTCTCGTCTACCATCTTGACGAACAGAAATTCTTGACAGCTGTGAAAGTGAAATAATTTGCTGTAAGCATTTCCCATAGAATTTGAAATGTAACAATATTTGAATATTTTTAATGTCATAACAAGACACATAATAGAAATAATACTAACATAATGACATTGAAACCAGGAGAAATGTGCACGGTGTACCAAAAGTCCTTGACATGTTTTAAAATTCAATACAAAATCAAGAAATTGTCACCCAAAGAGAGGCGGTTTACACTATAATGCATCTTACATTGAAAAGTTTTCTTCAAGAAAATGAAAATAATTGATTCCAAGCTTCGATCATAGATGATGCCCCTTGCCCCTTTGTTTCACGTCAAACACGCATTTTTTATGATTATCAGACCATTTTTTATTGATTTTACACTATTTTTTAAGGGTGTATTTCGATTCAAACTGCTTATTTTGCAATTTATTTTTAAATTCATTTTTGCTCTCATATGCATCAAACTCGCAAATTGTGTTATTCAGAAAGTACTCAAGGTGCCGTAATCGTCGATTCTTTGATAAATGCAGAAAATATTGCAAAAAAAAAGCAATCAAAAACGGCGTTTTGAACGGATTTTTTCGAAGCGGGAGATCTGTGGACGAAAAAAAGGATCTTATTGAGAAGATAATTGTTTATAAATCAAATTCTAATGAATTGAGGGTAAAATAACATCACACGGCACCTTGTACGTCTCTTCAAAAATCTCCTCAGCAAGTTTCATGCTTCTACTTTTAAAAATGTGTCTGAAATTGTATCGGAAAGTTTCGAGCTGTTGAATTTAAAAAAGCGTTTTTTCGAATACACCTGTAACGAACTGTCGAATGTTGCGAGTACATTTAATGCACTCATTAGGTCGCTGGTTCAATTAATACTACTAATTACTTAAAAATTCTTTATATACAAATTATTTACACGTTATTTACATTTCGAATAAAGAATACAGATCTAGCGAAACACACGAATAGGTCCGCTAAGATCGCCGAAAACAAAACAATAACAAAACGATATTCCAGTGTTGCCAAAACGGCAAAACTAAAGCACAGTAGAATGCGCCAAGGAGACGCACGGCATCCCAGGTTATGGTGAAGCCGTTACAAAAGAATGCGCCATGGAGACGCGATATACAAGACTGTGATGAAGCCGTAACATACCGGCCCCCGTTGATATGTGCCAACATTCAACAATAATACTAAATGTAACAATAAACAATTGCAAATAATAGAATTTTCAATTCTACAATCAATAATACAGTATTTTCGATAAAATACAATATACTTCTTCAATATTATTACTTAATGTATTACTTAATATAAGTTTACCAAAATGCAAAATAGATAAGTTATAATACAAACAATAATTACACTTGAATAGTATGCAAGATAGTTATCAAATTAAAACTCAATAAATGTAACAATCTAATAAATTTAGCAAGTTAATAATAGTTAATCAAGAATATATACAGAGGAAGACACGTAAATTTACACTTATGTTATACAGTTAAGCTACACAAATTATGAAGCTAAGAATTGAAATATTTTTAAATCTCAATGAAATTGCTATACATAATAAACAGTTCAATACAAATACAATAATGGTAACTATAATATAATTATTTAAATCTTTCAAAATAACAGAATTCATCAGTTCTCTAAAGGAAGTGGGCAAACTTTAGAAACACTCCTCGTAACTATACCTGTTGATGTTTTTATATCTAAATGGATTGCCTTTGTGGCAAGACAAACAAAAATCGCGACGTAAATTTTATTATATATCCCCTTTCTCTGATTTTTATACTTAATCATAAAGGGTCCACAAAAGTCAACAGAACATTTTTGAAATGGAGGGCTAGGATTTACTCGTTCAGCTGGCAAATTTCCCATAATTTGATTTGCCCCTATTGGTTTGTTTTTAAAGCACGTTACACATTTGTGAACTATTTTACGAGCCAAGGATCGCCCATTTATTACCCAATATTTTTGCCGGACATGATGTAACAAAGATTGTGGCCCTAAATGGAAAAATTTGGAATGAAAATATTCAAAAATCATTTCACTTATTTTATGATCATGTGGTAACACTATAGGGTGTTTCCTCTCATAGGTCAGACTGGAATTGTCTAAACGACCTCCAACTCTAATTAAATTATCGGAATCTATATAAGGATTTAGAAATTTGAGTTTACTGTTACCTGAAAGGCTCCTCTGGTTTTTCATATACTTAAGCTCTTCAGAGAAGGCTGAATACTGTACCTGTTTAATCAGGAAAATTTCTCCAACTTTCAATTCACTTGCAGATAAGGCACCACATTTTTTCTCCTTACCCTTTCGACAATTATTTAGAAATCTAAAAATATAACTAGTAATACGAATTAATTTCAAAAAATTATTAGTTAAAGAGAATAAACAATTATAAAAATAATGTTCAGTTCTAAGTGAAAAGTTAGTGTTTTTTTCAGTTCTAAATTCTGAGTTATAGTCAATGTTGTTTTCCAGTTTTACTGGATAATCTTCTGCATATTTAATTCTGTCTCGAAGAAAATTTGGTCCACTAAACCAAAATTTGCAGTTGATCAGTTCTTTAGCATCTAGACCTCGAGATAGGACGTCAGCAGGATTATTTTCCGATGATACGTGTTGCCACTGATAAGAGTCCGTGAGGTCTTGTATAGCAGCCACTCTATTACTCACAAATGTTTTCAATTGGTGGGGAGATTTTCTAATCCATGCCAGTGATATTGTGGAGTCACTCCAGAGAAGAACAGTTTCTATTGGAATGTCAAGTGACGGTACAACTTTATGCATTAATTTTGCTAAGAGAAGACATGAGCACAGTTCAAGACGAGGGATTGTCACTGTTTTTATGGGAGATACTCTAGACTTGCTACAGAGTAAATGTGCATCAGGAGAACCTTCAGTTGGTATATACTGGATGTATATGGCGGCTCCATATGCCAAAGAAGAGGCATCTGCGAAGCCATGTACGACTATGCGCTCTTCACGAAAAATAAATCTAGGAATTTTCAAATTTTCTAATTCTGCAAGAGTGGAAACAAAATCACTCCATTCTTTTGCTATGGAATCTGGTAGTGGCTCATTCCAATCTATCTTAGCTAGCCACGTTTTCTGCATGAAGATCTTAGCCCTTGTTACTACAGGGCCAATTAATCCGAGTGGGTCGAAGATTTTTGAAATCAAAGAGAGAACATCTCGTTTGCTATACAATTCCTTGTTATGAATCTTTAATTTATACAGAAAACAGTCACTTAAAGGTTCCCAGAGAACACCCAAAGTTTTTACTGAACTACAATCTGTTTGATCATCGAAATTATATTCGGTGGCAGCCATAGTATTAGGTTCAAGTAATTCTCGGTGGTTTGCACACCATTTGTGCAATTTCATATTTCCACGCTTCAAAAGTTCAATCAATTGGGACTTTAACATTTTCGCCTTTTCGAGAGTCGATTCCCCCGAAAGAAGGTCGTCTACATAAAAATCTTTTAAAACGACTGACGATGCTAGAGGTAAGTTTGGTTGCTCATCAAGAGCTAATTGTTTAAGAGCACGAGTTGCTAAATAAGGAGCATTAGATGTCCCATAAGTAACTGTATTAAGTTTGTAAGTTTTTACAGGCGCGTTAATATTGTCCTTCCACAAGATTCTAAGGAACTCTCGTTGGGATGGGTCAATTAATACCATTCTATACATTTTTTCGACATCCGCTGTGAATGCATATCGATGTTTTCGGAAACGTATCATAATTAAGAATAATTCTTGTTGAGGAATTTTTCCTTTTAAAAGAATGTCATTCAATGACAAACCAGATGTCGTTGGCGTTGAAGCGTTAAAAACGACTCGCAAGCGTGTTGTACTTTTTTCTGGTCTGTAGACCCCATGATGTGGTATATAATAAAGGTTCTTTACGGGTTTTGATTCTTCGACTAATTCCATATGATTTAAGTTTTTGTATTCTTCCATAAATTCCGAATAGAGAGGTTGTAAGTTCGAATCCCTATCTAATCGGTGCCAAACTTGATTGAGCCTTTTTTCGGCTAGTTTTTTGGATTCTCCTAAGAGTGTAGCATCCTCCATAGGCATGCTAACAACATACTGACCATTAGAAGTTCGATAATGAGTTGTTTCAAAATGATTTTCGCAAAATTTCTCTTCAGTACTAAGTAAAGAACTAGAATCATTAATATTTTCGATTTCCCAAAATTTTCTTAAGGATTCGTCTATTTTTTCATTGGTTAATAAACCGCAATATTGGGAATCATCTGAGGAATTATTCACGACACCGCTAGCAACATATCCGAACACTGTTTCTTGAAATAATAAATTTTGAGATGAGCTGCGAATTTTACCAGATTTTAATAAATCGAAGAAACATTGCGCGCCGAGCAACAGGTCTATCCTCCCAGGGATATAAAATTCAGCATCTGCTAACTGGATATTTGTAGGAATATCAGCAATTTCTATACGAATAGGTGTAAGTGGGGTTATTTCTGTAATTTTTGGCACTACAAGAAATTCCAGTTCCCTTGTGAAATCTCTATTTTTGTTTGAAATCACAGTTTTAATTTTATAATTTAATGTTGTGGTTGTGTTATTCAAACCCGATATTGGAGCAAACACCTTTGATTTCTTTAAGCCCAATTTCTTTGCAAATTCAAGCGACACACAATTTATTTGGCTACAAGAATCTAAGAGAGTTCTTGCCTGGATAAAATTTCCTTTATTTGTTTTTATGTCAATAACTGCAGTTGACAAGATAACAGTTTTATTTGAAGCGAATAAGCAATTAGAAAGATTTTGCGAGACTGAAGGCGTCGGACTTGATTCTGGGCGACGTACTGTCTGATCAACACCTGGTTTTTGAAAATGAGTTTCATTACTAGAACCGATTTCTTTATCTCTATGTAATAAAGTGTTGTGAGGGGATTTGCAATGTTTACATAAATGTTTCGAAACACAGTTAGCTGCTAAATGTGATTTGTTAAAGCATATGAGACAAAGTTTATTTTTTTTAACAATAGCAAATCTTTCACCAAAATTCATATTTAAGAATTTATTACATTTATATAGGGGATGAAATGAGTCACAAATAATACACTGTTTTTCAGAACTTGTATTTACTAAAAGGGATTTTGATTTTATTTCACTAGAAATTTTTGGTCTAGCTAAATTGCTTCTATTTATGCTTTCGAGCGATTGGCTTCTTTTTTCTAAAAAGTCCATTAAATTGTCAAAACTAGGAACTTCAGAGGTGTTTATTGACAGTTCAAATTGTTTTCTTGTTTCCTTATCTAGCTTTTCTAAAATTATAGTTGTAAACAAAATGTCAGAGAGGTTATTTCTCTCAAATCCTAAATTATTTAGAGCCCTGATATTTTTGTTTATAACATCTAATAAACGCCTTAATTCTTTAGATGATTCATGTGTAATTTTTTCAAAATCTAGCACAGCCTTTAAATGTATATTGACAACTATTCGTTTATTTTCAAATCTATTTTCTAACGCTTTGAATAACGAATCAAATGTATCATCTGGAGTTTCTAATAATTTAGCCTCATTTCTTAGAGCGGAATGCAAATAATGTAATTTTTGAACATCAGTCAATTCTTCATTATTCGTAACAATATTATTAAACTCTATTTTAAACATATTCCAATCTTCATATTTGCCACTAAATAGCGGAAGAGATATGTCAGGAAGTTTAATTTTACAGTTACTTATCCTTAATTCAGAATTTTTTGTTTCTTTTTTATTAGAATATAATAATTGATTGAAACTTACCTCTAGCTTTTCGACTCGCTCTTCCATTTCGACGAATGAAGCTTCAATTTCTGTTAAATCATGATCTTCTGGTGCTGTTATATAGTAATCACGACGAAGTACATCGATATTTGTAGACAGTTTTTGAAGATTCTTGATTTTTGTTTCAATTTGAATTCTAGACAATTCATCGGTTTTTTCATTTAAAGAATTTTCTAATCTTGTTAACTGGGCTTTTAAAGAGCCTCTAGTTCTATTCAAGCTAATTAACGAAGCCATTTTAATTCAAATAGAACAAGGTGAACAAGTTCGAATTAAAAACGAAAGTCCTACCGGCGAGCGGACCAATAATGTAACGAACTGTCGAATGTTGCGAGTACATTTAATGCACTCATTAGGTCGCTGGTTCAATTAATACTACTAATTACTTAAAAATTCTTTATATACAAATTATTTACACGTTATTTACATTTCGAATAAAGAATACAGATCTAGCGAAACACACGAATAGGTCCGCTAAGATCGCCGAAAACAAAACAATAACAAAACGATATTCCAGTGTTGCCAAAACGGCAAAACTAAAGCACAGTAGAATGCGCCAAGGAGACGCACGGCATCCCAGGTTATGGTGAAGCCGTTACAAAAGAATGCGCCATGGAGACGCGATATACAAGACTGTGATGAAGCCGTAACAACACCCTTAAACTCTTAATATGTAATCATTAGCAATTATGACTCATTAAAAATTATGACTCCCTGCAGAAAAGCTAATTGAGTTGGTAGGTTGATACTTTGAAACCAAATTGAAACTAATCAAAAAAACAGAAAAAAAATATTTGAAAGTAAACATATAGACAAGTGGCGCCATCTATGACCGAAATTTGTAACTAATTTTTTTACTGGGTTGAAGATAAAATTTCTTAGTTGGAAGCATTTTAGTTGAAACCGCACTCCTATACAACAATTACTTGATTTTATGCAAGATTTTGCAATGTGTCTAGGGCATTTGGGACACTGTTTTTTAGATTCCTCATTTAATAAGACAAATAATTTGGCAAAACTGATTAGTAGTTGTGAAATTTATTGAAACCTGATTGTGACAAATATGTTAATGAAACGTGTTTAAATAATGATTAGAACCTTTACTTATTTCGTAATTTGAAAAATTAATGTGTTATTAATTTCTTTAACAGTGTGTAAATTTTTATTATAATTACAGAGTCCGCCCACAATCGACAGATCCTCGTTTTCTAGATTCAAATTCCAAAATATGTTAAATTAAAAGAAAACTTTCATGAGATTCGATGGATACTAATTTATAAAAAGCGTATCCATTGAAATCATAATTGATTTTCAATAATAAATTGACAAGATATACTTTATTTATATTGTTATCAATAGTAGAGAAAAATGCTGTTTAAAAAAAAGGGAAATTGTTCAACTAGTTATCTCAATGCAAATAAATAAATATCTTATCACAAAATTGGACTATTGAATTAAATATGTGTCAAAAATGTATTAGTTTAACAGAATAATCAGTTGTTTAACGCATTAAAACCGATTCGCAAGAAAACTGTCCATGTTAGGCTAGCAAAACTTTTGAATTTGAATAACAGTACTAGATATTACCAGGATTACCAGTATTAGTTTAGATATTTTTGAATTATTTAATCTCAAGTTTTGAATGATTAAATAATTCAAATTTACAATGTGAAGAAAACTGGTGTTGAAGAATTAAAAGAAGTCCATAAGAGACTCGTCGTTAATGGGTTAATTTTGAAAGTAATCAATCATTACTGTTTTTGCACTTAAAAAAAATTCTTAATAATAATAATAAGAAGAAGAAAGAGAAAATTTTCGTATGCAGTGTGATGACAAATGAGTTTTAAATGTTTAACCCTTTTGGGTCCGAATATTATTTTCAATTTTTAGAAAAAATACACTTATGTTAATAAGATTAACACTAGCTATCCAAATAGATTAGTTGTGTTTAACGTATATTTCATAGTCTGAAAGATAACGAACACAGTTGTTTTGCGCACTATTCAATTTATATGACAATATTAATATTGGCTAAGGAGAATTTTCGGAGATGTTTAGAAAATATATTACAATAAGATTTAATTTTATTACAACTTTCTAATGCTTTTTGAGCTTGTAGCGGCTCAGCTCGAGCTCGGCTGTAATTCTCTCCGCTTTTGAGAACTTTTTACTTTCAACGAATGGCATCTCAACTAATGGAATCACTTTTCAACGAAGCGCTCTCATTCTCGCAGTGACGTTTTCTCGAATATTTATTGATGTGTTTGTGAAGTTATTAAAGTCTATTTTTTTTTTATAAAAATTCTTCTGATTAATGAGTCAATATTATTTAACCACAATATGACTTCTCAAAATTAGTGACTGGGACTCTTGAACTGTTATTTTTTTCATCGAGCTTTCGACGAACGGCTAACATTAAAATTTGTTCTCGCAAGAAAAATAGCAATTGCTGAAGCATTTGCAGTGGTTATTCCACCGTATATTTCTGTCGATCCTAGCTTATGGTTCCACATGCTGGAATCTACTTTTGAATTAGCTACTCCTAAACCAATAACTGAATCGAAAACTAAGTACAATTATGTTGTAGCTTATCTATTGCCTGCTACAGCTACTATGGTTCGTGATATTATTACGACTCCGGATCCATCTGATCCATATGAAACTTTAAAATTTAAAATAATTTAATGTTGTGGTAAAAGCTGTACCTTAGAAATCCGGAAACTGCTAGCTGGAGAAAACCTAGGTGGATAGAAAGCCGACTGAATTACTTCGATTAAAGAAACGACGAGCCGAAAGCCATAATATCAGTGATGAGCTTCTGTTAGGCGTAATTTTTTTTCCAAGCACCTTCGTCGTTCCAAGCCCAAGCTCGCACTCTGATTGGTTGTTGCTCTCGGCACTGTTTTCATGTAACTTGGCGATAATCATACTTGGCGTAGCGATAGATGCTTCCGTCGAGTTTGATTTCCTTCCGAACCGAGTAGAAAGTAACTTTTCTCTTGCAGCATTGGATTGGATGGAACGTGTCTTACTGAAAGCTGTACTCAAGTTTTTACACACAAGAGCACAAGACCACGTCCATAAGAATGAAGAAAGAATAAGAATGAGAAGGTTAGGTTTTAGGTTTATTCGTTCACTTAAGAGCGAAGTATTTTTCGCCAAGTGTGGTTATCGCCAAGTTACGTGAAAACAGTGCCGAGCCGAGAGCAACAACCAATCAGAGTGCGAGCTTGGGCTTGGAACGACGAAGGTGCTTGGAAAAAAATTTCGCTTCTGTTCGAGCTTTTCACTCAGCAAATGCCAACAAGTGTTCAAACGATTCCAGCTTCCATTGAAAAAATTACTCCTGATAAAGCAGCGGAGATTTGAGATAGAATTCTCGACTTAACACCAGCAAACATCAGCTCAGTTTATTACACACGATTCTTTCAGGAAAGCAACCTTTATTTTAAATTTAAATAATGAATAATTTGTTTAAATAAAAGCATCGCAAATGGCTCAACGATAACTAAGCAAATAGTAGTAATCATTTTTATTCTTAAATACCTAAACATAAATGAAGTCATATACTAAATGCATAGACATATACTGATATTAGGGTAACATCCCCAGTAATTGGTACATTAAGAATTTGTCTTTAAACTTAGTTCAATTTTCATTACCAAGAAATAAAATATTTACTTGCAAATGTTTTTAAATCAAAGAATGCATATCTGTGCATCTATTTTGCCCACTAAAAGCAAAAAAAAAAAAAAAATTGAAAAAGTATTTTTATAAAAATATATTTATAAAAAGTTGCTGAAATCACCAGTAATTGGCACCTAGAGCACCAATGTATGACACCTTGTGATCCAGTAATTGGCACATGTTTATATATAAAAAAAAACTTTACATTTTGCATTGGGTTTAATTGCTTTAAATGAATTTACTGTAGATGAAGATGCCATATTTCAGGTTTTTGAGAGAAAGAAATCAGTAAGACACATTTAGTCATTTAGTTTAGACACATTTAGTGTTCACATTTAGTCTTAAATGTGACCACTTTAAGGGCGTATTCGAAAAAACGCTTTTCCATCTTCAACAGCTCGAAATTTTCCGATACAATTTTAGACACATTTTTTAAGGGTGTATTTCGATTCAAACTGCTTGTTTTCCGATTTATTTTTGAACTCACTTTTGCTCTCAAACACATGAAACTCGCAGATTCTCTTATTTAGAAAGTGCACAAGGTGCTGTAAAGGTCAATTCTTTGATAAGTGTACAAAATATTGCAAAAAAAGCAATCAAAAACGACAATTTGAACCGATTTTTACGAAGTGGGAGATAAGGGAACAAAAAAAAGGGTCTTCCAGAGAAGTTAATTGCTTATAAATCAAATTCTAATAAATTGAGCGTAAAAAGACTTTACTCGGCACCTCATACGTCCCTTCAAGAATCCCCTCAGCAAGTTTCATGATTCTACTTTTAAAAATGTGTCTGAAATTGTATCGGAAAATTTCGAGCTGCTGAAGGTGGAAAAGCGTTTTTTCGAATACACCCTTAAAGGATAATCATGAAACTTGCTGAGGGGATTCTTGAAGGGACGTATGAGGTGCCTTGTAAAGTCTTTTTACGCTCAATTCATTAGAATTTGATTTATAAGCAATTAACTTCTCTGGAAGACCCTTTTTTTCGTTCCCTTATCTCCCATTTCGGAAAAATCGGTTCAAATTGCCGTTTTTGATTGCTTTTATTGCAATATTTTGTACATTTATCAAAGAACTGACCTTTTCGGCACCTTGTGCACTTTCTAAATAAGAGAATCTGCGAGTTTCATGTGTTTGAGAGCAAAAGTTAATTCAAAAATAAATCGGAAAACAAGCAGTTTGAATCGAAATACACCCTTAAAACAATACAATATATTTATATTAATACCCAGTAATTGTCATGCTGTCCCCAGTAATTGTCATATGAAGCTTTAACGGATTCCAATTACTAATAATATTTCATATTTTCAAATAAAAACAAATGATAATCAAAATTAGTCTATAACTTTAAAAGTACTGCCAAAATAAGTGGCTTAAGGGTGTATTTCGATTCAAACTGCTTGTTTTCCGATTTATTTTTGAATTCACTTTTGCTCTCAAACACATGAAACTCGCAGATTCTCTTATTTAGAAAGTGCACAAGGGGCCGTAAAGGTCAATTCTTTGATAAGTGTACAAAAAATTGCAAAAAAAGCAATCAAAAACGGCAATTTGAATCGATTTTTCCGAAGTGGGAGATAAGGGAACGAAAAAAAGGGTCTTCCAGAGAAGTTAATTGCTTATAAATCAAATTCTAATGAATTGAGCGTAAAAAGACTTTACTCGGCACCTCATACGTCCCTTCAAGAATCCCCTCAGCTAGTTTCATAATTCTACTTTTAAAAATGTGTCTGAAATTGTATCGGAAAATTTCGAGCTGCTGAAGGTGGAAAAGCGTTTTTTCGAATACACCCTTAATCTCAAATTCCTTGCGAATTCTTTGTAATTGAAATAGATGCCAATTACTTGGAACTAGCAAAATTGAAGCACAATTAATTGGCATCTATCATTAATTCAGAAATCCAAATATTTCTGTCAAAAATACTTTTACACAATTAAAGTAACCCTTTTCAACTAAACAAAACTGTTGTCAATTAAAATTTAAAATATATTATAAATCAGATAATAATGAATTGAAAAGCATGCCTTTCTTAAGGGTGTATTCGAAAAAATGAATTTCCACCTTCAACAGCTCAAAATTTTCCGATACATTTCCAGACTCATTTTTAAAAGTAGAAACATGAAACTTGCTGGGATGATTTTTGAAGTGATGTATAAGACGCTGTGTGATGTAATTTCTCGCTGCATTAATTAGAATTTGATTTATAAACAATTACTTTTTCAGCATGACCCTTTTTTTCGATCTCAGTTCTCCCGCCTAGGAAAATTCTGTTCGAAAGATCAACTTTGACAGCATTTTTTGTAATATTTTCTGCATTTATCCAAAAATCAACAGACACGGCACCTTATATAGTTTCTAAATAAGAGATTTTCAAAGTTTGGTGCATTTGAGAGCAAAAGTGGATCTAAAAATAAATCGGAAAATAAGCGGTTTAGATCGGAATACACCTTTAAGGCAGAAAAGAAGTATTTGCAACAAAAATGGCTAATTTGATACAAGCCATAATTGTTTCTCTTTCCTAGGCACTATTGTCATCTAGTAACATAAATCTAAGTTATAATCTGTAAAGTAAATGAGCATATAACTGGTATATGGTCTTGCATTTTTAAAAGACTGGATATAAATCTTATTTTAGGACACGTTTGTAGGATCTGCCAATCATTGGTGCATGCCAATTACTGGGGATGTTACCCTACTACATGAAAATAGTAGCAAAATTATTTCTAAAAATAAAATAACACTCCATTCAAAGACATATACTATTGATAGTACACCAGACCCGAAATGGTTAATATAATTTAGGTCCACTTTGACTTAATTATAGGAAGAGACTATAACCAGTCTATTTACGTTCGCCGCCATGCACGAAAATGCCTCAGAAAATTGAATGTACTTTATTGAATTCCATCATAAAGTAAAATGCATTACCATAAACGAAATTTTATAGTCTCACTTGCATTCACATTGGGAATCGCTCTTTTATCAGTACGATGCTACTGAATTTGAAGGCATATGTATTTGAGGTATCGCTTTTGATAATGTCTCAAACAGGCAATAAAACGGCAGAAATTTCTTCTTCCAGAAAATATGAGGCAATTTTTTAGGTTTTATAGAATAAGTACAGCAGCTCTTTCTGCTACACGAAACTTCATTTACTTTCTAATACTTGCATTTCATCCTTACACACAATGAGGTAGAACCCGTCGAAATTCGACGAAAGAAAATGTTTAGGAAGGAATTGTTTCATTGATTCACTATAAATATACAAAATTAGTTACAGTAAAAAAAATGCATCTTAGTCAGTCAAACTCTCAAAAAAATATTTCAAGCTAAAATTAAAAAATGCAATTCCTATAAAACTCAATCGTACAAATTATTAAAATTAATCTTTAATTGCATATATAATCAGTAAATTGTAATAAAGATCAGTTATTTTGATGAAATTATCAATTGAGGCTCTTATGCTGGCATAAATGCGAATGAAAAAAAATATATACGTATATATATATATATTTGTTCAAAATTGACACGATGACAAATGATATATTTGAAATTAACATACTCTTTATCAATTTGATATATTTATTTGATATATTTCTTTTTCAATTTGAACAGAAAATGGAGTGATTTTGTTTCCACAATTACAAAATTGGTACTAAAAACTACAAAAAAAAAAAAAAAAAAAAAAAAAAAAAAAAAAAAATAATAATAATAATAATAATAATAATAATAATATCTCAAGAATAAATTGAGATACAGCTTTAAAACAAACTGTATTTAAAAATACATTTTTTTCTCTATACGATGGTGTAAATATTTAAAATGTGCGATGTTTAGAAGTCTAAAACTTGCAGTAGCGAAAATTGCAAAACCGAAATTGCAGGGAAAGTGTTGCCATTCGCAAAGTGACGTATGCACAACGCACAAATACGTTTGGCCTTTATAATATAGACATGAAGCTTTTAAAAACTGTTGAATTTAAATACATAACAAAACTGTGACTTAAAATTTTTTTTAAATCAATTTTCAATTGACGTCTAAATAAATTAACTAAATTAAACGAGAAAATTTTCGTAATTACACAGTTACGCATGTGTACAAGCTATGAAAATACTGTTTGGTAAATATGTTCATAAGAGAAAGATTATTATTTAAGGCTGTTCTTAAATCAAAAAGGGCAACTTTGTGGCATAAGATTTGAATTACTTTTGTACGGAAATGAATGAAAGTAGTAAGTGTTTTTGTTCAGAAAATAATTAATCGCACTCACTTTCCCGTTATTTTTTTTTTTCTGTCAAACACAATAGATCTTTTAAAAAATAATGTCAAAATTGGCGTTTTGAACTGAATTTCCGCGCAAAAGCAGAAATAATCACTCAAACTGCGATGAAAAACGTGTTAGTCACGTGATAAATTTCGCTTATAACACGATTGATAATTTATTGATCTCAAAATGGAAACCTCGGTTCAATTCCAAATCGCTTCCTTAATCAGGCTTAAAAATTTTATGTCTTTCCCTAAAGGGTGTTTTAAAAAAAAATGATGTTCCACCTTCAACAGCTCGAAATTTTCCGATACATTTTCGGGCTCATTTTTAAAAATAGAAACATGAAACTTGCTCGGGTGATTTTTCAAGTGATGTATAAGATGCCGTGTGATGCAATTTTTTGCTTAATTAATTAGAATTTGATTTATAAAGAATTATTTTCAGAGTTCGATCATTTTTTTTTCCTCCGATCTCCAGGTTCGTAAATTTCTGTTCAAATTTTCAACTTTGGGAGCATTTTTAGCAATATTTTCTACATTTACCAAAAAGTCGATAAACACAGCACCTCATGTAGTTTCTAAATAAGAGATTTTGAAAGTTTGGTGCATTTGAGAGCAAAAATGACTTTAAAAATAAATCTGAAAGTCAGTGGTTTTGATCGGAATACACCCTTAAAAAATGAATTTGTAATTGTGCCAAATTTTGTGCTTTTTGAGCAGAGTAGTTGCGAATAACCTTAAAAGTGTTAAATCAGCAATATGAATATAGACTACATCCAGTCTATTTCCGTACATCTTCATGTACGAAAATGCCTCCGAAAATTGAAAGTACTGTATTGAATTCCATCATAAAGGAAAATGTATTACCATAAACGAAATTTTATAGTCTCTCTTGCATTCACAGTAGGAATAGCTCTTTTAACAGTACGATGCTACTGAATTTTAAGGTATATGTATTTGAGGTATCGCTTTTGATAATGTCTCAACAAACAGGCAATAAAACGGCAGAAGTTTCTTCTTTCACAAAATATGAGGCAATTTTTTAGGTTTATAGAATAAGTCAAGAAGCTCTTTCTGATACACGAAAATACATTTATTTTCTAATACTTGCATTTCATATTTGCATACAACAGGAAGCTTTTGAAAGCTGTTGAAAATACATAGATTACTAAATTGTGACTTAAATATGTTTTTAAATCAATTTTTAATTGACGTCTAAATAAATGAACTAAATTAGGTGAGAGAATTTTCATAATTGCACACTTATGGATATATACAAGCTATAAAAATTACTGTTTTAGTAAATGTGTTTATAAGAGAAAGATTCTTACTTAAATCAGAATTATCGTTTTATATTTTTCTTCTCAAGTCTGGTAATAGAAGTGAAGTCTGGTGGCACAAAATCAGGTGAGTACGATGGTTTATACAATATTTACAACTCTTTTACGGGCCATAAACGACATCACGACGGAAGACAATTGCGGTTGGGTTGGGTAAATTCAATGTCATGTAGTCAGTGTTCTGGAGACAATAGAAAGACTTTGTGGGCAATTTTCAAGAATTGTATAAAATATTTCTTTTGATGCATCGCTAACGACAGAGAGCTTAAAAATATATGATGAATTTTTCCTGTTTTAGGTAATGGTATCTTGTTTCTGAATACATTCAATTTCCTTTTTTACCATACCTTGTACACGCTCATATATCATATGAATAGATTTATACTTTGCGGACAAACTCATAGTTTATAGGGACAGTTTTTTTTTTCTGAAAATTGCCTAATATTTTAGGCGGTTTTGTGTCTTTTTTTTAAAGCTGCTTTGAAATCCAAGGGACTAACATATTTTTTTAATTCTATTTTCATTTAGAAATGCATGAAATTGACGAGTGTTCTTTTTCAGAAACCATATAATAAAATTACGTTTTCGATTTTTTCGTAAAGATAGTAGATCGTTTAGAATATACTTACTGCTATGGTGGAAGTTTTGAACCGAATATCCGACGCAGCTGCTCGTGGAAGTTGGAAAATTGTCACCACGTAAAAAATATAACACGCTTATAGCACGAATAATTTATTTATAAAAAAATAGAAAACTCTATTCGATTCTAAATTGCTTTATTGGTCGGACTTACAAATTTTATGCTTTTCATTTTAAAATTAGTCAAAACATGTAAGAAAGTTTTGATTGTGAGAAAAAATCGAAATAGAAAAAAATAAAGATGATTTAAAAGATCGACCTCAATTGTCCAATGAAAAAAAAAAAAATATGTATTTACTTGTATGTCAAAATGTAAACAAGAATTTGGATCCTCAATTCCCCACGGGTTTAAAATTAGCTAGCAACATTCTACGCCTGACGGGACAGGAACCAATGTAGCCGTTCTCATTTTTCTGAAACTTACCATATAGTCGCTGTCTTCAGATAACTTTGTGTTTAGTAAAAGACTAAGAAAGAATGATCACAGTAATACGAGACTTACAACATGACTAAAATCAGATTGTTTCAAAATGTCGGCCACCCTAGAAATGCAAACTGCTGTATCTCAACATAGAGTTATTTTAAGATAAAGACAAAAAAATATATATTTGGGAATCCTTGTATTAAGGTCAAACTCTTAAGAACAAAATATTTTCCATCTTTTAATTTATTTGTACCACTTTTTAAATTTTTTAGTTTTAAATTTCAAATGGCTGCCATTTTGAAACAAAATGGCGGATTAAACAGGCGTACGAATTCGGTTAAGACATTTGGTATTTACATGCATACATTTAATCTCATCCAAATCGGTTGATAAATACGAAAATTATCCCATGACATAAATGAGATATATATATAAATCATCATATAGACGGACGGTTGTTTTGGGGTCTGGGAGTTCATGATTAATGAAAATATATACCAAAAATTTCCAGATGTGCTTTATTCCGAGCGGCTGGAATAGGCAACTTTTTACATTATGCAAAGAAAGCCACCTAAAACCATATCTAAATAGCGATAAGTTAGCATCTAAACAAACAAATAAAATGAACTTATAAAATTAAACAGCTGCATAGTTTACAAAGTTAGAATAAAATTGAAGAAAAATTGTCGTTTTATTAGTTATCTTTATTATTATTTTTTTTTTTTTTTTCGTCTCACCTAAAGTTAGCAGAATCTAAATTCAGTTTCTCCTAAGAATCCATTCACATGTTTCATATAACGACAAACCGGAAAGTAATGAGAAGTTTGCCAATGATAAATATTATTTAATGCTAGAATTTAAATTACTTCTACAAATAAAGAGGCTGAGTACCATTATCGGCTTATGTCATTCCGAATTTCCACCAAATATATACAATTCTTAGAACGTTTTATGATAGCATTTAACATTTATTATCTAATAACTTTTCCTCATTCTCGAACATCACTAATAAACCCTGAATTTAATTTCCTCTACATTTATCCGCTTTTATTAGATTTGTAGACCGAGCGTATATGCGACTACTTGAATCCGAGATTCCAAATGAGGTCTTATGAGCAAACATCACTTTATCCGAACCGTGTGATTACTTACGGTGTTGAGCTAAGGCGTTTTTAAAATATGGATGATTAACTATTCATTAATTTTATGGCTGGGCTGCTAATTCTCGTGGGAAACATATTTCAATGTTACAGTTACATTCGCTAATAAACTTTCCTTTAGATATTTATTGTAATTGACAATTTGTCCGGAGAAATTGATTAGTTCTATTTTCACATCACCTTAGTTTTTAATAGAGTTCTGAAACTCTGTGGATTACATAGTGTGATTTATGCTATGATTTAATAATTTGGTGTAATATTTTGTCATGAAACCGCGTTATTGTAAATTACATTTTTGCATGATTTTTCATTCGTTTGTTACTTGATTTTGTATTAGGTAACGGAGAATATTTGATCTGATTTTGACAAAATAAACTTTTAAGGATATTGTAAATCAAAAAAGACATCTTTGGGACATAACTTTTAATTTATTTTTGTTCAGAAATGCATGAAACTAGCAGCTGTTTTTGTTCAGAAGCTATCTAATCGCATACATTTTTCTGCTTCTTTTGAAAACACAGTAGATATTTCAAAACAAGCAATTAAATTAGCCGTTTTGGACCGCATTTTACGACGAAAACAGAAAAAACAGTTAAGGGTGTATTCGAAAAAACGCTTTTCCACCTTTAGCAGCTCGAAATTTTCCGATACAATTTCAGATACATTTTTAAAAGTCGAAACATGAAATTTGCTGAGGGTATTTTTGAACGGACATATAAGGTGCCGTGTCATGTCTTTTTTACGCTCAATTAATTAGAATTTGATTTATAAGCAATTAACTTCTCAAGAAGATCTTTTATTTCGTTCTCAGATCTCCCACTTCGGAAAAATCGGTTCAAATTGCCGTTTTTGATTGCTTTTTTTGCAATATTTTGTGCATTTATCAAAGAATTGACCTTTACGTCACCTTGTGCACTTTCTAAATAAGAGAATCTGCGAGTTTTATGTGTTTGAGAGCAAAAGTGAATTAAAAAATAAATGGGAAAATAAGCAGTTTGAATCGGCCAAAAATCATCAAAAGTTCAAAAAAATTTTTATCACAGAAAACGATAAAATACATATTTGCGAATATCCATGTAAAATTTCAGAACTCGGGGACACTTGGAACAGGTAGAAAATGAGCTCTTTTAATTGTACTCACTATAGAATTTAAAGGACTAGCGGCCATTTAAAATGTGTTTTCCTGAAAAAGACTTTCTTCATATTTTTCCTAAGTTCAAAGTACTAAGGCTCAGTGGTAAAATGATTTAGAAACAAAGTGTTTATGTTTTTAGAATCTTAAAAAAATTTGCAACAAAAGTAAGGAGAGATATATTTTTTAACTATTTCTGAAAACGTTACATAAATTGGTAAACATAAAAATTATAACGAATTTAAGGAAATTTACCATGTGTATTATTATTATTATTATTTTTTAGCCGATTAAAATAGAAAATTAAAAATATCTCTCCCTAGGTCTTTTCCATATACTATAACACTATTTAAGAAATTTTAGAAATACCAAAATATTGAAAATTGAATGAGGAGTAGTAATTTTAAAAAGTGTATTTTTCGACAAAAAAAAAAAAAAAAAAAAAAAAAAAAAAAAAAAACATAAAAATCCCCATAAAAAATATATTTTTTAATAAAAAGTGAATTTTTTTGCTAATTATTCCCTACAAAAAGATTCTTAAATAATACACCAAAATTCATTACTTTAAAATCAATAATAAAAATTTTGGGGTTTTTCTTACGGGTCTCCCTTAACGAAAGGGAGAAAAATGCACGATCACATGGTGAGAAGAGCTTAGAACTGGATAGGTAATTATCATAAAATGGAAAATTCACAAATAAAAATTAAATTAAAAAGTTGACATGTTTCGGTTCATTCATAAGAACCGTATTCATAACACATTAAAATCAGTAGAAAACTGAATGACTCTGGATATAAATATAATTTAAAAACCCAAAACACAAAACATGGGTTTTTAAATTATATTTATATCCAGTGTCATTTAGTTTTCTACTGATTTTAATGTGTTATGAATACGGCTCTTATGAATGAACCGAAACATGTCAACTTTTTAATTTAATTTTTATTTGTGACACCTGTTCTAAGTAAATAAATATGAAATGTTTTATACGTAAATGAAAAAGGTGAAGTGATTTTGTTTTAGTTTTTAGTTTTGAAAAAACGAAAGCTAACAACAGTTTTAACATGGAAAATTCAGTTCGATTCGAAATCGCTTCCATAGTCAAGCCTTCCAATTTCATATCTTTCCGTTAAAAAATGAATTTGTAAATGTGTCAAACGTTCTGCGCTTGTTGACCAGAGCAATTGGGTATAGACTTAATATGTTTCATATAACGACAAACCCGAAAATAACCAAAAGTTTGCAAGTGATAAATATTATTTAACACTAAAATGGTAAATTACTAGTACAAATATACAGGCTGAGAACCGTTATCGGCTTATGTCATTCCCAAATTCTAATAGCTACAATTTTTTGAACATTTTATGATAGCATTTAACATTTATTAGCTAATAACTTTTTCTCATTCTCGAACATCTCTAATAAACTCTGAATTTAATTTCCTTAACATTTATCCGCGTTTATTAGATTTGTAGACCGAGCGTACACTCGACTACTTGAATCCGAGTTTCCAAATGAGGTCTTATGAGCAAACATCACTTTATCCGAACCATGTGATTAGTTACATAGAAAACGGTGCTATGCAAGGCGTTTTTAAAATATGGATGATTAACTATTCATTAACTTTATGGCTGGGCTGAAAATTCTCGTGTGAAACGTATTTCAATGTTACAGTTACATTTCGTTAAAAAACTTTCATTGTAATTGTTTCATTGTAATTGACAATTTGTCCGGAGAAATCAATTAGTTCTGTTTTCGCAACTCCTTAGTCTTTATAGAGTTCTGAAACTGTGTGGAATAAGTAATGCGATTTGTATAATTTGGTGTAATATTTTATCATTTACAATGAAATCGCATTAGTGCAAATTATATTATCGCATGATTTTTCATTCTTTTATTGCTCCATTTTGTACTAGATAGCAGAAAATAGTTTTTGGACTTTGACAAAATAATATTTTAAGGATGTGCTTCAATGAAAAAGGGCACAGTTGTGACATAATTTTTAATTTTTTTTAATTCAGAAAAGTTTGAGCTTGAGACTAGCAGGTATTGTTATTCAGAAACTATTTAATCGCTCTCATTATTCTGCATTTTTGTAAACGCAGTTAGATATTTCAAAATATGCCGTCAAATTTGACGTTCTGAAACACATTTCCGACGAAAGCAAAAAAAAATCAGTGAACAAAACTGAGAAAACATTTGATCAAGTGATTAAAATAGCTTATATTTTGGTAGGCAATTTAATTATCATAAAAAGGAAAATTTAGTTCGATTCGAAATCGCTTTTATAGCAAATTCTTCCAATAGTGTAATTTCCCGTTAAAAAATGCTTTTGTAAATGTGTCAAAACGTTTTCCGCTTGTTCAGCAGAATATTTTAAAATAGCCTTCGTATGTTTCATATAACAACAAACCGGAAAGTAATAAAAAGTTTGCTAGTGATAAATATTATTTGATACTAAAATTTAAATTACAAATACAAATATATAGACTGAGTACCCTTATCAGCTTATGTCATTCTCAATTCCCAACAGACACAGTTCTTTGAACGTTTTATGATAGCATTTAACATTTATTAGCTAATAACTTTTCCCCATTCTCGAACATCTCTAATAAACCCTGAATTAAATTTCCTCTACATTTATCCGCATTTATTAGATTTGCAGATCGAGCGTAAATGACTAATACTTGAATCCGAGTTTCCAAATGAGGTCTTATGAGCAAACATCACTTTATCCGAACCGTGTGATTAGTTACCTAGAAAACGGTGTTGAGCTAAGGCGTTTTTAAAATACGGATGATTAACTATTAATTAATTTTATGGCTGGGCTGCTAATTCTCGTGGGAAACATATTTCAATGTTACAGTTACATTCGCTAATAAACTTTCCTTTAGATATTTATTGTAATTGACAATTTGTCCGGAGAAATTGATTAGTTCTATTTTCACAACACCTTCGTTTTTATAGAGTTCTGAAACTCTGTGGATTACATAGTGTGATTTATGCTATGATTTAATAATTTGGTGTAATATTTTGTCATGAAACCGCGTTATTGTAAATTACATTTTTGCATGATTTTTCATTCGTTTGTTACTTGATTTTGTATTAGGTAACGGAGAATATTTGATCTGATTTTGACAAAATAAACTTTTAAGGATGTTCCCAAATCAAAAAGGGCAACTTTGTGACATACGTTTTAATTTATATTTGTTTGGAAAGGCATGAAGCTAGCATCTATAATTGTTCAGAAACTATCTAATCGCACTCATTTCTCTGTTTTTTTCTTTCTTTCTTTTTTTTTTTTTTTTTTGTAAGCATAGTAGATATTTCAAAACGAGCCGTCAAAATACTTATTCAGCAGATCAGTTGAGTATAGCCTCCGAAAGTTACGAAAAGTTTGCAAATGATAAATATTATTTAATGCTACAATTCAAATTACTTGCAAAAATATAGAATATAAGTACCATTATCAACTTATGTCATTCCCAATTTCCAGCAGATACAATACTTTGAACGTTTCATGATAGCATTTAACACTTATTAGCTAATAACTTTTCCTCATTCTCGAACATCTCTAACAAGCCCTGAATTTAATTTCCTCTACTTTCATCCGCGTTTATTAGATTTGTAGATGGAGCGTAAATGACTACTACTTGAATCCGAGTTTTCAAATGAAGTCTTATGAGCAAACATCACTTTATCCAAACCATGTGATTAGTTATCTATAGAAAACGGTGTTGAGCTAAGGCGTTTTTAAAATATGGATGATTAACTATTCATTAATTTTATGGCTCGGCTGCTAATTCTCGTGTGAAACGTATTTCAATATTACAGTTACATATCTTTAATAAAGCTTCCTTTAGATAGTTAATGTAATTGACAGTTTGTCCGGAGAAATATTAATTAGTTCTATTTTCGCACCTCCTTAGTGTTTATAGTCTGAAACTTTTTGGAATACGTAATGTAAATTATAATGTGATTAATTAATTTGGTGTAATATTTTATCATTTTCAATGAAGCCGCGCTATTGTAATTTACATTTCAGAATCGAACTGAGTTTTGCAATTTGTGATCAATAAATTACCTCTCGAGCTATAATCGAAATTGACCACATGACCAACACGTTTTTCATCCCAGTTCGAGTGGTTATTCTGCTTTCACGCGGAAATTAGTCTCAAAACGTCTATTTTGACATTATTTTCTGGAAAATGTTGTGTTTGGAAAAAAAAAAAAAAAAAAAAAAAAGGAAAATGTATGTGTTTAAATACTTTTTGCACAACAACACCTGCAAGATTCATGCATTCCAAATAAAAAATAAATTAAAACTTATGTCATAAAGTTGCCATTTCTGATTTAAGAACTGTCTTACCGAGAGATGTGAAGGAAAAATAGAATGTAAAAACCACATCCAAGAAGTGATATGTTTGCATGTGAACAAAATAAAAAAATGAACTTATAAAAATATACGGATAAATAATTTTCAAAGATAGTATAAAATTGACAAAAAACTGCCAATTTATTATCATATCCCCACCCCCAAGTTATCAAAGGTCACCAGAATTTAAATTCAGTTTCTCCTAAGAATCCAATCACATGTTTCATATAATCACAAACGGAAAAGTAATGAAAAATTTTTCGAGTGATAAATGTTCCTTAGCGCTAAAATTTGAATTACTTGAACAAATATACATAGGCTGAACACCATAATTGGCTTATATCATTCCCAATTTCCAAACAGATAAAATTCTTTGGACGTTTTATGATAGCATTTAACATTTATTAGCTAATAATTTTTCCTCATTATCGAACATAACTAATAAAACATGAATTTAATTTCCTCTACATTTATCCGCGTTTATTAGATTTGTAGACCGAGCGTAAATGGCTACTTGAATTCGAGTTTTCAAATGAGGTCTTATGAGCAAACATCACTTTATCCAAACCGTGTTATTAGTTACCTAGAAAACGGTGTTCAGCTAAGGCGTTTTTTAAAATATGGATGATTAACTATTCATTAATTTTATGGCTGGGCTGCTAATTCTCATGGGAAACGTATTTTAATGTTACAGTTACATTTCACTAGTAAACGTTCCTTTAGATATTTGTTGTAATTGGCTTTTTGTCCGGAGATATCAGTTAGTTCTATTTTCACAACTCCTTCGTTTTTATAGAGTTCTGAAACTCTGTGGATTATATAGCGTGATTTATGCTATGATTAAATAATTTGGTGTAATATTTTGTCATGAAACCGCGTTTTTTAAAATTACATTTTTGCATGATTTTTCATTCGTTTGTTACTTGATTTTGTATTAGATAACGGAGAATATTTGATCTGATTTTGACAAAATAATATTTAAGGATGTTCATAAATCAAAAAGGGCAACTTTCTGACATATGTTTTCATTTATTTCTGTATGAAATTAGCAGGTGCTGTTATTCAGAAAGTATCAAATTGCGTTCATTATTCTGTTATTATTATTTTTTTTTTCTAAACGTAGTGGATATTTCAAAACAAGCAGTCAAAGTTGACGTTTTGAACTGCATTTTCCAACGAAAGAGAGAAAATGCGTGATCACGTGATCAATATAATTTATAATTCGGTAGGTAATTTAATTATCACAAAATCGAAAATTCTGTTCAATTTAAAATCATTTTCACAGACAGGCCTTCCAATTTTATATCTTTTCGTTAAAAAATGAATTTGTAAATGTGTCAAAGCGTTTTGCGCTTGTTGAACAGAGCAGTTGAAAAAATTCTTAATATGTTTCATATAACAACAAATCCGAATGTTTCGAAAAGTTTGCAAATATAAACACTATTTAATGCTCAAATTTGAATTACTTTAACATATACAGAGGCTGACTACCAGTATCGGTTTATATCGTTCCCAATTATCAACAGATACAATTCTTTGAACGTTTTATGATAGTATTTAGCATTTATTAGCTAAAAACTTTTTCCCATTCTCGTACATCTCTATAATAAGCCTTGAATTTAATTCCCACTACATTTATTCGCGTTTATTATATTTGTAGACCGAGCGTAATGACTACTTGAATCCGAGTTTCCAAATGAGGTCTTATGAGCAAACATCACTTTATCCGAAACGTGTGATTAGTTACATAGAAAACGGTGTTGAGCTAAGGCGTTTTTAAAATATGGATGATTAACTATTCATTAGTTTTATGGCTAGGCTGTTAATTCTCGTGTGAAACGTATTTCAAAGTTACAGTTACATTTCGGTAATAAACTTTCTATAGATATTTATTGTAATTGACAATTTGTCTGGAGAAATCAATTAGTTCTATTTTCGTACTTCCTTATTCTTTATAGAATTCTGAAACTTTGTGGAATACGTAATGTAGTTTATAATATGATTAAATAATTTTGTGTAACTTCTTATCATTTACAATGAAAACGCATATTGTAAATTACATTTTCACATGATATTTCATTGTTTTATTTTATAGCTCGATTTTGTATTTCAAAGTTACATTTCGTTAATAAACTATCCTTTAGATGTTCATTGTAATTGACAGTTTATCCGGAGAAATCAATTAGTTCTATTTTCGCAGCCCCTTAGTCTTTAAAGAGTTCTGAATCTCTGTGGAATACGTAATGTGATGTATAATATGATTAAATAATTTGGTGTAATATTTCATCATTTAAAATGAAACTGCGTTATTGTAAATTACAATTTCACATGATTTTTCATTCATTTGCTCTCCGTTTCTGTTTTAGAAAACGGAGAATAGTTGACTACTAAGAATGTATTTATTAAAAATACATCACATTGCTCAATGGTGCACAAAACAAGAATTTTAATATCAACTTGTACAATTAAAATAAAATAAAAATATCAACATTTTGTGTCGTCTTCTGCAGCCGTCTTCAGGAAAATATGATAATGGAAAGACTAAGTTTGCCTCTTGATCGACAGATAATATTTTTAATAAATTAAAATCGAAATGAATTAAAAGTTTTAAAATGTTGCCACTTAGACGTGAGTAAAAATTAAAACATTGCAACGACATAAAGGTTTAAGATTTTATGATGTTATGCCACATTTTTGGTATATTGTAGAGCAAATTATCATTACAAGTTTTATTTTCTCGTGCAATGATTTCGACAGATTCTCTTATTTTATCTTCAACTGGGTTATTGCACGGAACTATGATTTTGACCTCATCAAAGTTGATACGGCAACCCTTGTTTGCAAAGTAAAAGCGAGAAAGAGCAGTATTCTGTTTATACTGTTTAATAACTCTGCGATGCTCTTTAATTCTAATTAAAAGTTTGCGTGTTGTCATGCCGATGTAGACTTTTTTAACATTATTTGATAAAGTGATGGGGATTTCATAAATACCAGATCTTTGATCTATTGGAATTTTGTCGATCTTATCTGTAACGATATCAGTGAGATATGAAGGTGGAATGGCGACAAGTTTTATGTTATATTTTTGTGCGATCTTTTTTACTTTTTCAAATATGTAAGGGATATAATGAAATTTTCTGTAAATCACAAGCTTATCCTGTCGTTGGCCAGATGGGGGAGGAGTATTGTACTGTTGAACTATTTTATTTACAAATTTTGCAGGAAAACCATGGTCAAAAGCTATTTTCTGTATAAATTCAATTTCTTTATTTAATTTGTCATCCGAACAAATCATAAAAGCTCTTTTAATAAATGACCTGAATGCAGACATTTTGTATTCGAAAGGCATGTTGGCTGAAAACGGGATAACTGTAATTCAATCTAAGTTTTAATTCAGATTTGTTCGGAAATGCATAAAACTAGCAGATCTTGTTGTTCAGAAGCTATCTAATCGCATTCAGTATTCTGGGTTTTTTTTTCTGCAAACGCAATAGATCTTTTATATCAAGCTGTCAAATTTAACACAATGAACAGCATTTTCCGACGAAAGCAGAAAAACCGAACAGCCTATTCGAAGGGAGAAAAAAACATGATCATGTTATAAAAATCGCTTATAACTCGGTAGGTAGTTTAATTATCATAAAATGGAAAACTCGGATCGATTTCAAATCGCTTCCAATAATAAGTCTTCCAACTTTTGATTTTTCCGCTAAAAAAAGAACTTGTATGTATATCTGTCAAAACATTTTGTGCTTATTGAGCGAACAGTTGAAAATAGCCTTAACATGTTTCATATAACTACAAACTGGAAAGTAATGAAAGGTTTGCTAGTCATAAATACTACTTATTGCTAAAATTTAAATTACTTGTACAAATATAGTCTTAGTACCATATAGTACCTTAGTACCATTAGCTTATGTCATTCCCAATTTCCAACACATACAATTCTTTGAACGTTTTATGATAAAATTTAACACTTATTAGCTATTAACTTTTTCTCATTCTCGAATATCTCTAATAAACCCTGAATTTAATTTCCTCCATATTTATCCGCGTTTATTAGATTTGTAGATAAATCATAAATGATTGCTTGTATCCGAGTTTCCAAATGAGGTCTTGCGAGCAAACATCAGTTTATACGAACGTGTGATTACGTTACATAGAAAACGGTGTTGAACTAAGGCGTTTTTAAAATATGGATGATTAACTACTCATTAATTTTATGGCTAGGCTTCTAATTCTCGTGGGAAATATATTTCAATGTTACAGTTACATTTCGTTAATAAACTTTCCTTTAGATATTTATTGTAACTGGCTGTTTGTCCGGAGAAATCATTTAGTTCTATTTTTGTAACTCCTTGGTCTTTAGAAAATTCTGAAACTCTATGTAAAACGTAATGTAATTTATAATATGATTAAATAATTTGGTGTAATCTTTTATCATTTGCTATGATACCGCGTTATTGTAAATTACAATTTGGAATTGAACTGTGTTTTGCAATTTGTGATCAATAAATTACCTATACAGCTATGTAAGCGAAATTGATTACATGACCAACATGTTTTTCATTGCAGTTTGAGTGATTATTCTGCTATCGCGCGGAATTCGTTTCAAAACGCCCTTTTTTAAAATTATTTTCTGAAAGATCTATTGCGTTTGGAAAAAAAAGGGGGGCGGGATAATGAGGGTGATTAAATACTTTCTGCACAACAACACCTGCAAGTTTCTTCCATTCCAAACAAAAACAAATTAAAACTTATGTCATAAAGTTGCCCTTTTTGATTTAAGAAACTAATTCAGTCAACTGAAAAGACCCTTTCGCTAATGCTAATCCTATGGAAGAAATTTATAAAGATATCTCGGTTGCATTTTAATATTTTTAAATGATTCTTTTTGCATTGGATAGCTGAGACCGATCTGTATGCAGGCTGTTTTTTCTTTTTTGATTTTGTTTACAGATATTTTTTAGAAGGACGCTTTCATTTTTTGGAACCGGTTTGGAAAGCGAAGGCACCCTCATCAAAAATATCTGCAACCCAAATCGAAAAAGTTAAAAACAGCCTGCATACAGATCGATCTCAGCTATCCAGTCCAAAAAGAATCATTTAAATATTTTAAAATGCAACCGAAATATCTTTGTAAATTTCTTCCATAGAATTAGCACTAGCAAACAGGCCTTTTCTTTCATTTGACTGAAGTAGCCCCTTAAGAACAGACTTAACAAGAGATATGAAGAGGAAAAAAATAATGTAGAAACCCCAACAAAGTAGCGATTTGTTTGCATGTAAACAGATTAATAAAATGAACTTATAAAATTACACGGCTATATAATTTTCAAAAATAATATAAAATTGACAAAAAATAGCCAATTTATTATTATCTTCTCTCCCCCCCCCCTTAAGTTATCCAAAGTCAGCAAATTTAAATTCATTTTCTATTAAGAATCCAATCACATGTTTCATATATCACAAACGGAAAAGTAATGAAAAAATTTTCAAGTGATAAATGTTATTTAGTGCTAAAATTTGAATTACTTGAACAAATATACATAGGCTGAATACCATAATCGGCTTATATCATTCCCAATTTCCAAACAGATAAAATTATTTGGACGTTTTATGATAGCATTTAACATTCATTAGATAATAACTTTTCCTCATTCCCGAACATCTCTAATAAACCCTGAATTTATTTTCCTCTACATTTATCCGCGTTTATTAGATACTTCAATCCGAGTTTGCAAATGAGATCTTGTGAGCAAATAACACTTTATCCGAACCGTGTGATTAGTTACCTTGAAAACGGTGTTGAGCTAAGGCGTTTTTAAAATACGGATGATTAACTATTCATTAATTTTATGGATAGGCCGCTAATTCTCGTGTGAAACGTATTTCAATGTTAAAGTTACATTTCATTAGTAAACGTTCCTTTAGATATTTATTGTAATAGACTTTTTTACGGAGAAATCAATTTGCACTACTTTTGCAACTCCTTAGTCCTTATAGAGTTCTGAAACTCTGTGGAATACGCAGTGTAATTTATAATGTAATTAAATAATTTGGTGTAATATTTTATCATTTACAATGAAGCCGCGTTAGTGTAAATTACGATTTGTAACCTAAATCGTTTATCGATTTTGAGATGAATAAATTACCTATCACATAGCGGTATATAATAGCTATAAGCGAAATTAATCATATGAACAGCACGTTCTTCATCCCAGTTTGTAAGGTTATTCTGCTTTCGCACTGAAATGAGATTCAAAATGCCTTTTTTGACATTATTTTCAGAATGATCTATTGTGTTTGCAAAGAAAAAAAAATTAAGTATGATTAATTACTTTCTACAAAATAACACCTCCATGTTTTAGGCATTTCCAAATAAAAATAAATTAAAACTTTAGTCATAAATTTGCCCTTTCTGATTTAAGAACAGCCTTATCTACACATTTGAAGGAAAAATAGAAAGTAAAAACCACATAAAATTAGTGATAAGATTGCATGTAAAAAAACTAATAAAAAGAACTTATAAAATTATACAGATGTATAATTTTCAAAGATAGTATACAAATGACAAAAAATTGCCAGTTTATTATCATCTCTCCCCTCCCCCAAGTTATCAACAGTCAGCAAATTTAAATTCAGTTTCTCCTAAGAATCCAATCACATGTTTCACATAATCAAAAACGGGAAAGTAATGGAAAGTTTGCAAGTGATAAATATTATTTAATACGAAAATTTAAATTACTTGTACAAATATAAGCTGAGTACCATTATCGGCTTATGACTTTCCCGATTTCCAACAGATAGAATTCTTTGAACGTTTTATGATAGCATTTAACATTTATTAGCTAATAACTTTTCCTCATTCTCAAACATCTCTAATAAACCTTGAATTTAATTTCCTCTACATTTATCCGCCTTTATTAGATTTGTAGACCGAGCGTAATACTTGAATCCGAGTTTCCAAATGAGGTCTTACGAGCAAACATCTCTTTATCCGAGCCGTGTGATTAGTTTTAGTTACCTAGAAAATGGTGTTGAGGTAAGGTGTTTTTAAAATATAGATGATTAACTATTCTTTAATTTTATGGCTAATTTGCTAATTCTTGTGTGAAACGTGTTTCAATGTTGCAGTTACATTCGCTCATAAACTTTCCTTTCGATATTTTATTGTAATTGACTGTTTGTCCGGAAAAATCAATTAGTTCTATTTTCGCAGCTTCTTATTCTTTATAGAGTTCTGGAACTGTCTGTAATACGTAATGTAATTTATAATATGATTAAGTGATTTTAGATAGAGCATAAATGATTGCTTGTATCCGAGTTTCCAAATGAGGTCTTATGAGCAAACATCACTTCATCCGGACCGTGTGATTAGTTACATTAAAAAACGGTGTTGAGCTAAGACGTTTTTAAAATATGGATGATTAACTTTTAATTAACTTTATGACTGGTCTGCTAATTCTCGTATGAAACCTATTTCAATGTTACAGTTACATTTCTTTAATAAACTTTCCTTTCGATATTTCTCGTAATTGGCAATTTGTCAGGAGAAATCAGTTAGTTCTATTTTCGCAATTCCTTAGTCTTTATAGTGTTCTAAAGCTCTGTGGAATACATAATGTAATTTATAAGTGGATAAATGATAAGGTGTAATATATTATCATTTACAATGAACCCGCATTATTGTAACTTTTATGTAGAAATAGCATTTATGTACATGTAAATTTTTATAGGGAAAGCTATAAGCAAGTTTTATATTTTAATATATCAAATAATATTTTTGAGGCACAGTAACCTAATGGTCAATACGACTGTCTATTACCCAACAAGTCGCGAGTTCGACTCCAGGCTGGGCAAGGTTCACTCAATCATTCATTTGTTCGGTATCGATAAAATGAATACCAAAAATGCTTGGGGTATAAACACAAGAGAGTTTTGTGTTAGGTTGACTACCTGATCGGGGAATTTGTTGAACATCATCTTGTGGACCAGTGTTAAGGGTGTATTTCGATTCAAACTGCTTATTTTCCGATTTATTTTTGAATTCAGTTTTGCTCTCAAATGCACCAAACTTTCAAAATCTCTTATTTGGAAAGTACACAAGGTGCCGTGATAGTCGATTCTTTGATAAATGCAGAAAATATTGCAAAAAAAGCAATCAAAAACGGCATTTCGAACCGATTTTCCCGAAGCAAGAGATCTGGGAACGATAAAAGGGGTCATACTGAGAAGATAATTGTTTAAAACTCAAATTCTAATGAATTGAGCGTAAAAAAACATCACTCGGCACCTCATACGTCCCTTGAAGAATCCTCTCAGCAAATTTCATGTTTCTACGTTTAAAAATGTGTCTGAAATTGTATCGGATAATTTCCAGCTGGTGAAGATGGAAAAGCGTTTTTTCGAATACACCCTTAAGTAAGCAGGATTGGCCAATATTGGCCCTGTTTCTTCACGAATAGCATAAACACGTATTCAGTTTTAATAATGATTTTAAAGCAAATAATTCTTTCAGTTATTAATATTTTAGTTTTGAAATCTCATAAGTGTAGTGTAAATTACTTGTACAATTATAGGCTGAGTTCCATTATCGGTTTATATCATTCTCAATTCCCAACAGATACACAATTCTTTGTACGTTTTATGATAGCATTTAACATCTATTAGCTAATAACTTTTCCTCATTCTCGAACATCTCTAATAAACCCTGAATTCAATTTCCTCTACATTTATCCGCTTATTAGTTTTGTAGACAGAGCGCAATGACTGCTTGAATCCGAGTTTCCAAATGCGGTCTTATAAGCAAACATCACTTTATCCGAACCGTGTGATTAGTTACCTATATAGAAATCGGTGTTGAGCTATGGCATTTTTAAAATATGGATGATTAACTATTCATTAACTTTATGGCTAGGCTGCTAATTCTCATGTGAAACGTATTTGAATGTTACAGTTACATTTGTTAATAAATTTTCCTTAGATATTTATTGTAATTGACAGTTTTTCCGGAGAAATCAATTAGTTTTATTTTCGCAACTCCTTTGCCTATATAGTGTTCTGAAACTCTGTGGAATACGTAATGTAATTTATCATATGATTAAATAATTTGGCGTAATATTTTATCATTTACAATGAAACCGCATTATTGTAAATTACATTGTCGCATAATCTTTCATTCATTTTCATTTATAGATCGATTTTGTTTGAAATAACGGAGAATAGCTGATACGACTTTGACAAAATAAACTTTTATATAAAAATAGCATTTTTGTACATGTACAGTTTTATATTAAAAGTTTTACGCGAATTTTATATTTTAATGTATCTAATAATATAATGTATCTTAAAATATAAAATTAGGTACAGGTCACGATTTCGATTCCCGGTCGGACAAGGTACACTCAATCTTTTATCCCTTCGGAGTCGATAAAATGTTACTATTATCGGTTTATGTATATGGCTTATGTCTGTTTCTTTATAAATTGCATAACTACAGGTTTACTTTTAATAATGATTTTTAAAGCAAATAATTATTTCAGTCATTATATTAGTTTTAAAATTCCAAAAGGGTAGTATAAATTACGTGTACTAATATAGAGGATAAGTACCATTTATCGGTTTATGTCATTCCCAATTTCCAACAGATACACAATTCTTTGAATGTTTTATGAGAGCATTTAACATTTATTAGCTAATAACTTTTCCTCATTCTCAAATTTAATTTCCTCTACATTTATCCGCCTTTATTAGATTTGTAGACCGAGCGTAATACTCGAATCCGAGTTTCCAAATGAGGTCTTCTGAGCAAACATCACTTTATCCGAGCCGTGTGGATTAGTTTTAGTTACCTAGAAAATGATGTTGAGGTAAGGTGTTTTTAAAATATAGATGATTAATTATTCATTAATTTTATGGAAAGTTTTCTAATTCTCGTAAGAAACGTATTTCAATGTTGCAGTTACATTTGCTAATAAACTTTCCTTTCGATATTTATTGTAATTGACAGTTTGTCTGGAAAAATCAATTAGTTCTATTTTCGCAGCTCCTTATTCTTTATAGAGTTCTGGAACTGTCTGGAATACGTAATGTAATTTATAATATGATTAAGTGATTTGATGCAATATTTTATCATTTACAATGAAACCGCGTAACCTCATATTTCATTATCGCATGATTTTTCCTTTGTCTATTGCTTGAATTTGTTATAGGTAACGGGGAATAGTTGATTTGGTTTTGACAAAATAAACTTTTATGAAAATATCTAAACTGGCATTTATGTACATGCAAATTTTTATATGGAAAGTGTGATGCTAATTTTATATTTTAATGTATTTAATAATATTTTTTGAGGCTGAGTAGCCTAATGGTCAGCACGCCAGTCTACTGCGCTATAGGTCGCGAGTTCGGCTCACGGGTGGGCAAGGTTGTCAATCTCTCATCCCATCGGGATCGATAAAATGATTACCAAATATATTTGGGAACTTAAGGGTGTATTTCGATTCAAACTGCTAATTTTCCGATTTATTTTTGAATTCATTTTTGCTCTCAAATGCACCAAAATTAAAAAATCTCTTATTTGGAAAGTACACAAGGTGCCGTGATTGTCGATTCTTTGATTAATGCAGAAAATATTGTAAAAAAAGCAATCAAAAACGGCATTTCAAAGCCATTTTTCCGAAGGCGGAGATCTGGGAACGAAAAAAAGGGTCATACTGATAAGTTAATTGTTTATAAATCAAATTCTAATGAATTGAGCGTAAAATGACATCACACGGCACCACAATCGTCCCTTCAAGAATCCCCTCAGCAAGTTTCATGTTTCTACTTTTAAAAATGTGTCTGAAATTGTAACGGAAAATTTCGAGCTGTTGAAGGTGGAAAAGCGTTTTTTCTAATACACCCTTAAGGGTATATTTCGATTCAAACTGCTTATTTTCCGATTTATTTTTGAATTCATTTTTGCTCTCATATGCATCAAACTGGCAAATTGTCGTATTCAGAAAGTACTCAAGGTGCCGTAATCGTCGATTCTGTGATAAATGCAGAAAATATTGCAAAAAAAAGCAATCAAAAACGGCATTTTGTACCGATTTTTCCGTAGCGGGAGGTCTGCGGACGAAAAAAAGGGTCATGCTGAGAAGGTAATTGTTTATAAATCAAATTCTAATGAATTGAGCGTAAAATGACATCACAGGGCACCTTATAGGTCTCTTCAAAAATCCCCTCAGCAAGTTTCATGTTTCTACTCTTAAAAATGTGTCTGAAATTGTATCGGAAAGTTTCGAGCTGTTGAAGGTGGAAAAGCGTTTTTTCGAATACACCCTTAAGCACAAGACTGGGGCATATGTTGTACAGCATCTCGGGGACGAATGTCAGTTGAGCAGGATTGGTCACTGTAAGTCCTGATTCTTCATGGATCGTTCCGGAGGCAATTCTTTTTTACTTCTTTCATTATTTCACAGTAGACAAAGGTTTAAGCAATTACTCCAATCACTAATTTTTTAATTTAAAAATGCTAAATGTGCGATGATATTTCATAATGATATTGAATGTTTTGAGATATTTGTGAATAAAAATATTTGGGAAGGATTTAGGAAACATTGTGCAGTTTCACACAGTGCATTAGCGAGGACATTTAGCAACCAAAGTTGACTAAATTGATATTGACTAAACTCTAAAGTAAGACATGAAAACTTTGCATAGACACCCCGAATAGACTATACTGGTATATGTATAAAATTGAAACTGGTGTTATACACAATTGAAATGAAAAAAACTTCTTTAAACACCATAAAATAAGTTAACTGCGCAAGGCCTTTCGAAAGAACTTAGTCTTTCTTCGTCAGGCGCAAAAAAAGACGTGCGTCCACAATGAATGTAGCGGCACGACTGAAGGGGAATGCGGGAGGGAGAGGGAGCAAGCAGAAGGAACAGCCAATAGGAAAGAAGAAGGCAACAGCCAATCACGGAAGAGCATAAACAAAACTAGATAGACAATGAAGGAGAGGAAAGGAAGAAGGGGGGAAGGGAAATGGGAAAAAAGCGGGGTAAATTAAAAAATTAACTAAAAGGAGAGATTAAAATGAAATAAAATGTACGCAAAAAATATATAAATTAGTAATAAAAAAAAATAAATAAATAAATAAATAAAATAAAATAAAATAAAATAAAAATACATAAAAATAAAAAGTAGTTTACAATTATAAACACACATGAAAATACCTGAAAAATAGTATACATAATGTATATAAAAAATAATGATAATAATTAAATAATAAACTTAATTATGAAGCAGTGCTGAAAAGATTTTTCCAGGCAACGGAGAGGGTTTTAGAATCAGATTTATCATTAACAATAATATCACGATTAATATAAATAGCTAAATTTTCTAGAAAGTCTAACTCAGAAAAACTATTGGCATTAAAAATAATTTTAGCAGTTTGAAAATTGAAACTATGGCCGCAATCCCAAGAGTGTTTAGCAACAGAAGATTTAGAAATTTCTTGATTAATGACATACCGAGAGTGTTCTTTTAGGCGTTTTTCGAGATTTCTTTTAGTTTGACCAATATACGATAAATCACAGCCATTACAAGGAATATTATAAATACCCCATTTTTGGAGGTCAGGGACAGGACATTTCATGGAAGGAAATTTTAATTTATTGACTGGTTTAAAGATAACATTAAAATTGAAACGTCTTAAAACTTTAGCTAATTTAAAACATAAAGGAGGATAAAAAGGGAGGACGACCAAATTATCAGGTTTACTTTTATCAATATTAGAAAGAGTGGAATTGTTAGGGGGTCTATTGAATTTGCTCACAGCAGTATTAATGATAGAAGGATTGAATCCACGTTTTACAGCAACAGATTTTAAGTAATTGAGTTCATTCTTAAGAAATTCAAAATCGGAACAAATTTTGAGAGCACGATAAACATAAGTATAAAAAACACCGATCTTTTGATTGACAGGATGATTTGAGAGAGCATGGGGTGGATTAGAGACAGAAAAAGGTTTTCTATAAACACAAGTTTTGAAAGAAGAATCACATTTGGTAACTAAAACATCAAGGAAAGGGAGTTTATTACAATTCTCTAACTCAAAAGTAAACTGAATATGAGGATCAATAGAATTGACAGTTTGAAGAATTGTAGAAATATCAAATGGATTATCCAATAGGACGAAAGTATCATCAACATAACGAATCCAACATTTAAAATTGATCAGATTTAATAATTTATCTTCAAAGTAATGCATATAAATATCACAAAGAATGGGAGATAAAGGATTACCCATACTTAAGCCTTCTAGCTGTTTGAAAAATTTATTATCGAATTGAAAAGTAGTAAGAGTTAAGCAAATTTTAGTTAAATTAACATAATCTTTGACCTCAATATCCGAGAAATGAAATTCACGTAATCTTTTTTCCAAGCAAGAAAGAGCGCCTTCAATCGGGACATTAGTAAATAAAGATTTGACATCAAGAGAAAGCATAGAACAATTCGATGGATTAATACTTTTTAATTTACTAACGAAATCATAAGAATTTTTTACAGTATGAGAATTAGCAATGCATAAAGGCGAGAATATGGAAGCTAAAAATTTGGCAAGAGGATAAGTAACAGTACCAATATTAGAGACAATAGGTCTTAAGGGAATATTGGTTTTGTGAACTTTGGGTAAAGCATAAAAACGAGCACAAATGGGTGCAGAAGGAATAACACAATGTTTAGTGTTGTCATTTAGAACAACAGAATTCTTAACAGCTTTAGTGAGAGTGGCAAGATGTGAATTAGTGGGATCTTTTTTAACTTCAATATAAGGACCTTCAGATAAGAGAGCATGAACTTTATCAGAATAATCATTTTTATCCATAAGAACAATTTGACCCCCCTTATCAGCTTTAGTAATAATAAGATTATCATTGGACTTAAGCTCATTCAGAGCAATATGCTGAGGACGTGAGAGATTAGGTTTATATTTAGAAACATTAGAAGAAATAGTATCAGCAAGAATGTGACGAAGGGTTTCTTTTTGAAAAGGAGAAACTTTACTATGTTTAAAGGAAGACTCAATAGGAGCAATCAATTTGGTGAGAGAAGGTTTGCAAGATTGAGAAAAATTTAAACCAAGATCTAAAATGCTTTTTTGCTCAGGAGTTAATGTATGTGATGGGTGTAAAACCCACATCACTCAAACCAGACAATTCTGTAAAGAAAACTAACTATCGGAAATAAATTATAAAAAAAGAAAGGAACAGAGGACAGTGGATTTACAACTCAGACAAGAAATTTATAGCGGCAATAAGACTGTGACGGACGCCCATAAATAAATGACAAAACAGAGACATTTTCATTATTGTGTATTTACGACAGGGCAAAAGGGGAAATCTCATCTGCGTGTGTGGTAATAGTTATCAACAACATAGACATTCTGACGACTAGGCCTGTAGAAGCCCCTAGAAAATTAAAATTAGGGGGCGTTCAAGTTAATAGTCAATTTAAGGACAGCCAATGAGACTGGAAGGGGAAAAAAATATGTTAAAAGGAAAACTGTGAATGGTCGAAGGATAACTCGACTACAGAATAATTATTATACACTTTTTTGCTTCTGAAATTTGTAAAAAAAAAATTACGAGTCAGTCAGTCAGTCAGGCAGTCAGTCAGTCAGGCAGTCAGTCTACCAAACGTGCTCGAGTGATAATCTTCGCCAATATGAGCAATAAAAGTGTGCCGGACTTCTACTCATCGGTCCGGATATGCATTTACCTATGATGTCAGCAACTTTAAAAAAGGTATGCTTTTTACCGACTTATTTCCCCTTATTTTGCCCACGAGTATAGAATATGATCGAACTAAAAAATAATGGTGAAACACTTGCACGCCAATTGTCCCGCCGGTTAATTAATTATGGTGATGATTTCTCACGAATTTATGAAATCAAATTCAATATTGAAAATATCGTGTTACAAAGCATAAAATGTAATTATGCAGTAATGCCAACAGCTATAAAAAAATGAATAGATTTTGATTTGATTATTTTGTATCTTTGTAATTTATTTATGTGCATGTATATATTTAGTGTATTATGTGTGATCTGTGTTGTACAAATAAATGTTTTTGTTTTATAAATGACAAAGCATGGTGATGATTTATGGAGTATGTGTCGAAATTACTCTAGGTGCATGCTGATCAACGTTTCATAAGGATCTGATAACGTCAAAAAAAACACAACGCATAAATTAATCTAAATTTTTTTGGATAAGAATATTTTTTTTGTAAGAAATTTTAATTGGAAGTATTTTGTAAGGAATGTTATCATTTTATTAGAATTGTTATTAGTATTCCTTAGGCTACAGAAAATATTCTTTTCCCTAATCAGATCCTAGAAACATAATACGATCACTAACAGATTTAATTATAATTATTGTAAAATAAATAAATTGGTTGATCAAATTGATGCACAATTTTGGGGAGAGAAATATCGGAGGGAAATCAAAGGTACTAAGGAAGCAATATGATTATTACAAAATATTTTTAGGTATGTAAAAATCTCTCCATCATCTCAACCCCCCAAAAAATTGGTTGCCGTGATACCAGTTCCTTAATTATTTATTTTTATGTATTTAATTTAAATGATTAAAAGAACGAACTTGGTTGATTTTAGTACTTTAATAATACGGTAGTATTGTAATTTCTTTTAATTTGAGTACTTTAAAGAACCAAATTATTTTTCAAATATTAATTAGCTTCAATTTAGATATTATTACTGCCATATTAGAAGTAAATATTTAATTAATATTGTGATTATTTGAATTTTATTTTTTTTTAAATTAATTTTGTGGTTACTTGAATTCCTTTTGTGAAAAAAAAAAAAAAAAAAATGATAATGAAATGAATGAATGATTCTGACAAATATACATTTTAAAGGAGATAATTAGATTGGAGATAAGATAGATTCTCTTTTGATTATAAGAAAATAGGAGTTGTTGTTAAAATTGGTATATATATACGTAAAATAATAAAGTAAACAAAAATTTGTTTTTTTTCACATAATAAATTTTATAAATATGATACTAAACCGAGACATTGGCATGCAAGTGTATTTTTGTTTGAGATAATTGGCACATTTTTCAAAAAAAAAAAAGTATATATATATGTATGTTTACACTATTGAACAAAAAAAAAAAAAAAAGAAAGGTTGTTATTTAATTTTATGTATTTATGTGTCTTATGATAGAAAGGATTTTATTCTAAAATTCATCAAATATTTTGATATTTTATGTTAGCACATGTGGATAAAACTGTATAAATTAAAAAAATAATAATAATAAGATATGTGGGTATATTTATATCACGTTGGTTATTTTTTTAAGTAAATCATTGTAGTTTTATTATTTAAAAAAATTGAGGATAATTGATTTTATGACTAAAGGAGGTACGAGGAAATCTCTCAGAAATAACACGCGTTTAAGTGGCGTTAAAACAAGAAGGCAATTAAAAATATTATTAAATAAAAACGAAAAAATTTCGGGAGAGAACAAAAACGATAAACAAAAAAAAAAAAAACAAAGAATTCGGGATCAAAAATTTCTGGGATAGGAAATATGGCAACTCCTAACGCAGAGCATTTAGTAGGATTAATTTATCCGTTTGATGGTAAAAAAGAAACTAATATCAATTATTTCCTACTACAATTTGATAATTTAATTGACAAAACGAAATATAGCGATGAACACAAATTAATAATTTTGAAAGCCAAGATCATAGGATCGGCAAGGGAAACTCTCATGCAGGATGAATCATTATTTTTAGAAGCAGACATAGGAAAATTCAAGGAGAAGTTAAGGGAATTATTTTCCGTTAAATGTAATTTCGGGGGTGCTCAGAATTTATTTTTCAGTCTAAAGCAGAAACCCGACCAAACATTAGCTAATTTTATAAATGAATTTAATGCTACGGCAAATTTATATATAAAAAAAAGTGGTCAAAAATTAGAGGATAACAGCAACGCAAAATTTTTAGACCAAATGAAATTGGCTAGATTCCTAGATGCAATCCGCGCAGATATTAGTTTAGAAGTGAGAAAAAATGCACCCGAAAATTTTGAGGCAGCATGCAAGTCCGCACTAAGATTGGAAGAGGCTTACAATCAAGCAAATATTCCCGAAATAAATAGCATTACCGTTAATAAAGAGAATGAAATATTGGGAAAATTAAATAAATTAAGTGCAGACAGTGCAGAGCAAATTCAGACACTCGTCACCGAAATAAACAACCTTAAATTGAAATTAAATAATAGATCGGAGAGAGAAAAAACATGCTGTGAGGTATGCGGGAAAGAAAACCATGAAACAAAAGATTGTTGGTTCAGACAAAAATATAGTAATGATAATGCGGCTACGAATATTAACAGATTTCAAATTAATAGAGGGTCGCAGGTCTCACGCACAAGAGGTTACAGAAATAACTATAAACAGCAACAAGGATTCCAAAATATGGGGTATCAGGGACATAATGGTAACAATAATTCTGGCAATTGGAACTATGGCTATATAGCACCTCACTTTCCTACCCCCCCTCCCCCCATATACAATTATATGTATCCACAGGAATATTACCATAATACAGGAGCACAGGGGTTCGCACAGCCTTCAAGAGGTCGTGGAAGAGGTGGCTATCAAAACAATTTTAATAAATCCCAGACAGACGAGCAAGAGGATAATTACAATGAACAAAATAGCAAAAGGGAAAATAAACACAGAGGCCATTCCAAAAGAGGTTCATTCAATAACAAAAAACGATACGAAAAACAAAGGTCGGAAAACTAAATCAGAGGCTCGCTGAAAATAAACAACAATATTTTAGCGACACAGGTGAGTCTCAGTTTAAAGGGTGTCGCAAAATAAACAGATTTATTGCCAGTGTTAGAAATGAAGGAGAAAATCAGTTACCCATCATTGACCTAGAGATAAATAACATCAAATTTAAAGCGTTATGTGATAGTGGGGCGGCGGTCTCATTGCTTTCGCCCACTATTTTTGATAAATTAAAGGAAAAAAATGTAAAATTTAAATATCTAGGAAATCAAATACAAATACAAACTTTAACGAATTCAAAAATTTATTTTAAACAGTGTATTAGACTGGTTTTTAGAGTAAAGGGCAGTTTTACAACAGGTACATTTTACATCACAAATAAAGATTTCGGTCGAGAATACCAAATGCTTTTGGGATACGATTATTTAAGGGATAATAATATGATTTTGAATTTTAAAGAAAAAACACTTATTTTCAAAAATATAAAAATTAAACTAAATATTCCAGAAAAGGAAAAAGGGATACAAGTTAATAATCTAACTTCAGAAACAGAAGACAAGGATAGGCAAGAAAACAATCCATCAGGGTCTTATGTAAAAGAAAAGAATAATGATAACAAGAAAAAGACACAGCCCATCACTAAGCAAAAAAATATGTATGCTAGGACCATAGCAACAATTTTTATAAATGCAAATTCAAAAAAAATAGTTAATTTACAATGTCATGATGCCATAGCAGAACAAGAGGTAATATTATTAGAACCCTTGAGAGACGACTCGAAATTCACATTTCAAACTTCATTGCATGAAGTGCAACAAAATAATAGAATTCATGTCATAATAGCAAATAACACTGACAAAAGAATAAAGTTGAATAAAGGGATAAATGTAGGCAAAATAACAAAAGATATAGATTTTAAACAGGATACAAAATCCGATGACATTGAACAAGGAACAATTTACGAATTAAATAGCTTAAATATCGAAGAGATCAGAAAATTAAGAGAAGCAGAGTTAAGAGAAACAGACTTTGATTTAACACATTTACCCGAAGACCTAAGAGAAAAATTAAAAAACATACTCATGAGAAAAGCGCATGCATTTTCAAAGTCATATGATACTTTAGGTCAAACATCTTTAGTTATACCAAAATTTAATTTAAGTCATGACTACCCGATACAAACCAAACCTTATAAACTACCTCAAACAGTCAGACAATATGCGAAAACAGAAATACGGAACTTACTAAGAGCAAAGATTATTGAAAAATCAGACTCAAATTATGCGTTTCCAGTAATTTTTGTTAAAAAGAAACAGAGTAATAAAGAAAAGAAAAATGAAACCAAATATAGAATGGCTATAGATTATCGGTTATTAAATCAAATTCTACACACATACAGCTTTCCCATACCGGATATTAAAGAAATTCTTTACTCGATCAGCGGAAAAAGGTACTACACGGTGTTAGATCTCCATAGTGCTTTTTTTCAGATAAATTTAAGGCCACAGGATAGGCAAAAACTAGCATTTATTACTGAGGAAGGAAAATTTAACCCTTTAAGGCTCGCTTTTGGGACAAAGAACAGCAGCGCTTATTTCGCAGAACTAATTGATAAAGTGCTCGGACACTTCAACAAGTCCCAAGTGGCATACTTCATGGATGATGTGGTAATTGGTACCAATACAATCCAAGAAATGCTACAAATTTTAGAGCAAGTTCTACAGGCTCTCATTGACCACAATCTGACCATAGAACCTTCAAAAATGCAAATATGCAAAGAAGAAATAGATTTTCTGGGCTTCCAACTCAACCGATGGGGATATTCCCCAGCAAAAAAAAAACATAGACAAAATTAAAAACCTAGTACGTCCAAAAACAAAAAAGGGAGTAAGATCACTTCTGGGTCTAGCAAACTACTTTAGATCTTTAATTAGAAATTATTCAGATATTGTACATCCCTTAGTAGAACTTACAAAAGAAAAAGTAAAATTCAAATGGGGTGAGGAGCATGAACAGGCGTTGAAAAACATACAAGAAGCAATAATACAAAACCCTACACTTAGACCCCCAGATTATAACAAGGAATTATTTTTGATATGTGACGCCTCGAAGCTAGCCATATCCTCAATTCTGGCGCAGGAGTCTAATGGCATTTTATTGCCTATCGAGTTTTTTGGGAGAAAATTAAGAGGGGCAGAAAAAAGCTACCCCAGTATAAAATTTGAATTATTGGCGATTCATGAATCAGTCAATCATTTTAAACATATTTTATGGGGTAGGCAATTCACGATTCTGACGGATTCGAAACCCATTACACAGCAAATGAATTTAGAAGCGCAATCTGACATAGTCAAAAGATGGATGACAGATTTGGCGGAATATAATTATATTTTTGAGCATATTGAAGGTAAGGTCAACCCCGCTGATTTTGTATCTCGACATATTTGCAATTTAGAAACGGACTTACAATTACACAATACTCTATTTAAAGTCAACGAGGCTTTGTCTAATGACAATATTAAATCAGAACAATATGCAGACGAAAAGTTAAGAAAAATAATTGACAAAATAGAAAAGGGACAAAACAATCGAACAACAAAAAGATATATGTTAAATGATGATAAAATATTAATTCTGAGACCAGGTACAGAAAAAAAGGAACTACTCATTGCCCCTGACTCTTTGAAAATAGCCATTATGGAAGACGCGCATTCCCCCCATTTTGGATTCCAGAAAACTTATGACACCATTAAGGATAGGATATTTTGGCATGGAATGTACAGAGATATCAAAATATTCTGTGCGAACTGTACAGCGTGTCAAACAGCTAAACATCACAAAACAATAAAAGTACCAGTGCAAAGGGTGGTTAAAGACCAGGAAGTAGGAAGTATACTACATATTGACGTATGTGGACCTCTAACATTTTCTGTGCGAAAAAATAAATTTATTCTGACTATCACTGACGCAACTTCCAGATTTTTAGAAGCGGTTGCATTAAGAAATGTAGAAACACAGTTATCTCACCCCAGATCAAGAAGGGGGAAGAGTTGCTCTCGATTCGGAAATATTTCTCTAGGCAGGGCACGACAGAAAGCTATAAAATTGAATATCAGATTTAGTCGCATGGCAATTTTAAGATGGTTTGCTAAAAAGATAAAATGTTAAGGTTAGGATTTTACGAAAACGCGTGTGATATAAGCATTCCCAATAATATTTAATCGGCAGAGTAAAATATATATTAAAAAAAAAAATAAAATAAAATAAAATAAATAAATAAATAAATAATTAAATAAATAAGTAAAGGTTATATTTTTTTTTGGAGGACATTTTACAGGAATTTTTTTTTTCTTTTACCTTTGCCTGAAAATAAAAGGTATTACAAATTCTTTTGCTGCACGTTAGATATAAGTATGATGACATTACTCACGCAACGTAGTTTCAAAAGAAGATCTTCTGGGATAGTATACAAAAGAAAGTTATAACAATTAGACTTCATCACAAGGCAATACTTAGTTACATTGGATAAGTAACAGACGCAAAATTATTTTAGAGTCTTATCAGGAATCTTATAAAAGCAAATAAATTAGGAAGTTTTTTTTTAAATGCGAAGATTAAACGACACTATATATATTATTAGGTATATATATATTTTTTTTACCGACATAGGCGTATGGAAAAATAACAATATTTTATAAAAAGTGTACATTTGCACATAAAAAAAAATAAATAAATAAATAAATAAATTTTTTTTTTAATTGTAAGTGGTATCGATTTCGAACTTTCACACACTTCATAATAATATTTAGATAAGGCATTCAAATACAATAATAATAAAACAATATAAAGGTTCATGTATGGATATCATACGGCAGTGTGAGCACATATATTTATGAATATAAGGAAATCTTTCTGCGGGCAGAGAGTATTTATCAAACCTGGCCAGGTTATTCACTAAAATGTATATACTCGATTGTCAATAATCCGTACAAATTAATATATATATATAAATACAAATATTTAAGTATTTAAAAAAAAAAAAAAAAAAAAAATAATAATAATAATAAAAATAAAAAAAGATAAATTATTTTAATCAGTATGACATGCTGAATCATTTTAGTAATAAAATTAGATATAGAAGTCAATACATATTTCAAATGATTAAGTAATTTTGTTTTCAAAATGTATTTTTTTTTCCTTCCATACTATAGTGTCTTTTAAAATTTTAAATACTCAAACTACAACAAGAAAAGGTAAATAAATGGATGGTATATAGATACACTCTATTAATATTACTTCATTTCACACTTTATAGCATTTACCAGCATTTATTAAAAGCATTTATACTTAGAAATATTCTTTTAGACTCTTCTAAGGTAGCATAAGATTTATAAACAAAAAATATTTTAGGGATTTCACTCCCTTTTTATTCACGTTTTGCTAGATAACCCCCCCCCCTCAAATTAAGCATTTAGGAAGCATATCAGATTTTTCTTCCGCTATTTTTTTTAGATAGATATGTATGGTAAAGATTTACTTGCAGAAAGTTTTTATCAACAATATCACAAACAGTAATGAAAAGAATTTTTTTTTTCGCTAATTTTTTTTCTCTGGTGGCAAAATTTGACTATAGTTTTTCAAGTTTAATTGCAATTATCAGCCAGTGAAATGAAAAGGCACATTGATTTTCGAAAAATTTTTTTTTTCCAAGTTGTGATATTATAATTTTTAGCATTGGATATTAAAATCTTTCAGGCAATGTTCAGACTCATAATATAATTTTAGGAACATTGTTAAACGATTGCATAATCGCGGTATTATTTCCTGAAAGGCAATTGCATTAGGATACTTCTCTGAGACTCCAATATATTCTGCGGGAAATATGAGATTTTCGACAGTAAGCGTCTTCAGCCAGTCTATAAGAAGCCATTTTCCCTGAAAATACAAAATAAACAGTACACAGTACATGGTTTTATAGCGAATATATGTCAATTTTATAGAATAAAGGGGTGAAAATTTACACGGAAGGCATGCGTAGCAGGTTATAAGTTAATACGGGTTAGTTTCTAATAGTTTAACATAAGTTTCATGCAAAAGAAATATAATTTTTAAGACAAAAATACGAGAAAATAACATACCTGTGTGGCTTGCAAAGACCATAACATTCGCTATTCCCGTTAGAAACAAGTTTTCCTCTATAGCGGGGTGGCTTATCGGACTTGTTTTCTAGGAAGAGCCATCCATTACCGTTTCAGGGTGTTAGGCTAATAAGCACGTCATTAGCACCTGTCAATCAAAATGCGCGCTACTGATAGGATGCGCTCTTTTTCGCGCTAGCTCGTTTTTTTTTTCCTCTTTTTCTCATTTAAGAAAACGTTCGCTTCTCGTGTGAAGAGCAATAAGCTATGCTTTGAGCACATGTGTCTGCAGCGATGTCCTCTATACCTCCTCCACGAGAATGATGAGGAATGTGTATATAACATTACCCATTTTATCAACACTTAACATAATTCAAATTTGTAACATTCAGCTATGATTTGTGTTAATAATCTTATGAAGTGCAGAATATACACAACAGGGTATATTTGTTTTTTTTAGATATTTCATATGATGTACATAAAGAAGGATTTCTCAACATTGTATATATATTTTACTATTTCGATACTAATCCAGATATGTTATGCTAATGACATTGGTGTTGCTATGAATTTGTGTTATCCTTTTTGTTTTGTTTTTGGGTTAATACATATTTTACTTTATGTGTTTAAAATATTATGCATTTAAAATAAACAAAAAGTGTGCCAATACATCTCAAATTCAGGTTTAGATTTTTCGGAGCTTTTACATGTTATTTTTTTTTCTTTCTTAGTGTAGAAATAAATCATTCCAAATTTATACTTGGCTTTGATTACATGATTTGGCATTTAATGGATTAATTTAATTATTGTATCAAAATTTGGGCATGGGGAAATAATACACAAAAGTGAAGATAATCGGACCTTGGAAGTGTTCACCAGAAATGAATCCAAATTCCAATGAATATGGATACAACAGTTGCGGCAGTGTGGTGTGCACAAAAATGATGTCTACAGACCTCATTTTTTTTTAGACCCAGGGGATAGATGATGGGTGTAAAACCCACATCACTCAAACCAGACAATTCTGTAAAGAAAACTAACTATCGGAAATAAATTATAAAAAAAGAAAGGAACAGAGGACAGTGGATTTACAACTCAGACAAGAAATTTATAGCGGCAATAAGACTGTGACGGACGCCCATAAATAAATGACAAAACAGAGACATTTTCATTATTGTGTATTTACGACAGGGCAAAAGGGGAAATCTCATCTGCGTGTGTGGTAATAGTTATCAACAACATAGACATTCTGACGACTAGGCCTGTAGAAGCCCCTAGAAAATTAAAATTAGGGGGCGTTCAAGTTAATAGTCAATTTAAGGACAGCCAATGAGACTGGAAGGGGAAAAAAATATGTTAAAAGGAAAACTGTGAATGGTCGAAGGATAACTCGACTACAGAATAATTATTATACACTTTTTTGCTTCTGAAATTTGTAAAAAAAAAAATTACGAGTCAGTCAGTCAGTCAGGCAGTCAGTCAGTCAGGCAGTCAGTCTACCAAACGTGCTCGAGTGATAATCTTCGCCAATATGAGCAATAAAAGTGTGCCGGACTTCTACTCATCGGTCCGGATATGCATTTACCTATGATGTCAGCAACTTTAAAAAAGGTATGCTTTTTACCGACTTATTTCCCCTTATTTTGCCCACGAGTATAGAATATGATCGAACTAAAAAATAATGGTGAAACACTTGCACGCCAATTGTCCCGCCGGTTAATTAATTATGGTGATGATTTCTCACGAATTTATGAAATCAAATTCAATATTGAAAATATCGTGTTACAAAGCATAAAATGTAATTATGCAGTAATGCCAACAGCTATAAAAAAATGAATAGATTTTGATTTGATTATTTTGTATCTTTGTAATTTATTTATGTGCATGTATATATTTAGTGTATTATGTGTGATCTGTGTTGTACAAATAAATGTTTTTGTTTTATAAATGACAAAGCATGGTGATGATTTATGGAGTATGTGTCGAAATTACTCTAGGTGCATGCTGATCAACGTTTCATAAGGATCTGATAACGTCAAAAAAAACACAACGCATAAATTAATCTAAATTTTTTTGGATAAGAATATTTTTTTTGTAAGAAATTTTAATTGGAAGTATTTTGTAAGGAATGTTATCATTTTATTAGAATTGTTATTAGTATTCCTTAGGCTACAGAAAATATTCTTTTCCCTAATCAGATCCTAGAAACATAATACGATCACTAACAGATTTAATTATAATTATTGTAAAATAAATAAATTGGTTGATCAAATTGATGCACAATTTTGGGGAGAGAAATATCGGAGGGAAATCAAAGGTACTAAGGAAGCAATATGATTATTACAAAATATTTTTAGGTATGTAAAAATCTCTCCATCAGTATGAGAAGATAAATTTACAATATTGTTTTCATTAGAAAGATCCTTATTCAAAAATTGATACTTGGATTTCTTATTACATAATAAAGAAAACTTTTTATCAAGTTTATTTTGATGAGCAGATTTGAAAGAAAGCAGAGAAGGCCAAAATTTGTTTTCAATATTACAAAAATTATCAAGATTTTTACTGAGAAACAAATGCAGATCATAAAGTTCTTCTTCAATTTTGGAGAGAGTATGCCGAAGTATTTTATGGTGTTTAAAGAAGTTTTTTTCATTTCAATTATACTGGTATAGAATTCATGAATGTTGGCCCAAACACTTGGTTTTGTGATCAGCTTGGAAATCAAATGACAGTATCAGCCCAAGGTTACTACACTGCTGGCCATAAAAATTGCAACATAACCATTAAAATTGAAAGTAAGGAATGATCTGGCAAACGTCAAATTCACATGAAAGGAAGAAGTTGGAATATGCAAATCAATAGTACTTCAGAGCATTTAAACGATGCAGGTGGGAGAAACGACATTTGGACTGAAGCTGTGCATAACAGAAAACCTGTGGTTGTCATGAAGTGAATTTCTCATTCTAAAAACGCTTTGTAAGGTCGGCGTTTGCTCAGAATATCGTGTTATGCCTCGAATAATAAAAAGATATTCTTAGCAGCAAATTTCGTAATTCGATAGAGACAGGATCATTGTCTATAAAGAGTGTGGATTACCATTCCATAATATCGCCCGCCGCACTTGTCGAAATCATACCATTGTCATGTGAATATGAAATCAGTGAATTGCTGATGGTCATAATTAAAGGCATGCAGGATGTTAACGCCTTTCTATGATTAACGCTTTAGAAGACAGACATACTTACAACACATCACATACCATTAGATATTAAATGAGCATGTTTGCAGCGTACTCAGTATCCGCTCGTACTGTGCGACGGCATTTGCAACAGAGTAGACTGTCAGCACAGCAACCACCATTGAGTTTTTTACTTGACAATGCAGCATAGAGAGAGATTACGACTCTGGTGCGTCGAACGATAAACCTGGATAAAAGAGTGACACAATCAGGCCCGTAGCCAGGATTTTCTCTCGGGAGGGGCTCAATTTTGGATTTTTTTCTATTCTTACAAATGTAATTTGAATAACAATCAGTAAAAATTTTTAAAAAATTCTAGGCTTATCCTAATGCGTGTTCCTACATAGGATACTTGTTAACTATGTCAAATGTTATTATTTCATATTTAATTTTTTCAATTTCTGTTGCAATTTTTAAATTTTAAGTGCATTTCCAGTTTCCAAACCGATTTGAAAACTGGAGAGTTTTTAGGAAAAATTTTCTGCGAAACTTAAAAAGTACAAATTAACAATGATTGAGATAAGCCTCAAGTATCCTATGAAAAAAACGTAAATTATTAAGATGCAAACAAGTAATAAGTGTATTGATTTAAAATACAGGATTAATGTTAACGTGGTGAGAATCTGACATTACGAGTGCGAAGTCTTCAAACTAATCATCCATAAATGAAATAACTTACACGCATTATTTTTTTGAAAGAAAAATTAATAGCTACAGTCATATGTTATCATAAAAATTATGTTTGTGTTTCACATTCTCTGATTATAATAATTATAAATAAAAATCATGGTATAATAAATTTACTAGCAGTGTTGAATTCAGTCACTTTTCTCCGGAAGAGATTTTTATGACTCCGGTGGGGGACATTATACTGTTCTGGGGGGAAATTTTACTTTTTGACCATTGAAAACACAAAATCACAAATTTTCCGGGGGGGACAACTCATTGCTCCATGAGAGGGGGAATGTCCCCCCGGGCTACGCCTTGAATTCAACACTGTTTACTAGTGAAACAGAAGCAATCATCATAATTTCTTCTTAGCCGTGATGCTGATTGACTTATCAATATCTTTTGCAATTTCTCAATGAATGGAAATCATAGAAAAGCCACTCAGTCTGTCATCGACCATAACGCTTCGAATCAAAGATTTAATTATTTTCATTGCCGAAAAATATCTTTTACACTGACTGTTGATTCTCTGCTTTCAACCAAAACTCAGAAAGTGTTTGATTTTATTGTAATACGTCACATTACAGTACTAAAACTTTAAAAACCCCTGTGTTGGTGTCAACATTAGCAATTTGTTTGCACCCTAATTCATATTTAGCTTTCATTTGCTACATTGACACTTAGTCCTGAAAATATTGCATCGGATTCTCTAATTTGCTTGCTTTTTCCAGTGAAACACATCCTGGAAGATGTAACTGGGAAGCTCTTAGAATGTCTTCATTCGAAATGAATCGATAATTTAAATTTTGAATAAGACTTTCTACACGAGGAAATAAGACCGTGATATTGTAATATTTGTCAGTGGATGTAATTTGAGGGTTTGTACCTGTTTTCTATCTAAATGTTAGTCTTGGGATCAGGGTTGGCATGGTTTAAACCAATTGGTTTTAACCATGGTTTAAACCACGGTTTAAACCAATTGGTTTTTTTAGAAGAAATGTAATGACATTTCCTCTATTTTTTTTTTAATAATTTATGTGTTTCAGATTTTTGGATATAAATGATTTCTACTTTTAACATTTTATTTCAGTAATAAGCATTAGATATAGTGAAGTTAGGTCTTTTTTTTATGCATAGGATTAAATCAATTGGTTTTTTTTTTTTTTTTCAAAAAGCAATTAGTTTTTTTGAAGAAGTCTAATGACATTTCCTTTTTTTCTTTAATAATTTATGTATTCAGATTATTAAACATAAATGATTTCTACTTTTAGCACTTTATTTCAGCAATAAGCATTAGATAGGGTTTAGGTCATTTTTTTATGCATAGGACTAAAATCATTACACATTAGTGAACTTATCTATTGCTCTAAAGAAAAACTTCAGACATGCGAACTGATCAAAGATAAAATAAATTCAATATTTAGTATAAAATATTTAATTTTTTTTAATAATGCAGATTATTTAATGCGATTAATAACATGACACAATGATCTTTTAAGATTTTGCACAAGCTGTAAAAGAACTTTTTCTTTATTGGGGAGATTATCTTGAAGAATTAAAAGCAAAATATGAAGCCAAATAAGAAAGTATTCATAGACTGGTTGCTAGGTATAGCATTTTAATAAATTTTTTTTCCCTCTGCTATGTGCTGAATCTAACGACTAAAAATGTTAACTTTAAATTGTCCCTGAAAAAAAAAATTCTTGAATGTAAAATCCTTGAAAAACGTTTGAAATTTATTAACAACATCCAAATGTTTATTATTAGTAATCAAAAGATTGTTTATAAAGATTTTCATGACATCAATGGTTCACTATGTAGAACAGTTAATTCTTTGAGCATAAAACTGTTTGCTAAAACTGTTTAAATTAAAATATGATTTTTTTTTTCAATTTTATATATAAATGGACAGTAATTACTTAATTTAAATTATTTTAAAATGAAGTTACACTGCTTATAAACCAATAATATTTGTTTTTATCAATAAATATGCATGTATATATAATAAGAAAGGATGTTTTTAAAAAAAAACCCGGTTTAAACCAAAAAAACCTGGTTTAAACTAAAAAAACCGGTTTATTTGGTTTTTTTTCAAAAAAACCTGGTTTTTTTCCAACCCTGCTTGGGATCTTTATTTCAGTTTGGAACATGCCTTCCCGAAGTTTTGACGCACAATAAAATCTCATAAAAGATTTCTACTTCATTTTTCTGCATATTTATGTAAAGCAATCAGACATCTTTAGCATGGGTTACAGCCAATATTATATCACAATTTTTTTTTTTTTTTTTTTTGAAGAACTCACTATGACTCTCAGACAGAAAACCTTCTGACAAACTTATGCAAAAATTATTCTTATCCCTGACTGCCCAAAAAGCTTCAGCTGTTGAAGAAATCTTGCAAGTATTTTTTGAAATATTTTCTGAGCTAATACAAATGTACTTATGTAGTTCAACAAAAGTCAATATACTTTCATGCCTCTCAATTAAATTTCTATCACAAATGCGGAGAAGTCATTTTCTTTTATTCATGTAGGATATATGATGCAATTGCTTCTTGAAGCGCTAAATTTGCCTTCAAGTGATTTTTAAAAACTTTTGTCGCTGCTTTAACAAGTCCATGATACTTTCGAATGACGGGAATCAGCATGCTATTGGACAAGACAAGATTTAACCAATGGCTTTCACAGAGAAGGTATCTAATTTTTAGATACTCTGAAGAATTCTAGAATAAACAATGCTGACATGGCCAAAATTATTTGCTACTTTGTCATACGCCTACGCATTTATATATGCCAAGACATAGTTCATCACAATGTTATTATATTACTTTTTTTGAATTTTCGGAACAGAAGACATTTATTGGAATAAAACGCAAAAGAAAATTCCGAATTATTGGGTTTAGTGAATTTTTTAATAGTTCACATATCTAACACAAATGAAAAGCTGTTCTGCGATTCAAATATCCATAGTTTCATCAGCAATTAAGATAAAACAGATCGCAATATTTATTTTGTTAATTAATACTTCGGTAACTGTATCCCAGAATATTTGAATGATTTCATCTTAAGTTTATGGGGTGAAGTAAATAGCATTTCTAAGGATATTCATAATATCTCATTTCAATTCATTCGCTCCAGGCTTTGCTCAAAACTTAAAAGAACTCTTAGCTAACAGTCTTTTTTATACCAATTTCTCTGAAGTTAGACGATCATCATCGTGGTCAGTGGCTATTTTGTTCTGCACAAAATAAGATTGTTTCAAGTATTAGTTCAAGAGCTGCTCTAATTTCTTCTTTTCCAGGAGCTCTTTCAAAACTCAGCAATGAAAGAATTCTATTTTTATTTTTCTGAAGAAATCTAAAGTTTGTTTGTTAAAATAACATATGCAGGGTGATGAGTGGTCAGGGAAAACCGGGAAAAACAAAGTCAAGAAAAGAGAAAACTACCAGTAACTTCTTTCAGAAAATACTTCAAATAATATAAAGAGATTATATAAACTGAATTTATCTTTAACAAAATACTGGTATTAATCATTTATATTAACTGTGTTTTTATCTAACCACTCGCTACCCTGATACATTTTGTGATAATCTAATTGTATATGTTTTAAGAAAAATATTTAGCCTTTTTCCAAATACTGAAACATGTAGAAAATAATCTTCCTCATTTTTCTTGACCTTTCTTATGCCGTATGCGTATTACACTTAATTTTTCTTAGTCAAATTAATGATAAGAAAATACACTTGATCGCATTTTACTGCGCATAAAGACAGTAAAAATTACTTTTTAAAAAGAATTTATATTTTTAGTGGTACATACTTATTAAAAAACAATATATTCAAAAAACCGAAAAAATAAAGGATAGCCATAATTGTAATTGGATAAATGGATATTTTTACAGCTAAAAATTCAATTGATTTTAATGTAATGGAAAATAAAAACAAACAAAACTTTTTTTTTTTTTTATCATACAGATAATTTTGTATTTTCAAACTTTCGGGAGGGGCTTCAGCCCCCTTAGCCCCCTCCCTGACTACGTGCCTGGACACAATGTCATCTTTTCAGACGATGTGGGCAGTATTATGATGACCATATGCATGCCTGAAGGCTCCGAGAAAAACGTTCGTAGCCTGGCTAGCATTTGATATCGGTATGTGGGTCCTGCACTTGATGTGATGTTTTGGGCATAGACGATGAAGTGTGGCATAGAATTGAAGCAGCATGGAATGAGTTGCCCGTTCCTATCATCCAAGCCCAGTTTAATTCCATGACTAACTGGGTAAGCGCCGTTTTAGCTACCACGGGGAGCAGCTGTTTCTACTAACCCGGCTCGAAAAACAAAACAAAAAAAATGCTTACAAATTTAATTATTTTGTTTTCATTCCATGCTTTTTATGTAGATAAATACCTTTTTGTATTTTCTTTATGATATTGCAATTTTAATGGCAAGCAGTGTATTTATATTTTATTACATCTAAAGTTACTATATACTAAGTCCTGAATTGACAAAAAAGATCTCTGAGATATTGTAGGGAGGAAAAATGGAAGCTATTGTCCGATTACTCTTAATATTATTTTGTGATTTTGGGAAGATATTTGTTTGTTTAATCTAATTTTGAGATTAATTAAAATAAAATTTTCAATTCTTCACCTGATATTTCAATTCACTTCAATTTATATAGTACATTAATCAATAAATTAAGCATCTCTATAGTTAATTAAAAACATTATGATATAATTGATGTATGATTAACCTGTAGTCTGATGTCCCTATCTTGTAGTCGACAAATACACAAATAATCATACAGTGAACAGTATCAATCTATTTATTGGTTAAAAAACTAAGAACAATTACATTGATTTTAGAGAGGAAGGCAATTTTGGCGAGACATGTCTTCATTAATATTGCACATGAAAATGCGACAATCCTCTGCTTCCTTACAAAATAAAGAATCTTTAGATGATATCTAAAATCGATATAGTTGTTACTAGTGTTGCCAGGTGTCCCGATTTACGTTTAACCTTGAATGGTGATTATCAGGTACACCCAACATCTGTATTTACATCGTACATCGCCATCGGTACAATTGAACAGCTTCAGTACACGGGTGAACAAAAATACATAAAGTGAGTATATGCATTTAGTTTGTGTAAAAACAGGAGATCGTGGATCATTGAATCTCATAAGCCTCTCCCAAGTATCTCTATAGACTTCATCCCTCTACCGTTGTGCTGCACAGTTGTACGGTTTGAACTACTTTCCATGACTTCTTAGCATGAGGTGTATCTATCTGTAGAAAGTCAAGTACCTTTTCATGAATCCAGGGGTGCTTTTCAAATGTCTATGAATTGTGATCACTTAAATGTTGATGGAGTCAAAGTTTATGAGAGATGTAATGTCATAATCATCATTAACAGAAAAATATATTACCTCTGGAGAAGAATTTATAGACAGCATCTGGAGTTCTTTCTATCATGAAATCGGCTTATTTGAAAAGAATTATAACTTGTATACAGACTTCCCATTAGTCTTGTTTAACCGTTTGAGTTCCAGAGGGTTTCGAAAAAACACTGTCGAAAAATAACAAGCAGCACGATTGCGCTTCTTTTATTTTATGCCGAAACGACCGAAGCAGCATGATAGCCTTCTTTTATTTTACGTCCAAAATCTCAAGCGACATGATAATGTTTCTTCTGTTTTACGTCGATAAATCCCGTTCGGTGCACCATCAGTAGTCCAAACGCTCGAAATGTGTTGGGTTTTCTCAACATAAATACGGAACAGCATGATCGCGCTGCTTGAGACTCAAACGGTTAAAATAAGGAATTTTGCACAAAGCTCCACAGTGAGATATCCTGATTTTCAGAGGCTCTAAGACATATCGCGAGTAATCACAAAGCGAGACCACAAAAATTCCGAAAAGATTGATTGAATTCCTTTTAGTATCACTCTATTCGTTAGTCAGCATCGCTGAAACTTACTTCACTAAAACCTCTGAAGACATAATCGATTAATAATTAATTAATTATTTATCGATTAATCGATAATCGACTCAGCCCTGAGACAAACATTACGAGAGGCCACAAAATCCTGTTTAAAATTACTATAAAAATTCTCCAAAGATATATTAGCTTACATATTGATGATTATGATATGCACGCATTTATTAAAAAGTCTATAAGTAGTTTTAATAATTCTACATGCATTTAAATTCATTTAAAGTGTGTTTTTTAGTGTCACCTACAGGAGAAGTCAGGACTGAGGGAGGACAAGGAAAAAAGTTTTACAATCCTTTCCAAACGAATGCCTAAAATCAAACATGTCTAAAAAAAAAATTTCTGGCGACCTTTATGTTAGGGCGACTCTGATTTGGAAATCATAAAGCGGTTTTTATGAACCTCACATAATTTTTATTCATTTGAAAACATATGTAATTTTATATGTAATTTCATTTGCAATTTAAAATTTTTCTCCTTTTTCTAAGTACGATGTACACTGTAAAAAAAAAGGGTCGATCTACTAAAAAAATTGTAGTGATCCTTATAATTACTAAAAAATTTTTAGTAATCTTACTCGGTTACAAGGAATCTGTCAGAATTACTAGAAAAAAGCTATCAACGAATTAAGTTAATAGTTTTACATTTTTAATAGCTATTACTAATACTCACTCGGGGTGGCCCTGATAGCCTCGTGGTCATAGCACCGAACTCCAGACTGAAAGTATCCGGGTTCGATGCTGGAAGCCACCAAATATGCACCGAATGTATGCGATGTAAGTACTAGCTAAATAAAGGGATTTGAAAATCCTGTCGTAGCAGTTACCATGGGTAATGATCTCTGGACTTTCCCTCCCCTTTAGAAACATGTCAAAATAGAGCAGGTAGCAATGTTTGATGCTGCCATCTCTTGTGGTTTTGTCGAAAATCTTCCGCTTCAGAAGTCTACATATAATTTTTAATTACCTAAAAATAATTTTGGAGCTATTACTAAAATTTGCTTGGTGGCTCATACTAAAAAGTTTTAAGTTAGTTATACAAAAAATTCTTTTGTTCAGTTTACAAAAGAAATGTTTGTTTCACTTGCAAAAAAAAATGCTTGTAATGGTTACTAAAAAATTCTGTGGAATACAAATTTACTAAAAAATTTTTAGTAATCTCTTGAAATTTTTTTTTACAGTGTACTTTTTTTTAGTACATATCTAGACTTACAGACGTCACTAAGAACATATCAAATATTGTCATATATATAGTCCCGGGAGGTACAGAAAAAAAATTACGACTTCGCACTCACTTCAAAAAAAAAAAAAGTATAAAGAACAGAAATGGCAACATTTTTGCGGTCGTTTTGGGCCACATAGATAAGACAGAATGAAATGCTTCTTTTCCCTACCACCCCACGTGCTCTTAAGTAGATGCCCCTGGGCGATTTTCTATCGTCAAAAAACTCCTCCTTATTTTTTCCTGGAGAGAGGGGGGAGCCAGACACATAAAAAAATCGTTCTCCAGATCTCAAACGATATAATAGACATAGGTATTTATTTATTTCCTCATGTACCTATTTACTAGCTCAAGGGCCAGATTTTGCAGTTATTTACGTTTTGAGATCTAGGCGTTACATACTCAAGTTATTCTTATATTTTATTTTATTTTTTTATTTTTTCCAACTCTTGTTATGAGATAAGTGAGTTTTTACGGTGAAGCAGATAGGCTCTGCAGTGAAAACTTCACGCTTTTTCTCCATATAAGGTCGTATAGAAGGAGGTAATGTTATTTTTTTTTCATTTTTAATGTGATCGTTCACAACTCTAAAAATGAGTTTCGGTGTAAGTTAAAAGAGTGGAAAAAGTGGATGGAAAGTACAAGTTTTTAACGATTGGAATACTGATTATTGCAGTGCAAATGTGAAAATGTACTTTTTTTTTTTTTCTCGAGAAAATTTCTCTTTTGTGTATGTCTTCTCCTTTTCCCATGTTTTTCCCCCATCAACAAGTTTGTGTGATGTGGGTAATCACAGCATTTTCTTTTGTCAAAGTTGAGAAGGTTTATTTGTGTCTTAGGTCACGCCACTGAAACTGAAAACGACCGTAATTTATTACGTGCGTTTGTACTCTAATGTTTTTCAGTCCACGTTTATGTATACGGGCCGTCAAACTAAATTAGATTACTCAGATTGCTACGGGAATAAATGTTGAAAAGTTAGATAAGAAAATTAAATGATATTTTTTTCTAACAAAATCCTTTATTCATGTGATTTTTCATTCAAGATGGTTGGTTATAATATATATTAAGAGATTATTTGTTTTTATTAGATTACAAATAAATTTGTGGTTGCATCATATTTGATTACGGGGAAAGTTTATGTTTGTGTATACGAGCCGTCAAACTAGATTAAATTACAGAGTTTGCTATGATAATAAATGCTCAAATGTTAAATAAGAAAATTAAGGGTGTATTCGAAAAAACGCTTTTCCACCTTCAGCAGCTCGAAATTTTCCGATACAATTTCAGACACATTTTTAAAAGTAGAATCATGAAACTTGCTGAGGGGATTCTTGAAGGGACGTATGAGGTGCCGAGTAAAGTCTTTTTACGCTCAATTCATTAGAATTTGATTTATAAGCAATTAACTTCTCTAGAAGACCCTTTTTTTCGTTCCCTTATCTCCCACTTCGGAAAAATCGGTTCAAATTGCCGTTTTTGATTGCTTTTTTTGCAATATTTTGTACACTTATCAAAGAATTGACCTTCACGGCACCTTGTGCACTTTCTAAATAAGAGAATCTGCGAGTTTCATGTGTTTGAGAGCAAAAGTGAATTCAAAAATAAATCGGAAAACAAGCAGTTTGAATCGAAATACACCCTTAAACAATATTTTTTAAAGGAAAACCATTACATTTTGAAGCTTCTTGCATAGCCTTTCAATTTGGTTTATTTTCGTTGTCATCAAAGTTTTCTTATTAAAGGTGCATTCGAAAAAATACTTTTCCACCTTCAACAGCTCGAAATTTTCTGATACAATTTCAGACACATTTTTAAAAGTAGAAACATGAAACTTGCTGAGGGGATTTTTGAAGAGACGTATAAGGTGCCGTGTGATGTCATTTTACGCTCAATTCATTAGAATTTGATTTATAAGCAAGTACCTTCTCAGTATGATACTTTTTTTCGTTCACAGATCTCCTGCTTCAGAAAAATTGATTGAAAATGCCTTTTTTGATTTCTTTTTTTGCCATATTTTCTGCATCTATCAAAGAATCGACCATCACGGCACTTTCTAAATAAGACAATTTGCCAGTTTGTTGCATATGAGCATAAAAACACTATAACATTAATTCTTTTATAATAGTACCATATTACGCATGTTTTCATTTCATACTTTCCATAATTCGAACTTCGGATAATTCGAACATTTCTTGTGGTCCCGACAAGTTCGAATTAACGAAAGCCGACTGTATATAGTTTTAAGAATTTCAATTTTGAGAAACTGGTGCCAATTAGATTTAAAAAATAGTCGCCTGTGGCAGCGTTGCGGCTCGCTTTAATTTTTCAATAAGCAGCTAGCTGACTCAAGCGAGTGAACTGGTTGAAAAAACATGTACACCGTCTGCAAAAGTTATAATTTAATAGTTGCTGCCACTTCGTCAATAGAGTGTTTTTTTTTTAATTTTTTCAACAATGTGTACAACAATATGGATGGTGTGAACAACAATATGGTGTATATAGATCCCTCAAAACGCAAATTAATACTGCTTTTGATGCCTGGGTATACACAAATAAAAGGCAATTTAGACGATTTTAGATTTATATTTTGATTAGAGCTGCTCCACTGGTGTAACAAGAGTCCATATTATGGCGGCTTTTAAGGGTGTATTCGAAAAAACGCTTTTTCACCTTCAGCAGCTCGAAATTTTCCGATACAATTTCAGACACATTTTAAAAAATAGAATCATGAAACTTGCTGAGGGGATACTTGAAGGGACGTATGAGGTGCCGAGTAAAGTCTTTTTAAGCTCAATTCATTAGAATTTGATTTATAAGCAATTAACTTTTCTGGAAGACCCTTTTTTTCGTTCCCTTATCTCCCATTTCGGAAAAATCGGTTCAAATTGCCGTTTTTGATTGCTTTTTTTGCAATATTTTGTCCACTTATCAAAGAATTGACCTTCACGGCACCTTGTGCACTTTCTAAATAAGAGAATCTGCGAGTTTCATGTGTTTGAGAGCAAAAGTTAATTCAAAAATAAATCGGAAAACAAGCAGTTTGAATCGAAATACACCCTTAAGGGTGTATTCGAAAAAACGCTTTTCCACCTTCAGCAGCTCGAAATTTTCCGAAACAATTTCAGACACATTTTTAAAAGTAGAATCATGAAACTTGCTGAGGGGATTCTTGAAGGGACGTATGAGGTGCCGAGTAAAGTCTTTTTACGCTCAATTCATTAGAATTTGATTTATAAGCAATTAACTTCTCTGGAAGACCCTTTTTTTCGTTCCCTTATCCCCCACTTCGGAAAAATCGGTTCAAATTGCCGTTTTTGATTGCTTTTTTTGCAATATTTTGTGCACTTATCAAAGAATTGACCTTTACGGCACCTTGTGCACTTTCTAAATTAGAGAATCTGCGAGTTTTATGTGTTTGAGAGCAAAAGTTAATTCAAAAATAAATCGGAAAACAAGCGGTTTGAATCGAAATACATTCTTAAATTTTCGCGAATTTATCACTGAATTCTGAAATAGTTATAGATGCGGATTTTATACCATCTTACTTTTTATTAAAGACCAACTTTTGCCATAGGGAATCTTGAAAATAATACAGACAGACAGTTGGAACAGAAGTTTACAGAATTATCGACTGTTCGTAGCCTTAATTCAAATGCAGTAATGGCAGCAAATCTTTTGATACCAAACCAAGCTAGCACTCCCAATAAAGCTGTTCTTTCAAGCTCCACTCAGACTTATCCTGTTGCTTATAAAGAAGGTGCTCCTTCAACATCCAAACAAACTTTCCTTATTACCAGAAGAATTTGGGTTATTTGATTTCACACAGGAGGAAAAACGACATAAAAAATAATAATAATAATAATAATAATTCATGTATAGTAACTGAGACTGCTGTTAAAAATGAACTGAAAATAGAAAAGTATTTATCCAAAAGCGGGAAGTTTCAAAAGCAATCCAGATAGAAGGGCGAAAAAACAAAATCAGATTCTGTTCAGGAATCTGTGTAGAGTTCGGGCTTTCATTTTTAAATGTAAAAAGCATTAAAACATCAAGGCCTAAAAAAGGAAGATGAAGAAGGATGAAGAAGATGAAGATAATCTTTGCATTTATAGCTTCAAATTTTACACCAAATCAAAGAAAAATGAAAAGTGGGTGCGGTACAAGAAGGGGCGCATGAAGACTTCACCAGAGAAAATGTGTCATTTCTTGTTTGTATTAATTGTTGTTCGGAAAATGATGACGATTTTAGTTTTAAAAGAATGTCTTACTTTACAAGATTTTTAAATGACAGTTTTTGGAAAATCATTAAATGACCTTTCTTTTTTATATTCACTTAATTATTCTACGTTTTATTGTTGTGCCTTTCTAGTGTATAATAAAAATTTATATTAATTAAACAAAAAGATGTATTTCTTGTTTTACCATTTAAATAATAGTTAGAAAATTTGCCCCTGTACATTTTAAATTGGCTGGAAAACTTGCGCCGCATAGAAGAAATATCTTTGAATGTAACGTAATCAGACTTAATAATTTTCTAATTTTCTAAAATAATAATTTTGACAGTAACCTGATATTAATCAACATTAAATTAAATGAAGCTGAAACCAAAAACGAAATTATATTTACAATGTCTTTAAACTTTTTCAGATTATCCTGATACCTTAAGGGTGTATTTCGAATCAAACTGCTTGTTTTCCGATTTATTTTTGAATTAACTTTTGGTCTCAAACACATGAAATTCGCAGATTCTCTTATTTAGAAAGTGCACAAGGTGCCGTGAAGGTCAATTCTTTGATAAGTGTACAAAATATTGCAAAAAAAAAGCAATCAAAAACGGCAATTTGAACCGATTTTTCCGAAGTGGGAGATAAGGGAACGAAAAAAAGGGTCTTCCAGAGAAGTTAATTGCTTATAAATCAAATTCTAATGAATTGAGCGTAAAAAGACTTTACTCGGCACTTCATACGTCCCTTCAAGAATCCTCTCAGCAAGTTTCATGATTCTACTTTTAAAAATATGTCTGAAATTGTATCGGAAAATTTCGACTTGCTGAAGATGGAAAAGCGTTTTTTCGAATACACCCTTAAGGGTGTTCTCAACTGCTCCACTGAACAAGCGCAAAACGTTTCGACAGATTTACAAGTTCATTTTTTTAACGGAAAGGTATAAAATTGGAGTGATTGACTATGGAAGCGATTTTCAATTGAACTTATTTTTCCATTTTATGATAATTAAATTACCTATTCAGTTCTAAGCTATTTCGATCACATGATCACCCGTCTTTCTCCTGCTTTTCGACCGGTTTTTCTACTTTCGTCGGGAAATGTGCTCAAAACAGCCAACTTTGAAGGCTTGCTATGAAAAATCTATTGTTTTTTTTAAAAAACAGACAATTGAGTGCAATTAGATTAGTTTCTGAATAACAACACCTGCTATTTTTATGCATTCCCGAACAAAAATAAATTAATGCATGTGTCACAAAGTGGCCCTTTTTAATTTAAGCCATTGTATTCCCTTGAAAACATTATTTAATTTTTTGAAAAAAAAAAATACACTATTTTCAAAATAAATATTTAGGGAATACAATGATATCCTTGTTGACCTGAAAATATGTAAAAATACAAAAATACAAAAATAAATTTATAAAATGTTAGAAAATCCCCCCGGTCTCCCCTGAATTACTATTGTAATGGAATCACTTCATTCAAAAAGGGTTCAGCCAACTAAATATAGTTTTGAGAAAACTGGAAAAACACTGCTCTCTTAAACTCTTTCTGCATAGAATAGCAAAACTTGAGTTGTATTTAGACAGAGTATGGCAATGTAACTGAAGCAATTTTTTGCGTAGAAACATGGATCTACTTTATAAAAACAAAATTCCGTGAATAACTCAGTTTTGCCAATTTGGTGACTGAAGCTCTTTTTGCATGAAGCGATTAAATTTATTTATTTCTATTTTTAATTAATTTTGTAACAGGGTGACTGCCTTCCCTAAATTATAGTATCTATAGGTGGCGCTATTGACACCTTCGGCAAAATATCTTGAGATATTTTGCCTTCCTTTCAAAAAAGACATGAAATGAAGTGAAGTAATTGAGTTTGTAGTTAAGATGTAAGATTGGGATGTGTGTTCCAATACATCTCTCTTAGAGATGTTCTTTGTGCTAAGTAATTTTTATGAATATTCAATTGATTGAGAAGCGCTCGTCTTGCGATTTGTATATAGTGTGTTTTGTGCTGTGACGTCTACAATAAAAATGTGTCTGTAACATTAACATCTCTGTTCTATATTTTAAGTACAGAACGACATCCCACACTGGCGCCCAACGTAAAATGGAGTTCTTTCGGAAAAATTTTGTGCTTTCAAAGTCTTTGGGCCAAGTTCGCTGTTGTCATCCTGACAAAATTCCAGAAATTATATTTAAAGTAGAGTAATCCGTACTCACTTCTAAATTATTGTCACCTCGACAATAAAGGAAATTTTGTGTTCTCAAGTGCCGTGTTCGTCAAGAACAATTCATCCTGTGATTTCCAAAAAGTTCTATTATATAATGTGCAATATCAAGTATCAAGATATACTCCAGTTTTGTGCTAATTTCTTTAATATCAGTTATGTGTGGTAGTATCATCGCGACAAAATTCAAGAAAGTATAAAAAAAAAGAGTAATCTGTACCCATTTTAAAGGTGTTGTCAAATCTACAATGAATCAAGCTTCTGTTCTTATTTTTAATAGTGCTTTCTTCTTCTTCAATCGTGTGTTTTAAGTGCGTCATCCTGACAAAAAAGCAAGAACATGCATTCAAAAAGGGTAATCCGTACCCTTCACATTGGAAATAATTGAAAAATATTGTCGACATGACAATAAATAATGTTCTTCAGTCTTCATAAGCAACAAAATATCTTCTAGTTTTTAAACATAACTGGTGTTTGTGATTGAAACTTTTTCATTTCGTCATAAAAAAGTTTTCTACTTATAATCTGATTTTGTTCTTAGAAGTGTTCAATACCTATTTACTTCTGCGTGTTTTAACTGTTATGTGAATCATCGACAACCTTTATCTAAAAATAGATTTTTATTTTATTTGTTTTTACCGGTAAAAGTTGAAATTATTTTTTTGATTGTTTGTTTCTTTTTCTTTTTTTCTTTGCTGGCCAGGTGCGGAAAAAAGTTTTCATTTTCTTTTATTTATTAAGATAAATGCTGTTTCATATATATATATATATAATTTTTTTTGTTTGTTTTGTTTTATGTTGATTTTGAATAAGATTATTAAGAAACATTGGTTTTCTGAAATTGAAAGAGATTTTTTTTTTATATTATTTTTAAAAGCAAGGATTCTGAGTAAGTGAATTTTGTTTTTGTTTTTTAATCTGTGCACAGAGTTTAAAAATGATTTTGATAAATTTTATTATTTCGTATGTTGTTTATTTTTTAGATGTAAAGTAAGTTCTTTATTCATATTTCGAGTTGTTTTCATATTTATGTGTGGTTGATAATTATTTCGCAATGAATTACCTATAATATTTCATATATTTAAAATGAATGATTTATGTCATTGGTAAGCTAATTTGGTAAAAAGGTTGAATTTTAACGTATAATAATATTTCTTCTAAATATTTTCATGATTAAATTAGTGGTATATTTTAGTATGTTTTAAATTATTTCCTGCATTTTTTTTAACATTTATTTATGAAAATTTATCTATATTTACATGATTTATTTACCTGTAAGGGGAAGGTAGTCATTTTGTTCTTATTATTTAATGGGTCACGTATCTAATAGTTTTCTAATTTAAGCATAAATCAACAATATCAACAACAATTTGGGAAAAATGGCATTTCTTTCTAAAGGAAAAAAAATCGATTTGTTTAATTTGGGCACAGAATTAGAGTTAGATGTAGATAAAGATGATAAACTATCAGTCTTACGTGAGAAAATCATGAAGTGTCAACTGCTTAAAGACGACGAACAATTTGTTAAAGAGGCATTTATTGCTATCGTGGAAGATCGCAAAAAACAAGAAATTGCAGAACAACAAATGATTCAGGATAAACGAATTGCAGAGGAAAGAGCATATGAGCTAGAAAAGCTTAAGCTACATGCTCAAAACCCTATCGCGACAACAGTACCACAAAATCAAATAGACCAGATGCGTATAGATATTAAAAATATCTTGCCAACATTTATTCCTGAAAAGGATGATATGTCTTTGTTTTTGACAATGTTTGAACGTCAAATGAAAATGCTTAATGTCTCCAAAGAATTTTGGGTTTCTCAATTAATTGCCGTACTTCCGAACGACATTGGTAAACTAATCGCCAGAGAACCAGAAGAAATGTTCAAAAATTATTCTTATATTCGTGACATATTGCTTAAAAGATTTAAGTTGACAGCAGAAAAATTTAGAGTATTATTTAGCCGACATCAAAAACGAGAAAATTCTACTTGGAAAGATTTTTATTTTGAACTTAGAAATTATTTTGAGGGTTGGTTATCCGAATTAGAAATCAATTCATTTGAAAAACTAACTGAACTAATAATCGCTGATCAGATTAAGAAAAAGTGTCCACATGAATATAAAAATCATTATTTAGATGGTTGGGACAAGTTAAATGATCCTGTCGTGTTGGCTGAAAAGCTAGACATTTACGAAAACATTAAACCTTCTTCTCAAAAGTCAGCAAGTTATCCAAAAACGTGTGAAGCGCAGAAACATGTTTTGCCGAAAAATTCAAATGGTCAAGAGTTATGGAAAAATCAAACACCCAAACATGAAACTAACGAACATTTTTCAAATTATAAAAATAATCATTCTACTTCAAAATATACAAATTCAAGATACGAAAACAATGATAAGCGTCCGATTATAAATTGTTATGGCTGTGGTAAACAAGGTTTTGTCAAAGCCAAATGTCCTAATTGTTCTCCATCTACTTCTACGCAGACGCAATCAGCAAATTTTCGTTCCCTTCATCTCAAATCTTGTTCTGTCAATACTCAAGCAACACCTTTGTTATACATAAAGGTAAATGGTGTTACAGGGGTTGCTTGCGCAGATACAGGAGCTACTCATTGCATTGCTGGGGAAATGTTATACAAGATTCTGTGTGACCAAGGAACTGTATTCGAAGACACCGGTGTAAGCATAACACTTGCTGATGGACTACGAAAAGAAACCAACGTTCTTCAAGCAACAATCACAGTTGAAATAGAAGGTCGTACAACTAGTACAACGATTTTTGCCTTACCCGAAGCCCAGGGAAATAGAACATTGTTAGGCATAGATTTTTTAAATAAAATGGGGATCGTGCTAGACATGAGAAGCCAAAGTTGGTATTTCCAGAACAATCCTAAACGTAAAATTCCCTTTTCTGATGATCCTTTCATTACGACGCCTGAAATCTCAGCACCAACTGCCACAGTTAACTCGGTTATGTTAAGAGAAACAGAAGGTCAGCATCTATCTGAGATACAAAGAAAAAGGCTTAATGACTTACTTGAAAAATTTTCCAATACCTTTCGACCAGGGGGAGAAGCAACACCCGTCGTCGAACATCATATAAATACCAGAGACCATCGTCCTATTTCACTACCTCCTTACAGGTTATCACCGGCAAAGAAAGAATTGTGTAAAACCCAAATTGATGATCTTCTAGCCAAAGGAATTATTGAAGAGTGCGAGTCTCCATACTCTGCACCAATAGTACTCATTCCTAAGCCAAATGGTAGTGTTCGCTTATGTGTAGACTACAGGAAGCTGAATGAAGTTACTATACCAGATACCTATCCACTCCCTCGTATGGACGATCTTTTGCATCAGGCGAAAACTGCTCAGTTCATGACAACGCTGGATCTGAATGCTGGTTACTATCAAGTGAGTGTCTATGAACCTGATCGAGATAAAACTGCTTTTGTATGCCCTCTAGGAACATATCGCTTTCGAAGAATGCCGTTTGGTCTCCGCAATGCCCCTGCAACGTTTCAGAGGACAATGGATAGCTTTCGCAAAGGACTCCCAGATGTAAATATTCTCACTTATCTTGATGACTTAATTGTTTTATCATCAAGTTTTGAACAACATCTAGCTGATCTTGAAGCTGTTTTTAAAAGATTAGACAAATGGAAACTTTCTGCTAATAGAGAAAAATGCAACTTTGCTTGTACCAGAGTAAAATATTTAGGACACTGGATCACACCAAATGGCCTAGAAGTTGATCCTGGGAAAGTTGATGCTATTGTGAGGATCCCACCTCCGAAGAATACAAAACAACTGCAATCCTTTCTGCAGACATGTTCATGGTATCGCCGTTTTATACAAGACTTTGCAAAAATATCCAGACCACTTAGTAATCTCACAAAAAAGAATGTGGAATGGCACTGGGGTGCCGATGAAGAAAATGCATTTCAAACCTTGAAGCAATGCCTCGTTTCAGCTCCAATATTGAAACAAGCTGATGAAACTAAACCTTTTTTCATTCGAACTGATGCAAGTAGTTATGCTCTGGGAGCAGTACTTCTACAGGGTGAAGGTGCTGAAGAGCATCCGATTGAGTATGCAAGTAGATTGTTGACTGCTCCAGAACGCAACTATCACACCACAGAAAGAGAAGCACTTGCTGTTGTCTGGGCTCTTAATAAATTCAGAGGATATATTGATGGAACAGAAGTTACTGTGGCATCCGACCACCAGCCTCTCCGATGGCTCATGAGTTTAAAGTCACCTTCTGGAAGACTTGCCAGATGGGCTTTGCAATTACAAGAATTTAATTTGAAAATAGAATATATTCCAGGCAAAGCTAACGTCATAGCTGACATGCTTTCTCGTCCTGCTTGTGATCACACCAATACAAAAAGTTGCGATATTTGCGCTATAATAGTTGATATTCCTTCTAAATCATCAAGTGATTTACGTGCTGAACAAATGAAAGATGAAGAATTAAAGAAAATTATTAAAAGTTTCGAAGATGAAGAAAAAACCCTTGACTATACTAACTGGACTAATCGCGGTTATATTATGAATCAAGGAGTTTTATACAGGTATTCTCCAAGTTCGGAATCAGAAGAAGCTCAACTAGTTGTCCCATCACATGAAAGGGAGAAAATTTTAAAAGAACACCACGATTCACCTACGGCTGGTCACTACGGTGCTGAAGGAACGTTAAATAGAATATCCAAAAGGTATTATTGGACTGGAATGCGTTCATACATTTCAAACTATGTCAAAAATTGTGCTGAATGCAATAGGTATAAGCCTTCTAATCAAAAACCATCCGGTTTGTTACAAACACCAGTGTATTCGCAAAGATTTGAAGTTCTATCAATTGATCTTTTTGGTCCTTTACCAAAAAGTAAAAACGGTAAAAGGTGGATATTTATAGTAGAAGACTGTGCAACAAGATGGGTGGAATTGTTTGCCCTTACACATGCTACTGCAGCGCAGTGTGCAACTACGTTGCTTGAAGAAGTTATCCTTAGATATGGTCTACCGAGACGTATAATATGTGATAACGGACCCCAATTTGTTAGTAGTGTGATGCAACAACTTTGTTTTCTTTTAGGTATCAAACAAAATCCAACTCCCATATACCATCCCCAGGCTAATCCTGTGGAGAGGAAAAATAGAGATCTGAAGCCGAGATTAGCTATATTAGTAGAAAATGATCACTGCTCTTGGGAAGAAAAGCTTCCAACAATCCGTTTTGCACTAAATACTGCTAAGTGTGACACTACTGGAGAAACAGCAGCATTCTTGCAGTTTGGAAGAGAATTGAGAACAACGGATGATGTTCAGCATGACATTCGTGCTGTAATTCAAAATGATAATTTTGTGCCTGAGATTACTCCATATCTCAAGAAATTCGCAAAATTCACCAAAGAAATCAAAGACAAAGTTGAATCGAAGCAAGATCAGAGAAAAAAATTTGCTGACCGTAGTCGGAAACCGGGACATAGTTTTGTTCCAGGAGACAAAGTTTGGGTTGACTTGCATCCAGTAAGTAAAGCCTCTAACAACAAAACGTCGAAGTTCATGCCTAAACGTGATGGACCTTACATCATTTTAACTCAAAAATCACCCACCACTTTTGTCATAGCAAGTATGGACAATCCAAATGATCCACTTGCTACATGTCACACTTCTGCCTTAAAACTATGTAATGACTCTGACATAGTGCCTGTCGCACCCATTAGGAAACGCGGTAGGCCACCAAAGAAAATTACTGGTTCCACACCGGGACGTTCGCGGAACCAGAGGGGGAGGCTGTAACAGGGTGACTGCCTTCCCTAAATTATAGTATCTATAGGTGGCGCTATTGACACCTTCGGCAAAATATCTTGAGATATTTTGCCTTCCTTTCAAAAAAGACATGAAATGAAGTGAAGTAATTGAGTTTGTAGTTAAGATGTAAGATTGGGATGTGTGTTCCAATACATCTCTCTTAGAGATGTTCTTTGTGCTAAGTAATTTTTATGAATATTCAATTGATTGAGAAGCGCTCGTCTTGCGATTTGTATATAGTGTGTTTTGTGCTGTGACGTCTACAATAAAAATGTGTCTGTAACATTAACATCTCTGTTCTATATTTTAAGTACAGAACGACATCCCACAATTTTATTATAAATTATTATTATGTTAATGCAATTAAATATATAGAGGCTGGATTCGTACGATTGAAATATTTATTAATTCGTACCGCACGACTGAAGATTGAAATACATGCATCTGCAATGCAAGAAGATGATGTCTTTTATTAAAAGAAATTTTTTAGTATAAAAAAATATCCATTATAAAATTTTGGACGAAATTTTGTTACATAACCATTATCCATGCTTTTTTTAAAATCACGTTACTTATATATTATCATACAAACACTAACCAATGTTTTCAATAAGATGATTGTAAAAATACTGGTTTCATTGGTTTATTGTATGATAATATATGAATTACTCTGGTTATATAATGTCCATTTATCCATATATTTCTTAGTAATTTGGTAATCTGCCTTCCATTTCTCTTCAAACTTCAACTGTTTTTTATAATATGATTGTAAAAATACTGGTTTCATTGGTTTATTATGGTATTGTCTGAATAACTTTGGATGTATTTATAAAAGTATATATATATATGTATATATGTGTGAAACGATTATCAATAATATAGCATACTATAGCCAAAACTATTACGGCCATTTTACAATATCTTTCCACCATTTTTTCGTATTTGTGATTCATAACATTTAAATAATTTTGAATTTCAGCATCCCGCTATTTGTCTCCTCTTTGCAACGTAAGTGGCCTCATTTATATGTGTGGGTATCACTTCACACACATTGAAACATAATGTGCCATATAACGCATGTTATGAAGGAGAGGGGAGAGTTTATGTACCTCCCCATAAATAGGCTATAAAGTACCACCATTCCGAACCTTCTAGCAAGATATCATCGTCACTGCCGGAGCAGTCGTAACTGATGTAATAACATTTCCGCAACTAAATTTTGCCTTGAAACTGAGTAAGTACGACCTGGCCACATTTTGCGAAGCATTTTACACAGCAAAAGGTTTTGAATCCAGTATATTGCTATTACGGAGCCGCAAGCAATCTCGAATTTTATATTCAAGGATCCCACTTAGAGTGGCATTTTATGTAGATATTTAAGTCATCATAAAAAATGAGATGTATCAGAATGGATAAAAAATGTGTTTGTATTTTTCGTTACAAATTTGAATTATTTTGGCAAAAAGATTCTTTAAATGTGATGGGGATTTTAATAAATATTAATTTTGTATTAGAAATTTAGTACCAGAAAATATGTTGATTAAAATTTATTATACATAACATAAATGCTTCATCATTATTATAAGAAATGTATTGTGTTTTCCAGTTCAATTTCAAAGTAGCTGCAGTTTCTTATCAATGGTACAAAAATAAGCAAATACTATTTAAAATTAATCCTGTTACTCCTCTAAACGTAGCTTAAAAGTGTAGTTTCAACATGTCTTTCGTCTATTAGCTCATTTTATAAATACTAAAAAGTATAATTTAGACATATCTTTTGTCTATTAGCTCAAATTTTAAATACTCAAAAGATATTTTTAAAAATCTGAATGTAATCACCCCGTAACCAGACATTTTTTGCATAAATTCAAAACAGCAAAAACGAAAAAAAAAAAAAAAGTTATCCACTATTCGCGAACTTGCCGTATTTCCTACTTGCATGAAATTTTCAGATTTTACCATTCAAAAACACTGGTTTTCAAAATGATATGAACACTCAATTTTTTAAGTATAAAAAAGAAGAAAATGTTACAAAACAAGCTGAAGTCTAATCAATGTTAGAAATAGAGCAAATCGTTTTATTTTACCCCAAAATATAATTGAAATAGTGATTTATACGTAAAATAAACTGCATTTTTCCATTTTTGAGGTGTTTCATAATGATATGAACATTTGCCAAAAATAAGGATTAATAGTCTGTGTATGCACCAGATCTTTTAATTAATGTAAAAACACGATCACACGATTAGGCATGGAGTGGACCAAGCTTTTTAAATTTTTTAATCGATTTTATTCCAGTGAAAGATGATAGCAGATTTTAATTCTGAAATTATGGCATATTATTTTCTATTTACGTAAAAAGTTCTAAGCAGTAGATCCCTTACATTTTCCATGGAATTTTAATCAGAAAAAACAGGTGGCCATAGAATTACATGTACACTAAAAGAAACCATCACCAAGTACAGTTTTCAGTGTAGATCGGTGAATTAAGAGCCTGCATCAGTCAAACCGAAACTCAAAATCCTATCACAAACCTATGCGTGTTGCCACCAGGAAGGCGTATCCCGAACCCAAAGATTGACACTTTAAAAGACCAATGATATTTTCCAAGCTTGTAATTAATAAGAAAATGGTCATCTCACGCCACCCTTTACCTCCAGGCGATAAAAAGGGGATAAGATACCCCAGGAAGAAAAAAGTCATTAGCAAATGCTAAAAACTCTCGCACCTTTTCAATACTGATAACCCGAGGGATATGTGCATTTGGAAAGTTTCTTCGAGATAATTTCTGACCAAAACACTCGGATCCGTTTTAAAACAAGTCGACATTGACCTTTTTTGTTAGATAGTTTCAAGTGAAATTGAATCATTTATATGTAATTTTAAAAGACAACATACAGATCGTGATTATTATGTCAGAGATTGCACATTAAACATTTTCCAAAGAATCTCCTCTACATTTTAATATTTTTAAATGATTTTTTTAGCATTTAATAGCTGAGATCATTGAACTGTACGAAGACCGTTTTATATTTTTTCGATTTTCTTACGAGTATTTTATAGTGGCTTACATCAATAGAGCGAAATTCCAAGATAGAAATTTTTAAGATATCTCGTTTGTATTTTAATATTTTTAAATGATTTTTTTAGCATTGAACAGCTGAGTTTTTCGGTATAAAGACCGTTTTGTACTTTTTTTGATTTTGTTTACAGGTGTTTTAAAGAGGCTACTTCAGTCAAGTGAAATCCAATGGAAGAAATTTATAAAAATATCTCTTCTACATTTTTATATTTTTAAACTATTTTTTGGCATTCGATATCTCAGATATTTCGGTACAAAGACCGTTTTGTACTTTTTCGACCTTCTTTAGGGGAATTTTAAAAAAGCTACTTCAGTCAAATGAAATCCAATGGAAGAAATTTATAAAAATATCTCTTCTACATTTTAATATTTTTAAATGAATTTTTGTCATTGGATAGCTGAGATCTTTCGGTACAAAGATCGTTTTGTACTTTTTCGTCTTTGTTTAGGGAAATTTTAAAAAATCTACTTCAGTCAAGTGAAATCCAGTGGTAGAAATTTATAAAAATATCTCTTCTGCATTTTAATATTTTTAAATTATTTTTTGGCATTCGATATCTCAGATCTTTCGGTACAAAGACCGTTTTGTTCTTTTTCGACTTTGTTTAAGAGAATTTTAAAAAAGCTATTTCAGTCAAGTGAAATCCAATGGTAGAAATTTATAAAAATATCTCTTCTACATTTTAATATTTTTAAATGATTTTTTTGTCATTGGATAGCTTAGATCTTTCTCTACAAAGACCGTTTTGTACTTTTTCGACTTTGTTTAGGGGAATTTTAAAAAAGCTACTTCAGTCAAGTGAAATCCAATGGTAGGAATTTATAAAAATATGTCTTCTACATTTTAATATTTTTAAATGATTTTTATGTCATGGGATGGCTGAGATCTTTCTGTACAAAGACCGTTTTTTATATTTTCGACTTTCTCTAGGGGAATTTTAAAAAAGCTACTTCAGTCAAGTGAAATCCAATGCTAGAAATTTCTAAAAATATCTCTTCTACATTTTAATATTTTTAAATGATTTTTTTGTCATGGGATAGCTCAGATCTTTCGGTACAAAGACCGTTTTGTACTTTTTCGACTCTGTTTAGGGGAATTTTTAAAAAGCTACTTCAGTGAAGTGAAATCCAATGGTAGAAATTAATAAAAATATCTCTTCTATATTTTACTATTTGTAAATCATTATTTGGCATTCGATATCTTAGATCTTTTGGTACAAAGACCGTTTTGTACTTTTTTTATTTTGTTTACAGTTGTTTTAAAGAGGCTACTTTAGTCAGATGAAATCCAATGGTAGAAATTTATAAAAATATCTCTTCTACATTTTAATATTTTTAAATGATTTTTTTTGTCATTGAATAGCTGCAATCTTTCGGTACAAATACCGTTTTGTACTTTTTTAATTTTGTTTACAGATGTTTTAAAAAAGATACTTCAGGCAAGTGAAATCGAATGGTAGGAATTTATAAAAATATCTCTTCTACATTTTAATATTTTTAAATTATTTTTTGGCATTCGATATCTCAGATCTTTCGGTACAAAGACCGTTTTGTACTTTTTCGACTTTGTTTAAGGGAATTTTAAAAAAGCTACTTCAGTCAAGTGAAATCCAATGGTAGGAATTTATAAAAATATCTCTACTACATTTTAATATTTTTAAATGATTTTTTTGGCATTGGATAGCTGTGATCTTTCGGAACAAAGACTGTTTTGTACTTTTTTGATTTTGTTTACAGGTGTTTTAAAGAAGCTACTTCATTCAAGCAAAATCCTATAGCAAAATTTTATAAATATGTCTTTTTACTTTTAAAGATTTTTAAATGATTTTTTGGCATTCGATGTCTCAGCTCTTTTGGTACAAAGACCGATTTGTACTTTTTCGTCTTTGTTTAGGGGAATTTTAAAAAAGCTATTTCAGTCAAGTGAAGTACAATTGTAGAAATTTAAAAAAAATTATAAAAATATCTCTTCTACATTTTAATATTTTTAAATGATTTTTTGTCATGGAATAGCTGATATTTTTCGGTACAAAGATCGTTTTGTACTTTTTCAACTTAGTTTAGGGAAATTTTAAAAAAGCTACTTCAGTCAAGTGAAATCCAATGGTAGAAATTTATAAAAAAAAAAAGCTGTCCTACATTTTAATATTTTTAAATGATTTTTTTGTCATGGAATAGCTGATATCTTTCGGTACAAAGATCGTTTTGCACTTTTTCGACTATGTTCAGGGGAATTTTATAAAAGCTACTTCCGTCAAGAGAAATCCAATGGTAGAAATTTATAAAAATATCTCTCCAACATTTTAATATTTTTAAATGATTTTTTTATCATTGGATAGCTGATATCTTTCGGTACAAAGATCAGTTTGTACTTTTGTCGACTTTGTTCAGGGGAATTTTTAAAAAGCTACTTCAATCAAGTGAAATCCAATGGTAGTGATTTATAAAAAAAAAGCTCTCCTACATTTTGATATTTTTAAATGATTTTTTTATCATTGGATAGCTGATATCTTTCGGTACAAATATCGTTTTGTACTTTTTTGACTTCGTTTAGGGAAATTTTAAAAAAGCTACTTCAGTCAAGTGAAATCCAATGGTAGAAATTTATAAAAAAAAAAATCTCTCCTACATTTTAATATTTTTAAATGATTTTTTTGTCATGGAATATCTGATATATTTCGGTACAAAGATCGTTTTGTACTTTTTCGACTTTGTTCAGGGGAATTCTAAAAAGCTACTTCAGTCAAGTGAAATCCGATGGTAGTTATTTTTATAAATTTCTATTTTTATAAAATTCTTCTTTTATAAATTCCTCTACATTTTAATATTTTTAAATGATTTTTTTTTTATCATTGGATAGTTGATATCTTTCGGTATAAAGATCGTTTTGTACTTTTTCGACTTTCTTTAGGGAAATTTTAAAAAAGCTACTTCAGTCAAGTGAAATTAAATAGTAGAAATTTATAAAAATATCTCTCCTACATTTTAATATTTTTAAATGATTTTTTTGTCATGGAATAGTTGAGGTCTTTCGATACAAAGATCGTTTTGTACTTTTTCAAATTTGTTTAGGGAAATTTTATAAAAGCTACTTCAGTCAAGTGAAATCCAATGGTAGAAATTTATAAAAATATCTCCTCTATATTTTAATATTTTTAAATGATTTTTTTGTAATTCGATAGCTGAGATCTATCGGTGAAAAGACCGTTTTATACTTTTTTTATTTTTTATTTTTACAGGTGTTTTGATGAGGCTACTTCAGTCAAGTAAAATCCATTGCTAGAAATTTATAAAAATATCTCTTCTACATTTCAATAATTTTAAATGTTTTTATTGTCTTGGGATAGCTGTGATCTTTTGGTATAAAGACCGTTTTGTACTTTCGGTACAAAGTTTTGTACTTTTTCGACTTTGTTTATGGGAATTTTAAAAAAACTACTTCAGTCAAGTGAAATCCAATGCTAGAAATTTATAAAAATGTCTCCTCTATATTTTAATATTTTTAAATGATTTTTTTGTAATTGGATAGCTGAGATCTTTCGGTACAAAGAGCGTTTTATTCTTTTTCGGCTTTGTTTAGGGGAATTTTAAAAAAGCTACTTCAGTCAAGAATACCTCTCCTACGTTTTAATATTTTTAAATGATTTTTTGTCATTGGATAGCTGAGATCTTTCGGTGCAAAGACCGTTTTGTATTTTTTTGATTTTGTTTACAGGTGTTTTGATGAGGCTACTTCAGTCAAGTGAAATCCATTGGTAGAAATTTATAAAAATATCTCTCCTACATTTTTTTTTTCGTCATGGGATAGCTGAGATCTTTTGGTACAAAGACCGGTTTGTACTTTTTCGACTTTATTTAGGGGAATTTTAAAAAAGCTACTTCAGTCAAGTGAAATCCATTGCTAGAAATTTATAAAAATATCTCTCCTGCATTTTAATATTTTTAAATGATTTTTTGGCTTTGGATAGCTGAGATCTTTCGGTGCAAAGACCGTTTTATACTTTTTTGATTTTGTTTAAATGTGTTTTGATGAGGCTACTTCAGTCAAGTGAAATCCATTGCTAGAAATTTATAAAAAAAGCTCTCCTACATTTTAATATTTTTAAATGATTTTTTTATCATTGGATAGCTGATATCTTTCGGTACAAAGATCGTTTTGTACTTTTTCGACTTCGTTTAGGGAAATTTTAAAAAAGCTACTTCAGTCAAGTGAAGTCCAATGGTAGAAATTTATAAAAAAAATCTCTCCTACATTTTAATATTTTTAAATGATATTTTTTTCATGGAATATCTGATATATTTCGGTACAAAGATCGTTTTGTACTTTTTCGACTTTGTTCAGGGGAATTTTAAAAAAGCTACTTCAGTCAAGTGAAATCCTATGGTAGAAATTTATAAAAATATCTCCTCTACATTTTAATATTTTTAAATGATTTTTTTATCATTGTGTTGCGAATTTCCCCTCGGACTATAAGATTAATCCGGTAGCGTGTGAGAAGAAATTTGCCCACTGAATCAATTTAAGGGATTAAATAATATTTATTTACACAAAGTCTTATTTGAGTAATAAAATGATCCAGCATCGCATTTTTTTTAGGGTTGAGTCTTGAGTCTTGTGCGAGTGTTCCCAGAACACAGAAAATTATCAACTGAAGTCTTACGGTTTTTAGATTGTCCAATTCCCGTGTCATAAGGTCACCGTGGACCTAGACGAATCTTGCTTCCTTCTCTCCTCCTTGTACGAGGAAAATCTCTCTCCAGAATCTCACTGGACTGCCTGTCTGATCCCAGGCTTATTCACCACACAAAAATCGAAGGTCTCCCCTCTGGTGTCCTCACTTGAAAAACAATCTGAATAGGGAGGGACCCTCTAGAACCTATTAGAGCACCTCCACATGATGTCAGGCTTAACTTCTTCTATCATTGGTCACCTGAAAATGCTGAGGTCACTCACGAACTATCGTGAGAAAAACTAACACCTGTTGGGTTTCAACATGAAAGCATTCGGCGGCACCTTTACACAAAATCTGAGAAAATATTTGCTGTCTAAACCAAAATACTCTCTTGTCAACGAAAAAAACTTCAACTTGTGCGGCCCAATCTTTCTATGAAACAGCACAATGCCAAGCTCCCACGTAGGCAATTCAATCTGTAAAGTTCAATTCTTTACAACACCCCCTTCTAAAGATGATTCTTCGGGCTTGGATGAAGAATCTGATAATCACTAAAATGGGTTAGGAAATTCCAGTATCTCAGAATGGCATTTATAGACACCCTCTAATACATTTTTAACAAAAATACAGATATATAAGCATATACACATTATCAATAAGATTCTTTGATTAAAAAAAACTGAACTAATTACATTTTCTGGGTTACAAACTATTAAATAAATCAAATTAACTTAAAAAGTATAAAAAAAACAACTCTGGATGAATTTATTCTACACGACTAAGATAATCCACGTGGGCAATATCTCGTCCCGGTGTATGCTTTATGGCGCAATGATAAGGTTGCAGTATGAATGCCCATCTTAATAATGTCGGATTGTTGCCAGAATTACGTTTTAGAAAAAACCAAAGGATTGTGATCGGTTTCTATCGAAAAGAGTTGGCCGTCAATATAATGACGCAATTTCTTAATTGCAAAGATGATAGCCGCACATTCCTTCTCTGTCGCGCAGAAACTTTTTTCGGTTTCCGTAAATTTCCGACTTAAGTAAATTATGGGATGCTCCTCTAATCCGTCACGTTGCGCTAAAACGACCCCGATACCCTTTTCGGAAGCGTCAGTTTGTATTATAAACTCCTTCGAATAGTTGGGAGCATACAATAGAGGCTCCTCCGTCAGTTTCGTTTTCAACTGTTGAAAAGCCTTTTCCATTTCGTCGCTCCACCTTATTTTGTCCCTTTTATTTTTCCCTTTAAGTGCGCGAGTTAATGGTTCTACAATAACTGCATAATCTTTTATGTAGCGGGAGTAGTAACCCGCCATACCTAAACATCGACGTATTTCGGTTTTATTTTTAGGGGTGGGCAAATCTAAAATCGCCCGAATTTTTGCTTCGGCTGGGGTGCGCCTTCCGTCGCCTACTACATGTCCTAAGTATTTAACAGACTTTTGTGCAAATTTGCACTTGGCTAATTTAATCTTCACTTTAGCTTCTTCGACTCTCATAAGCACTTTTTCCAAATGCAACATATGATCCTCCCACGTTTCCGAAAATATGACCATATCATCAAGATAAGGTAGGCAGAATTCTTCTAACCCTCTTAACATCTTATCCATAAATTTTGAAAATCTAAAGGACGCATTTAACATTCCAAACGGCATGACCAGAGGTATATAGGAACCAAAACTGGTTACAAAAGCGGCCAGCCTTTGAGCTCTAGCGGTCAACGGAATTTGCCAATACCCTTTTGTGAGTTCTAACACCGTAATGTACTTTGCACTGGCAACTTTCTCTACCCGGTCCTCGATGTTCGGTAAAGGAAAAAATTCTGCCCTGGTGATCTCATTCAATTTCCTATAATCTATACAGGGTCTAGGATCTTTCCCAGGTGCCTGTACTAGAATCATAGGGGAGGTAAAATCCGATTCCCCTTCAACAATTATATTCAGTTCCAGCATTCTTTTAATTTCTTTCCTCAAAATTTCCGTTTGTCTAGGCGAAGATCTGTAAGGTTTCATTTTAACAGGTTTATACTCTAACAATTCGATATCGTGCTCCATTAAATCAGTACATCCCGGATCATTTGAAAATAAAGAACTAAACTTATTTAATAATTCTCTCAACTGCTCAATTTGCGCCGAGGTGCATCTAGAGTTCAAATTGCTATCTTTTATAACATTTTCAAAGTTATAAATCTCAGTGCCAGCTTCCGGAAATGCTATATCCAAGTCTATGTTGTCCTCGATCTCATCTATCTCTTGCGCTACGAAATTGACTAACTCAATTCTTCTTAAATACGGCTTTAAGAGATTAACATGAAATATTTGAGATTTCTCACGCCTCCCAGGAACATTTACGACATAATTTGTCTCAGAGATTTTAGATAGAATTTTCCCAGGACCTATCCACGACACCGAAAGTTTGTTCTTTTTGTTGGTATTCAAAACTAACACCTCATCACCTACGTTGAACTTTCTCTCAACCGCCGTTTTGTCATACCACAACTTTCTCTTTTCTCGCGCTTCGGTCATATTTTCAACTGCTAATTCCTGACAATGTTTTAGCCTATTGACCAAATTAAACACATACTCAGTAATTAATTCGTTCTTTTCTTCTTCCCCCGTCCATTTTTCAAAGAGTAAAGCTTCGGGAGTTCGTAAATTCTTCCCATGTACTAACTCAGCCGGAGAAAATCCCGTAGTATCATGAGTTACCGTTCGTAAGGCTAACAACGCATGGGGCAAATTTGCCTCCCAACTTGCACCATTTTCTGTGCAAAGTGCTTTCAATAATCTTTTCACAGACCGATGCCATCGCTCGATACCGCAATTCGATTGGGGCCTACACACTGAGGAATGAGTTAATTTAACTCCAAATTTCTTCAAGAATGTAGTTGTTAACTCGCTTATAAAGTAACGCCCAAGATCCGTTTGTAATTCTCTGGGATAACCTAATCTACTGAATACCTACATTAATGCTTCAATAATAGTTTCAGATCTTACATCAGGTAACGGCAAAGCTTCGGGATATCTACTCGCCATACAAATTACCGTTAAAATAAAGCTATTTCCTTTTTCCGACTTAGGCAAAGGGCCTACGACATCAGCGCATAGCTTTGAAAAAATTTCTCCAATAATAGGTACACGCCTGAGAGGAACTTTCCCTATCTCTTTAGGCTTACCAACGCGCTGACAACTATCGAACGTCTTAACATAATCTTCTATCTCTTTGATAATATTTGGCCAAAAGTAATGACGCAACACCTTATCTTTTGTCTTCATCTCTCCGAGATGCGAAGAAAGACCCTCATGACAGGCTCCTAGCACATCTAATCTGAATTTTGAAGGTATTACCAATTGAAGGTAATCTCTCCCCTCCTTTGTTATTAAGTGTCTTCCTAAACACTAAGTCATTCATAATTTCAAAATGAGACTTCTTATGTTTCGCTTTTTCCCTAACTTCTTTTAACAACGGATCTGTTTCCTGTTCGGTCTTGAATTCCTGACGACTAACCCGTGCTAAATTCCCGAACTTGTCATTTAAATCCTTAGGTAACAATTCCCAATTCAAAATTTCATCTTTGTCTAAAAGTTCCAAACCCCTTTCACGCCTCACAATAGTATCGTCTGATTCATCTTCCGAATACCCCACTTGTATCCCTTCTGTGTTTACACATTCCATATTTTCCCTAGCCTCATCCATCAAACTGACAGGTTCCTTCCTGGCTTGTAATCTGGTAATCACTGCATTCACCTCACTTACCTGCTGTCTGGCAGACTCAATAAGCTTTTGCGTTTTATTTCCCAAGAGGTAATAACGCAAATCCGATTCTTTATTGACAACCCCTGCCTCTGTCTTAAGAACCCCCACTCCATCAAAAGCGATCTCTATTTGTGCCACAGGCAGGCACCGTATGTTGGAATCCAAAGGTTGTTTCACAAAGACATAATTCCCTGTCAATTGATTCTTTGTTACATGTTCCTCACTCAGTAGATCTAAATTGGTTCCCGTGTCACGGAGGGTGACAACTTCACGCCCATTTATTTTTGCCCGATTCAAATAAGGTTTAAATCCTGTTTCAAAATCTGAAGATTTACTCATATGATTCACTTTAACAGTATCTTTTCCCTTCTTTAATTCCGGACATTCGGCCTTAAAATGGCTTGAAGAGTTACAAAGAAAACATCTGTTTACCCGCCTCTTTTCAAAAACCCTTTCTCTTTCCGAATCCCTATCTCGCCAATTGAAATTCTTTTCAACGCTTTTGTTCTCTACACGAGGGCTATTTTTTTCGATTTTTTTCTCCCCAAAGGATTTCACTTGAAAGGTTTTTCTTTGCGATTTTTTTACAACTTCTAATTAGACCGGGCGGCGGCGACACGAATGACTACGTCATCGAGTTACGGGATGAAATCATGATGTAGGACAAGATTATTAGGTGTAGATTAAGGAATGACTGGTCTGTCTCGACATTTCTTGGTACGATATGAGTAACAGCGGGCGCCAAATCGCCATTTTGGCGTCACTTTCACGTCATCGAGTTACGGGATGAAATTGGTGCCAAATTAAAGCAAAAATAAAGTATTTTAAAAATATGTCGGTCTGCCTGCGCATATCCTGGTACAAACCCTCGGCAGACAGAAATTTATAACAAAAAATAACGTTATAATGTAAAATTCAATATGACTACGTCATCGAGTTACGGGATGAAATCATGATGTAGGACAAGATTATTAGGTGTAGATTATGGAATGACTGGTCTGCCTCGACATTTCTTGGTACGATATGAGTAACAGCGGGCGCCAAATCGCCATTTTGGCGTCACTTTCACGTCATCGAGTTACGTGATGAAATTGGTGCCAAATTAAAGCAAAAATAAAGTATTTTAAAAATATGTCGGTCTGCCTGCGCATATCCTGGTACAAACCCTCGGCAGACAGAAATTTATAACAAAAAATAACGTTATAACGTAAAATTCAATATGACTACTTCATCGAGTTACTTGATGAAATCATGATGTAGGACAAGATTATTAGGTGTAGATTAAGGAATGACTGGTCTACCTCGACATTTCTTGGTACGATATGAGTAACAGCGGGCGCCAAATCGCCATTTTGGCGTCACTTTCACGTCATCGAGTTATGGGATGAAATTGGTGCCAAATTAAAGCTAAAATAAAGTATTTTAAGAATATGTCGGTCTGCCTGCGCATATCCTGGTACAAACCCCCGGCAGACAGAAATTTATAACAAAAAATAACGTTATAATGTAAAATTCAATATGACTACGTCATCGAGTTACGGGATGAAATCATGATGTAGGACAAGATTATTAGGTGTAGATTAAGGAATGACTGGTCTGCCTCGACATTTCTTGGTACGATATGAGTAACAGCGGGCGACAACTCGCCATTTTGAATTTTATATTATAACGTCATTTTTGTTATAAATTTCAGTCTGCCGAGGGTTTGTACCAGGATATGAGCAGGCAAACCGAAATATCCTTAAAATACTTTATTTTAGCTTTACTTTGGCACCAATTTCATCCCGTAACTCGATGACGTGAAAGTGACGCCAAAATTGCGATTTGGCGCCCGCTGTTACTCATATCGTACCAAGAAATGACGAGGCAGACCAATCATTCCTTAATCTACACCTAATAAGCTTGGCCTACATCATGATTTCATCCCGTAACTCGATGACGTAGTCATATAGAATTTTACATTATAACGTCATTTTTTGTTATAAATTTCAGTCTGCCGAGGGTTTGTACCAGGATATGCGCAGGCAGACCAACATATTCTTAAAATACTTTATTTTAGCTTTAATTTGGCACCAATTTCACCCCGTAACTCGATGACGTGATAGTGACGCCAAAATGGCGAGTTGGCGCCCGCTGTTACTCATATTGTACCAAGAAATGTCAAGGCAGACCAGTCATTCCTTAATCTACACCTAATAATCTTGTCCTACATCATGATTTCATCCCGTAACTCGATGACGTAGTCATTTGTGTCGCCGCCGCCCTCTCTAAATTCATCTAAACGTTTTACTAAAATTTCTGGGTCCGTGAAATTTGACCAAACATCTATTAGATGGTCTTTCAACTCTTGCGGCGCTCTTTTTTTTAATCTGATCAGTAATTAATAAATTCTTTAATTCCTGAAAAGTTGTGATTTTTAAAGAGTTTAACCAACCTTCCAAATAGCTATTTAATTCAAAAATTAAATCTGTCCACGGATTATTTGGATTTCTCTGATGTTGATTGAATTTTAATCTATACGATTCTGCATTTAATTTGTACCGTTCTAATAATTTACCTTTCACATACTCATAATTATCTGTTAAGTGTGCTGGTTCTCTAAGAATTAATTCTGCCACATTTACAGGTAGAAGCGTCAATAAATTAGTTACTAATTCATCATCTTCTAAATTACATTTTTTTGCTTGTCTCTCAAACAAATTTAAGAATAAAGATATTTCTGAGCGACTCCCATCAAAACGATGTATTAAGGATTTTAAAGGCAATTTATTAACTCTCTCCGCGCCATTATTTGATGCCACACTACGCGTCTCTGCCTCTTGCGATAATTTTAATTTTTCCAATTCATATGACCTGTCTCTCTCTTTAACTTCCCTCTCTATTTTTTTTCTTTCCTTTTCCTCAACTACCAAAGTTTCTCGATCATGTTATATATTTTTGGCTTGTGCCAACGCAAAATCTTTATCAAAATCTTCAGCCGATTCTATTTTTTTTAATTTATTTTCGCAATCGTGTCATTTTCGTCAATCTGAATATCTAGTTCCCCTGCTAATACTTGCAAATCAACCTTTTTGAAACTTTTCCAATCAGACATTTTGAAAACTTAACCTCACAAATTACACAAATACCAAAAAATACAATAACAGAAAAAATATATAAGCATGCACAATCATTCAGTTATAAATTTACACATTAATTAGAAGTACACTATTCCCCGTTTAAAATTTCATTGAAAACAACAAAATGCCTCTCATCTGCAACCATCATTATGCCACATTATCACACCTTAAAATATTTAGCTAAATCCTCAGAAATAATTTCCTTAAAAACAGATTAGAACATTAAATTATTAAAATCTAGAAACTGTTCAAGTAAATTTTTCTTAACACTCTTTTTCATTAGCAAAATAATATGCTGAAAATTTTCTTAACTGTAAAAATAATTGATATTCTTTAAGTACTTTTTTTTTTCACATGATCACAGAAAGATTTTACATAAAAATAATCTAATAGAAAAAAAAATTCTTATTGCAATCAACTGTTAAGTGTAATCTTTCATTGATCTCTAGTGAGACATTTTGCATGTCAAAATCCAATAACTGAACTAGCTAAGATAAATAAAAACATATACCAGGCAATAACAATTCCTAAACTTTATGAACAATGCCATAAATGCCATACCATGCTGAGATAAAAGAATTCACTTACCCGGCTTGATTCTGTCAATCACCTCCAATCAACAATGGACTCCTTTCAGATACGTCGCTTTGTCCAGCACTAAGTATTCACGGATTATTTTCCTCTCCAATACTGTTCGTAAAGAATGTCTCTTTTCAGCAATTCAGATCACTAAGTGTCTTATCACCACAATGTTAATCAATAGTATCCTTAAGGTACACAACACCGAAAATCTTGTCACTTTTCAGAGTTCTTTTCGAATTCCAATTCGCCTTTTGTATTCCAGTTCGCCTTGACACAAAATCACACCGCTTGCCACCAGCTGTTGCGAATTCCCCCTCGGACTAAAAGATTAATCCGGTAGCGTGTGAGAAGAAATTTGCCCACTGAATCAATTTAAGGGATTAAATAATATTTATTTACACAAAGTCTTATTTGAGTAATAAAATGATCCAGCATCGCATTTTTTTTAGGGTTGAGTCTTGAGTCTTGTGCGAGTGTTCCCGGAACACAGAAAATTATCAACTGAAGTCTTACGGTTTTTAGATTGTCCAATTCCCGTGTCATAAGGTCACCGTGGACCTAGACGAATCTTGCTTCCTTCCCTCCTCCTTGTACGAGGAAAATCTCTCTCCAGAATCTCACTGGACTGCCTGTCTGATCCCAGGCTTATTCACCACACAAAAACCGAAGGTCTCCCCTCTGGTGTCCTCACTTGAAAAACAATCTGAATAGGGAGGGACCCTCTAGAACCTATTAGAGCACCTCCACATGATGTCAGGCTTAACTTCTTCTATCATTGGTCACCTGAAAATGCTGAGGTCACTCACGAACTATCGTGAGAAAAACTAACACCTGTTGGGTTTCAACATGAAAGCATTCGGCGGCACCTTTACACAAAATCTGAGAAAATATTTGCTGTCTAAACCAAAATACTCTCTTGTCAACGAAAAAAACTTCAACTTGTGCGGCCCAATCTTTCTATGAAACAGCACAATGCCAAGCTCCCACGTAGGCAATTCAATCTGTAAAGTTCAATTCTTTACAATTGGATAGTTGATATCTTTCGGTACAAAGATCGTTTTGTACTTTTTCGACTTTCTTTAGGGAAATTTTAAAAAAGCTACTTCAGTCAAGTGAAATTAAATAGTAGAAATTTATAAAAATATCTCTCCTACATTTTAATATTTTTAAATGATTTTTTTGTCATGGAATAGCTGAGATCTTTCGATAGAAAGATCGTTTTGTACTTTTTCAACTTTGTTTAGGGAAATTTTAAAAAAGCTACTTCAGTCAAGTGAAATCCAATGGTAGAAATTTATAAAAATATCTCCTCTACATTTTAATATTTTTAAATGATTTTTTTGTAATTCGATAGCTGAGATCTATCGGTACAAAGACCGTTTTGTTCTTTTTCGACTTGGTTTAGGGAAATTTTAAAAAAGCTACTTCAGTCAAGTGAAATCCATTGGTAGAAATTTATAAAAATATCTCTCCTACATTTTAATATTTTTAAATGATTTTTTGGCATTGGATAGCTGAGATCTATCGGTGAAAAGACCGTTTTATACTTTTTTATTTATTTATTTTTTTTTACAGGTGTTTTGATGAGGCTACTTCAGTCAAGTGAAATCCATTGCTAGAAATTTATAAAAATATCTCTTCTACATTTCAATATTTTTAAATGTTTTTGTTGTCTTGGGATAGCTGTGATCTTTGGTACAAAGACCGTTTTGTACTTTTTCGACTTTTTTTAGGGGAATTTTTAAAAAGCTACTTCAGTCAAGTGAAATCCATTGCTAGAAATTTATAAAACTATCTCTCCTACATTTTAGTATTTTTAAATGATTTTTTTGTCATGGGATATCTGAGATCTTTCGGTACAAAGTTTTGTACTTTTTCGACTTTGTTTATGGGAATTTTAAAAAAACTACTTCAGTCAAGTGAAATCCAATGGTAGAAATTTCTAAAAATATCTCCTCTATATTTTAATATTTTTAAATGATTTTTTTGTAATTGGATAGCTGAGATCTTTCGGTACAAAGAGCGTTTTATTCTTTTTCGGCTTTGTTTAGGGGAATTTTAAAAAAAGCTATTTCAGTCAAGTGAAGTACAATTGTAGAAATTTAAAAAATTTTATAAAAATATCTCTCCTACGTTTTAATATTTTTAAATGATTTTTTTGTCATTGGATAGCTGAGATCTTTCGGTGCAAAGACCGTTTTGTATTTTTTTGATTTTGTTTAAATGTGTTTTGATGAGGCTACTTCAGTCAAGTGAAATCCATTGGTAGAAATTTATAAAAATATCTCTTCCACATTTTAATATTTTTAAATTTTTTTTTTTGTCATGGGATAGCCGAGATCTTTTGGTACAAAGACCGTTTTGTACTTTTTCGACTTTGTTTAGGGGAATTTTAAAAAAGCTTCTTCAGTCAAGTGAAATCCAAAAGTAGAAATTTATAAAAATATCTCTTCTACATTTTAATACTTTTAAATGATTTTTTTTTCATGGGATAGCTGAGATCTTTCGGTGCAATTAAAGAATCATTTTAGAAATTAAACTTCAAATATATGAAAGAAAAATAATAAAAATTGTAAATGTGTTTTTATTCGAAATGAATAATGCTTTTAAAGTACATTTGAGATTGCATGGCTAGTTAAACAAACTTTTTGAAATCAACATCTATTTACATCATTTCTGATCCGATTTCTTGCGTGAAATATCATGAAGGATTTTTTTTATTTTGCTTCTTAGCCTACAAGTAACAAACAGCGTTTTACTAATAGCCATAGGCAAGAAATTTCACCCACTTCCCTGCAAGACCCCCCCCCCCCCCGTAGAGTAAACTCTTATCACCTTACACGCTAATGGGTTTTAGGGTGTTTCCCTTTTGGAGGTGGAGTTTTACGGCCTTTTCAACTTTTTAAATCAAAATGTTTCAACTTTTTATACAAATAGCACTGATTAAATTTTCTTAAAAATCAAAATAAAAAACATCTTCTGAAAGCTAAATAATTAAACTCTGCATGCTGTTTTACCAAATTTTAAAATGTCAAACAGATTTTTCGTAAAAAGACATTAAAGGTGAATTTTAAAGATTATAAAATAACGTACTTGTATCGTCTTAAAATTGAAAAAAGAAATAAAATTTCAAAATGACGTGCATAGTTTAAACCTACAGGTTTTCATAACAACAAAAATTATTAAATTTGAGTAAAATGCAAAGGAAGGAAAGTGATAAATTCTTCCATTGAAATAACATTAGCCGTTCTATCTCGGAGCGTTACTGATGTAGGGCCTTAACGTGTTGGAACATCCAGTAAGGTCCACCAATCTCCTCAGCAAATGATAGCAAGTTTTCTTGAAATAGATCTTGATAGATTAATGTGCTTATCGTGCCACAGGAAAATGCAACGTTGATCTTTCCAACTCAAAGGCAGATCAAATCATGAGTGAACCTCCACCCTGGTGCGGTCTTGAAAAGGTTTCTGGTTTCTAGCACAGATCATGTCGCTAATATGAAAAACCGTCCGGACTTTCCAAATTAAATTTTTTTCATCGGAAAATATTACTCATTCATACTCTAACTCCCAGGATATGCGATCTTTTACCCAATCCAGGAGATTCTGCTGATGCATTTTAGTCTCACGTGGTTGGGGTTTCCTTTTCTTGTGCCTCATCCATCTTAGAGCTCTTGATTACTCTGAATCCTGGATAAGGTACTTTTTGACACTACTATCAGTGGATCTCTTGAAAGTTCGTCTAAAATTGTTTTCCCATTATGCTCTTTTTGTTATAATTGCTTTTTCACCCTCTTTTGGACAGTTTTGGCCGGCATCTCGGCGATTTTTTTTTATCCGTTAGTAAAAAAAAAAACTTAATATTGCACCATTTTTTTTTTTTTTTTTTTTAATATTTTTAGCCGAAAGTCCTTGACCCTGAAAAGCCACAATTTTTACTTTCTCAAAACCACTTAAAGCGCTTTTACGACCCATAGTTCTAGAACTCACTTTATGATCAGACTTGGAAATTACCTAGTCTGCAAAATATCTTTATTTGCTAAAGTAATTTGCATACCTCGGTTTCTTTTTCTCGGAATGGTACTCAATATTCCTGTCCAGTTTCCATGCTCTTTTAGTGATTTTTTAATTTCGATCGATGTTCCTATCATTATGTAATACCATTTTCTTTTTAGATAACTAATATTTTCAATGAATGTAAAGTTTGATATTTCTTTTACAGCTATGTACTATGTAAAGTTACTGTATTTGTCTCTAGAATAGAATTTTTGGATAGTTATTTATGAATTTTTGCCAGGATATCACGAAATTACTAGTTGTTCTTATCATTATGAAATTCCGTGAACTTAAGAATTAAATGCCGTTCTATTAAATAATTTTTATTACTATTAAAAAATTCTTTATTCAAGAACATTCAAAAATGTAATGAGCATTTCCCCACACCATCACACATGTTTATTTAAAAACCTTGTTCTTTTCATCATTTACCATACAGAAATTTCCATTATCAAGGATATAGTGCTAGCGTCCTATTCTATAAGAAGGTAACTATGTCCCTTTTAAATTATCTTTCCACCATTTTTTTCCTATTTGTGATTCAAAACATTTAAATCACTTTGAATTTCAACATCCCGAAATTTATCTTCCTTGTACAGTAAGTGGCCTCATTTATATCTGTGGTTATCGCTGTATACATATTGATACATAATGTGCCATATAATGCATGTTATGAAGGAGAGGGGAGAGTTTATGTACTTGCCGATAAACAGGCTTATAAAGTACCACCATTTCGAACCTTTTAAGCAAGATATCATCGTCACTACTGGAGCAGTCGTTGTAACTGATGTATGTAGTAACATTTCCGCAACTAAATTTTGCCTTGAAACTCAATAAATATGACCTGCTCTTTCTGTAAAGCATATTACACAGCGATTCCAGTATAGTGCTATAACACGGCCGCACGCAATATCGAATGTTATATTCATGGAACCTTCTTTGGGGTGTTATTTTATGTATACATTTAAGTCATTGAAAAAAAAAAAAAAGCTATGCATTAGAATGAATAAAAATATGTTTATATTTTCTGGTCAAAGCTGAAATACTTTGGCAAACAGGTTTCATAACAGTGACGCGATATTGATAAAAACTCATTTTGTAATAGAAATTTAGCTTTAAAAAAGTATGTAGATTTAAAATTACCAGATGCAAGGTAAAAGCTTCATTATTATTATTATAAATGTGTTTGTTTTCTAATTTAATTTCGAAATACCTACAGTTTATTATCCACTAACTATTCAATAAAAAACAATTAATAGGTCAAAATATTATTATAACTCTCGTATACATATATCTCTGAAAAGTAAAATTTTGTATATTTATTTTTTTCCAGAAACACTAAGATTTTTTTTTAAATGAAATTATTATTAATGATGAAATTATTATTAATTAATTAATTATAAATGAAATTATTATTAATTATTATTAATGAAATTATTGCATCCATTTTACTATACCTTTCCACCATTTTTTTCTATTTGTGATTCAAAATTTTCATTTAGTTAAAAAAAAAAGATAAATTTTTTTTTAATTTTCATAATTTATTTTGCGGTTCAAAACACCAACTTTGACGGCTTGTTCTGAAAAATCTGTTGCGTTTGGAAAAAAAAAAAAAAAAAAAAAAAAAAAAAAAAAAACAGAAAAATGAGTACGATTGGATAATTTCTGAACATCAGTACCTGCTAGTTTCATGCATTTCCGAACCAAAATATATTAAAATTTATATCCCAAAGCTGCTCTTTTTGATTTTCGAACACCCTTAAGGGTGTATTTCGATTCAAACTGCTTATTTTCCGATTTATTTTAAAATTCATTTTTGCTCTCATATGCATCAAACTGGTTAATTGTCTTATTTAGAAAGTATACAAGATGCCGTGATTGTCGATTCTTTGATAAATGCAGAAATTATTGCGAAAAACGCAATCAAAAACGGCATTTTGAACCAAATTTTCCGAAGCGGGAGATCTGGGAACGAAAAAAAGGGGTCATACTGAGAAGATCATTGTTTATATATCGAATTCTAATGAATTGAGTGTAAAATGACATCACACGGCACCTTATACGTCTCTTCAAAAATCCCCTCAGCAAGTTTCATGTTTCTACTTTTAAAAATGTGTCTGAAATTGTATCTGAAATTTCCGAGCTGTTGAAGATGGAAAAGTGTTTTTTCGAATACACCCTTAAGCAAGCCATTGTATGCTCCATAATCAAACAGTTTATATGGATAAGGGTTCAGATTACAGACACATCATTTCTCAATATTGCTCCTCCCTAAATTCGTTCCGCCGAATAATACCAAACATAGAAAATTTAAAAAGTATTATTAAAATATTACACCTAGATTGCTTTAGATGGGATGATAATAATTGGCAATAAGAAATGATGGATTCTTTTCATCATGAAATATCCCTAAGCAAATCTACGGACTTCTTTGAATGCAGTCTCACTGGCATCATTTACCATCAATCAAAATTTACCTGATTACGAAATCGTGATTCAGATTTCTTTAGATTTCATGAGGACAAACTTTAAACCATATTTATCATACTTTGCTTTTATTTAATCACGGCTTGATGATAAAGAACTGACAGTTTTTGCTTTTAAAAAGTTACTAGATTAGAATTTATGATTTCAGTACTACTTTATTTTATTTTATTTTACTTTTCATCAAGTATTTAGGAATCTTTACGCTGCTTTGATGATAATACTTATGTTTTATTGATGATAACATCCTTGATAATGATTAATAGAGATTTTTTGTTTCACAAAATTATCTGCATAGTATTTTTAGCAATGTCAAGTATGGCTATTCCCAGATACATTTAATTTTTAAAAATATAGCAGGAATATGATTTAGTAATTTGTTCTTTGTATCTTTGGTACGGATGTGAATCATCAACTAAATTAGGTATCAGGGATGCAGTGGAGGTTATACGGGAGTATACGCCGTATACTCTCTGGATTTTTTAAAGGCCTATTATATAAATTAAATATATCCTTTGTTTCTCAAGAAAGCGTATAGTATACACATTCTAGGATATACTCTCCACATTTAGCATATACCCTCTGCTTATACCGTATATCTTCTGTTATTTTTACGACTGCATCCCTGTCAGGTATTGCAAGCGATGTACTGGAAGTTATACAAGATTATACGCCGTATACCTTCTGGGATTTTTTAAGGAGCGCCGTATACCCTATGTTTCTCACGAAAGCTATAGTATACCCTCTGGCTTGAGCGTATACCTTCTGCTTAGAGCGTATTGCCTCTGTTATTTTTACGACTACACCCCTGGGTATTGCCTAACTTTTTTCGCTGTCGACCCGTTCAAATGTTTCTCAACTAATAACTGTCCGCAACTATTTTACTGCTTTCCAACTATAAAACAAACGAACAAAAAATAATAAGCTAGTGTTCTTTATAGATTGTTTATTACTTGTATTGTTAAAAAATATATATAAATTGCTGTATTCTAATGACACTTATTTTCTAACAGTTAAGGGTGTATTTCGATTCAAACTGCTTGTTTTCCGATTTATTTTTGAATTCACTTTTGCTCTCAAACACATGAAACTCGCAGATTCTCTTATTTAGAAAGTGCACAAGGTGCCGTAAAGCTCAATTCTTTGATAAGTGTACAAAATATTGCAAAAAAAGCAATCAAAAACGGCAATTTGAACCGATTTTTCCGAAGTGGGAGATAAGGGAACGAAAAAAAAGGTCTTCCAGAGAAGTTAATTGCTTATAAATCAAATTCTAATGAATTGAGCGTAAAAAGACTTTCCTCGGCACCTCATACGTCCCTTCAAGAATCCCTTCAGCAAGTTTCATGATTCTACTTTTAAAAATGTGAAATTGTATCGGAAAATTTCGAGCTGCTGAAGGTGGAAAAGCGTTTTTTCGAATACACTCTTAATGAGATTGACAAGATTAAACGCGAGGAATTTTTCTTTGTTTCATTAAAATTTAATTAACATGGCTAAATAAGATTCAATCTTACCCGTAAACTTAAGGTGTGGATTCAAAAAAAATATTTTTCCACCATCAACAGCTCGAAATTTTCTGATATAATTTCAGACTCATTTTTAAAAGTAGAAACATGAAACTTGCTGAGATGATTTTTGATGAGATATATTAGGTGCCATGTCATTTCATTTTTTGCTCAATTCATTAGAATTCGATTTATAAACAATTACTTTCTCAGTATGACCCTTTTTTTCGTTCCCAGATTGGAAGATTCTGTTCAAAACATTGACTTTAACTGACTTTTGCAATATTTTTTGCTTTTATCAAAAAATCGACAAGCGCGGCACATTGTGTACTTTCTAAATAAGAGAATTCGCCAGTTTGATGCGTTAGAGAGTAAAAATGACTTTAAAAATAAATCTGAAAATAAGCAGTTTGGATTGGAATACATCCTTAACTGTACATAATTACATGCCACTATGAAACATGAGTTCAATTGATTTTCGGTATTTTTTCTTTTTAATTCCCATATCAACTATGTGTGTTGTAACATCTTGACGGCAGAGGGCAAATTTCACTTCGTTTGTCTGTTTATTAAAATGGAATTTTATTATTATTGGGAGGCAATTTTTTAATGTATTATGGACGTCTAAGGATCTATATGGGCCATTTTGCGAACTCCTTGGTCTAAAGATATATAATTCATGTGAAATGTAACTTAAAAATGTGTTACTTTAAATGCCATCGACCAACTTACTATAGAAGGATTATAATATCATGCAAAAAACTGTTGGAACCAGAAAGAAAAGTAGAGCTCGTTCTAAAAAAAATGTTACAGTAAAAATTGGGAAATATTTTCAATCTAAAAATGTGCGTACAAAAGAAAGAGAATCAAATGATCTCTAAAGCTCATGAAATAACCAAAATTTTTATTAGTTGAAAATGTGGACTTAGCTGTACTGGTGCCTTAAAATCAATCAAGAAAAAAGAGGCATTTTTAACTCATTCCGCATTTGAATCATCCATAACCAGTTTAAAAATTGGGTTCATAACTATATGTTACAGGCTGATGTAATGAAGTATAGGAACGGTTCGTTCAGTGCAAAGTGAGAACACAATTCCATTCCAGCGGTTTTGATAACTGGAAGATCAAATTTCCAAGTAAATTCAAAACCTTGAATAGATACGATTCAATCATATATACTAAATATTTGTGTTCAGACATACTTATCTACCTTAGTTCCTCAACAGCTTGATTATATTAATGTTGTACTTGTTGTTTAGCGTTGTGGAGCTTAACCGATTTGACACAACATAAAAACATATTCTATTGACTACTTTTCTCAATAATCATTTTGAATGGATAATAGTATAAATGTGAATATAAGGCACCAGTACAGCTCAGTCCACATTTTCAACTAACAAAAATTTTGGTTATTTCATGAGCTTTACAGATCATTTGATTCTCTTTCTTTTGTACGCACATTTTTAGATTGAAAATATTTCCCAATTTTTACTGTAACATTTTTTTAGAACGAGCTCTACTTTTCTTTCTGGTTCCAACAGTTTTTTGTATGATTTCATAGCTTTTTTAGATCCTTTCAGGAACTTTATTAATCATCTTCAACTAACAAATCTTAACTATTATATTCATTAGTTTTAGTTTAAAGTTATTAGTAGATATATTAGTTTGGCGAAATTCCGGAAATGACGCCAAGTTCGCTTCAATTTTGGAGAGTATATTTGGACGCCAGATTTGGCGATATATCGCCAAGTTGGCGAAAGACTTGGCGACATTTGGCGATAGAACCGTCCCTTCCTAGATAGTAGTCCCACTGCAGTTTCTCGGTATCTACGCAGATTTTCTTGTGACGATAGATATCTACACTGATTTTCATAGCTTCATTTTCAAATATTTTTATAAATATAGAAGAATTTTCCCCCCTAATTATACCTTTCTAATTAAAATTTCTGTACTATAGTAACTGTTTTACGTCGAAAACACTCAAATAAAGGTGCGATGTTGTTTTAACACATATTTAATTACAGTTTATATACAAGTTTATGAAAAATATGCATTTTCTGTTACGAATGACGTCAATTTCAAAGGTTCAAAATTATCAGGAGAATCAGAATTTTTATTGATCTATAAAAAAAAGAACACGTGTTATCGTATCTTTTTTAAATTATTGGATTGGTTTTTAGTTGTGGGCAATTCGTAAGAAACAATTGAATTAGCAATTAAAAAGGAGAGATTTCTATAATGTTAAATTATGAAAGGAATAGCGTTGCATAAATTTTAAATGGGTGCCATTTCCTTAATTTTTGATATTTTTTTACCGGACCTTCGAAAGGCACATCCCTAAATTAAAAGCTTTGGAACAAGTTATTACACGTCGCTGAATGTTTTCTGGTTAGGGTTATAATTGAGTTGTTTCTCTTTTTTTTCTGCTTTCACGAGCAAAAAGTGCCAAAACAGAGGTTATGGATCTCCGAAACTAATCGGTGGATCTGGATGAAATTTTGTAAACTTTGAGATCTAGGTTAGAACACGTCCCCTTTTCAATTTCGTCACGATCCGATGATTAGTTCCAAAGTTATTAGAAGGCAAACTTTGGACTTTAACATTAGAGATGCATCTGAGCTCTACTATACAGCACTATCGTACTGTATGGTACATGCCACATCTATGATTAGAATGGGCATCTCCTAAGTTTTTTTTTTTTTTTCTTTTTTCCGTAAAAAGTATTTTTTACAGATTTTTTATATACATTCATCCTTAATCATACAGCATTTTTTTTTCAATTTGGGGGTTAAAAAAAAATTCAAATCTCGATTTTTTTTTATATTGAAATTTACTTTTTATTTATAGCAAAAGCGCACTATATTTAAGTACATCAAATCATAGTATGTAATTTGATAAAGCTAGCATGCGTCTATATGAGAATGATCACATACGGGAAATAAAATTTATTTGGTTAGGAAGATTGTGATGGACAAAAGAAATTTGCCAAGAATCTTGGCGAGCCTGAGATTATGACCAGGCTAATGTTTATTTATTTGTACTTTATAACTTTCATACATAATCAAACTCGTTCAGGCAATTACTGACAAGTTCTGCAATTTTTGATCACCATAGTTTGAACATTTTCAATCTGATCGCAAGTTCTGTACATATGTCGTTACTCTTGTGGAAAACGGAAGAGCAAAACGATTCGACACATTTACGAATTCATTTTTTAACAGAAAGATATAAAATTGGATGACCTGACTATGAAAGAGATTTTGAATCGAACTTTTCTTTATATTTTATGATAATCAAATTACTTAAGAGTGTATTCGAAAAAACCGTTTTTCACCTTCAACAGCTCAAAAATTTCCGATACAATTTAAGACATATTTTTAAAAGTAGAAACATGAAACTTGCTGAGGGGATTCTTGAAGAGGCGTATAAGGTGCCGTGTGATTTTTTTTTTTTTTTTTTTTTTTTTTTACCCTCAATTCATTAGAATTTGATTTATAAACATTTACCTTCTCGGCATGACCCTTTTTTTCGTTCACAGATCTCCCGCTTCGGAAAAATCTGTTCAAAATGAAGTTTTTGATCGCTTTTTTTACAATATTTTTTTACATTTATCAAAGAACTGACAATCACGGTACCTTTTTTACTTTCTAAATAAGAGAATCTGCAAGTTTGATGCGTTTGAGAGCAAAAGTGCATTAAAAAATAAATCGGAAAATAAGTAGTTTTAATCAAAATACACCCTTAAGGAGTTATAAGCGATTTCGATCACGTGTTTTTTTCTCTTTGCAAGACTGGTTTTTCTGCTTTCGTTGGGAAACGCGGTTGAAAACGGCCACTTTGACAGCTTGTTTTAAGAAATCTATTGCGTATGCAAAAAACCAGAAAAATGAGTGCGATTAGATAGTGTCTGAACAACAACACCTGCTGTTTCATACCTTTACGAACAAAACTAAATTAAAACTTATATTATAAAGTTAACCTTTTGATCTAAGAGCACCTTTAAAATATAATTTTTAAGCTCACATTTTACATAAACACTATTTTTTAAAATCAGATTATTAAAATAAAAATCTTGGAAAACCGTAAAATTATAAACAAAACAGAAGAAAATTGACAATATGCATTTTATAGACTAAGTAGTCCCTAACTATAGCAGAGCTACGGCTTTTGTTTTTTCCACTGCATAGTCTAGAGTAATCAATCGTTCCATATGATTGATAAATACGCGCTGCGAACGATAATACCGCCCTATCAATCTAAATTTAAGCTGAGTGAGAAATCGTGTTTTATAAATCTTCAGATAGAAATTGCCGACTCGAAGTATATCAATCATGTCAGCTTTTATTAAAACTCGAGGTCGTAGAATGGGGGTCTAAAGAATTTGAAATTTGAACGAATCCGTTAGGAAAATATCGTAGGTAAGAACTGAGAACCAATCTTAAGTATATGGAAATAAGAGAATGGTTTATTAAAAATAAAATAAAATGTTATTTTAGAATAAATGAGAGATTTAAATATTATTATACTTATAAGGATGATAACTTTAGAACTTTTATAGTTTAATTTCAAAGAATAATTTGGACAACTTAAAATTATACACTTTTGTTCTTTGATAGGTACCTATATAGACAACGATGTAACTACATTCCTACACCTGCTCACCTAACACAAATTCTGATACTAATATATATATGAGAGACATATAGCGCCAATAGATTTGGAATAATGCTTAACGGTGTATTTAAAAAAAAATCCAACTTTAACAGCATGAAATTTTGTGATAAATTTTCAGATTTTTTTAAAAATAAAATAAACTGTTTTTATTTTAGAATAAACAGGAGATTTAAATATTAGTATGCTTAAAAGGATAATAACTTTTGAACTTTTATTATTGAATTTCAAAGAATAAATTGAAGAACTTAAAATTATACACTGTTTTTCTCTCATAGATACCCATATAGACAACGATGTATTACATTCCTACTCTTGCCCAACTTGCACAAATTCTGCTACTAATATGTATATGAAAGACATATAGCGCCAGTAGATTTGGAATAATGCTTAAGGGTGTATTCAAAAAAATATTTTTCTAGCTTCAACAGCTCGAAATTTTCAAATTTATTTTTAAAAGTAAAAATATAAAACTTGTTGAGGTGTTTTTTTTTTTCTTTTGAATAGGTGTATAAGTGATCGTGTGATTTCATTCTTCGCTCAATTCATTAGAATTTGATCTATAGACAATTGTTTTCTCATTCTGACTGTTTTTTTCGTTCTAAGATCCCCCGCTTCGGAAAATTCGGTTCAAAAAGTTAACTTTGGCTGCATTTTTTGTAATATTTTCTGCCTTTATAAAAAAAATAGACTTGCATAGCACATTATGTAATAAATAAGAATTCTGAATAAGAAAATTTACCAGTTTGATGCGTTTGAGAGTAAAAATGAATTTAAAAATAAAGCGAAAAGTAAACAGTTTGGATTGGAACACACCCTTAACATCAAATGATATGCTTAAACAATCAGTGGCGTAGCTAAGGGGGGGGGGGCAAGGGGGGCGTCCGCCCCGGGCGCCGAGGCCTAGGGGAGCCAAATTGAGAGAAATTGTTATATACCTATATTGGGGTGGGGGCGCAAAATTTCTTGCTGGCCCCGGGCGCCAAAAAACATAGCTACGCCACTGTAAACAATTACTTAGAAGTTCTCTAGTTATTAAAATTTCAATCAGGTTCACTTTGTAAATGATAGAACCCATTTATTAAATATTCCAACAAAGTTGAAAAGAGTTTATGAATTCTGTTTGTCTCTCCATCTATCCGTCTGTCTAAAAAAATTCTTACATTTGCTAAGCATTTCAAAATATCTGAGTATTTCTTTGTCAGGGGAAAAGAAGCTCTCTCTGTACTTTCCTTTAATTATGAACCCTTAATTAAGCCTAGTTCTTTTTTAGCATGAGTAGTTCCGAATGATAATCATGGCCTGATTTAAACACCAAAATTCTGGATTAAATTTGGTAAATATTGCTAATAAAACGCAGTGATTTCCGTTTTTCAGGTATTGTTATCACCCTGATTTAAACATATTTTCTTAAGATAAATTCACCTAAAACCTAAGACCAAAACTTCACTGTTGCGTGATGCTTATATTCTCAATGGTGTGAAATAGCACGAAAAATAACGAATCCCTTTATGCAAATAAAGGTTCATGAATTCAATATTTATCTATGTTTCCTTTATCCATATCAATGAATATGCATATACTCATTTAAAAAAAAAAATCCCCTCTCTTTATAATGCTTCAAAACAATGCAATAAGCTGACCGATTTTACTTATTTCCAGCGGATATGTTCCATCATATTTTTTCTTTTATTACCTCTATTCAATTGACAGCTGTGAAGACAATTTGAATGTCAGCAATAGAATATTCCAGTGATTATATCGTTTTTTCACTCTCTAATCTCACTTCCTTTTACACACATTACGTGAGGCATTTTCAGATGCTTTTTAAAATGCAAGAAAAACAGCAACATTCATTTTGACAAGTGGAGGACTTCAATACACATGCGCCCATATTTTTTTTTATGGATGCATATATTTAATGGGGAATGGAAAGAAAATCAAAGTGCCTTATCTTTCATTGTACGCGTGGTGAATAGCTATACACTGATATTTTAATTTGTATGAGTAATAAAATGTGTTCTATCAAAATTAAGTACCGTTTTTATGCTACTTTCGAAGATTAAGATTTGCGTGTCTTTAACGAGTTTAAATGTTATCTTTTCGCATTCATATGAAACAAGCAGGTGTTGTTTAGAAACTACCTTATCGCATTTATTTTTCTATTCTTTTTTGAATACGTAATAGATCTTTCAAAAAAGCCATCAAAGTTGACATTTTGAACCACGCTTCACGACGAAAGCGGAAAAAGCAGTCTCACAAAGGGAGAAAAAGACGTGATCACGTGATCGAAATTGCTTATAACTCTATAGGTAATTTAATTAAAGTAAAATGGAAAAAAAAATTGATTCGAAATAGCTTTCATTTTCAGGCCTTCCAGTTTTATATTTTTCGGTTAAAAAATGAATTTGTAAATGTATCAAATATTTTGAGCTTGTTAAGCACAGCTGTTGAGAACAGCTTTAAACACATTTTATTATGATAAACTCAAGACTAAAAAAACCTAACCACTAAAACTTATGGCTAAAACTTCACTGTAACATGTTTTCTCAATGGTGTGAAATCACACAAAAAATAACGAATCCTTTTATGCAAATTATAGCTCAAGAATTTATTATTTATCTATGTTTCCTTTATCCATATCAATAAATATGTTTAAACTCATAAAACATTCTTTATAATTCTTCAAAACAATGCAATAAGCTGGCCGATTTTATTTATTTCCAGCGGATATGTTCCATCATATTTCTTCTTTTATCACTTCTATTCAATTGACAGATCTGAAGACAATTTGAATGTCAGCAATAGAATATTCCAGTGATTATATCGTTTCTTCACAATCTAATCTCACTTCCTTTTACACACATTACGTGAGGCAGTTTCAAATGCTTTTTAAAATGCGAGAAAAACAAGAACATTCATTTTGAAAAGTAGAGGACTTCAATACACATGCGCCCATATTTTTTATGAGTACCTGCATTTAATGGAAAATGGAAAGAAATCAGAGTGCCTTAATCTTACATTGTACGCGTGATGAATAGTTATACACTAATATTTTAATTTGTATGAGTAATAAAATATGTTCTATCAAAATTGACTACCGTTTTTATGCTACTTTCGAAGATTAAGATTTACGTATCTTTAATGAGTTTAAAAGTTTTCTTTGCGCATTCATATTTATGTTAAGTGTTACGTAAATTGCTTCTTAGGAATTTTTTTATTGCCGTCACACGAAGCTATGAAGACAATTAGAGAGGACATTTTCAGATGAAATATTTTATGTACGATGAAATATTTACTTTAAACTTATTTAAAGGTAATACCTGGATATGTTTAAAAGAAATATGGTTTAAAAAATAATAAATGGAGATATTAGGAGAGCATAAGGGTTTTTCCTGATTAAAAGATGTTAGTCCAGTTGAAGAAATTAATGCGAAATCTTTTGCCATTACATAAATTTTAAAGTGTTAGGTGACTGCCGTTATAAAAAGTGAAAAACTGCTTATCACAGCCGTGTGAAGGAAAGCTATTTAGAATTGATTTTTATTTATCCATTTTCATCATGAAATTATAATGAAAATCGTACATCAGCACTGTAGGTAGTTCGAGTATAGAAAAAACGAATTATCTGAGCTTTTTTATTAAAATTCTTGGTTTTCTGCTTCTTCACAAATGCGAGATTCTCTTCAAAATCTTTAAAGGATAATGTTAAGGGTGTATTTCGATTCAAACTGCTTATTTTCCGATTTATTTTTGAATTCATGTATGCTCTCAAATGCATCAAACTGGCAAATTGCCTTATTTAGAAAGTACACAAGGTGCCGTGATTGTCGATTCTTTGATGAATGCAGAAAATATTGCAAAAAAAAAGTAATCAAAAAAGTCATTTTGAACCTATTTTTCCGAAGCGGGAGATTTGTGAGCAAAAAAGATGGTCACACTGAGAAGGTAATTGTTTATAAATCAAATTCTAATGAATTGAGCTTAAAAAGACATCAAACGGCACCTTATACGTCTCTTCAAAAATCACCTCAGCAAGTTTCATGTTTCTACTTTTAAAAATATGTCTGAAATTATATCGGAAAATTTCGAGCTGTTGAAGGTAGAAAAGCTTTTTTTCGAATACACCCTTAATTTCATGACAAGTTTCATGACAGTTGCACAGACCAATATTCCTGCGTTTTCATATATTATCAATGCATTTCCCATAGAAAAAGTTGTTCAGCATCTTAAAAAAGTTACGCTAAAATACATTTTTAGCATTCTTCTATTTCGTTATTAAAATATATTTCAACATTTATTAAAACCAGTCAATCAGTAACTCACCATTCCTCGTCGTTTCTCAAAGTTAGACCTGGCAGGCTTGTCAGAAGATGACTTAGGTGTAATGTTAGCTGTTCACTTATCTGAACATTTTACTGCTCATCGAGCAAGGTATAAGGAGTAGGATGTTCCTGATTTTCCACAGATTTGTGACGCCAAGAACGACCAGTTAGTTCTTCAACTTCCAAGGAGATGAAGAGAAAAGCCGCATGATGTACTTGGGTGACAATAATCCCTACAGTTGTAGAATGTCTTAGTACAAGCCTCACGGAAAGTTCCGGTGAGCAGTTGTCATCGGAATCGGGTGGGTGAATTTTCCATCGAAATAATTAAAGCCATCTCTGTAGGAGCCGACATTGGCTATACTTTTAAAGGGTGTATTCGAAAAAACGCTTTTCCACCTTCAGCAGCTCGAAATTTTCCGATACAATTTCAAACACATTTTTAAAAGTAGAATCATGAAACTTGCTGAGGGGATACTTGAAGGGACGTATGAGGTGCCGAGTAAAGTCTTTTTACGCTCAATTCATTAGAATTTGATTTATAAGCAATTAACTTCTCTGGAAGACCCTTTTTTTCGTTCCCTTATCTCCCACTTCGGAAAAATCGGTTCAAATTGCCGTTTTTGATTGCTCTTTTTGCAATATTTTGTACACTTATCAAAGAATTGACCTTTACGGCACCTTGTGCACTTCCTAAATAAGAGAATCTGCGAGTTTCATGTGTTTGAGAGCAAAAGTGAATTCAAAAATAAATCGGAAAACAAGCAGTTTGAATCGAAATACACCCTTAAAGCAGGTTTAGTGTATTCCGACTCTCTTTACGACGACCATAATAGTTATTCAGTCGCACCACAAAGGATGACAGAAGCCCCTTTTGAGAAGAATTTACTGGAAAATGGATTCAGAAGTACACCAAAATTAATCACTAATCTTCAAAACAAGAAAGCTAAAAAAAATATTGATTTTTATAGGTAAAAAAGAGAGAATGCTAAAACTGTGTTCGAGAGGGACCTTTTTCAGTAGCTGAAAATTCCTTCTATGGAAATTCATAGAGAATCTCAGAAAGTGTAGGAATATCGAACTATGAAAGAACCGCAAAAGAAGAGCCACGAAGTTAACATCTGTGATGTAGAATCACATATAGTTTTCTTAAATTTTACATTTTTCTAAATTACAGTTAAAGCTAATCTTTAATTAAATATCTAGTTTATCTTAATGTTTTATTTCGATCCCACAATAACTTTCCGTTCAAAAGAAAAGAAAAACATCTAGCATCTGCTTTATTACTGATAAACGGCTGTCAGATAAAGAGAATTCATTAAGATGCGTATTTCTCCCTTGCTAAAAACAAATAAAAAAAAGAGTAAAGATCGAACATGTTTGCGGTCAGTGAAATTTCATTTTCCTCTCTGCGTAATTTTAAGTCTAACTTATTCGTTGCAAGTCTTTTGATGTACATGCCACATTGTTGTGTCTTTTGAGAACATTTTCTCAAAATATGCTCATAACGTACGAATTTGGCGCGAATTCTTTTTGGCGTATTTTTTTAGGACTGCCCATTTCTGGTTGCCCTGCATTAAATTCAATATCATCTTAATTGTTTAAAGCGTAACAGAAAATTTTATGGATATGATATCATTCACTTTTCATATGCTCCTTTTCGCCAATCCTGTAATGCCAATGTGTGAATTGTGAATGAGGAATTAATTGCCTCCCTCTCGCTTCACGAAGCAGTCATGTGAAGACTGTTTTCTTAATAATATGCGTTCAGGCACCATCCCTAACTATTTTCTGTAAGAAATGATTTAATTTTTATAACTCTACTTCAAATAAACAAAGTTATTAAAAAGCATTTATTGTATTATAATAGATCACAGCCTACAACTCTAGCGAATGCATTTGTTTAAAAGAACCTGGCCAACAATATACTTTAAAGTACAGATCTCCACTACAGAAACTATGGTGCCTACACCAGGCATTCGCAACTTTTTCAAACATCGAGGGATGGTGCCTGCTGTTATTTGCCTGCTTTTTATTTGCCTGCTAGATTATGTTCCGGACTATTTATTTTCCTGAATACTATAAATGTGAATTATTAACGTTTGTCTTCTACTATTTTCGAACGACTATTTCCTCGTCAGATAAGTCCTGCTTATGTTTGTGAATCATTACATAAGTGCTCCCCTTCTTCACAGATTGTTGTGTGAAATATGCATATGCTCCTGGGAATTACTGCTGCCGGATTTTTCTTGATGGACCTCATGGAGTTGGATTATAGTGCCGATTTATCTTTTATTTGAGCGATTGATTCTTCTGATCGGGACCTTTCGAGATGCTCGGTGTTAACGCGGCCGCTCGTTAAATTTTCTCCTGCCGATGTAGGCCTAAGAATCTACGACTGGCGATTTGTGACTCTTATTTCACCTCCGTTAAACGTTTACTGACATAATGTTTTTATTTCATCTTAGCGGTGTACTTCAGTGACGATTCCATATGCTTTCGACTAAAGTGACACAGAATTTCGTGTTTGACGTTAAAATTCTTCGTCATTCGTCGATAATATGATCTTCACATTGGATTTATTCTTTAAATTTTTGGATGCTGACACTGATGTTTTTCACAAAAATAATTACATGCGCTATACTATTAAAAAAAACCCTTAAAACTACAGAATTGATCAATTTTGTGTCTGTAATTTTGTGCGCTATTGAACGTTTATTTTTACGATAATACTGTTACAAGTTTATTTGTAGTAGTTGAAAGTTAAAAAAAAAAAATGAGTGAAGAAGACATTCATTGATAAATATTTACAGCATAAATTTCGCAGATGAGAAAGTGTATGCTTTTATATTTAATAGGTTAAATCTCAATTTCTATTTTAATTATATGATATTTTTATTTTAAAAAAAATTATGTTGAGTAATTTTCAACCATTTTTAGTTTATTATGTATTAGTTTTTCTGTGCTCTAATTGAATTTCTTTAAATACGAACAGTTATAAATGATTTTAGATTGTCTTGAAACATTTCACAGCTTTACAAGTGCTATTTAAAAACTATGATACAAACGATAGCATGATAAAATTATATTTTTCAAACATATAAGTACTTATTGCTGGGCACTTTTTGCTGAAAGTCGTTTGAGAAATATCAAGACAGTTTATTACTTTTTAAAGAAAGTATTTTTATAATTTCCATTATTAATTAATGACTATATATTTTGTTTATTTTTTTAATACAGTTATTTTTGAAGTGTTATAAATTGACGTATATTCCTTTTTCTTTTTCATAAATTTTATATTATATTTCCATGTAGATGAAAAAGTTCTAGGTAAGTTAATGGTGCATCTCTTTTTCCTATAAAAAAATAAGGCATGATGTTGTCGGGTTGCAACCATTATTTTTTAATATGAGGTTTATATAAAAGAAACAATACAGAGAAAGATGCATGTGAATACTGGTTATACAATAAGGATGTATGCACCTTCATATATTATTGACAGTGGGCTCATTTTCAGATAAATAAAATTTTATCGTTTGAATCACATGCCATGTGCACATGACATAAATAATAATAATGATGCATGCATAATCGAATTATAAATTCATGTATCAAAAAATATATTATTACATTTTATCCTACTTTTCTTTCCTGATTTTTTTTCACTTTAAAGGTAAGTTGTGCTTTATATTGTTTGTACAGTAATTTTATTGGGAGATTGTTTTTATTTGTGCAGACTAGCCATGTTCTTATTTGCATAATTAAACCTATCTAACATCTTAATATTCTTAAAGTGTGTGCATTGTTTATATCTGTTCGAGTAGAATTATTTTTACACTCTAGTCTGCAAAAAGAAAAAAAAAAAAAAATTATAAGATGAATAAGATACAGTATGATACTGAATAAGATACAGTATGAATCATTATTTTCGTCAATTATATTAGCTAATAAAAACTTCAATTTTAGGAGTGTTCAATTAAAAAAAAAAAAACATTTGATAAATTCCTTAATATTTATTATGATATTTCTTATGCATTTCATATAGGATATAAACAGTGCATTAAAACAAAATATCGTCTTAACTAAAGTGACTAATTTCCCCCCTTCTAATTTATTTTAAGACTTTTTATACATATATTTCCAGTGTTTGTTTTTCCTATTTGCACCCCACTTGCAAAAATATTTCGTTAGAGAAAGTCCAGTTTTCTAATATTTACATAAATATTGAGATTTTTTCATGTTTTTTCACTTTTTAGAAATGTAAACCACAATTTTGATTAGTTTATGGATAGACATTTATTTTAAATTTTTAGCATCTATTTAAAAATATTCTCACATATAGCTGCTTTTATTATATTGCATTGTAGATAGGTTCATTTTTTAATAATCAGATACTGTGCTCGTTTGTTTATTTTCGTATTTTTATAATTTAGGATATAAATTGTTTATAATGACAAAAAAAGGTCACGTAATTTGACACAAGATCCATCTGTTGTGTTTAACTTTAAGTTTAGACCTGATGCAAAACAGGTAATGTCTTTTAAAACTAATATGGATTCTGAAACAATTGGTTTAGATTCTAATTCTTTTGAGATTTCATGTTTGAGTAGTTTAAAGGATTCTATTAACAGATATTCTAGATCTGTTGTTTCGGATGATCAGAAATTAATTGATCCTATTTTAAATGAGAATAATCCAGAACTCATGGCAAAATTTAATTCCTATCAAAAAGAAATTGAATTAAAATTTAATATTTTAAGTGATTTGGTGTGTAGTGTTCAATCTGAGTGGACTGTTTTACAAAAAAATAACGACCAGTTACATAGGTTAAATGAGCTGTTGTTCGAAAAAGTAAGAACACTGAACTCGTCCAAACAGTCTATGCATAATGAGATAGCTATTCAATGCGACATTGATGAAGCTAAATTGGATGAACCCCTTAATGTTATTAAAGATAAGGAATGTAATTCTAGTGGGAAAGATTTGGCCAAATTTCTAGATAAAGTTGATTCTGAAACACACATAAATTCTGGTACAAATAACTCTAAATTATCAAAAAACAAAAATACTGATCTTATTTCAATACCGGATTACATCCTAAATTTATGTGAGCAAAAAAAAAAACAAGTTAGAGATTTATCTGACTGCACAAAAATAATTCTGTTAGGTCTTGATGACAATATAGGTATACCAGATATTATGATATCTATAAATGAAAAATTTGGCAGTACCATTCCTTCCATTAACTTTGAAAGAAAGCATAAATTAAGACAGGGATTAAAATATAACTGGACCATTAGTGTTACATCTTGGATATCTGATCTCTTAATTCAACATGGAAAATTAAATATTAATTCTGTTGACTACACTGTCAGGCCATTTATTAACATAAAACTTTGCTTTCATTGCCAACAAATAGGCCACCTGGCAAAATTTTGTGCATATGATTTGGCATGTGCTAATTGTGGTGAATCACACACTTCAGATAATTGTAAAAATGCTTCAAGATGCATTAACTGCATCACACATAACCGTGCTTACAACAAGTTTTTTGACATAAATTACCCTGCTTTTTCCACTTGCTGTAATACATTTAAATTTTATTTCAAGCAAAAACAAGCTTTTAATCACTCTAAAATATAACGTAAATATTCAACACTTCTTCAGGTATGCTATTTCATGTATATTTAGTTATTTACATATTTTGTTAGTTACCTTCAGGTGATACTTGGATTTCTCCGCTCTTTTACACAGTATTTTTTTTTTACATTGTTAACCTTTTTATTCATAACACAAACATAAAGCATTAATAATTATATTTTTTTTCATACACTATTCTTTCGTAGATATATATTTTTTCATATGGTGTACACATTTTAATACATTGTTATTTAAAGATTACTTTCAATCATTTCATGATTTACATTTTTTCGGGCATTGTTCATATCTCTGATTCTCTTTCATTCAGCTGTTTCGTGAGCTCAGGAATAGATGAATGATTCGAAATTTCACATTTTTGATTTATTGATAGTTTTCTTCTGGTGGTTAAGCCCTAATTATCAGTAAGACTTCTGCGGTGAATCTTAAATGTTTGTTTACACAATTTATTTTTCTTTACTTGTAGCTTTCGTGATAGATAAAAAAAATTGCACATCTATTTTGTCTTAACTCGATTTAGCTACTCTATTTCTTAGTGGGTCTGTTTAATTATCAATTGCACTTTTCTTTGCACACAGTGTTAGTGCGAATGTTCACTGGTGTATCAATATTACAGTGGTGAAATTTTTACAAAGTTCTTTTTACTTTTGATATACTTGTGGATATTTGCAACTGACTCACTTTTCATACAACTTCTCTTTGCATGCAATGTGTATTAAATTACAATGTTTTTATACAAAGTTTTTTTACAATGGTAGTTTACAAAGGTATATATATTTTGCTGCATGCTTTGCAGAGGAAGTTATTCACATACATATACATTTACATATGCAATTGTTTAATTATCGGTCCTCTGTGAAGTTTTTTTAGAACATATTGATTATTATCTTTAATACATAAGTCATTTCTTTACATTTTTTTTGTTTTGGTTATGGATGATTTAATCCAGTAATTTTTACCTTCCCATTTGCACTATTCCATGTTTTCCCGTTTACACACGTGAATTTCATTACTCTTTAGGCGTAATTTAGATAGATATAGACACTTTTTTTTGCATAACATTTGTTCGTAATTAAATATCATTTATATTCCCTTCTCCACATTTCTTTATTTTCATTTGGGTATACATGATACAGTAGTAATTTACACTATATTTACGACCATTAAAAATTAGTTTTCAGTCAATGAATACTTACACATGTAGCGGAGCTTACTCCTTTTTTTATTAAAAATTCTAGCAAGATGCAAAATTTTATAGATAGACTAAAATTCACACACTTATTCACTTTAAATTCAATACTCATCCTTTTATAATTTGTACACAGTACTTCCACATAAAAAAATACACTTTAGTTATTTTGCAGATAACGATGAATGGTATACGACAGTCAAGGTGGTATTTAAAATTGCATACCTGTCAATGTTTTCACACTTCTGGTTCAAAGGATATGAAGTGAAGATAAATTGCAATTTTTTATAAGCAAAGAGGCTGTCATACGTTTGCTTTACTTGTTAATACATGTCTTTTATTGGTCTTTATACCAGTTGTATCTTAAATTGAAGTTACTTTATAGGTCTCCATATTACATTTCCACACATCTTTCCCACAGTTCTAAACTTTTTACACTTTTGCATGAAAGTTCAGTCTCTCCCACTTAACAGTAATTATTTTTGAATAAAAGTATTTTTGGGAAGATACCGAATACTTTACGCGGTTTTCTTTTCTCATGTTACACTAAAATACCGTTTTAGAAGTCAATATAATGCAACATTGATTTTAAATTTCAGATTTAACTTAATAAAAAAATTCATTAGTTTAGGTATTAAAAAAAAGGACAAAAAAATTATAAGATATACATTTAGGAACGTTGTTATCACATGGAAGTAAATGGTCAACGACAGTGTTTCAAAAAAATTTCCACATGTTGGATGTCTAGCATTTCTTGAACTCTCATCTAAAATAGATATGGCAATGTTTGTAGTAAAAATTATGTTGTAAACTAAAAAAAAAATGGTGGAAATTTCAAAAATTTCCTATTATTCATTATTATGGACATTTTTAATCCTTCTATTTACATTATGTTTTTGTTTATTTGTGTATTATGTTTTGCGTTTAATTGCATTATATTACTCCAGTATTTTGCTATTATTATTGTATTGATCAATACACATATTTAATGTTTCTTATTACAAACATTTTGGAATTTATTGCCAATTGGTAAGTGACCTGTAGACTTATACCTGATATTTTGTTTTATTTGTATGTGCACATTTTTTATACAGGTCCTTGTCTAAATAAGACAAATTGAAAAGTGATCACAAATTTTATTAATGAAGCTGCAGCTGTTTCTAAGTAGAAACAATATATGATGTCATTTGTATGACAAAATTTATGGTACCAATATATTTATATCATGATATTTATACTTTTATTTGGGATGGTTGCCTACTTAGAAAGATATTCAGTTACTTTTTACTTTATTTTGAATTTTTTCATGAACATTTTACACATTACTACTTGTAAGAGCATATGAAAATTGATTTCTCTCCCTTCATAGACATGTATAGATTTTTTTCGTCTGTGAAAGGGGTGATATATGTGATGTAGAATCACATATAGTTTTCTTAAATTTTACATTTTTCTAAATTACAGTTAAAGCTAATCTTTAATTAAATATCTAGTTTATCTTAATGTTTTATTTCGATCCCACAATAACTTTCCGTTCAAAAGAAAAGAAAAACATCTAGCATCTGCTTTATTACTGATAAACGGCTGTCAGATAAAGAGAATTCATTAAGATGCGTATTTCTCCCTTGCTAAAAACAAATAAAAAAAAGAGTAAAGATCGAACATGTTTGCGGTCAGTGAAATTTCATTTTCCTCTCTGCGTAATTTTAAGTCTAACTTATTCGTTGCAAGTCTTTTGATGTACATGCCACATTGTTGTGTCTTTTGAGAACATTTTCTCAAAATATGCTCATAACGTACGAATTTGGCGCGAATTCTTTTTGGCGTATTTTTTTAGGACTGCCCATTTCTGGTTGCCCTGCATTAAATTCAATATCATCTTAATTGTTTAAAGCGTAACAGAAAATTTTATGGATATGATATCATTCACTTTTCATATGCTCCTTTTCGCCAATCCTGTAATGCCAATGTGTGAATTGTGAATGAGGAATTAATTGCCTCCCTCTCGCTTCACGAAGCAGTCATGTGAAGACTGTTTTCTTAATAATATGCGTTCAGGCACCATCCCTAACTATTTTCTGTAAGAAATGATTTAATTTTTATAACTCTACTTCAAATAAACAAAGTTATTAAAAAGCATTTATTGTATTATAATAGATCACAGCCTACAACTCTAGCGAATGCATTTGTTTAAAAGAACCTGGCCAACAATATACTTTAAAGTACAGATCTCCACTACAACATCCTCACCAAATCTTAAATTCTTTGAAGAATTTTATAAGAATCTTGTAGCTGTGGAGAGGCAGAAAACCAGTATTTTAATGAACAGACTCCCATATGTCCAGCTTTCGATACTCGAGCTGTCTAAAGTGCTGATGAACAATTTTCATTGTAATTTAGAAAAAGAATTTATCCTAGAAATCGTGCAACTCTCTGCATTTTTCATGTATAGATTTTTCGACATATTACATCGAGATGGACGATTTGCAAACTGATATGAAGGGCGCAACTGAAAGTTCAAGTTTTCTTAATGCAAAAAAAGCCATCCACTTTATTCTGAGACGAGTTAGTTTTGGGAAAATAAAAAGGCGAGTCGAACAGAGAAGCTGCGTATCAGTTTAAGGGCCTGAAACAAAAGATGTATCAAATCTGCTAGAGAAAAGAAAAACAGAACCAGGGGATATGACATGTGTCGTTCGAAGAAAATTGAACCAGCAAGTTTACGTGGATTATTTGAAATATCAACATACCACTTACAAACTGCAGAAAAGTATCGGTCAGCATCACATCCACTTTTTACCATCGAACTACGAAAAAATGCCCGAGTCCTTTCGACGATAAAAGATATTTACTGGAAGATAACTTGAAAAACCTAGCCTATGGGAATTATGAAATTAAAAATGCATTAAAAAATGTAGATCTCAAAACCTTCAAATAAATAAATAAATGTGAAAAATCTCACAATCTTTTAAAAAATGTGGAAGATTTTAAAATCTTTTTTAATATATGTTGTAGAGAATATTGCAGTAGAGGAAAAAAGAGCTTTCTCATTTAGTGAAACAAAACTTTTTCTTCAAAAATTAATCTCCTTCTCCCAAATTCTACTGTGTTTTTCTACTGTAGTTCCATAAAAAATTCTTAACTCAAGAATCTTCTTACATAAAAACCTTTCTTATTGAAATTCCTTATCTACCGTTTATCTTCCATAATGCAGGATCCTCGTACTCGCACCAGGTGGAGGTTACACACTCCGGGAGATGTTCACTCACTCCAAGTTCCAGGACGAGGCGCAAGTCATTATTCTGGCACCTCGTACCTCCTGCTGGAGCCAGACTCTCATTTTCCTACTACATATAAACTACAAGTATGTACTTCACCTGGATAATGCAAGAAATATTGATATAGTGTCAAAAGTTATTGTTAATATTTAAAAGACGAAAGTTGGTACAATTTTGAATATATAGTTGGCCCAAATCCTAATCTATGCATAAAATTTAATAGTAGATGATAATACCAATCGATTGATATCTGTATAATTTTCATACATTGATTAGCACCCTTTTAAACTATTTAACCCCTTATACATAATTTGATTGTTTGTGACTTTTTCCTAAGTACATTTCTTAAATTAAATGAACTTAAAAAGGATTACGATAATGAATATTACATAACATAAGATAAATTTGCAAAAATTTATGACAAGCTCATTTCCTCGTATTTGCACAAAAAATTGCTTTTGCTGAAATATTCAAAGCACTTTTAAACCCCTTTTTAAAATTTTATTTACTGGCACTGATTACAGAAAAAAATTGTTATCTTAGCCTCCATTAATTGAATGTCGTTTACTCATCGCAGAATTAATATATAAAGAAGCAACTTACTTTATCATACTTTATAATCTTTCCCATGCTCTTAAATATCCAACCAATTTTGAAACATTAAACTTGTTTCATGGCTTCTTAATTATACCCTACTTGTCGCGTCAGGAAGAAATTTTCAAAATGGCTCACTTCATCATAGAAGCTAGTCTGTTAAAACAGTTTTTAAGATCAACGATGATTACTAAACTTTCAACTTATCTCAAATTATAATCTGCTAAAATATAAAACTTTTTTAGTTTTTTTCGGGAGAAAGTGTAATCAAGTCACCATGAATTATTAACATCTTTTACCTCAGAGGTAGGATTAAATTCAAAAGAGAATAAACCTTTTGTTATTGCCAGGTTTGCTAAAAATTTCCTTATCTTCTGTTTCTTTATATTTATTCGATGATGCCAACGGCGAGGAAGTAAACTACGAATAAACACATTTTGGAAAATCTTCTCCAAAAGCTTCGACATAAACGAGAAAATTTATGGCAATAAGAGCGTGTGGCTCGCCCGCTAGAACAGGTCCTCGGATTACAGAGGATTTTCGATGTTAACTGTTATGAGATAAATAATTTATAACTTGGTTGTAAACCTGTAGCACAAATATTGATATACGAGCAATTTAACCTTCTATAAAAATATCAAAAAAGGATTCTGGCTCGGCGTGTTGTCACGTAAATTAAATAAAAGATGAGGCAAAAGTTCTTTCTAAAAGCCTGAAAGTGGCGTGCCCTGCATAGGGACAGCACTGTTTATTAGTGCACAGCTTTAAAACTATAATATCACAAAAGAGGTTTTATTTATTGCCAACTTCAATTGGGTTTTGGAATAAATGATTGTCTATGAAACTATTATTATTTCTTAATGGGGAGTGGCAACAAAAGTCTTTTGATGACTTTATTTAGAAACTTCACATATTTAAGTGTACGAAAGATAATGCTGTTCAGTGAAAGTTTATATATACATTTTTATCTCATTGAGAAAAAGGCAATTTTGAAAATAAATTATATTGAAGGCAAGCAACGCTATTAAAATTAAATGCTGATAGTAGTGAAATTAAATGAAGTTTAGCAATTTTATTAGTGTATAGATTTAAAAGTGTAACACAAAAGAATTTTTTTATTGCCATCTTTGATTTTGGAATAAATTATACTAGCCCGTGCTTTTGTATGAAACTTATCATTTATTAAAAAGGATTGGTTTAAAAAAATTTGGATACTTTTTCAGCAACACAACAAAATTAAGAATGCGATGATAAAGCTGTTCTATGATGATATGCTCTTAAATTTATTTCTAAATTTAGGAGGCTTTCAATGTTAAATTTTGTGAGAAATAATTTTTAACTTGGTCGTAATCCTGTAGCACACATAATGATATAGGAAGAATTTAATCTTATATTAAATTATTGAAAAAGTATTCTTGCTCATCTTGTTGTCGCTTAAATTAAAAAAATGGTGAAGCAAAAATTGTTTGTAAAAGTCTGAAATTGGAGCACCTTGCACGGGGAATTTTATTACTGGACTTGTGCTTCATTAAAATAAAACTGAAAAGCATAAAATATCTATAAAGTTTTTTTTTATATATATCAGACAGATTTAATGGAGTTTTGGAATAAAAAAAAATTGGATACTTTTCGGTTAGCCGGGCACCAGATGCATACATATGTAAATGCACATGTACACATATATGTGTATATATACTCATATATGTATACATATATATATATATATATATATATATATACTCATATATGTATATATATATACTCGTATATGTATTTGTATCTGTAGGTATTTTTGTCTATAACAGTGGCGCCTAGAGTTGCAAAAAGTCGGTTTATTCCCGGGTTTATTTCCAATAAACCAGGTTTATTCCCAGGTTTATTACCAAAAAACCGAATTATTCCAAAAAATCCCTGGTTTTTTCCAGGTTTATTCCTAAAAACCCGGTTTATTCCCGGGTTTAAACCGGATTTTTTCTAGCCTTTGCAACGCTAGTGGCGCCCGGCTAATTGAAAAGTACCAAAAATTGTTTATGAATTACTTTTTAATGGAGATGGCAAGAAGACAACAAAAATTTATTGAAGTCTTCACGAGACTCGAGAAAAAGACAGGCTGAGTCGCTTTAGTCACGTGAAGCTCTTTTCGTGACGTAGTTCTTAGAAAAGCCACTTCTTGATTATTAGGCCTACGCTCAGACATAAAAATGGCGGCTGTCGTAAGTAGAGTTTTTCAGAATTTCAACGGTCACTTAAATTTGAATATCACCAAATTCTTAAAATTTTCCCACTTCCTTAATTTTCTGAGATGAAATAAGTTAAAGAAATCTTTTATGAAATACTGGTGTGTAAATTGAGAAGATCGTTCAAACGATTAAAAAAATCTTTCTTATATCCTTAAAATTCCACTTTCTGTTAAATTGTCATTCTAGGAATCTGGTTCTGCCTGTTATCACGTAAAGATGAGAAAAAAGTTAATTTCAAAAGCTGAAAGTTGCTTACCCAGTATAATGACAACCAATGTTGAAATGAGACTCTTTTCATCGGGAGGAGGTAAGAGACTTTTTAACTCTAGGAGTGAGAGGGGGGCAGTCTGGAATTCTGGAAAGGGATTTGCACTATTAAATTTTTACAAAATACAAAATAGCAAATCTTACGGAGTACATTTTGATACTGTATGGTTATTTGGGGGAAGGGCGGAGAGTCTTCTCTTCCCAAGCTTTTCTGACTAGTTCATTTTATTAGCGCACAGATTCAGAAGTTTAAGATCACAAAAGGGTTTTTTTCTTTTTTTCTTTCTTTTTTTTTTTTTTTTCTAATTTCAATCGTTTTTTGAAATAAATTATTGTTTATGGTACTTATTACTTCCTAATGTGAAGTTGTAAGAAAAGTCTAGTGAATACGTCATTTAGCAATTTCATAAATTTTAGTTTACGAAAAATAACACTTTTCCAAGAAGATTTTATGGAATTTTTTTTTATTTCTCCTTATACAAAAAAACGTTTAAAAAATGCATTATTTTAAATGAAAATAATGTCATAGTTTCTGATAAGATGTATGAAAAAAAAAAAAAAAAAAAAAGAAATTTTCTTTACAACCTTATTTTTTAATAAATAATTGAAATTTGTTCTTTTGTACGAACACTTACCATTTAATAATGGAAGTTAACTACAAGAGTTTATTGCAGAATTCAAAGTCAGTGGTGTCACATAGTTAAGTATACGACATACGACTAATAATTTTGATTATATATTGGAATTATCTGACCAGTCCTCCCATGTTAATCTTACAGGAAATAAAATTTTAGCTTTCCTTTCAAAAAGTTAAAAAAAGAGGGGGGAATTTAACTATAGCATTATTTCAATTATAAATCTATTGATTTAATCTCTATTAGGAAAAAAAGTTTATCTTCATTACAATTTGATTATATTGTAATAAAGAGGCTCGCCTGTTTATCAGCTTTAGGAGAAAAAAAAATAATAACTTATACACGTGTCTATGTAGTTCTTGTCTAGTAGTATTTTCCTCAAACATTGTTTACCGTTTTTACAGCTTTGTTTGCAGTTTTGTAAGCATTGTTTATCGGCTCTTCAAGCACTGTTTACCGGATCTTTAAGTATTATTTACCGACTTTTATCGCATATAGGTTATTCGTACTTCAAGAGAATAAAAATTAGAAAGCAAGTCGTAAAAAATGCATCTGTAAATTCTAGAAAAGTTTGATTGTAAGAAATAAATCGTGGTACAATCGTGGGTCATGCTACACATGATATTAGAAATCGTTTTAGTAACTTCAACTTTGTTTATACGTACTAATTTGCAAAACTAGCGTATAATAATAATAAAAAAATGATAAAAGAAAGTTTCTTGTCTTTATCGCAAGAACATATCGAGGTTCATAGCAAAACTTTTAGAAAAGTCTTTCTAAATAGCATTTTAAAGGGACCGGAAATTTTTTCTAACCAAGATTTTCTTCATCGACCAGTAATAAATAAATAGCATCTTCTATCTCATACAGAATATCTATACTTTATAAAAATAACAAGAAAAGGTTTATCAGTCTTTATAACGAGAACATCTCGAGATTCATAGCAAAACCTTTAGAAGTCACTAAAAAGCCTTTCTAAATAGCACTTTAATAAGACCGCGAATTTTTTTCTAATCAAGATTTTTTTTTATCACAGTTATAAATAAAAATACATCTTCTGTCTCATACAATATGTGAGTAATATCTATGCTTTATGTAAACAGCAATAAAAGCTATTACTACCTTCGTCTCAGTAGAATTGTGCATAGCAAATAATTTTAGAATTTATAAAAATCCTTTCTGAATAACATTTTAATGAGAACACGAGTATTTTGCTGATCAATATTTGCTTCATCATCCAGTTATAAATAAAAATATATCTTCTATCTTATAAAACATGTCAAGAATATCTATACTTTTTAAAAATAATAAAAAAAAGTTTTTTTTTTTTTTTTTTTTTTTTTTTTTTTTTTTTTTCTATGTCGAGAGTAATATGCATAGCAAATATTTTTTCTAAATGCTTAAAAATCCTTTCTGAATAGTACTATAGTGGGACCACGAACTTTTTGCTAATCAATATTTGCTTCATCATCTAATTATAAATAAAAATACATCTTTTATTTCATAAAGCATATCAAAAATATCTATTCTTTTTAAAAATAATAAAAAGAGTTTTTTCTGTCTTCATCTCTAGAGTAATATGCATAGCAAATACTTTAAAAAATCACTAAAGATGCCTTTCTAAGTAGCATTTTGAAAGGACCAGAAATTTTTTACTAACCAAGATTTTCTTCATCATCTAGTAATAAATAAAAAGCATGTTCTATTTGATAGAGAATGTCAAGAACATTAATGCTTTATAAAAATAACAAGAAAAGAATTTTCTGTCTTTATCTCGAGAATATCAAAACTTTTAGAAGTCACTAAAAATAGTTTCTAAATAGCATTTTAATGGGACCATACATTTTTTACTAATCAAGATTTGATTCATCAGCTAGTCATAAATAAATGTATATCTCCTATTTCATATAGCTTGTCAAGAATATTTATGCTTTATGAAAATAGCAAGAAAAGTTTTTCTGTCTTCATTTTAAAAATGATATGCATAGCAAATACTTTTTTAAGTTCTTAAAATGTCTTTCATGATATTATCTTAATATTACCACATTTTTTTTTACTAATTAGCATTTTCTTCATCCTCTAGTTATAAATAAAAATACATCTTCTATCTCATACAGCATGGTAAGAATATCTATGCTTTATAAACATAAGAAAAGTTTTTTTCTGTCTTTATCTCGAGAGTAATATGCATAGTAAATACTTTTAAAAGTCATTAAAAAACCTTTCTGGACAGTATTTGATGAAATCATGATTTTTTTATTTTATACGAAGATTTACATTATCTTCTAAAAAATAAATAAATGATATTGTCTATTTGATATAATATTTTTAAACCACAGAATATCTGATAAAATTAACAACAACAAAAAAATCTCGCCTGTCTTCTCATCGGTATGAGATACTTTTAGAAGTTATTTCATAGGTTTTCCTAGATAGTATTTTAAAAGAGCCTAGATTTCTTTTTTACTAATCGAGATTTTCTTCGTCATCTCGTTGTAAATAAAAAAGATATCTCACATAGTATGTCGAGAATATCTATGTCTAATGAAAACAACAAGAAAAGTTTCTTCTGTCTTCACCTCGGCAGGCGTTCATGTACTCGACATCTCGACAAGAGTTTATCCACCTTTGCCCTCCTAATAACATATCTCGTTAAATAAAATAAAATATGGCGCACTAAGACTGCTTCTACGATCTCATATTTCTACATCCCAGCACGATATTTTTCAAGATCTCCTCATTTAGCAAGATATGCCGCCACAGGTACTGAAGCTGTCAATTTGCACAACCACCACCCAAGAATGCCAAATAGACATGTCTGCACGGCGACAACATAAACATGCCAACATCTGAGTGATATATATCTCCAGCCACGAATCAGCGTTGTGTAGTTCCTGCGCTGCTAACGACAGGGCCATCATTTTTAACAAAATACGTGATTGGGGAGCGAAACCGCAACGCAGTCAGCTGAATATCTGTGTTTCAGCTAGAAAAGCAGGGATATTGTACATGGCGAAATATCGCTATGAATGGCGATTTAGAATATTTGGAAAGTACATTTGTGTTTTGAACTTATGTTTACTTTTAAAATTTTGTTTGGAAATTACATTTTCTTTTCAATATCGAAACATCGTTTATATGCATTTAAGGGTGTATTAAAAAAAAAATACTTTTCCACCTTCATCAGCTCGAAATTTTCTGATACAATTTCAGACCTATTTTTTAAAGTAGAAACATGAAACTTGCTGAAGGAATTTTCGAAAAGATGAATAAGATGCCGTGTGTGATGTCATTTTGCGCTCAGTTCGTTCGAATTTGATTCATAAACAATTACCTTTTCAGTATGACCCGTTTTTTTTCGTTCCCAGATCTCCCGCTTCGGAAAATTCGGATCAAAAGGTCAACTTTGACTGCATTTTTTGAAATATTTTCTGCATTTATCAAAAAATTGAGAGATGGGGTACCTTATAAACTTTCTAAATAAGAGAATCTGCGAGTTTGATGCATTCGAGAGCAAAAGTAAATTCAAAAATAAATCGGAAAATAAGCAGTTTGAATCAAAATACACCCTTAAAGCTGTAATATAGATCGAAACCAATATGTTACAAAAGATTAAAATTTCCCAAGAACAATAAAAGAGAAGAAGAAACAAAACTTGCATAGCGTAATTGAAAATATCTTTTACTATAGAGAAAAAAACTCTTCTAATGAAAGACCTCTTTTCCTTGAATATCTTCTTGCCATCGCATGTTTTCACTTTGGCTAACTAGTGGACATTGAAGAAATAATTTATTTGCAACGATAACACTTTGCCACAAACAACTACGATAATGAGAAAAATTAATTGGGCAGTTTGTGATTTTTAAAACACTGTAAATCTTCTGGAAGTGTCCAGAAAAAACGATTTTACATTTAACTCTCACTTTTAAAAGTGACAGCTTAACACTTTTCTTAGTACGTATAGAGAGCAAATAGCTTCCCGCTTATAAACGTAAGAATGTTTTTGCGTAAAGTTTACGACTTATAAAATCTTAAAGATTTATTGCTGAAGTAAATAAGAAAATGTGACATATTTTATGTCCCATTTAATTCTTTAAGGGTGTATTTCGATTCAAACTGCTTGTTTTCCGATTTATTTTTAAATTCACTTTTTCTCTCACATGCATCAAACTGGCAAATTGTCTTATTTAGAGCGAATACAAGGTGCTGTGATTGTCGATTCTTTGATAAATGCAGAAAATATTGCAAAAAAAGCAATCAAAAATGGCAATTTGAACCGATTTTTCTGAAGTCGGAGATCTGTGAACGAAAAAAAGGGTCTTCCTGAGAAGTTAATTGCTTATAAATCAAATTCCAATGAATTGAGCGTAAAGTGACATCACACGGCACTTTATACGTCTCTTCAAAAAAACCCTCAGCAAGTTTCATGTTTCTACTTTTAAAAATGCGTCTGAAATTGTATCGGAAAATTTCAAGCTGTTGAAGGTGGAAAAGCATTTTTTCGAATACACCGTTAATGAATAAATAGTTTTATAATAAGTCATAAAGCTTAAGAAATAAAAAATGCGCTAAAAATAGTTAGGTATAGTCTAAATGTGATTCTTTCAACATTAATTTTATTAAAAGTAATTAAATTAATTTAAATTAAAGTAATTTAATTAGTAAATCTATATCAATTGAATAATTCTTTTTTAGGTTATCGTACATCTGACGAAACTCTATTCGTCTCTGTCCTCTGTATGTCCATCCATCAGAGTTTCCGTACACAAAATCTGCATAAGTGAGAGACTTCAAAGTTTGTGTAATTATAGCTGAATATCTGGTGTCACACGACAAATCATAAAAATTTTAAAAAGTCTTTAATTTTAATTAAATCAATTTTATCAATATCATTCGTTCAAATTTTGTGATTTAAATTTTACAACATAGCTTGGGGATAAAACGTCTCACTAGCAAACAGAAGTTTCTCTTCAACAGCTCGAAATTTTCCGATACAATTTCAGACACATCTTTAAACGTAGAAACATGAAATTTGCTGAGAGGATTCTTGAAAGGACGTATGAGGTGCCGAGTGATGTTTTTTTACGCTCAATTCATTAGAATTTGAGTTATAAACAATTATCTTCTCAGTAGACCCTTTTTTTCGTTCTCAAATCTCCCGCTTGGGAAAAATCGGCTCGAAATGCCGTTTTTGAGTGCTTTTTTTTGCAATATTTTCTGAATTTATCAAAGAATCGACAATTACGGCACCTTGTGTACTTTCCAAATAAGAGATTTTGAAAGTTTGGAGAATTTGAGAGCAATAATGAGTTCAAAAATAAATCGGAAAATAGGCAGTTTGAATCGAAATACACCCTTATGGATTTAATTAAAAGTGATTTTGTATTTTTTGCCAATTTAAGGATTTATATAACTTCTTTTTATCACTGACATTCATAATATTTTTTGGAATTCAACGTCCTTTCTATTTTTAAAACTATGGCGATTTATTAATTATTCAGCATTTTAAATTTTGTTTAAACAAAATTTTCGTTTTTTGAAATTAAAAATTTATTTATATGTCAGCTAAATTTTTCCTTTTTTTAAATTTCGGATTTCCAAAAAAATTATTATTGTGGAAGATAATTAAATAATGTACCTAATTTGAGCATTTTAAAATTGATTAAAATAAATAACTTCATTTTATAATTATTTTAAAATTAAATTTGTTGGTGCTACCATCAGTTTAAGAATTTCTTAATTATAAATTAACAATTTGGATTTATTAATTAAATGATAAGTTGTTTTGAAAGAGATATTAAGGGTGTATTTCGATTCAAACTGCTTGTTTTCCGATTTATTTTTGAATTCAGTTTTGCTCTCAAACACATGAAACTCGCAGATTCTCTTATTTAGAAAGTGCACAAGGGGCCGTAAAGGTCAATTTTTTGATAAGTGTACAAAATATTGCAAAAAAAAAGCAATCAAAAACGGCAATTTGAACCGATTTTTCCGAAGTGGGAGATAAGGGAACGAAAGAAAGGGTCTTCGAGAGAAGTTAATTGCTTATAAATCGAATTCTAATGAATTGAGCGTAAAAAGACTTTACTCGGCACCTCATACGTCCCTTCAAGAACCCCCTCAGCAAGTTTCATGATTCTACTTTTAAAAATGTGCCTGAAATTGTATCGGAAAATTTCGAGCTGCTGAAGGTGGAAAAGCGTTTTTTCGAATACACCCTTAAACGAAACCCTTTTTACGATCTGCGATCACACTTACCCACTTATCGCTTTCACACTTATATCCACTCACAAATTCGTACTACGAATAAATTTGCTGTAACTTTAAGATTCATTTTGAAGTGTTGAACTTCAGCGTGTCAATTCCTAATAAATCTCATTTGATGCATGGCAATAAAATGAATATCTAGTTGATCAATTAGATCATGTATTGAAAGATTAAAATTTTATTTAAAGGTGCATTGGGATCAAAACTGCTGATTTTCAGATTTATTTTTAAATTCATTTTTGCTCTCAAATGCACCAAACTTTCAAAATCTCTTGTTTAGAAACTACATAATGTGCCGTGCTTTTTCGACTTTTTGATAAATGTAGAAAATATTGCTAAAATGCCGTCAAAACTGGCAATTGGAACAGAAATTTTGGAAGCTGGAGACCTGGGAACGAAAAAATGAGCGAACTGAGAAAATAATTCTTTATAAATCAAATTCTAATGAATTCAGCGAAAAATGATATCACACGGTACCTTATACATCACTTCAAAAATCATCTCAGCAGGTTTCATGTTTCTACTTTCAAAAATAAATCTGGAAATATATCGGAAAATTTCGAGCAGTTGAGAATAAAAAATTATTTTTCGGAATACACCCTTAAAGAAAAAAAAAACAGAAATAAAGACGCACAAAATAATTAGGCTCCTACATATAGCTTGAATGAAAATTTGTTTTAAAAGGGAAAAAAAAAATCTTTATTAAACATATTTTGTTTTTCTTTTCTATCGCATGTTTTCGCTTTGGCTAACAAATGGATATTTAAGAAATAATTTATTTGCAGCGATAACACTTTGCCACAAACAACTAAGATAATCAGAAAAATTAATTGGGCAGTTGTAATTTTTAAAACATTGTAAATCTTCTAGAAATGTCCAACAGAAAAAAAACGATTTCACATTTTGCTCTTTACTTTTAAGTGACAGGCAAACGCTGTTCTTAGTACGTAGAAAACAAATAGTTTCCCGCTTGTAAACATAAAGGTATTTTTTCATATGGTAAACGATTCATAAAATGTTAAAAATTTATTTCAGAAGTAAATAAGAAAATATAACGTGTTTTATGGTGCATTTAACTATTTAATGAAATAATAATTTCATAATAAGTCAGACTGAGTGAGAAATAAATAACGTGCTTACGCGTAATCGGAAAATGTGGTTGTTTTTAACTTTAATTTTATTAAATAATAGTTAAAATAAAATTAAAATAACTTTGCACGTAAATGTATCAATTGCGTTTATTTTTTATGCATGGAAAATTATTATATTCTTTTAATATTTAAAAATAAATCAGGATAAAAAATTAACTGTTGTTCAAATTATTAAAAAAAATCCATTTAATATTTTTAATTTTATATATCATCAAGGCATCATCAAACTTATTTCCCTTTTTAATAACTGATATTTAATAACATATATTTCCATTGGGTTCGAATACATAACTTTACAATTAAACTTTATGGATTCTGTAAAACTAAAAACATATTTTAATCATATTATAATTTCTTGCTTTCTTCCGATTTGTGTTTCTAGAAAATTTTGCTGATGAAAGTGGTTTTGAAGATTAAACCGTCAGGGCCTGACTTAAACTGTGGGACGGTCTGGGACAAAAATTATATGAAGGGGAGGGGGGCTTCTATCTCTTCAAAAATTTTGTTAATTATTCTGAATTGACTAAAACTAAACTTCATGTATGTATGCATAAATTTCGTACCAAATACTACTCCCATCAGTATACATATTAGCACAAAAAAGGTAAGCTGAAATGTTGAGTTTTATTTTATTCATATGTTTTAGTTTTTATTTTATTCGTCTTTAAATTTATATAAAAAAGTATACGTTGAATAGTAACCTCTGTTTTGTTTAGTAACAAGCAAAAAGTTAAATATCGATATAAAAACAAATAAATGTAACTACTGGTAAGTAGGATGCTTCTTTAAGGGTGTTCTTAAATCAAAAAGGGCCACTTTGTGACACATGCATTAATTTATTTTTGTTCGGAAATGCTTGAAAATAGTAGGTGTTGTTATTTAGAAACTGTCTAGTTGCACTCAATTTTCTGTTTTTAAAAAATCACAATAGATTTTTCATAACAAGCCTTCAAAGTTAACGATTTTGAGCACATTTCCCGACGAAAGCAGAAAAACCGGTCGAAAAGCAGGAGAAAAACGGGTGATCATATCATCGAAATAGCTTAGAACTGGATAGGTAATTTAACTAACATAAAATGAAAAATTAAGTTCGATTCGAAATCGCTCCCATAGTCCAGCCTTCCAATTTTATATCTTTCCGTTAAAAAATGAATTCGTAAATGTGTCAAAACGTTTTGCGCTTGTTGAGCGAAGCAGTTGAGCGAGCATCCTTAAATAACAGCTGGCCATATTTAAAAATACTTCTTTATCAACACTAATTTTATATACAGAGAATCTTCAATCGAAGTGAAAAAAGTTCTTTAAAACACTATAAATATATTAAAATGCACAAGGCCTTTCGAAAGAGCTAAGTCTTTCTTCGTCAGGCGCAAAGAAGACGTGAGTCTAATATGAATGTAGCGCACGACTCAATCTTCAATTGATTAGAAATTGACTTACGGATGTTAAAACAATTAATAGATATGCTATGACTTTTGATAACCCTTGACTTGAAAATAAATAATAAATCTTTAAAAAAAAGTCTGATGAAGAGCTTAAATAAGGGTTGAAAGTATTAAGATTTTTAAATAAAATTTATCATTTTAATCGCCTTTTAAGTAAAACAGTGAACGTCTTAAATTTCATGTTATAAATCAAATTTCATACTGCATATTTTATTCTGGACTTGGATTTTCTGTTGATTTTTTGTCATTTATCTTAATATTATTTCATGCATGAATTTCTTGATATTTGTATAATAATAAGAATTGGTATTTACCATTATTATTACTTATCTTTTGTTTAAACATTTGTTTTAAAACAATTTCTCTCTCAATGAAAAATCATAAAAATATTCAGCAATTTAATTTTGAGTTTATTTGTATCTTATTTTTCCGTAGTCAAGTCAATTAAACGCAGTGGTTAGAAGTGCCACGTACAACGTTAGGGATAAGAAAAAAAAAAGAACATACAAAAATTTTATTGAAAAAAAAACATAAAATTAAATTTAGAAATAAATAATTAAAAAATACAATTTTCAAAAAATCGAATGCAGTAATGCAGTACCTCTCAGAACAGGTTCATTTCAAAGTTACTTTTTTGAAATATATAGCGGGTGATCCAAAAGTCAGGACGAACTTTAAAAATGAATAATTCGAAAACGAATCAAGATACAAAGATACGGTTTGCACCGAATGGATTGGAAAAGAAACCGGGTTTTGCGTGGCAACGAAAAAAAAGTTCTGTTCGCTACCAATAGGTGGCACTATTGTGTTTTATTGCACTAAAAGATGATTTACAAATGAAAAAATGTTGACAACTTACAAGTTAGCTTAATCACAGTTAATTAGTACTACAGTAAATGTTCAATGTGCTGTCCATCATTAGAAGTGCAGCTGTGAGACGAGGCACCACACCGTTCACTGCATTTAGTAACATTTCTTGTGTTATGGCACACACTTTTTGGTAGATGGCATCTTTCAATGCTGCTATTGATACCGTTTGGTCGCGGTATACTTTTGATTTCAAGAATACCCACAGCCAAAAGTCATAGGGTGTCAGATTGTGAGATCTTGGAGGCCATGCGTCATTAAAGTAGTGATTGATAAAGCGATCCTCCCCAAATGTTGAGCTTAGCAGGCGTTGCACAGGCAGAGCAATATAAAATGGTGCTCCATCTTGCATAAAGCTGACTGTTTGGAGTGCCTGTTGCACTTGCAGTTCAGGAATAATGTTGTTCTGTAACAGTGCTACATATCGCTAACTAGGGACAGAAACTATTTTGAAACCCGTCTGCGTGCCTTCCTCGAAAAAACAAAAATGGACCAATTATGAAATCAGCAGTGAAACCACACCAGACTGTTACTTTATGTTGTTCTAAGAGTATCTCAGCAAATGCATATGGATTTTCTGTGGTCCATACTCGACAATTGTGGGCGTTAACAGCGCCAGAGAATGTGAAATGCTCTCCATCTGTTTAAAGCACAGTGCGAAGCCAGTCGTACTGCTCTTCCATCTTATTGAATACCAAATTAGCAAAATCTCAGTGACAGTCGAAGTCAGGAGGTTTCATTTCTTGGTTATGTTGCAACATGCAACTTGTAGTGATACCGTTGCAAAATTATTCTCAGTGCTCTCCAGACACTTCCGTATGACACTCCTGTCTGCCTCGAAACTTTTCGAGCAGAAACCGCCGACATGGATTGCACCGTCTGCTCCACTGTCGTGGCAACAGCAGCGGCTGTTGGTGGACGTCTAGAACGTCAAAGAACCTGTAGCTTCAAATTTCTTCATCATTTTGTTGAATGCAGTAGGCGTTATATAGGTCCTTTGCTACCTCGCATACCCTTCATGCAGCGATATACTCGCAATGCCGCAATGGTACTTTCCGAATTCTTATAATACAGTTTAACTAACAGGGCTTTCTCAACTAATGGACAACATTTTGATGCATACAAGCTTCGACTACCATTACCTGCTGCAGTTACTCCTTTTTTTATAGTTTGTTGCTTTGCATAATCCTACATCAAAAATCCAACAGCGCCATCTGCTAGTCGCCAACAGAACTTTTTTTTTCTTTAACTACACAAAACTCGGTTTTTTTGCCATCCGGTTGGTGCAAACCATATCTTTGTATCTTGATTCTTTTTTCAGTTATTTATTTTTAAAGTTCGTCATGACTTTTGGATCAGCCGGTATATACAGCATGGACATTTGAGAATATTTACGCAAGTATCCCTTTATATCTGAACAATATCTCTTTGTGATAAGTATTATATATTACTGGCTAAAAGTTTGGACACGGGTGTGAAGTAATGGATAAGTCTTTACTTTAGTGGATGATTCATTACAATTTGAAACCATTGGGATAATTCATTACATTGTGGGAAAAAAAAATACATATACTAATGGCGTCATTACAAACAAAGATTAAAAACGACAAACAAAAAACAAAAATCTCTATTCATCTGACTTTTTTTTTAATCAGCGTTTAGTGTTCATACAATCATTTTAATAATATCATTTTCTTCATCAAAGTTTTAAATTCAATTAAGTGCATTTTTTGTTACCTACCTTTATTTACTGTATAATTGTTTGTATTTTTTTTTTTTTTTTTTTTTTTTTTTTTTTAAATAAACATTGCTGGGGGTGGCTTGTTGAACTCAAACCAATTAGTAGGCCTCCCCACCTGGCTGAATCTGAATCTGAATCTGTTATCATGCGCGTAGCCAGGGGGGGGGGTGCCCTGGGTGCCCGGGCACCCCCCCGCTAGCGCAGATCCAAGATTGATTTTTTTTTTTTTTAATCAAAATTTAGAAAAGAAAAAAGAAGAAAAATGTAAGCAAAGTTAGTTCAATTAGTTAATCAAAACTAACTGTCTATGTTTTGAAATGTGATAAAAAGAAGAGACCTTGATTCTTTCTTTTTTTCTTTTTAAGAAAATATTTTATTAATCTTTTTTAAAACTAGAATATTTACTAGAATCTGTATTAATCACAATAAATCAAAAAAAAATTGGTTTTACAATCCCAATTTGATGTCGTTTCTTTATGGAATTTTTTTAACACCTGTCTATTGCATGCATATTTCCATAAAAAAATAGAGTTAATTCTCGACAAGGATAGAAACTACTATTTATATCTTTGCTTTTGTTATCTAAGGTCTAGATAGGAGAAAAAAAAATGAAAGGAAATACAGATGTGAAACGATAATTCCACCGTGTGATTAGCCTGGAAAACGGAGAGGGTGGAAGGTTGTACAAATTAGAGATGAGACAGGCTCAGCCCCAGAATGAAAGCCCGAGCCCAAACCCGGGTCCGAAGCGGGTACGGGCCCTATTTTCATTTTAGTGTTCGGGCCAGGGGGGGGGGGGGGGCTCGGGCTCATTCTTTCTGAGAATTAAAAAACATTTATGTGTAGAAGAGATTGAAAGAACTACTATTTTCCTTTTAAAATTATTTATTCTTTTTCAAGTCATTTCAGTGTTATTTTGATCAAAACGAAAGAAAAATAATTTTTTTTTTTTTTTTTTTTTTATGTTTCAATAGTTGATTGTTGCTTCAAAAGAAAATTTGTGATGTATGGAGATTTATGTCTACTGCATTTCCGTCGACGATTAATTGATAAAGCGCCTATCAAAATAATCATAAATAATAAATTAGCTTCTGGTTGGATTTTCGTTTAAGGCAGAAGATATTTTTTAATTCGATCGTTTATTTATTTATTTTGTTAGAGAATGATTTCTTCGTTTTTGATGTAGACTAAATGCTTGAAGTTTGCAAATTATTTGATTGTGCACGAATCACAATCGTTCTTCATATGACAACAGCATTGTGATTTTTTTTCTGTTTGTCATCATGAATTTTACTTATGCTGATTTCCCTTCGTAAGTAAACATATTTTGCATGTTATTCCTATAGAAAACATTTGATAATTGTTTCTTCTTTTCCCATAAAAACTACGGAACTATAAGATAACTGTATCAATGTTTTAATTTGCGTTGATTTTAATGTTCCCGTCAGTCATGGGGAATCGTTAAGAGAAATGAATTGATTATAGATAAATGTACAGGGGATGTAGTGAAGGGTATACTGGGGTATACCTTCTGGATTTTTTTAAGGAACACCGTATAACCCTCTGTTTCTCATGAAATCCATAGGATGTACTCTCTAGAATATACACTGTGTCTTGAGCATATACCATCTGCGTCGATCGTATAACCTGCGGTTTTTTTACGACTACACCCCTGAAGATGTACATGTTTTATAGGAAATTGAAAACGTTTTTTGATTCTTCAGCATACAGATAGTAATTTTTACAAACTCTATCCATTTATTCATTACACCTCTTTAATATGTCCATCAAATTTTCTTCTTAACCCTTTCCGACACGGGCAAAATCTGTAATAAAATGAGAAATTATCGATTTACACCGGAATTCACAAACGAATTTTTTAGATATGTTGAAATCCTTAATTGAAGCTTTTATTGTAAAAACAAAATTTTGGTAAAATATTACTGGTGTCATTTGCAAGTTTGAAATTAAAATTTGGTATCCCAGACCGGGCACAGTGTGCCGGAAAGGGTTAAAGGACAAGAAATATGGGAATCATTTTAGGTATGAAAGATATTTTTATTTGATAGCAAATTGCTCTTTTCATAAGCTTGAATTTAAAATTTTATTTAACAGTAAATTTTATAAGAAATTTTTTAAAATGGGCTATCACATTTGAAACAATTTTAAAATATCATTAAATCTTTTATTTATTTATTTTTGTATACTTTTTGTATCGGGCTCGGATCAATGGCGGATCTAGGGGGGGATGGGGGTGATCGTCCCCCCCCCCTTGGGCCCATAAAGGTTTTCAAACCAACATGAGAGATCTTCATGGAATAGGACTTAGACTGAAGGCCAATTCATGAATCATGCAGTGGCGGATCTAAGGTGGGGGGGGGGGAGATGGAGAAGGGGCGATCACACACCCTAGGGTTGGGCCGGATCAGGTTTTCTGACTTTTAGAGCCGGGCCTGATCTTTATTTTTTCCTGATCTTTATTTTTTCTGATGATTTGGGTCGGGCTAGACTTGTTTTTCTTCCATGTCGAGCCCTGCCTGGAGTCATTCTTCCTAAATGTCTGTATTAGAGAAGAGACAGTACTCGGACCCGGACTCATTTTTTCTGAAACCTATGAATTTTATTTATCGATGAATAGAAAATATTAAAAGAACTTGCCTCCCCCCCCCCCTTAAACATTACTTGTTCCTTTTCAAATCACTATATTGACATTTTGATTAGAATGAAGGGGAAGCAGAAATTGTGTTTTTTTTTTTTCTATTTTAGCTTTAGAATGCTATTTTAAAAGTAAATTATTAGTCACTTCTACAAACCTATTTTAGCCATTTCTGACGATGTTCTGGCGCCAACAAAAAAGCGGGAATAATGAATTTGTCTGTAGTTTGGTTTTTGTCTGTAGCAGAGGTTATTTTGTAATAGGGTTGTTTATTATCATTATTATTTAGACATTTAATGCGAAGAGGATATTTTTTTCCAATTTTAGTTTGCTTTTGGCGCATAATTTAGATTACTATTATACACAGCGTACACAGGTCGTAATCGCTTTTCATATAGAAATAATTTTAGTAATTGTTGCTTTTTTGTGAATTCTGATGATGCTGAAGCTGTTACTCTGCAATTTACGAAGTCACTTTTGGTCGTAAGTAAATTTAATTTCCATATTATTCCGATAGAAAGCAATTGAGCAGTGTTTCCTTTATTCCTAAAAAGCATCGTAATTTAAAACTTTTAATTTAATGTTATTGTCTGAGTCACGCCTATCCCAAAAGATTGTTATGAGGAATGAAATGGTTATAGTTAAAAATGTGCACATTTTATAGAAAATTGATACATTTTCGATTTGACAAATAATCGATAATAATTTCTACAAGTTCCATGCATTTATTCATGAAACACACTTCATTAACATGTCCATAATATTTTCTTATTAAAGGAGACAAAATATGAGACTTTTTTTATGTATAAAGTACAATTTTATTTTATACCAAACTTTATTTTATATACTATTTTTTACCAAACGATTCGTGCAATTCTTCACTCCGAGCCCAATTCGGGCTGGCATCTTTTTATTATTCGTAAAAAATATATTTATGTTGCACATTTGTTTGGCGAAATCTTAAGAAATGCATTTTTTTAAATTTACTTTTCTTCGTATTGTACGACTTTACTATTATGATTTATATTATAAGTAGAAGTTGACCCGACCCACAGCAAAAAAGAAGTCATTCGGACCCAAACGCAACCCACAGCAAAAGAGGTTAACCTGACCCACTGCAAAAAGTATAAGTCAAATGGACCCAAATGCGAACCACAGAAAAGGTATTAATTACAGTTTGGTGCGAAAGGGTGGGAGCGGTCGCCCTGGGTCCGGAAATTTAAACGACGTCAAATTTATACTACCAAAGTCATTTTTGCCTGTCACAAGAAAAGTAGTCTGGGAAGGGGGGCAAGCTGAAATTTTGTTCAGGCGCAGTTTTCTGTTCACACGCCTCTGATTAGTTAACACGACCAGCAGAAAAAAGTAGAAATCAAATGGGCCCAAACCCGACCCGTAGTGAAAGTATTAGCCCTGACCCGCGCATAGGATGCGAGTCTCCCAATTTTTAAAATCGCCCCCTCCCCCCCTTGAGGACTCTCCAGATCCGCCCTTGGCTCGGATGGTCTCGTGCTCCAATGTACTAAAAATCTTTTGGGGGGCGGGTTTCAAAAATCGAGCCGGAACTCATCTTTAGTACAAATCTGTGCTTCCTCTGAAAATAAGAAATGATGCTACGCAAAATTTAAATTAATATGGAGGTTGGTTCGTTGGTTTGCTAAATTTCGTTTTTTGGGATCATATTTTGACATTCGTAACGTCTCATTTTTTTTAACTGAAAAATTTTATTTATTCATGAGTAGAAAATTTAAGAACTATTTTTCACTTTAAATTGCGTACTACAAGTTATTTCAATGATACTTTGATCAAAATAACGGGGGGAACTAAAGTCGTGCTTATTTATTTTAGTATTTTATTGCTGTTTGAAATGAAAACTTGTGATAATTACAGATTTATGTTTACGGATATCTTTATTTTATATCTATCATGTTTTATTTATGTTTATATATCTTTTTCTTATCCATTAGCAGCGTCGTGCGAAAGGGGGATCGTAGGGGGCAGCTGCCCCGGCGTGGAATTTTATGGGGCGCCGAATTTATACTACCAACGTAATTTTGGGCTGTTGCAAGAAAAAGTTGGGTGGAGGGGGCGCCAAATTGCAACTTTGTCCCGGGAGCAGTTTTCTCTTCGCACGCCCCTGTCCATTAGATTTAGTTTTAAGCAATTTCTCATTCTTCTTCACGCAATGAAAAATTGCGTTTGGCTCCTTTTTAAAAGAAGTTCTACACAATTATATATTCCGCAAAAAACCTGTCTAAAACGGAAATTTAATAGGTTTTATGGAGCTCTGTTTTATTAGGTTTTATTACATAAGATATTGTTTGTACCCAACATGTTCAGGTTAAAAAATTTGGGCACCCCCCCGTTTAAGAGGCTGGCTACGCCTATGGTTATGCTGCATTTTTAATTATTTCAATTTTTCTTCTTTCGCCAACTTTAAGACCAAGACTAAAGGTTTCTTGAGTTACTGTAAAATAAACATAATTTACTTATTAAGGGACCGTTCAAGTATTACGTAAGTACTAAATGGGGAGGGGGGAGTCCAGAGTCTGCTTATTTTTTCTGACAAGGGGGAGGGGGGGGGTCACGACAATTCTTACGTAAGCATTAAACAACGAAGCAACTGCAGTTCAAATTCAACAAGCAAACAAAGTATGATGGGGAAAGAGCGTTCTACACTCCGTTCGAAATTCGCCGTTTATTTTCGATTTTATCCTTTGCTTATCCATCGGCAGTCGCGTGATCCGCATCACCCACTCGCCCTTTGTCTTCATTGTTGTCTGTTAAGTTGTGTGCCAAGTCAAGTACATTGCAAGACTAGAAAAACATAGGAACCGGTGTGGCTGGGTTCTGTTGCCACGGTAACCGATCAGTTGACTTTATTTTAGGTAAGTCCGGTATTTTCTTTTCTCCCGTTCAATCGGTCATGGAATTCCGGGAATTTTTGCAGAATTTCTGGAAATTTTTGTCTTTCCGCTCCTATTGTCAAACTTCCTTCTCTACACGTTTTGGAACTTTAGAGAACAGAAAACTTACTTGGGGTTTTTCTTTTCTCGGATACACAACACAGATGTTTATTGTTTTAATTCAGTTGCATAGTGAATTTTTAGTGAAAGAGTACTGCATTTAGTTGCATAGTGAATTTAGTCGGATTTAATTATGGATACTAACAATGACAATATATTAAAACCATTTTATATATTTTGATATCACAATCCCTATATGCCTGTATAAATTTGTAGGATTAATAATGTAATTGATTGGTAACTTTTTATAAGTCAAGAAGTATTGATGTATAAGCTGTCATAAAATCTTACGTAAGCAAAGGGGGGGGGTCTAGTATTTGCTTATATTTTCTTACAAGGGGGGGGAGGCGGTACAAAATGACTGAAAATATGCTTACGTAATACTTGAAAGGTCCCTAATAACTTTTTTGAAAACTTTTAATTTTACAATAATTCAGAAAGTCTTGATCTTATAGTTAGTGATACAAGATATTATAGAAGAAAAGAAATTCATTATAACAATAGAAAATTAAGGAAATCGTATTTAGTTGTGTTTTTAAACTTAAAATTTTTTAATGTAAAAATAGATATATATACGTTATTATTATTTTTTTTCTTTACTAAAATTTCTATTGCTAAAGCTTCTTTCTTTAGAAAATTTTCTGATTTTTTTTTTCTATCCACGTCTTTCTTAAAGTTACTTTTCCTTATAATTTTACCAAACATTTTTTTCGGCTTCTCTCTTGTCCCTTTATGGGTCCTCTTTGCTTATATATTTGGACAATCTCTCTGTATTAGTTTTTTTAATTAACTATGTCAAACATTTCCCGTACATACGGTCAATATATATATATATGTAATAATAAAAAATTTTCTCCATTTTTTATTTCCAAATTCTTATAATTTCTAAATTTTTCCTATCTTTTAATGATACCTTAACATGTTTATTATATCTTAATTCTGTATGTTTATTATGTTTTAATTCCATATCTTTAATCTGCGCATTTTTTATTTCCTTATTCTAAAAAAATTTAATCTGTTAAAAACAACACTTTCCCTAAATCCCCATTACTTAATTTCTATTCTTTCATTGTTTATAATATCTTTTATTTACCTTTTAAAAAAACATTCGATTACTCACAGCTCCCTGCGAGTGACTCTAGGGTCGAATTGTGTCACACACTATTAAGCCACTGGGAGAATTGTTTTTTAATTTTCCATTGTTTAAAATTTAGTATTAGTCAAATTAACACTTTCTAAAAAGCTAATTGGCAACGCAAAATGTTGCCGTAAAATCCTGTATTCGTTCGCATTTTGGGATATAACGAGATTTTTTTGATTTGAGAAACATAATTCTACAAATTTTTAACTGTTAGACAGAACCATGTCATCTGGTAGATGAAAAGTATTTAGGATGAAGTTCTATTGTTATAATGTCATCTTTCTGAGTTATTATGACGGTATCTTACGTCAGAAAAAAAGGTTAAACCCAAGTATTATCGGAATTGTTTTCTGTGATGAACAGAAACACGAATAAATGTGGTTTAAAAAAGGATGTCTCTTATGTTTGTTTTGAGTGTGAAATATTCCAAGCAAATTCATTATTTGCTGTACCACCGTGTGCCACTTTACACCTAATGCAACAAGTGGGCGCTCCTGGTAAATAATATATCGAACTAATGAAATATATACTACATAATGAAATATGTAATATATATCTATAAATAATGCATATTAACGTTGTGATCCAGTGATAAAGTTTTTGATAAAGTTTTAATATTAATTATTATTTGATTACAATCTTTATTAAATTAATAACTTTTTGAGTTAAAATTTTACAAATATATAACTCATTTTGAATTACTAAAAACTTTTTAAGTCGTATTTTACAAATGTATCACAATATTTTTCATGGTGTTTTTAACACTTTCAAGATCATGAATCCATACATGTGTCTTCAAAAAGTATATATAGAAATTTGGCACCAGCAACTTTAACTGTTTTCTTGATTAAATAAATAAAGGTAACTATTAAAAAAAATAGTAATTCCAACCGAATAAAAGTCTTGTCTAGGTGATGCTGGTTCTAAAGGGATTAAATCAAGAGGTATGGGATAAAAAAAGCTCGAAAATAATTTATGGCCCCCTGTATTATATTTACATGTATATACAATAGCGACTACGTGACTAGAAAGAAATAAACTCAATTTATCTCACCTTTCATCAAAGTTCAATGTTCATGCAACTATCTTGACATTATAACGTTTCTCAGGATGATCTTAAATTCTACTAAATGCGCTTTTATTAATTCTCTGTTGTTAAGCTACATTTTTTTTTTCTCTTTCATTTTCTCTTATATCACCAGCTTTAAGCAGATAAAGAACCAGCTTCAATTACTTGAGCACTGTAATGCTTAGAAATAAAACGACAAATGATTTTCGATAAAAGATACAATTATCTGGACAGTTTTCCGTTTTAAAGGTGTCATAAATCTTGCAGGTTTGACCTCAGTAAGCTCAAATTTGATAACACAGCTTTTTTACACCGGGATTCGAAAAATTAGCCATTCTTTCACGTTCTTTTTTCCATTCGTCGTCAATGCATCTTTTAGTTCAGTATGAATTTGATAACTTGCTGCTCATGTTATTTAAAAAAAAAAAAAACATTTAAATTAATTTTATTTTAACTGACTCATGCTTGATAACCTTGCTTTAAAGTATCATTGAAAAATAACATTCACAGAGCTGCGCATATTTTATTCTTGCACATTTATCAGACATAAAACGTCATAGGAAGTTCAATAATGCTTGTGAATAACATTGTACCGCATTTAAGGTTGTATTTAAGGGTGTATTCGAAAAAACGCTTTTCCACCTTCAGCAGCTCGAAATTTTCCGATACAATTTCAGACATATTTTTAAAAGTAGAATCATGAAACTTGCGGAGGGGATTCTTGAAGGGACGTATGAGGTGCCCAGTAAAGTCTTTTTACGCTCAATTCATTAGAATTTGATTTATAAGCAATTAACTTCTCTGGAAGACCCTTTTTTTTGTTCCCTTATCTCCCACTTCGGAAATATCGGTTCAAATTGCCGTTTTTGATTGCTTTTTTTGCAATATTTTGTACACTTATCAAAGAATTGACCTTTACGGCACCTTGTGCACTTTCTAAATAAGAGAATCTGCGAGTTCCATTTGTTTGAGAGCAAAAGTGAATTCAAAAATAAATAGGAAAACAAACTGCTTATTTTCTGATTTATTTTTAAATTCATTTTTGCTCTCAAATGTATCAAACTGTTAAATTGTCTTATTTAGAGAGCACACAAGGTGCCGTGATTGTCAGTGATTGTCAATTCTTTGAAAAATGCAGAAAATATTGCAAAAAAAAGCAATCAAAAACGGCATTTTGAACAGATTTTTCAGAAGCGGGAGATTTGGGAACGAAAAAAAGGGTCATACTGATAAGGTAATTTTTTATAAATCAAATTCTAATGAATTGAGCGTAAAAATACATTACAGGGCACCTTGTACATCTCTTCAAAAATCCCCTCACCAATTTTCATGTTTCTACTTTTAAAAATGTGTCTGGAAATGTATCGGAAAATTTCGAGCTGTTGAAGATGGAAAAGCGTTTTTTCGAATACACCCTTAACTGCTCTGCTCAACAAGCGCAAAACGTTTTGAAACATTTACGAATTCGTTTTTTAATGGAAAGATTTAATATTAGAAGGCCTGGCTATAAAAATGCTTTCGAATCGAACTGAGTTTTTCATTTTATGATAGTTAAATTACCTTCCGAGTTACAGGCAAATTTGATCAAGTGATCATGATTTTTTTCTCCCTTTCGCTGGCTGTTTTTTCTGCTTTCGTCGGAAAATGCGATTCAAAACGTCAACTTTGACGCTTGTTCTAAAATATCTATTGCGTTCGAAAAAAAAAAAAAAAAAAAAAAAACAGAAAAATGAGTGCGATTAGATAGTTTCTGAACAACAATATCTGCCTGTTTCATCCATTTCCGAACAAAAGTATAATAAAAACTTCATGTCACAAATTTGCCTTTTTTTTATGCAAGAACACCCTTAAGGGTGTATTTCGATTCAAACTGCTTATTTTCCGATTTATTTTTGAATTCATTTTTGCTCTCAAATACACCAAACTTTCAAAATCTCTTATTTGGAAAGTATACAAGGTGCCGTGATTGTTGAATCTTTGATAAATGCAGAAAATATTGCAAACAAAAGCAATCAAAAACGGCATTTCGAACCGATTTTTCCCAAGTGTGTGATCTGAGAACGAAAAAAGGGTCATACTGACAAGGTAATTGTTTATAACTCAAATTCTAATGAATTGAGCGTTAAAAGACATCACACGGCACCTCATACGTCCCTTCAAGAATCCCCTCAGCAAGTTTCATGTTTCTACTTTCAAAATTGAGTCTGGAAATGTATCGGAAAATTTCGAGCGGGTGTATTCGAAAAAACGCTTTTCCACCTTCAACAGCTCAAAATTTTCTGATACAATTTCAGACACATTTTTAAAAGTAGAAACATGCAGCTTGCTGAGGAGATTTTTGAAAAGACATATAAGGTGTGAAATCATTTTACTCTCAATTCATTAGAATTTGATTTATAAATAATTATCTTCTTAGTATGAGCCTTTTTTTCGTTCTCAGACCTCCTCTTCCGAAAAATCGGTTCAAAATGCCGTTTTTGATTGCTTTTTTTCGCAATATTTTCTGCATTTATTAACGAATCGACAATCACGGCACCTTGTGTACTTTTTCAATAAGACAATTTGCCAGTTTGATGCATATGAGAGCAAAAATGTATTATCCGAAAATAAGCAGTTTGAATCGAAATACACCCTTAATGCATCTTTTCTTTCAGTATGAATTTGATAATAAATTGCTGCTCATGTCATTTAAACTCAGAAACATGTATTTAAATTAATTTTATTTTAACTGATTCATGTATAATAACCTTGTATGAAATTAAATTGAAAAGTAACATTCAGAGAACTGTGCTTATTTTATTTTTAAACCTTTATCAGATATAAAACATCATATGAAGTTTAATAATGCTTGTGAATAACCAGAGATAGGCAGTATCGAAAATACATGTATTTGAAATACATTTTCAAAATACATTTGTATTTTGTATTTTATCCTGACGAAACGAGAGTATTTTGATAATGTATTTTGAAATGATTTTTTTTCAAGTATTTTGTATTTTGAAAATACATTTCTGTAGATTTGCAGCTGCTTCGTTAAAACCGCAGATGTAAGATTCACAAAAGCATAATACGAGTCTGTCTGTTTTGTTTTCTCTTATAGGATTAGTTTCTGAAAGTTAATGCAAACATACTTTTCAGTTACTGATACGATAAGGATTAGAATGAATGCTTCTGTTTTACATAGGCATTTTTGCTGAACTGTTACAATTCTAAAGTTCTAGGTTTTATCAGTATAACGTTTCTGAGAGGACGACAAAAACCACTGTATGATAAACAAGAAGAATTTAGATTTTTGCTGTATCTAGTGTTTTAAAAAGAACCATAGAAAGAAACGTACTGTAGTAGCAGAAAGAAATGTAATGCAATGCTTGTTTCGAGAAAGAATGGAATATTGAATTGGGAGAGAACACGTTGAGCAATCCTGTATGGGAAATTTTAAAAAATAATTTCTGACAAATCTGTAAAACAGGATCTACCATTATAAGTGGAAGTACTTTAGAACACATTTAATGGTAAGATTTTTAATTTTATACCGTTATACACTGATCGAAACATTATTTTTCTAGGGTTTTTATATCTATTTTATCAAAGTTCGGGTAAATTTTAAGCGCCCGAGATATTTATTTTAGAGCGAATTTTATTATATAGGTAGTTTTATTTATTGATACACAGTTCAGATTTTCATTAATTGTATTTACGATTGAGTATATCAAGTATTGTATTTTTGTTTATAGACCTGTCCTTACTGGAGGTACATGTTTATCTAGCGTGTCTTACTGTTTAGCTCTGATTTCTTGGCAGATGACCTTGGAAGAATCTATTCCTGACCGGGAGTTCCAGGGTCAAAGGTTGCCAAGTACGGGTGCGTAATTGGCGAACGGTCAATCCGCCAAATACCGGAAATAGGGATCTGTACTAAGTATCTACCAAGTACAGCTCCCGTTATCTCATTTGACAACTATTCATGATTGTCATTATCTAGGCTAGCGCGCCAATTATGGGTGCCATTCTCCTTTGTGCCTTATAGCGTTTTACCTATTATTTAGAATAGAACCGTCCGAGTCTCTCCGCTCGAAGTGCCAAGAAATTGGAGTCCGGCAGTACTCGATTAATACTAAGGTCTTTTTTGCTAATTTAGATATACGTTTGAAATTTTTTATACTTAATCTCCACGGTGTATTTAATATTTTTGTGTGTGGATTTAACATTCATGTTTATAATTACTTTAAGAAAAAGTATATAAATCGAGAGTTTGTTGAATTTACTTCATTTTTTTTTACATACACGAGAGAGAAAAAAAATCACAATTAATGTAAAATCTTATACATCTAAAAATCCATTATGAAATTTACATAGTATATTCTAATGAATGTCTAAAAAAATTGAAACAAAAATATTCATTATTTATAAAAATAGTAATTTTTTTTAAAAAGTTAATTTTTTAATTTAAATTTTAGTAAAATAGGCTGTCCTACAACTTTTTTAATTTAACTTTTAGTATTAAGTATTGTGCTACCACCTATTATTACAGTATTATTCAAAATTGAAGAGATGGTTTCAAAGGTGCTCTGTCCCCTTAAGGGTGTATTCGGAAAAACGCTTTTCCACCTTCAACAGCTCGAAATTATCCGAAACAATTTCAGACACATTTCTAAAAGTAGAAACATAAAACTTGCTGAGGGGATTCTTGAAGAGACGCATAAGATGCCGTGTGATGTCTTTTTACGCTCAATTCATTAGAATTTTATTTATAAACAATTATCTTCTCAGTAGGACCCTTTTTTTCGTTCACAGATCTCCCGCTTCGGAAAAATCGGTTCAAAAGGCCGTTTTTGGATGCTTTTTTTTTTTTTTTTTTTTTTTTTTTTTTTGCAATATTTTCTGCATTTATCAAAGAATCGACAATCACGGCACCTTGAGTACTTTCTAAATAAGACAATTTGCCAATTTAATGTAAATGAGATCAAAAATGAATTGAAAAATAAATCGGAAAATAAGCAGTTTGAATCGAAATACACCCTTAATGATGAAAAATCTAAGAGGCACTAAGGTTCAACTAATTGTTGATAATTGCTTCCGGAGTTGTTCCAGGATAGTTTATTGACCTCTCCCCAGTCCTGAAAAAAGAAAGAAATAAAAAAGCATTAATGCTTCGCTTCATTAACATGTATACATGGCGCATCAAAGAAATAAAATCAAATCGGAAAAATTTCTCTGACGCGAAAGTAACAAATAAGGAATAATAAATAAATATATATATATATATTACCGTGCCGTCTCGGAACAATTGCCAAGATTTATTGAGCTTTAAAAACGGCAAACTGGCCCATTAATTACGCCCATTATCGAAGTCGTTAGTATCGTTATCGAGGAGCATTTGTGGTCCATGGACTGCCCATAATTTATCCTGAGAATGCCTTTGACGTAAAAGAAAAAAACAAAGAAAACTTCGAGGATTGTTTGGAATAACTATTTGTTTTTGAAGAAAAAATTAGAACTATCCCAAGGAAATTAAATATTATAGGAGATAATGCCAAAAGGTTTGATTATGGGCAGTGTATTCATTAGTGCATGTAATTAATTTAGTTCGTTATAGTGTCAGATAAGCATGGGGAAATTAAAGGGGTATTTTCTTACTTTTTATATTAGATTTAAGCACTGCCTTCGAATGAAAAAAAAAGTAATAAAAATTTGTTGTGCAAATACATTTGTGTATTGAGTGAGAAAAAAGATTTAAAAAAAAATGTAAAAATATTATTGTATAATTTTAATACCTAATTCCTAAAGAACTCAAAAATAGCAGATAAAAAGAAAAAAATCAAAATGTAACAAAAAAAAAGTAATTTAACAACTTACAACGACTATTTGAAAAATGATATTTTCAAAAACTTAAATTTTAAAGACGTATAAATAAATTCTATATTTATATTAATAATAATAAACATAATTTTTACTATGATTATAACAAGTCAAATATTACTTACACCGTGCATTAAACATTAACATTCCTAGACCAACGATAAAACAAAACAAAACAAAAAAAAAAAACAGTAGATTAAAGATAGACAATTTTAACTGTTTAAAATGTGAATTTTTATTTGATGGGGTTAATCAGACTGACTTCTGAACGCCTCATATTAAGTACGACATGGATTAAACATTTAAATTCCTGGACCCATTCCAAACAAATTTTAAATGAAATTTCTATTTTACTATTTTCGGAACTGCAAATTTTTCAACTACAAAATATCGCACATTTTTAATTTTTACACCGTTGCGTAGAGAAAAAAATGCACTTTTTAATGAAATTCGTTTGAAATCCCTATCACAATTTGTTGTTAAATTACTATTATTATTTTTAAAGTTTTAATTACTCTTTTTGTCACCGTGTCAAGAGAAGTATTCAGTTTTTGGACATTAAACTTGAACCAATCAGAAAACGAATAAACTAAAAAACAGAAGTATTCCATTTTTGGACATTAAACTTGGATCAATTAGGAAACGGATAAAATAAACCAACTTTATTGCGGAAAGTATCAGAAAAAGTATCAGATATCCTTTAGATTTCCGAATTCTCTGCCCAGAACAACAATTTTTTCCAAATAGTTAAAAAAAAAGGGAGAGAGACTGAGGTTATTACTACTGTTACTTTACTGCTCTGTTTGAGAACACGAAATTTAGGGAAACGCTGCCTTCGAAACCATCCGTTCAATTTTGAATAACACTATAAGAATATGTGGTGGCACAATACTTAACGCTAGAATAGCCTATCTATATTATAAAGGCCAAACGTATCTGTGCGTAACTCAAACGTCATTTTGAGAATGGCAACACTTTCCCCTGCAGTTTCGGTTTTGGAATTTTCCCTATTGCAAATTTTACACTTCTAAAATCCGCATATTTTTTATTTTTACACCGTCGTATAGAGAAAAAAATTAATTTTCAATGCAATTTGTTTAAAAACTGTACCTCAATTTATTTTTGAGATATTATATTTTTAATAGTTTTTAGTATCAATTTTGTAATTGTGGCAACAAAATCATTCCATTTTCTCTTAAAATTGAAAAAAAAAAAATAGAAATTAAAATGCGCAACATTTTTCCCTATAATTCTGGTTTTGCAGTTTTCGGTATTGCAAATTTTACACTTCTAAACACCGTATATTTAAATTTTTACACCGTCATATAGAAAAAAAAATATACTTTTAAATGCAATTTGTTTCAAAGCTGTATCTCAATTTATTTTTGATATATTATTTTATTTTATAATTTTTAGTACCAATTTTGAATGTGTGGCAACAGAATCGCTCCAGTTTCTTCCAAAGTTGAAAAAAAAAAAAAAAAAAAAAAAAATTAATTAAAATGTGTCTGTTATATAATCCGGTGAATTTCGGTTTTATTTAGTTTAATAATTTAAATAATTGAGTTTTATAGTATTTTGTAAACTTTAGCTAAAAATAATATTTGCCTGAAAGTTAGACTGACCAATATAAGATGTATTCTTTACTGTAACTAATTTTGCAGATTTATTATAAATAAATAAAACCGTTCTTTTTTAAAGATTTTCTTTCATCGAATTTCGATGGGTTCTACCTCGTTTTACTAAAGTTTAAATAAAAAATTTATCTATTTAAAATAGCCATACTTTTATAAATATGAATATTTTTGCTTATTTATTTATTTCATTCTAAATACAACATGAAACTATGATTGGGGCATCTATCAAGAGGATTCTAACACTAACACATTCCCATACCCATGCGTAATGCTTTTACTAATACCACAGAATATTTATTTTATATATTCAAAAGCTGTTTGCTAAAAACTTAATTAATGAGCCTCTGATAATAGTTTGTAGGAAAATTTTCCATTCAAAGAAGTCATAAATCATCGAGAACTCGGCACAGAAACTTGCAAATGGTGTAACTATCATTTATAAAACTAATGTAATTCATAATCAGCGTTTTACTGCGCATCCTAATTGCTTCGTTGCTTAATAAATTATTCCCTCTTTTCTTTTTTTCTCTGGTTACTATACTTTATCATAATAAAATATTCAAGCGTCTTTATAATATTATATTGATTGATTGATCGTAATTAATAAGTAAAATATGAACATGAAGGTTAAAATATATTTATTTTAGTACATATATAAAAGTTATGTATCCGTAGTTGTAAATTCATGTTTTATTTAGATTACAAAGTTGAATAGATAATCATTTCATAAAGGGATCATCTATAAACAGGGGCGTAAACCACCCTAATCGCGTAGGGGGGTGTCGGCTCAAAAATTTCCAACTCCAAGAAGGAAAATTTCCGAGTACTATGGCCAACAAGTCATATATATATATATATATATATCATAATTCGCAAGATAATTATGACTTAGTGTATCGAGATAGTCAGATAATCTTATATTATGTCATTTTTAGTCTTATATAATGTATTTTCCCCATTATTAGGCGATCTCCTGATGGAATACAATAACCGTTCCACCCGAGAGGGACACGAGTCGTGCATAATACGAATAAGCAGTCAAAGGGCTATCCAGCAATATATCACATGAAAGGTATCGGCTAAAATTAGAAAAGTTTTTGCCCGTGAGGGCAAAATAGGAATACAACGATATATCAGAAGAGAGATGTATTCCAAATTTAGGAAATTGTCCTCCCTCCCAGAATAGACCCTTCCTCTAACTATAAAATTTTCATATATTATAAGTAATATTTATCGGAAGACCCCCCCCCCCCCACCAAAAAAAAGTCCGGTCTAAAATGATAAAATGTTACAATTTTAAAAAAGATCGAAAATTGTCCCCAATAGAGGATAAGAGGGGGCAGGGGGAGAGGGAGAAAGATTTATTATATGAAAGAGTGATTTGAGGGCTTTCCTATGATATGTCCAAAAAGTATGGAATTTTTCCACCCCCATTTAAACTCCTCGGGGGTGGAAATTTTAAAATATCGCTGAAACACGTATTTAATTAGTTTTTTAAAATTTTATTTTCTGCTGTTTCACGTTCTTATTTGAAAAGACTGTTGAGATGTGCCAAATGTTCTAAATTTTTCGACTCCCCCCTTTTAACCCCTTTATGGTGAGATTTCTAAAATCACTGGATTATGTGTTTAATAATTTTTTTAGTAGATTTATTTTCTGGAATTTTACGCTACTACCTTAAATGTTTGCTGAAAAATGGCAATTTGTTCCAGAATTTTTGACCTCCCCCCCCGCTTGTCCCTCTTAAGGGGGCTAATTTCAAAACTTCCATCTTAGTGCATGCTTACATCATAAGTAGTACTTTCTCTCCAATTTTCATGGTTCTAGATTCAGTAGTTTGGGGTATGCGTTGATTATCAGTCTGTCAAGACAAATTATTTTATATATTTATAGCTATCTCTACTAGCTGACCCGCTCGTTGTTGCCCGGCATTAGATAAAATATATAATTAGATACATCATATAAATATATTAGATGTAATATATAGATAAATAACAAATAAATTATTAAAGCAGAGTAAGTAAATTTTCAGGAGCGAATTCCAAGGGTTTTCAAATTATAGTCAAAATTTTTAATAAATAAGGCAACTGTACATAGCTTTTCTGACTCCTTGAGAAAACATGCGCAAAATACCAAACAAATAAATGAAATGCATAAGCCAAAAGTAAAATTCTGGTTCCTTTTACATCTACCCCCCAGACACACAGGCACAAAAAATGTACCAATAAAGTTGAAATGCCTTTTTAAAATATCAAATTGCAAAAGAGGTTTAAAGATCCATTTAACCATCAATTAGCTTTAAACAGTCAAAAGTTGCGCTGTTTTATCCTCCCCCAAGGCTAAAATTATTTTCAAGTGTCAAATGATAAAATTTTGATTCTTATCTATACACACACAAAAAAAAGTCTATCCATAAAATAATAATCAAAATGTTCTTATGCAGGGAGACAAAATAATTGTACTACTATAACAAAGTTTTAAAAATATAGAATATTTTACATACATTGACATTTGAACTTCAAAAAATAAATGAGCTTTCTTAGTTGTAGAACCTTGAGATAATAAAAATGAAAAGCCATGTAGGCAAAAATTTATTAAAATACTACATTACTCTTAAATAATGATGAAATAAAATTTATAAAACATAAAAAGATCTATAATACAATTTTAACTTCGTGTATAATACGAAATACATTGACTTGCAATTGCAAATTGTAAAATGGTTGGCCAAAAAGAAGGCAAATATATTGATAGAAAAAAAATGTAGTTAAAAATGATAATTTCATGAAATTTCAATAACAACTAGCTTGTCATCTCCAGTTTGTAACAAAACTAGCAAATAGTTAGGGAATTGCGCTACTAACTGTTAAAAAAAAATTATATATATCGAGTAACAGTACATTTTTACAAGTTATTAAATAATTTATCTGCCCCCTCAATAAATAAATAAATAAATAAAAAATAAAATAATAATAAATAAATAAAATAAAATAATTCACTTTTAAATATGAAAAAAATTCAGTTATTTACATATCTGAAATTTTCTGTAATAAAATAGCTGGCTTACTTCAAAATGATTTTTTAGAGCTCCAACAATGCAAAACGGTATATGTATATGGGCTGAAATTTTATCAGCATACTTTTGTTTATTAAGTGTGTTCCTGTAATCACTATCGAAAATATAATTACATAACCCACATTGCACTTTTTATCTCTTACATTAGGTGAGGGCATAACTGATAAAAAAAATATTGAACTAGTAACTATATACCAAAATATTCTCCCATCAACACTTTTTAATTGAATGATTTCGTACTATGAGCCAGAGTACTAACGATTTAAACAAACAGTTAACGCAGGCGCAGTTTGTTTTGTAACTGACACATAGGGCGGGAGGTGCAACGTCCAGTCATTTAGGTGCCCAAGCATTACGTTGAAGAAAAAACAATGTTTTATCTTTCTATTTTTTAGCATTCAGTTAAAATCTCTTTAGAGTTTTTTTTTTTTTTTTTTTTTTTTTTTAAGTAAAATTGAAATTTTTTTGCTTGGGGAATATTTCAGAGACAAAAAATTGAAAAAATTGTCAAAAATACGGGATTTCTTAATATAAGTTTTAATTATTTCTAACGACAAACTTAAAAGCAGCGTAACAATTTGGTGTTACAACTCATTTTTCTGATTAAACAAAATGTAGAATTAATAATAAAAATATAAAAAAAAAATTAATACAATTGACAGAGGAAAAAGCTAACGAAAGTATTACTTCTGAGAGAAGTAAATTCGTATAGGCTGTAAAATATCCAAATTATTTCGAGATGAAAATTCAAAGTATTTGGGTATTTTCAATTTTCATCCTGTATCATATAAATTTCTTAAACAATCTTTTAAATCAATCAAAAATTACGTAAAAAAGTAAGTATAAACAATTTCGCATTTATTATTATTTTTTTTTTTATAAAATAAAAAGAAAACACAAATTTAGATAGTAAGAAAAAATGAGACTATAATTATTTTCAATTAAAGGTAAAATTTGAATAGAATGGAAAAATGCAGATTTTGATATGAAAAAATACCAAATATTTGTATTTCTATAAATGAATTTTCATCGTATACCACCTAAATTCCGTGATACATATTTCTAATTAAATTTAAAGTTTAGATTTAAAAAAAAGAAGTTTCTTCACTTCGATCAGTATATCTTAAAATTTCGAGATTAAACTAAAAACTTTCCAACAGTAAAAAAATACAAGTAGATTTCGATATATCCAAGTCAAAAAACACAGACAAAAAAATCGGAATTTTAAGGTTTTACTCAAGTATCACTATTATAATTAACGGTATAACTTTAACATTACTAGAAAATGTACAAGAATATTTTTTTTCGTCATATCAAAGTTTCTGAGAACACAATATTTGACAAATCAAAATTTTTCTGAATAGTTTTATCAGAAAAATAAAATCCTACATATTAATAAGTTATATTAATTAATTAGTAAATTAAAGTAAATAGTAAATTAGCAATTAGTTAAATTAATTAATAATAGTTCCGGCTAAGAATAAATTTGTTTTCTTCATCCTAAATTGTTTTTTTTTTCTTCTTACCAGAAACTGCAAGCGGAAATAAATCCGACTGAGAATAAAATTTTATAGGTTTTCTTCGATCTAACTTGTCTTTCTTATTTAATTAAAAACTACAAAAATATTTCTTAAATTTATTCATAAATATTTATAGATTAATACCCTTTTTTTCGGCTAAATTTACTTTTTTCCGATCGAACAAGCATTTTTCCGACTGATTTTTCCGTTTTTCCAATTTATAAATCTTTATAGGTTAATACGTAATACTATTTTTTCCGACTAAAGATGCCTTTACCGGTGGAACAGAAAACTTCCGATTGATATTTTCGTCTTTCCAATTTATAATTTTTTTTATAGGTAAATGCCATTTTTTCCGATCGAATAAGAATTTTTCCGATTTAAAAATTTACAAGTTTTTGTAGGTTAATACGTAATACTTTTTTTTCCGACTAAACATACCTTTCCGGATTGAAACAGAAAATTTTCCGAATGATATTTTCATTTTTCTAATTTGTAAGTTTTTATAGGCTAATACCATTTTTTCCGATCGAACAAGAATTTTTCCGATTGACTTATTCGTTTTTCCAATTTATAAATTTTTATAGGATAATACTATTTTTTCCGTCTAAACATGCCTTTTCCGATGGAACGGGAAATTTTCCGAATGATACTTTCGTTTTTCCAATTTATAAATTTTTATAGGTTAATACCATTTTTTCCGATTAAACAAGAATTCCGACTGATTTTTCCTTTTTCCAATTTGTAAGTTTTTATAGGATAATACGTAATACTATTTTTTCCGACTAAACACGCTTTTTCGGATGGAACAGGAAAATTTCCGAATGATTTTCCAGTATATAAGTTTTTATAGGCTAAAAACATTTTTTCCGATCAAACACGAATTTTTCCGACTGATTTTTCTGTTTTTCCAATTTATAAGTTTTTATAGGATAATACGTAATGATATTTTTTCCAAATAAACACGCCTTTTCCGACGGAACGGGAAATTTTCCGAATGATTTTCCAGTTTATAAGATTTTATTGGTTAATACCATTTTTTCCGACTAAACATACTTTTCCCGATAGATCTGGGAATTTTCCGACTGATTTCTCTTAGGGGGGGTGTTGCACCCCCCCAAACCCCCCCGGGATTTACGGCCCTGTCTATAAATTGTATTGCAATTGTAGACGGTCGGGTAGGGAGAGGTCCACAAATTATGATACGATGTGACAGGGAGAAGGTTTCCCTTCTCCCTGTCAACCTAGAACCCTGTCAACAACAACCCTGTAAACCTAGATATTGTATAAAAACAGCATAATAAAATTCTAAATATATATGAATTAAAAGTAGCATAAAATTATGCCGTAGTGTTGAAATCAGCGGGGTGACCCGTGAGGACATACATTCCTTCGGAAAGTTTGAGATTTTATATTTTTTAATAATCAAGAATGTATTTTTTTTCTAAAAAATACCCTTCAGTCGGCACCACAGTGTCGTAAAGAAATGTCACGACATCGCTTAGAATAAAATAAAAGAAAAGAAAAGAAAAGAAAAGAAAAAAACAAAGAGAGAGAAAGAATAATAATAAAGATAAATAAATAAATAAATAAATAAATAAATAAATAAATAAATAAATAAATAATCTAGAAAGAGATAGAAAATGAAATAATATTAATGTAGATAAAAGTATTAAAATAAATTTTTATTTTAGCTTTCGTAAACAAGAAATGATAACAATAATATGTGTTGTTTGTTTGGAAGTTTTATTATACTATAAGCTCCCTTTTAGTCAAAGCCTGGGAATAGCAAAATCACATGAGCGAAGGGATTTTCTCACCATTAGTTATAAAAGGAACAAATGTTTACGAGAAGCAATAAAACCTAGAGTCGCCATTCGTGACATTAACGTACACAAGCAACAAAGAAAGATTTACAATCAAATTTATTACTCCCGCGTGTGGTCTACTTGGGGTTGCTGGTTTGGAATCGTAGCTCCGGCAATAAATAATGGAGGAACAATGTCTAAAAATCCAACCCCGTTTCTTTTACCTGACCAATGGACAGTGAAATATATTCAAAGCCAATTGGAGTCCGAATATAATACCCAATGGGGTAAAAAGGGGCGTACAGGATCCGGAAGAAAAACCCCACACGAGTCAGTCCAGTTTTCAAATTGAAAGTGTCAAGTAAAAAAAAAAAAAAAAAAAAAAAAAGATTTTTTTTCTCTTCTCTCTGCTGTGAGTTTCCCGCTAAGATGAGAGGGAAAAAGAGGAAATTAGGAAATAAGGCAACTTCGAAATAATCTGTGTCATCGGGAGATGTGATCTTAGGCCTCCCGGATGAAGCGATGAGAAGCGAAGCTATGCTCTGCACACAGAGAACTAATCATCGACTGATTTCTAATACAAAAAGGAATACCTGAGTATTGCCGAGCGGACTATTTATTCATCGGATGATTTCTAAATACTCAAAGGAGTAACTGAGCATTGCTGAGCGGATACAAAAAGGAATACCTGAGTATTGCCGAGCGGACTATTTATTCATCGGATGATTTCTAAATACTCAAAGGAGTAACTGAGCATTGCTGAGCGGAATTTTCATTTCTGCAAAACAAAAAAAAAAACTTTGCCTGAACTTCCTAGCAAAATTTGAAAAATGCTAACTATTAGTGTTAAAGGACCGTACGACAAACTGATGATTGGAAAGTGCGTGAAATTTGAAAAGTGCTAACTATTAGTGTTAAAAGGACCATACGACAAACTGATGATTGGAAAGTGCGTGAAATTAGAAAAGTTGCTAACTATTTGTGTTAATTAAAAACAAAACGCCTTGGAACTTGGCATTCGGATTTAATTGTGTTGGCGTACTGACGAACTGTATGGACAGCTATAAGCCAATGTCGACCAATACCAGGAACATACTTGTAAGGTGAGGAAATTTCATTGTTCATGTGTCCGGCCAATTTATTTTATTAATATAATGTTGTGTTAAAATTTTGGTTTTTAAAATTTGATTATTTAAAATTTGATTATTTTAAAATTTTAAAATTATTATTATCTTTGGGGCTCAAAATTATCAGAATTTAATGCTCAAACTTAATTAATAGTAAAATGAATAAAGAAATAAATTAATAATACCAGTAAAATAATACGAATAATAAGAACGAAGGACTCGATTTTATAAAATATGAAAATTTGGGGCTTTGCCTATAAGTTGTGTCGTGAACTTAAGTTTTATGAGCTGTGAGGATAGCAGAATAATAGGAAATGAATAAATAAACAAACAACAACAACAACAAAAAAAATGAAATAAAATATTTTGTATATTTCACTATAACCATATTTCAATAGTTATTGCCTTGCATATTATATTTTTATAGTGTTTGCATGATGCCAATTTATGTGTTTTAATAAAATTTTGTATATATGTACCTATTCTTGTCTTTATTCCAGTTTTCTCCCTTTATGTATTTTAAGGTAATTTCTAGATGCAGATTAGGGAATGTTAACATTTAAATTTGTAGATTAATATCTCAAGTTTTTTTATTGACTCATCAATCCCAATTTTCACAAATTCATACGTTAAATAAGGCGATCCTAATGTTATTGCAAAATGTTAATTTTAAGTATGATATTAAGGAATTAATTTCAGTAATTAATAATATCCGATCTTCGTTCACAACGCCGAAGGGATATTATTTTCATTTGTCTTCGTACTAACCACGTCACGATTGCGTACCTAGTAGGAGGTGTTTATTTTCATCACCACACTACAAAAAGTATAATGGTGCTCATACCAGGTGTATGAATTTGTATTTGGGATTCAAAATTAAAAATTTTCTGCATTTAAATATAAATAAAGATAGCCAGTATTATGATTTTATTCTTAATTACCTATCTTCTCTTAGCTGTTTCTCCTTCTACTAACAAACATTATTTATCCATATTGTGTTTATAAATATTGTGTGTATATCTAAAAATTTACGAAATTGAAATATAATAGTTGAGAAGATGAAACAAAAATATACAGAAGAGTTGGTTTAGCTCACGACACATTAGCTTGTAAGATTGTAAAGAATTTCGTTACTATATATATCCGTATTTCGGAAAATTTACTTTGTCATTATATTTATGTGTATTTATAAAAATATTTAGGGCTATTTCATAATTTCTATTAAATATTATTCTCGAATGAGTATAAATTATAATAATTCATTACAAAACTCATATCTTGAGAGTATATGATATCATAATTTGAGGTGTGAAAGAGTTCAAAAAATAAAAAACAAAGGAAAAAGTATCAAACATCAGTCTGTGTGAGATTTTCCAAATAGGTAAATAAATATGACAGGTAGAAATAAGGCAAGGCAGTCTTCTCCCGAAAGGGACACATTTAAAATTGGAATAGACACTCTATTGAACTCTTTACAAAATTTTGAGGACAAACCAGACCAAAATATATCATATTTTTTCGAAGAGTTCGAAGAATTAGCCGCAGCGGCACAATTTCCCGATGATTTAAAATTGGTGTTGGCAAAGTCAAAATTTAAAGGCCAAGCGAGAGAGATTCTAAAAAACACAGCTGAATTGCATAAAGCACAAAACTATAACACATTCAAAGAAAATGCGATAACACAATTTAAAAAAGAAAGATCGTTTGCTGACGCTCAGGCGCAATTCATAAACGCAAAACAAACACCCAACCAAACTATTGAAGAATTTACTAAACAATTCAACATTGAGGCACAAAAATACCTTGTCTCGTCAAGACATGAACAAAAGAATGGAGCTAAAGAATTATTAGAAACGATTAAATTAACTAAATATCTTGAAGCACTAAGACCGGACATCTCCTTTGAATTAAAAAAATACCCACCCACAAAGTTTGATGAAGCAGTAAAAAAAGCTAAAAATATCGAAAGTGCTTTGAACAGTAAATGTGCAGGAGAAGTAAACAATTTAACTGAAAATAGCGAAAATAAATTATTCGAGGCACTTCTTAGCATGTCGCAAGAACAAAAAGTCCTTCCGGCAATGCCGGGAGGAAGAGGTAGCTTTCATATACTTGCATATTTATTTATTTATTTTAAAGTAAGTTACATTGTTCAAAAATACTAAGCTCAAATTAGTGGAAATAATCTTATAAAATTAGTGATTTTATAAGATTGAATACTAGTTTTTGTCAAGACTGAATATTAATAGGAATTTTTAGAAATTAGTCATCTTTTATTCAACCTGGTTTTATTTTAAGCGATTTAGAGAGTCACCAAATTCCACGATATCATGAAGTGTATGCCATTTTAAAGCAACATGGTGGATTGTTCAGATCAGACCGTTTCAAAATGTCAGCCATAAGCAAAATTGAAAATGCTATAACTCAATCATTTTTTAAGATATAGGCAAAATAAAAAGTGTTCTGGAATCTTTGTTTTAAGTTCTAACACGTAAAAGAAAAATATTTTTCAACTTTTAATTTTTTCGCATTTAATTTTAAATTTTTAATTTTTTAAAAAATTTAAAATGGCCGCCATTTTGAAACAAAATGGTGGATGATGCTGGCCAACGAACTCGGTCGAGACATTTGTATGTACTATGCACATACCAAGTTTCATTGAAATCGGTTCATAAATACGCGTGTTATTACGTGACAAAAATCAGATCGTTTCAAAATGTCAGCCATAAGAAAAATTCAAAGTGCTATAACTCAATCATTTTTTAAGATATAGACAAAATAAAAAGTGTTCTGGAATCTTTGTTTTAAGTTCTAACACGAAAAAGAAAAATATTTTTCAACTTTTAATTTTTTCGCATTTAATTTTAAATTTTTAAATTTTTAAAAAATTTAAAATGGCCGCCATTTTGAAACAAAATGGCGGATGATGCTGACCAACGAACTCGGTCGAGACATTTGTATGTACTATGTACATACCAAGTTTCATCCAAATCGGTTCATAAATACGTTAGTTATCGCATGACAAAAATCAGATATATATATATATATATATATGGTTATATATATATATATATATATGTCAACATTTGAACGGAGGGTGGTTTTGGGGTCTGGGGGTCATGATCGGTGAAAATATACCAAAATTTTCCGGAAGTGCTTTCCTCCGGACGGCTGCAATAGGTAGCTTTTTACTTTTTGTAATGAAAGCTACCTAAAATCGGAAATACACCAATTAAAAGAATAAAAAAAAAGATTTAAAAATTCAAAAAAAATGAAAGCGAACATAACAACGCTGAAGTAAATCAGATAACACATAATTTTTGTCATATCTGTAATAAATCCAACCATCAGACACAAAATTGTTATTTCAATCAAAAAAGTGCGAATTTTTTTCAACCAAGGGGAGCGCAAAACAATGTTCGGCCACGATTTCAAAAAAATTATTATCAAAATAATAATTATAGAGGCTTTCAACGATTTCCACAAAATTATGCACAACATTTTCAAGCGCCACAAACATTGGATTTTGCAAGACCTTATTACAATCAAACTAGATTTAATGATATGCAAATTCAAATGCCAAATTGGCAAAATTTGACCCAATCACAAATAGGACCTAATCAAATGTATCCTGGAAATTACAATATGCAAAATATGATTCCAATGCAAAACTTTGATCCAACACAAGGAAACAATACACAAATTGCATATACAGGGCAGCATCAGGGTTTCGCAAATATGCAAAATAGCCAAAATCCTTTGCCGCAAAATAATGAGGGAAATAGGGAACATCAGCCCACAATTACTTTTCCTAACGAAAACAGAGACAGGCGAGGCAGACACAATAATAATAATAGGAACAGAGGGCAAAGTCATTTAAACCGGTAAGCGGGCCTACAAAATTGAGAGAAATACAAGCCCGTAGGTCCCGTAACATTGAGAAAAAACAGGGTTATAATATAAAAAATAAATCAAACAAGGAATTAAAAATATTGAAACAAAAGCAAACGAAAAAGACAATGATAAAAAAAAATGAGAAAGAAAAAAAAGATATAACACAAAAATTGATCGCAAGTTGTAACTCGGAAAAAAACAATGAATTACCAATATGGGACTTAAAAATAAAGAAAGATTTAATTATACCCAGCCTTATTGACAGTGGGGCGAGTATAAGTTTAATATCTCCAGGGGTCTTTGAAAAAATAAAAGAGACGGATATAAAGATAAAATATTTAGCCAACGCTATAAAAATTACAACTTTATCAAACAAATCCATTCCTTTTAAACACTGTGTAAAATTTAAGTTTAGATTTAACAACACTTTCTTAAATGGCACATTTTATGTAACTAAAGATGAATTTGACCGTAATTACAAAATTATTTTAGGATATGATTTCTTAAAAAGTAATAAAATAATTATGGATTTTGAAAATAATACTTTTAAACTCAATAATTCAATTATACAATTAAACCCCAATGAAAATCAAATTACGGAGGTGAATAAAATTAAGCCCGTACAACAAAATGATGACTTTCAAACAATACCAAAACAAATCAAATCCTATCAACACAATAACATTCCGAAAATTAATACACGAGTATTTGTAAAGAAAAGCATTACTTTGAGACCTAGAGAATCGAAATTAGTAAATTTAATTTTTATGGGAAATTAAGAAACAAGCAACAATTTTTTTTCCAACCAAAATATAACAACAGTAAATTAATAATTCAAAATTCAGTTCACGAAAATAAGGAAACAGAAAATAATTCATTCACAATATTAGTACAAAATAAATCGAAAACGTATTTGAGACTTCATAAGGATCAGGAAATGGGAAAAATTACCACTGATTTCTTTATAAAAGAACAAAGTAAATCAAAAACTGATAATATTTATGAAGTGAACAACTTAAATATCACACAAATTAGAGAATTACGAAAAAAGAACTTTCAGAGAAGGACTTTAAAATAGATCACTTAACACCGAAGGTACAAAAAGAAGTATTGAAAATTTTAATGAGACATGCTACTGCTTTCAGCAAATCATACAAAACTCTAGGAGAAACGGACGTAATAAAACCGAATTTTAAATTAATGCATGACTTTCCTATACAAACGAAACCATTCAAATTAGCGCATGATGTAAAAAAATTCGCGGAGAAAGAAATTCAAGATTTATTGGATGCAGGTATCATAGAGCCTACGAACTCAAGTTATGCTTTCCCAGTAATTTTCGTAAAAAAAAATTCTACGTCAAAAACCAATGATCAAAACTTAATAAAACTTAGAATGGCTATAGATTTTAGAGCTCTTAACGATATATTAGAAAGCGATCCGTATCCAGTCCCTAACACAAAAAATATTTTACAAAGCATCGCTGGAAAAAAAATATTTACAGTTCTAGATTTACATTCTGCATTTTTTCAAATCAAATTAAAAGAGCAGGACAAGCATAAACTAGCATTTATCACGGAGGATAACCATTTTCAAATAACACGAATGCCATTCGGAACTAAAATCTCGACAAATGTATTTGCTCGTCTAATCGATATAGTTTTAGGTGATTTAAAAAAGAAATACAACATTCAATACTTTATTGATGACATTTTACTTGCCGCTGATAATATACAACAAATGCACACATTACTAGAAGAAGTACTAACACAATTAGAAAAATTTAATCTCACAATTGAACCAGCTAAAATAAAACTATACATGCAAGAAATAGACTTTCTGGGATACAAAATTAGTGAAAAAGGATATGCACCCTCAGAAAAAAATATAAAAAAAATAACAAGCTTTGCAGTCCCTACATCTCAGAAAACAGTGCGAGCATTCATTGGATTATGCACGTATTTTAAATCAACTATAAACAATTATGCAGAAATTATAGCGCCACTGACAGATCTCACTAAAGCGAATACAAAATTCAAATGGAATGACAAAGCACAGGAATCATTTGAAAAAATACAAAAAATTATCATGGAACAACCTACCATACATCCCCCAGATTTTAATAAAGATTTCTATATAATTACAGACGGATCAAAAATTGCAACATCAGGTATACTCGCGCAAAAACAAGGAGATAAAATGATACCAATTGAATTTACGGGAAGAAAATTAAAAGAATCGGAAAAGAGATATCCAAGCATGCAGATAGAGCTTTTGGCAATATACGAAACTATAACTTATTTTAGAAACATTTTATTAGGAAGAAAATTTTTTCTCCTAACAGATTCAAAAGCATTAACATGCCACTTACACTTGGAAAAACAGCCGGAAATTGTAGCACGATGGTTACTTAAGCTACAGGATTATGATTTTGAAGTATCTCACATTGAAGGTATTCATAACCCAGCAGATTTCTGTAGTAGAGAAACAAATGCCTTAACTATAGCGGACGATTTAAACAAACACCTTTTTGCGGTAAATAAAAATTTGAATGCAGACAATATAAAAAAAGAACAATTAAAAGACCCTAAATTAAACGAAATTATTCAAGCTTTACAACAACAGAAAAAAGCAAAAAAATATGAAAAATACAATTTAAATAAAGAAGGAATATTAATTCTAAGAAAATCACAAAATTCAAATAATGATGATTTATATATTGCGCCACAGAATTTAAAAGAAGATATTATAAAAAGCGCACATGTCCCACACTTCGCTTTTCTAAAAACCTATGGCATAATAAAAGAAAGATTTTTTTGGTATAGAATGTATCAAGAGATAAAACAATTCTGTGCGAAATGTATAACATGCAATACATTTAAACAGCATAAAACGATAAAAATTCCACTGAAAACAATGGATAAAAATTACATACCTGGTCATAAATTAACTATTGACGTAGTAGGAAGTTTGGTTACATCTCTAAATAGGAATAAATTTGTTTTAACTATTGTTGATACAGCATCACGCTTCCTACAAGCATTTCCACTTAGATCAACGGATACTAAGGTTATAATCAACGCATTAAATGGTTATTTCAGTACTTTTGGATTAGCGAAATATATCTCTACAGACAACGGAGCTTATTTTAAATCGAAGGATTTCAAAGATTATATGAAAAATTTAAATATTGAACTAATACCTTCGTCGGTGTACCACCCGGAGTCGCAATCTGTACTTGAACGAATACACCGGGATTTAAAAGCTTCCATAGCCTCTATGTGTAATAAAACTTACGAATGGGATATAAAACTTCCATATTTCGTACTTATGCATAATTCAACTGTACATAGAATAACAAAATTTTCTCCAAGCATGTTATTTTTCGGTAGAGAGATAAAAACGCCATTCACGAATTTTGAAGCGCATAATATGGATTCTTACAGTACATATGTACAGAATAAGCTCAAACATATGCACGATATAAGATATGAAGTTATGAAGAATCAAGAAAAGGCGGATTTGGAACTGAATAAGAATTCGAAGTTAAAACACAAAGAATTAAAATTGGGTGACGAGGTCTACATGAAAATGCTGAGAAAACCTAAGGCGTTACATCAGAAATTTTCAGGCCCATATTATATTGAGAGAATTTTCAGAAATGATAACTACCTCATAAAGAACAAATATAGGCCAGACCTGAGACCTATTAGAATTCATATTTCTAAATTATTTGCGCCCAATATGGCAAACAGAACAGAAAACAAATAATCATTCCTTAAAAAATATAAGTGTTAAAAAAAAAAAAAAAAAAAAAAAAAAAAAAAAAGTAAAAAAAAAAATAATAAAACAAAATAAATAAATAAATAAATAAAATTCCGAAAAAAAAAAAAAAATTTTTTTGACTTCAAGAATTTGTTAAAATTGTTTTAAGCGTCTACTGAAACCGTCAAAATCTTTTAAATATACAGTATTTAACATATCAGCCAAACTTAAAAATTTTTACAATTAAACACAGAAAATTCTAAAAATGTTCGAATCTTGCAAATTACATACAAAATTAACGTTAAAAAAAAAAAAAAAAAAAAAAAAAAAAAAAAAAAAAAAAACGGAGCTATATTATGGTCTCATACGAAATATATTTCGTACTTCCCGGGATGTGAGAACTTATTGCTGGTCGATAACTCGCATGGTATGGAAAATATTTTTAGGAGACTATACATAGACAAAATATATATAACAGAGACAAATAAATATTAAAAATAGGCATTACATGAATAGTCGTAATATATTACCTAATATAAAAATAAACTAGATTCAAACAAAATATATATACATATATATAAAAATTATATTTACGAATTTTTCATAACACGGTATGTTATACAAAAAGGAAAATGAAGATAGAAAAGGTTTCAGAACAATAATACAATAGGATCGTGAAATAATGTATGATAACAATAAAAACGGGAATGAAAATGAAGTCATAAACAGTAGCATGAACAGTAGTGAATTCTAGTGAGAATGCGTCTCAGAAGGAAATTCGAGCGAATAATATAGGTATCGCGGAGGTGAATATGTTTATATACATATTATATTTGGCAGTTTTCAAAGGCCAACACATTGCAATGATTATTTTCTCACATTTAATGTATTTGTGTATGTTATTTCAATTTTTGTATTACTATGTCCATTTGTCATTACATGTATATATTTATAATAATGGTATTGTATTCTTGCACATCTTTTAATTTTAAGTGATTATATTATAAATCTGTATATATATTATAGCTTATTTTTGGATAGAATAATTTTTTTTTCTTAAAGTAAGAGGGGATAAGCTTGTCGTAAAGAAATGTCACGACATCGCTTAGAATAAAATAAAATAAAAGAAAAGAAAAGAAAAGAAAAAAACAAAGAGAGAGAAAGAATAATAATAAAAATAAATAAATAAATAAATAAATAAATAAATAAATAATCTAGAAAGAGATAGAAAATGAAATAATATTAATGTATATAAAAGTATTAAAATAAATTTTTATTTTAGCTTTCGTAAACAAGAAATGATAACAATAATATGTGTTGTTTGTTTGGAAGTTTTATTATACTATAAGCTCCCTTTTAGTCAAAGCCTGGGAATAGCAAAATCACATGAGCGAAGGGATTTTCTCACCATTAGTTATAAAAGGAACAAATGTTTACGAGAAGCAATAAAACCTAGAGTCGCCATTCGTGACATTAACGTACACAAGCAACAAAGAAAGATTTACAATCAAATTTATTACTCCCGCGTGTGGTCTACTTGGGGTTGCTGGTTTGGAATCGTAGCTCCGGCAATAAATAATGGAGGAACAATGTCTAAAAATCCAACCCCGTTTCTTTTACCTGACCAATGGGCAGTGAAATATATTCAAAGCCAATTGGAGTCCGAATATAATACCCAATGGGGTAAAAAGGGGCGTACAGGATCCGGAAGAAAAACCCCACACGAGTCAGTCCAGTTTTCGAATTGAAAGTGTCAAGTAAAAAAAAAAAAAAAAAAAAAGATTTTTTTCTCTTCTCTCTGCTGTGAGTTTCCCGCTAAGATGAGAGGGAAAAAGAGGAAATTAGGAAATAAGGCAACTTCGAAATAATCTGTGTCATCGGGAGATGTGATCTTAGGCCTCCCGGATGAAGCGATGAGAAGCGAAGCTATGCTCTGCACACAGAGAACTAATCATCGACTGATTTCTAATACAAAAAGGAATACCTGAGTATTGCCGAGCGGACTATTTATTCATCGGATGATTTCTAAATACTCAAAGGAGTAACTGAGCATTGCTGAGCGGATACAAAAAGGAATACCTGAGTATTGCCGAGCGGACTATTTATTCATCGGATGATTTCTAAATACTCAAAGGAGTAACTGAGCATTGCTGAGCGGAATTTTCATTTCTGCAAAACAAAAAAAAAAAAAAAACTTTGCCTGAACTTCCTAGCAAAATTTGAAAAATGCTAACTATTAGTGTTAAAGGACCGTAGGACAAACTGATGATTGGAAAGTGCGTGAAATTTGAAAAGTGCTAACTATTAGTGTTAAAAGGACCATACGACAAACTGATGATTGGAAAGTGCGTGAAATTAGAAAAGTTGCTAACTATTTGTGTTAATTAAAAACAAAACGCCTTGGAACTTGGCATTCGGATTTAATTGTGTTGGCGTACTGACGAACTGTATGGACAGCTATAAGCCAACGTCGACCAATACCAGGAACATACTTGTAAGGTGAGGAAATTTCATTGTTCATGTGTCCGGCCAATTTATTTTATTAATATAATGTTGTGTTAAAATTTTGGTTTTTAAAATTTGATTATTTAAAATTTGATTATTTTAAAATTTTAAAATTATTATTATCTTTGGGGCTCAAAATTATCAGAATTTAATGCTCAAACTTAATTAATAGTAAAATGAATAAAGAAATAAATTAATAATACCAGTAAAATAATACGAATAATAAGAACGAAGGACTCGATTTTATAAAATATGAAAATTTGGGGCTTTGCCTATAAGTTGTGTCGTGAAGTTAAGTTTTATGAGCTGTGAGGATAGCAGAATAATAGGAAATGAATAAATAAACAAACAACAGCAACAAAAAAAAAAAATGAAATAAAATATTTTGTATATTTCACTATAACCATATTTCAATAGTTATTGCCTTGCATATTATATTTTTATAGTGTTTGCATGATGCCAATTTATGTGTTTTAATAAAATTTTGTATATATGTACCTATTCTTGTCTTTATTCCAGTTTTCTCCCTTTATGTATTTTAAGGTAATTTCTAGATGCAGATTAGGGAATGTTAACATTTAAATTTGTAGATTAATATCTCAAGTTTTTTTATTGACTCATCAATCCCAATTTTCACAAATTCATACGTTAAATAAGGCGATCCTAATGTTATTGCAAAATGTTAATTTTAAGTATGATATTAAGGAATTAATTTCAGTAATTAATAATATCCGATCTTCGTTCACAACGCCGAAGGGATATTATTTTCATTTGTCTTCGTACTAACCACGTCACGATTGCGTACCTAGTAGGAGGTGTTTATTTTCATCACCACACACAGAAACCCAAGTGTGATAAATAATAATACATGGGGTGTCCCACGAAATAAAACCACCATGATTTTGTGCCGAAATTCGACTCGAAACAAAACCATGAGAATTAAACAAATATATTAAGAAAAATTATATAGAAATGCATTTTTACAAGGAATAACTCACTCCCTGCTTTACTTGATCAGAAAAAAAGGAATGTATAAAAAGTAGGGGAGAAAGTGTCCCGCCGAAATATAGGCACAACTGCGTTAATAGCTGATATATCCGCCATGTTTATATATGACTTGGAATATGCGATGTGGCATACCATTCAACAATCCCTGCATGACAGTAGCATCAATATTATTCCAGGCCTCAATGATGGCGTCCTTCAATTATGTCACAGACATGAACTGTCTTCCTAAATATTAAATTTAAAAAAAGAAATCTCCAGAAGGATGTTGCAAATGTATATTCATACTCTGTGGGCGAAAATCCAACTTAGTTCCCTAATTATCTTTTCAGATGACATTAAGTGGGTTTCTGGTAATTCTTGGTAATTGGTAGCCTACATGCGGACTGAGGGAAGAGCCTGGCTAAGTTTATCACCATAGCCAAAGCCTCCCTACTGTTATAGTAAGACTCCATCGTGCTGTCTTTAGGAAAAAATTTCCTCTTCTTTCCTCATGTCATGCCAATATAAAGCAAGGCAGTCTGATCCAACCAAACTATTTTTTTTCTCATCTGGGAATATAACAAGATGTTCCTGGTCCTCCCAAGTTTGATATTTTTTTTTACCCCTTCACCCCTGTTTTGCTTGTGAGTGGCTTTCAACATGGACAGGCTCAACATGGATAGGTGGAGGCCTATTAATGGTGTTTAGAGGCTTCGACTATGGTGATAAACTTAACTCGGTTTTTCATTCAGAACACATGTAGGCTACCGATTACCAAGAAATGCTAGAAACCCATTTACTGCCATTTGCAGAGAGAACTGGTGCCCTAAGTTGTATTTTTCAGCAGAACAACGCTCTCATAACATTTGCAAAAGTCTCCTAGGAATGGATTTTGGATAACTGAGTGCATGTCATAGAATGCCCTGCCCTTTACCCTCATCTAAACCCTCAAGAAATGTGTCGAGTATTCAAAATAAATCTGTGCATGCCAATAGCAGACAATTTAAGTTTGTGGCAGAATTGTAGACCGCCATTATTTAAAGCCTGGGATAATATTGATGCTCCTGTCATTCAGAGATTGGTAAATGGTATGCCACATCACATAATCCATGTTATATATAAACATCGTGGATATATTTACTATTAACAGTAGTGACTTTATTTCGGCCGGATACTTTCTTCCCCCATCATTTTTTATGCATTCATTTTTTTTTTTTTCATCCTCAGGTGTGGAAGCGAGTGAGTTACTTTTTTGCACATATGTATTTCTTTATTATATTTGTTACATTCTCACTGGTTTCTTTTCTGTCCAATCTCGGTACAACATCCCGGTGGCCTTATTTTGGTTGAACAAGGAACACACTTAAGGGTGTATTTCGATTCAAACTTCTTATTTTCCGATTTATTTTTGAATGCGCTTTTGTTTTCAAACGCATCAAACTTGCAGATTCTCTTATGTAGAAAGTACACAAGATGCCGTGATTGTCAATTCTTTGATAAATGTAAAAGATATTGAAAAAAAGCGATCAAAAACGGTATTTTGAACAGATTTTTTCGAAGCGGGAGATCAGTGAACGAAAAAAAAAGGTCATGCCGAGAAGGTAAATGTTTATAAATCAAATTCTAATGAACTGAGCGTAAAAAAACATCACACGGCACCTTATACGCCTCTTCAAGAATCCCCTCAACAAGTTTCATGTTTCTACTTTTAAAAATGTGTCTGAAATTGTATCGGAAAGTTTCGAGCTGTTGAAGGTGGAAAAGCGTTTTTTCGAATACACCATTAAGAAGAAGGTAGAGGTTTAAAAAAAAAACCCTCGAAATTTGCGTGATGTAATTAATAGATGATCCTCTAACGACTCATTAGTTGAATTAGAATATATTGTGAAATTCGTTATTATAAAGATGAAAAAAAAAATGTGCAAAAGTTCTTGCTAATGCAGATTTTCATGAAACTAAATACTGGAGTTAATATGCTCCTCCCCTCTTTCTCTTCGCACACAGTCTTGTAGCTACCGATTTTAGTACGTGTAGCTAACAAGAGTAATAACTTTTATAACTCATCTTTAAAACCAATCTTATTTGATCGTCGCGGTATTCTTTTTACCATTACTAATTCACACTACATACTTTTTTAATAAAAATAACGATAAAATTAAGTTTTTAGAACAAGCACGCAAACTTTATTAGGTCAAAAAATTTTAACTGGTAGAAGGTACAGTTACAGACAAAAGATGCACAATAAAATAATACACAGTTAAATAAGTGAAATATAAAAATACAAATTATTTTTCAAAAACTATTTTAAACATTATAAATGCATTTTAAAGTAAAGAAACATTATTTTGAATTATTATGTTAGCAAAGAATTATTATAAAGCATTTTAATTTGAAAAGATGAATATCATTTTAAAAGTTACTATTTGCGATGCGATACAGCTTACGATTCCAGCTATTTTCACTGGACCAGTATCGCCAACTGTCGGCATATAATGGCCCGACATTACTCCCCTACCAGTAACTAAGTTACGATAACAGAAATCATGGTAGAGAATAATTAATTACATTTCAAAATAATAATGTAAATAATTTAATGAAAATAATAATAATAATCGTATTATATCCACAAAAATCTATTTCTGTTTTCAGTGAGACATTAATTTTAAACTAGTATAGAATTGTTATTAATTTAAATGCAACAACTATAAATGCAACTTTATCCACCATTGGGGGAAGAAAAAGAAAAAAAAAAGTAATATTTATAAATTATATCATAAAATTGTTATTACTCAGAGTAACGTCTTGTAGTAAGTTTAAATAATCTCATATAAAAGAAAATTATCTGAAATCTATGAGATTATAAATATTAATGGTTACTAAAATTGAAGACTATTTACTCGACTTAAATACTATATGAAACCATGCTAATTTAAACATGTAATTCAATATTATAAATCATATCATAAACTAAGCAAGAATAGGAGAAATATAAAAAATATATATAAAAGAATTTAAGAAATATTATAACACAATCATAAATTTATCAAGAATAAAAAATGACAATCAATCTTTAAAGCGAACTGACAAATTAACTTTTCTGCCACAACGTGTTGTTGAAGGCAATATTTGATCATCAGAAATGACTTGTGGAGTATGGGAGTGACTAGGCATGTTAGTATTCTCTGGAATTTCATCATGTGTCAACATATAGGCTGGCTTAAGCCGGTCAATTGAGATATTGACATTTTTGCCTTTTATTTTCAAAGTATAATATTTATCATATTTATGGACTACCAAAAAGGGTCCTTGGTAGGCCGGTTCTAGCGGTTTTTTTACTCGGTCTACCCTAATAAACACCTGGGAGCAAGATTTTAAATCCTTATGTACAAATATTGTTTTTTGTGTTGCCTGTTTAGTAGGCATAGGTTTTAATTGCTCCATATAATTCTGTAGCTGAGTCACAAAAGTGTCAAAATCTGTACTGACTGTAGGTTTATCAAAAAATTCACCTGGCAGTCTAATATTTGTACCATAAACCATCTGTGCTACAGAATGATTCGTGTCACTTCTGATAACTGATCTTAGTCCTAAAAGCACTGTTGGTAAAATTTCAGTCCATTTCACATTGTTGTGTGCTTTAATAGCTGTTTTTAAAGTTCTGTGAAAGCGTTCAACTTTGCCCTGACACTGTGGATGGTATGGTATTGATGTTCGAAGTTTTGCACCACAAATTTCTGCTAAGTTTTTAAGCAACCGAGACTTAAATTGTTTACCTTGATCTGTTATGATTGTTCCTGGCACACCGAATCTACAAATCCAATGTTCATAAAATGCTTTGCTAACTGTTTCAGCACTATTTTCAGGCAAAGGGGCAACTTCTGTCCAACAAGAAAATCTATCGATGCAAGTTAAACAATAAATATGTCCATTAGATGGAGGCAAAGGTCCAATTAAATCAATATGCACAACATTAAATCTCTCACCAGGTTCTTGAAAAGTAGAAAATTTAGATTTGGTATGTCTATTTACCTTGGTCTTTTGACAATTAATACAGGTTTGAGCCCATTCTTTTACTTGCTTGTTGATTCCTGGCCAAATGAACCTGGCAGCCATCTCTTTAACGGTAGATTTTATGCCTGGGTGTGACAAGCCATGGATTTGGTGAAAGAGTTCTCTCCTGAATTTGAGAGGAATATATGGGCGAATCTTGTTGTGGGAGGTATCACACCATAATGTTTTTCCAGATGCCAGAGTGTAAGGTTTGAAGTCCAAAGATGTGTCACTAGAACGTAATTCTTTGAATTCTGCATCATTATTTTGCTCTTGAGCTATTTCATCATAGTCGATAACACAGACTGTTTCTATTCTGGACAAGGTGTCAGCAACCACGTTATCTTTGCCACTAATATGTTGGATATTGGTAGAGAATTGAGAGATGTACTGGAGCTGGCGCAACTGTCTTGGAGAAGCCTTTTCATTTTTCTGTTTGAAAGCAAATATTAAAGGCTTATGATCTGTCCAAATTGTGAATTCGCGACCTTCCAAAAGGTATTTAAAATGTTTGATGGAAAGATAGATTCCCAATAACTCACGGTCATACGTACTGTACTCTTTCTGAGTTTCGTTAAGTTTTTTCGAATAGAAACCAATTGGCTTCCACATGTTGTCTTCAAATTGTTCTAAGACTGAACCAATTGCCCAATCTGAAGCATCTGTGCATAGAGATAATGGGAGTCCAGGTTTTGGAAAACACAGAAGTGCAGCATTAGCTAGATCAGCTTTGCACTTTTCAAATTGCTGGATACTTTCATCTGTCCAAGGGACTTTTCTGCGATCCTTTTTCTTTGCACCTTTTAACATCTCATGAAGCAGTGCTTGGGTTTGTGCTGCATCTTTCAGGTATCTGCGATAGAAATTAATCATACCAAGAAAGGTACGTAGATCGTGCAGGGTTTCTGGCAATTTATAATCTAGGATAACTTGGACTTTAGCTGGAAGGGGTGAGGAACCTTTCTCATTAATGAGGTATCCCAAAAATTCAATTTGGTTAACTCCCATTATTGATTTTGCAAAATTAATGCGCAGGCCATACTTATTTAATCTCTCAAATACTATTTTTAGGTGCTCCTTATGCTCGGCTTCTGAGCTCGAAGCAACTAGCACATCATCCAAATAGGGAAACAAAAAATCTAACGCCTGAAAAACTTGATTAATAAATCGCTGGAACGTGGCAGGAACATTCCGGAGGCCAAAACTCATGACATTGAACTCAAACAATCCGAATGGGGTAATTATTGCAGTTTTGGGCTTGTCTTCTTCAGCTATTGGAATTTGATAATATGCTTTGATTAAATCAAGCTTAGAGAAAATAACTGTATCTTTTAATAAGTTATGAAAATCTTCAATTCGGGGTATGGGGTATCTGTCTGGAATGGTTTTGTCGTTTAATCTTCTGTAATCCCCACAAGGTCTTAGGGTGCCATCTTTTTTATTAACCAAATGAAGGGGACTGGCCCATTGGGATTTTGAAGGTCGGATTATGTTATTGTCAAGCATGAATTGAAACTCCTGTTTGGCCAACGCAAACTTTTCAGGATTTAGTTTTCGTGCCTTGGAATGCACTGGTGGACCTGTTGTTTCAATGTAATGCTTAACTTCATGTTTAACTGATTTATTTAAAATATTAGGTTTCGTAATATCAGGATATAAATTTAATAAATCACTAAATTGGGATGTACGATCAAACGTAGTTATAAAACACTCATCAGAAATTGTTGAAATTTCACTTTTTACAGACAATTGTGTGATGCCATCAATTAATTTACGTTTATGTATGTCAATAAGCAAATGAAAATGATGCAGAAAATCAGCACCAATGATTCCTTTACTCACCTTGGCTACTATGAATGGCCATTGAAATGCACGTCGTAAACCAAGATCTAGTGTCAGTGTTTTTATACCATAAGTTGGTATTTCAGTACCATTGGCAGCATATAACACATATGAGCATGGTTGTTCTGCTTTTACGTTTGCTGGAACCAAGGACACATCAGCACCACTATCGACTAAGAAGCGCACACCAGTTTTTTTGTCATGAACAAATAGTCTGCAGTTGCGGCAATCTATGTTCTTTGCAGCAGGACTTGCCGCTGACTCTACTGCTGGGAGGAGTTTTCCGCTTGTTGCCAACTACAGGGTTGTTTACATTTCTCAGGAAGACATTTTTTTCCAAATCTGAAGTGGTAATAGCAAAGCTTACCATTAGGATGATAACGCTTGCGGGATTGACTTCTGTATCTGCCAGCACAGCGATGAGGAGTACGACTACGAGCTCGTAGGACATGCAAACTTGCAATCTGCTGCTCCAAGCTGGAGATCTTATCCAAGAGGGCTGCATAGCTGGGAGTCTCTTTATCAACTTTGGCAAGTTCCATATTAGGGTTCAGTTCAGTGATTTTATCAGCCATTTTGGCCAATTTTTCTAAATCTTCATCACTGACAACAATTATGTTTTTCACTGAATCCGGAAGCTTTTCTAACCAGAGAGTTCTGAGCACTTTGTCTGAAACGTCCTTCGTATCGCCTAATGCTTGCATCTTACGTAAGAGTTGGCTGGGCTTCAAATCTCCTAATTCCAGTCCAGTGAGAAGTCGTTTGATGCGCAAATTTTCGCTTTCTTTAAAAGTGCTTAAAAGTCTGTCTTTCGCGGCTGCATACTTATTTGGAGTGTCATTTTGAATTATGTCCCATATATTCTCCATAAACTTCGGGTCCAACTGTGCGATCAAATAATTGAACTTAGTTTCGTCGCACGTAATTCCGGCTATCTTGAATTGCGCTTCAATTGTAACAAACCACATTTCAGGTTTTTCCGTCCAAAATGGGGGAATTTTGATGCTAACTTTGCTAGCTTCTGCTGATCCGGAGTTTTGGTCGGTAAGAGGCATTTTGAATAAGTTATGTTAACGAGGGTCACCAATTGTAGCTACCGATTTTAGTACGTGTAGCTAACAAGAGTAATAACTTTTATAACTCATCTTTAAAACCAATCTTATTTGATCGTCGACAGCGGTATTCTTTTTACCATTACTAATTCACACTACATACTTTTTTAATAAAAATAACGATAAAATTAAGTTTTTAGAACAAGCACGCAAACTTTATTAGGTCAAAAAAATTTAACTGGTAGAAGGTACAGTTACAGACAAAAGATGCACAATAAAATAATACACAGTTAAATAAGTGAAATATAAAAATACAAATTATTTTACAAAAACTATTTTAAACATTAGAAATGCATTTTAAAGTAAAGAAACATTATTTTGAATTATTATGTTAGCAAAGAATTATTATAAAACATTTTAATTTGAAAAGATGAATATCATTTTAAAAGTTACTATTTGCGATGCGATACAGCTTACGATTCCAGCTATTTTCGCTGGACCAGTATCGTCAACTGTCGGCATATAATGGCCCGACAGTCTAAAAAAGGAAATAATCTTCTACTTCCTAACTAAAGAATCTTATAAAGTGTTTTTAAAAAATGCCCAAAATGATACCTCTTCCATTAAAATAATAATGCGAGTAGATGACTCGTTCAGCACGTTACCAGAGTGGATTGCACATTGAACTTCCCGTCTACCTGATTTGACATTTTAGTATTAAGGGTGTATTCGAAAAAATGATTTTCCCCCATCAACAGCTCAAAATTTTCCGATATATTTTAGACTCATTTTTTTAAATAAAAACATGGAACTTGCTGGAGTGATTTTTGAAGTGATATATAAGATACCGAGTGATGTAATTTCTTAATTAATAAATTAGAATTTGATATATCAACAATTATTTTTTCAGCATGACCTTTTTTTTAATTCTCAGATCTCCCGTTTCGGAAAATTCTGTTCCATAGACCAACTTTGACAGCATTTTTTGTAATATTTTCTGCATTTATCAAAAAATTGACAGACACTGTACGTTATATAATTTCTAAACAAGAGATTTTCAAAGCTTGAATGCATTTGAGAGCAAAAAAATAAATAGGAAAATAAGCGGTTTTGGTCGGAACACACCCTTAGGGTGTATTCGAAAAAATGCTTTTTCATCTTCAACAGCTCGAAATTTTCCGATACAATTTCAGACACATTTTTAAACGTAGAAACATGAAATTTGCTGAGAGGATTCTTGAAGGGACGTATGAGGTGCCGAATGATGTTTTTTTACGATCAATTCGTTAGAATTTGAGTTATAAACAATTATCTTCTCAGTATGACCCCTTTTTTCGTTTCTCAAATCTCCCGCTTGGGAAAAATCGGTTCGAAATGCCGTTTTTGATTGCTTTTTTTGCAATATTTTCTGCATTTATCAGAGAATCGACAATTACGGCACCTTGTGTACTTTCAAAATAAGAAATTTTGAAATTTTGGTGTATTTGAGTGCAATAATGAGTTCAAAAATAAATCGGAAAATAGGCAGTTTGAATTGAAATACACCCTTAAATATATTCTTGTTACATTAATCAACATGAAACAAAAAAGGAAAAAAGAACAAGTTGTCAATTTTATTTTTTATCTTTCTAATAAATTCATCATCACGCCGGCATTGTATATGATGTATGAGATATTAAGTACGCCATGCACGAACTATCACTTAGACCAACCTTTTCAATTCAGAGTATGATGTAGTTCAATTATCGATTAAGATTCAGAATAAGGCATTAATCTCCCCTTTAAGAATCTTATAAGTGTATTAAAAAAAGTGATTAGATTAACACTTCTTTTTTTTTATTATAATCAGTTGATTATAATATCGTCCAATATATTTTTTATTTTAGCTCTGTCTCCATTTATCAGACAGAATAAAATAAAAATAAAGAGCACTTAATTTGCTATTTTGATCAATCTAATAAATTCGTAATCACGCAGGCACTGGATATGATGTATGAGATATTAAGTACGCCATGCACGAAAATACCTTTTTATCACAGATTTTTTTAAATTCAGAGTATGATAATGTTTAATCATCGTTTAAGATTTAGTAGGAATGTAAACTGCCGACCCCCCTCAGAGTCATATTATAACGTGTTTTAAAAAGCGTCCAGTGTGGTACGTCTCTTTTGAAATTATAATGAGATGATTATATATCGTTCAATACATTCCTGTTACATTAATTAGCATTTAAATAAAAAAAAAAGGAAAAAGAATATATTCTTAATTTTATTTTTCGATTTTTCCAACAAATTTATCATCACGCAGACATTGAGTATGATGTATGAGATACTAAGTACGCCATGCACAAATTACCATTTAATACCGACAATTTCAATTCAGAGTATAATTCAGTTCAATTATCAATTAAGATTCAATGTAAGGCATAATCTCTCCCTCTAGAAACTTAAAAGTATTTTAAAAAGTGACCAGAATAACACCTTTTCTTGTCAAATTATAATGAATTGATTATAATATCGTACGATATATCTATATATATATATATATATTTAGCTCTGTCTCCATTTATCAGACAGAATAAAATAAAAATAAGGAGCATTTAATTTGCTATTTTGATCATCGTAATAAATCCGTTATTAGGGGAGAGTGGAAATGAATGGGACAATTTTTACATTTTTACTAATAACTTAAGCTGTATACAGTTGTTAATTTAAAAAAAAATTACTTAAAGTATACTTCAGCATTTAGCAACTTATTGACATACTAATTTCAATAAACAATTGTTTTTTATATTAAAAAAAAAATTACGTGCATGCATACTGTCCCATTCATCCCCATGGTGGGGTTGAATGGGACAACTTTGGGGATGAATGGGACAAATAAAAAATTTTCTAAACATATTTTATTTGAAAATTGAGTGATACATTTTATTTTACTACATATTGATTGAAGCTAATATCAAATGACAATAGTCCCTTGGTTCTGGCAGTTCCCAGAGGTCTAGGCCTTGTTAGTTTCATAACAATATCCTCTAGATTAACAGAATAAATTTCTGGTGGATCGGTATGGTAAAATAAGGAATTATTATCATTTTTTCTCAAGAATTGTACTTGAATGTTATCATTATTGTTTTTAAAACCTTAGCAATGTAGTGATAAATATTTTTTCCACATATCTTTGTTAGGAGAAAGTCGCCTTCTATTATATTATCCAAGCTGCAAACTTGGTGGCCCATATCACTTGAAATCATGTTCAAATCACTTTCATCTTCATCATGAAGTGATAAATTGTCAGATTCTTCACTACTGTCCATACCTTTACTAAAAACATTTCTTGAAGGCAGGCGATTCATTTTTCTTGGTTTCTGTTTTTTAACAATTTTCCAAATATTGTTTTTCTGGTGTATGGGTTAGGACACGACAGTGGTCTCGTTTTCACCTCTCAACATCTGGATTCTAGGTAATGACAAAATGTAATTTTATTTAATTTTGGAATAGCCCTGGGAATGAATGAGACAGTCCCATTCATCCCCATAGCCACATGGTTATATAAAACAGTGATTAGGCTTAGTAAGCACTGTCAATATTGTTCATTTGCATCACAAGTATAACAAGCGATTATATCATTTTAACATAAAAAAATACAAGGTTTTGAGAAGGTTAACTATCAATTAAATACTAAAAAGATTAAAAAGAAAAACTTATTTTGGTTCTTGAAAAATATACGTTGTACAATAGCTAATCTTCTTTATGGATATTGCTTTGAAACTATGTCTGTTGAATGACCTCAGTACTGCCATCAGTTAGGTAAATTATCAAATTATTTATGTTTGGGTAACACATAAAAATTTCTGTTGTCCCATTCATCCCCTGTCCCATTCATCCCCACACTCCCCTATACGCAGGCAGTGGATATGGTGTATGAAATATTAAGTACGCCATACACAAAAATGCCATTTTATTATACAGGGTGATTCAAAATAACGTGGACAAATTGATATGACAAATCAGGCATACGATAAGGATAAAAAATCACATAGGAACATAGGGTCGCAAACTATTTATTGAGTCACAAATACAGGGTGTTTCATTCTAGCTACAACCGGTTTGACAGTAATAACTCCCAGAAAAATAGAAAAATCGCAATGAAAATGGAACGATATGTACCTAATTTTGTGGGAAATGTGATAACGTTACGAAAAGATCTGGAAAACCACATTGCTCAAGCAATCGATGATACCGTATAAACTGATTATCTCAGTCCAAAATGTGAGATGCCAAGTGCGTATTGCTGGTGCGCATAATGCAAACTTCTGCCACTTTTGTTTGGTGTTATCACATTTAAAACAAAGGTGAGAATGTCGATTAAGGGTGTATTTCGATTCAAACTGCTTGTTTTCCGATTTATTTTTGAATTCACTTTTGCTCTCAAACACATGAAACTCGCAGATTCTCTTATTTAGAAAGTGCACAAGGTGCCGTAAAGGTCAATTCTTTGATAAGTGTACAAAATATTGCAAAAAAAGCAACCAAACACGGCAATTTGAACCGATTTTTCCGAAGTGGGAGATAAGGGAACGAAAAAAAGGGTCTTCCTGAGAAGTTAATTGCTTATAAATCAAATTCTAATGAATTGAGCGTAAAAAGACATCACACGGCACCTTATACATCCCTTCAAAAATCCCCTTAGCAAGTTTCACGTTTCTATTTTTAAAAATGTGTCTGAAATTGTATCGGAAAATTTCGAGCTGCTGAAGGTGGAAAAGCGTTTTTTCGAATACAGCCTTAAATGTTTTATTATAATTTACTTTATTTTTCTGAAAATTATTAGCGTCAACCCAAATTGAGTTAGGATGAAACACCCTGTGTTTGTGATTCATCAAGGGGTTTTCGGCCCTATGTTCCTATGTGATTTATTATCCTTGTCGTATGCCTGATTTGTCATATCAATTTGTCCACATTATTTTGAATCACCCTGTAGATTGTTTAAATTTTTAATTATGATAAAGATCAATCATCGGTTAAGATCCAGGGGAGGGTGTAAACTGCGGAACCCCATCCCAATTCCCTTAATCTTATAAAGTGTTTTAAAAAATTTCCACAATGGTAAGTCTCTTTTAAATTTTTAATGAAATGGTTATATATCATCCAATACAATCTTCCTACATTAATCAGCAACGAAGAAAGTATTAAAAAAAAAAGCTGTAAATTTTCTTTTTCGATTCTTTTTAATAAATTCATCATCACGCAGGCATTGTATATCATGTATGAGATACTAAGTACGCCATGCACGAAACACCATTTAACATCGACATTTTCAATTCAAAGTATGATATAGTTCAATCACTGATTAAGATTCAAAGTAGGGCATAATCTCCTTTCTTTTTGCCCCCTCAAGAATCGTATAAATTGTTTTGAAAATTGTACAAAATAATGCATTTTCTTTTGAAATTATAATAAAGTGACTACAATATCGTCCGATATTTTTTCCAGCTCTGTCTATTTATCAGACAGAATAAAATAAAAATTTTGCCATTTTGATCGTCCTAATAATCCTCATATTTACACAAGCACTGGATATGATGCATGAGATATTAAGTATACGTCATGTACGAAATAACATTTTATCACAGATATTTTTAATTCAGAGTATGTTATTAATCAAATTATTAGTTGAGATTTCGTGGAGGCATAAACTTGTGCAGATTCTTTTATTTAGAAAGTGCACAAGGTGCCGTAAAGGTCAATTCTTTGATAAGTGTACGAAATATTACAAAAAAAAGCAATCAAAAACAGCAATTTGAACCGATTTTTCAGAAGTGGGAGATAAGGGAACGAAAAAAAGGGTCTTCCAGAGAAGTTAATTGCTTATAAATCAAATTCTAATGAATTGAGCGTAAAAAGACTTTACTCGGCACCTCATACGTCCCTTCAAGAATCCCCTCAGCAAGTTTCATGATTCTACTTTTAAAAATGTGTCTGAAATTGTATCGGAAAATTTCGAGCTGCTGAAGGTGGAAAAGCGTTTTTTCGAATACACCTTTAAAGTGATTTTAAAAGTGTCCAGAATGGTACGCCTCTTTAGAAATTATATATGATGTAACATATTTCTGCTACATTAATAATAAAACAACAACAACAAAATCTCAGTATTTTTATAAAATGATTTTAAAAGTGTCCAAAATGATATATCTCTTTTGAACCCTCTGAGAGTCTTGCAAATGGGTAAAATTGTAATGTTGTCTTCTCTGCGTTTTTTTTTTTTAAAGCTCAAAAAATATGACCTTTTTATACATTATATAAAAAACTGAACTAAAAATTTGGTAATAATTCTTGCGATATTATTCATTCTAAAAGTATTGAATTTCAGTTAAGGGTGTATTCGAAAAAACGCTTTTCCACCTTCAACAGCTCGAAATTTTCTGATACAATTTCAGACACATTTTTAAACGTAGAAACATGAATCTTGCTGAGGGGATTTTTGAAGGTACGTATGAGGTGCCGTGTAATGTCATTTTACTCTCAATTCATTATAATTTGTTTTATAAACAATTACCTTATCAGTATGGCCCTCTTTTTCGTTCCCAGATCTCCCGCTTCGGAAAAATCGGTTCGAAATGCCGTTTTCGATTGCTTTTTTTTGCAATATTTTCTGCATTTATAAAATAATCGACAATCACGGCACCTTGTGTACTTTCCAAATAAGAGATTTCGAACACTTAGTGGGTTAAATTATATCATATATCGTCTAATATATTCTTGCTACTTTAATCAGTAAGTAACGAAAATAGGAAAAAGGACAAGCCTTAATTTTTTTTTCTTTTTTTTTTTCTTTATAATAAATTTATCATCACTCAGGCTTTGCATATGATGTATGAGATATTAAGTACGCCATGCACGAAATACTATTCAACACCAATTAAGAGTATGATATCGTTCAATTATCGATTAATATTCTAAGTCTGTTCCTTTTACTTCCTCTAGAATGTTGTGAAGTGTTTTAACAAGTGTCAAGAATAATACTTCTTCTTTTGAAATTATAATGAAATAATTATAATATCATGCAATTTTTTAAAGCTTTGTCTACATTTATCAGGTAGAAAAAAACCAAAATAAGAAGCTCTTAATTTGCTATTTTGATCTTCCTAATAAATTCATAATCACACAGGCACTGAATATGATGTATGAGATATAAAATATACATCATGCACGAAAATACCAATTTTATCACAGAAATTTTCAATTCAGAGTATGATAACGTTCAATCATCTGTTAATATTTAGTAGGAGTATAAACTGCTACCCTTCTATCTCAGTATTCTTATAAAGTGATTTTAAAAGTGTCCAGAATGTTACACCTCTTTTAAAACTATAATTATATACCAAGTAATATATTTTATCTACATTAATCATCAAAATAAAAAAAAAAAGAATAGAAAAAGAAAAAGTACAAGTTGTTAATTTTATATTTCGATCTTTCTACTGAATTCATCATCTGACATTGTACACTGGTGTCCAAAATTTAAGCATAATTGGTAATTAAGTAATTATTTTTAAGTAATGAAAGAAATATGAATCGGAATGTGCTGAAACTCCAGGTGTGTAAACAAAATAGTATGCGTCACATATTTTCGCGAAGAGTTTTCCCCGAAATCGAACAGGGGACCGTCAACAAATTGAAAAAGAACGAAGATCTTTTGTATAACCCTGTCAAAACTAATCTAGCAAAAGCGCTCAAACTCTAGATTATGATTGAATGCTTTATTGTAATATACTGTGTTCATTTTTATGCAAATAGCATGCACACTCGCAGAGTAATTAAGGTTTTTATAAAAATGGTTCCAAATTTTTCCAAGTTTTTTGCTTATAATTTGCAGAGTTCTTATTATAAAATAATGTTCTTTTCTGAAAATATGACAAACATCATTGTACACAATACCCTGTCATCAGAATTTAAAAACAATAAAAATTGTATGAAAAATGAGTATGTTTAGTAAATAATTTTTCATTGCGCATGCGTCAACGATATCAAAATGTCATTTGCATATTGTGTTAGCTAAATGTATAGAGCAACTTCTGTAAAAGTTTGAAAAACATAGCTTGAAAATTCTGAAAATGGGAGCCTATAGAATCAACTCAAAATCCGTTATTCCTAAAGGAATAAAAAAAATCAGGGGTTTTACCTAAATATAGTTGTACGTGCAATATTGTGTAGGCGCTAAACAATGGAATATGGATACAGCCCCTAATCATTTTGCTTCATTTAGGGAATAAAGGATTTTGATCTCATTCTATCAACGATAATTTTCAGAATTTTTAAGCTATGTTTTTGAGACTTTCACAAAAGTTGCTCTATACATTTAACTAACATAATATGCAAATGAAATTTTAATAGCGTTCACGCATGCGCAGTAAAAAATTATTTAGTAAACCTGCTCATTTGTTATACAATTTTTATTATTTTTTAATTCTGATGGCAGGGTATTGTGTACAATGATGTTTGTCATTTTTTCAAAAAAGAACACTATTTTATATTAAGAACTCTGCAAATTATAAGCAAAAAACTTAGGACTGTTTTTATAAAAACCTTAATTTCTCTACGAGTATACATGCTATCCTTGTAAAAATTAACACAGTACATTACAATAAGCCAATTAATCATAATGTGGAGCTTGAACGCTTTTGCTACATTAGTTTTGACAGGGTTATCCAAAAGATCTTCGTTCTTTTTCAATTTGTTGACGGTTCCCTGTTCGATTTCGGAGAAAACTCTTCACGAAAATATGTGATGCGTACTATTTTGTTTACACACCTGGAGTTTCAGCACATTCCGATTCATATTTCTTTCATTACTTAAAAATAATTAATTAATTACCAATTATGCTTAAATTTTAGACACCAGTGTATATGATGTATGAGATATTAAGTACACCATATGCACGAAATACCATTTAACACCTACATTTTCAATTCCTAGTATGATACTGTATGATTCATAGTATAATAATCTTCTTCTCCCCTTTCCCCCTCAAGAATCTTATAAAGTGTTTTAAAAGGGGTCCAGAATAATGCCTCTTCTTTTGAAATTATATTGAAATAATTATAATATCAGCCGATTTTTTTCCAACTTTGTCTACATACATCAGACAGAAGAAAACCAAAATAGGAGGCACTTAATTTGCTATTTTGATCTTCCTAATAAATTTATAATCACTCAGTCACTGGATATGATGTAGAGATATTAAGGTTGTATTTCGATTCAAACTGCTTATTTTTGAATTCACTTTTGCTCTCAAACACATGAAACTCGCAGATTCTCTTATTTAGAAAGTGCACAAGGTGCCGTAAAGGTCAATTCTTTGATAAGTGCACAAAATATTGCAAAAAAAAGCAATCAAAAACGGCAATTTGAACCGATTTTTCCGAAATGGGAGATTTGAGAACGAAATAAAGGGTCTTCCTGAGAAGTTAATTGCTTATAAATCAAATTCTAATGAATTGAGCGTAAAATGAGATCACACGGCACCTTATACGTTCCTTCAAAAATACCCTCAGCAAATTTCATGTTTCTACTTTTAAAAATGTGTCTGAAATTGTATCGGAAAATTTCGAGCTGCTAATGGTGGAAAAGCGTTTTTTCGAATACACCCTTAAGTACGTCATGCACGAATCTCCATTTCTAATTCAAAGTGTGATGTCTTTAAATTATCCATAAGATTCAGAGATCATCATCCCCCCTCCTCCTCCCCTCTCAAGAATTTTATAAAGTGTTTTAAAAAGTATCTACAATAATACCACTACTTTTGAAATTATAACAAAATGATTATAATAACATCCGATTTTTTTAAAATTTTTTTTAACCTTTGTCCACATTTATTACGATAAAGAAAACCAAAATAAGAAGCACTTAATTTGCTATTTTGATCATCCCTATAAATTCATAATCACACAGGCACTGAATATGATGTACGAGACATTAAGCACGCCATGCACGAAAATACCATTTTATCACAAAATTTTTTAATTCAGAGTATGATAACGTTCAATCATTCTTTAAGATTTAGAAGGGCTATAAACTGCTGCCCCTCTATCTCAGTATTCTTATAAAGTGATTTTAAAAATGTCCACAATGATATGCCTCTTTGAAATTATAATTATATATCATGTAATATATTTTTGTTTCATCAATCATCATCATCATCATCAAAAAAAAAAAAAAAAAAAAAAAAAAAAAGGGAAAAGGTGCAAGCAGTTAATTTTATCTTTCGATTTTTCTAATGAATTCATCATCAGACATTGTATATATGATGTATGAGATATTAAGTACACTATGCACGAAATACCATTTAACACCTACATTTTCAATTCATAGTGTGATACAGTACGATTCATAGTATAATAATCTTCTTCCCCCTTTCTCCCTCAAGAATCTTAAAAGGTCCAGAATAATGCCTCTTCTTTTGAAATTATAATGAAATAATTATAATATCAGCCGATTTTCTTCCAAATTTGTCTAATTTTATTACAGAGAAAAAAACAAAATAAGAAGCACTTAATTTGCTATTTTGATATTCATAATCACACAGGCACTGAATATGATGTATGAGATATTAAGTACATCATGCACGAAAATACCATTTTATCACAGAAATTTTCAATTCAGATTATGATATCAATCAATTATCGGCTAAAATTTCTTGGGATATTAACTGCTGGCCCCCCATTTCAATATTTTTATAAAGCGATTTTAAAAGTATCCAAAAAAGATACGTCTCTTTTGAAATTATATTATATATCGTCTAATATATTTTTGCTACTTTAATCAATAAGAAACAAATGTAGGAGAAAGGACAAGCTTTAATTTTATTTTTTTTTATTTTTGTAATAAATACTTCATCACTCAGGCATTCTATATGATGTATGAGATATTAAGTATGCCATGCATAAAATACCATATAACTCCAATTCAGAATATGATATCATTCAACTATTGATTAAGATTCATAGTTTGCCCGTTTTTCCACCTGAAGAATTTTATTAAATGTTTTAAAAAGTGTCCAGAATAATACCTCTTCTTTTGAAATTATAATGAAATAATTATAATATCATGCAATTTTTTTCTGTTAGTTATTTTAGCTTTGTCTACATTTATTAGACAGACGAAAACCAAAATAAGAAGCACTTAAGGGTGTATTTCGATTCAAACTGCTTATTTTCCGATTTATTTTTGATCTCATGTGCATCAAACTGGCAAATTGCCTTATTTAGAAAGTACACAAGGTGCCGTTACTGTCGATTCTTTGATAAATGCAGAAAATATTGAAAAAAAAGGCAATCAAAGACGGCATTTTGAACCGATTTTTCGGATGCGGGAAATTTGGGAATGAAAAAAAAAGTGTCATACCGAGGCGATAATTGTTTTTAAATCAAATTCTAATGAATTGAGCGTAAAAAGATATCACACGGGACCTCATACATCCCTTCATGAATCCCCTCAGCAAGTTTCATGTTTCTACTTTTAAAAATATGTCTGAAATCGTATCGGAAAATTTTGAGATGTTGAAGGTGGAAAACCTTTTTTTCGAATACACCCTTAATTTGCTATTTTGATCATCCCTATAAATTCATAATCACGCAGGCACTGAATATGATGTATGAGACATTAAGTACGCCATGCATGAAAATACCATTTTATCACAGAAATTTTCAATTCAGAGTATGATATCGTTCAATTATATTTTTCCGGCGGTGGATTCGAAATCTGTTAGACGTATATATATATATATATATATATATATATATGTTTGCTAACAGTATGTAGATTATTGCAACCGTAGGCGCCATTGCAGCACTCATCAATTGCAACAAACATATATACAATCCCAATTTCATGAAAATATTTATTAAGCACTAGGTGCATAATGTATAAACATTATTAAAAACAGTGAACATTAAAATAACAATATTGAACAATATAAAAAGTCACCCGCAGAACCAAAAGCCATCACTCTTCAGCAGGCGGAATGGCTTTAACCTTCCCCCCCGCTATTAAAATAAAGCTTAATCAGCAGGTTTCGTGTAATCTGGCAAAATCTTGCATTAAATATGAAAATGACTTACTCAAAAGTCACTCAAAAATTATTTCACAAATCATTTAAAGATCAATTCAAATAAATAAGCTTTACTTATATGTTGAAAATTTTTGAATCGTAATAAACCATTTAAAGAATACACTTTTATATTTATGAAATCTTAATTGATTATAGTATAAAATGCAAGCAAAATAAAATTTGCTTGCATTTTATACTATAATCAATTAAGATTTCATAAATATAAAAGTGTATTCTTTAAATGGTTTATTACGATTCAAAAATTTTCAACATATAAGTAAAGCTTATTTATTTGAATTGATCTTTAAATGATTTGTGAAATAATTTTTGAGTGACTTTTGAGTAAGTCATTTTCATATTTAATGCAAGATTTTGCCAGATTACACGAAACCTGCTGATTAAGCTTTATTTTAATAGCGGGGGGGAAGGTTAAAGCCATTCCGCCTGCTGAAGAGTGATGGCTTTTGGTTCTGCGGGTGACTTTTTATATTGTTCAATATTGTTATTTTAATGTTCACTGTTTTTAATAATGTTTATACATTATGCACCTAGTGCTTAATAAATATTTTCATGAAATTGGGATTGTATATATGTTTGTTGCAATTGATGAGTGCTGCAATGGCGCCTACGGTTGCAATAATCTACATACTGTTAGCAAACATATATTTATGTATGGCAATATAAGCTGCATGGGGCGCTTATGTCATATATATTTTTCATATTTTACATATTTTTATAAGTGCTTGGGTGCATATTGTTCTGTTAATTGTTTCATTGCAAGTAAGCCTATGTGCTTAAAAAAATCTTAATAAATAAGTTACGATATATAAAATATAATGAAATGAAATACTACAGATGTAAAAATAAATTGTGTAAGACTTGTATAGTGGGCTGTGTCACCACTGGAGAGTTGCCTAAAAATTATACACCATTTTGCAAATTTAATAATGTCATTTATAGAATAATTTGCTTAGTATGCAAACAAAGTTATGTTGGGCAAACTGGTGATGAATTACATAGTCGTATTAATCAACATAGATCCAATACAGCTAAAAAACAAAATCCAACTTTTGAAATTCTACATTTTAGATTACACTCATTTGATAAAATCCAGATTGAAATACTGGACCATGTTGAAGATAAAGCTGACAGATTAGCTCGTGAGAATGATTTTATGATAAAATTTAAATCTATTTATCCCTATGGACTTAACACTATGTTAAATCATATTAATATCAAGAATATAGTCAATGTATATGATTTATGTATTAAATTTAATAATATGATTGTGATAAATAGAGGCAAAAGGGGTTCACATCGTTTTAGCTATATTTTTAACAATATTGTTCCTGATACTTGGTTAAAAGATTTAGAAGAAAATTTTGTATTGACTTACAGTATTAAAATGGTTAAAACTGAGGTTTTTAAATTGAAGATTAAAACATTGAAGAAATTAAAATTTACATTGGATAAGTTTAAATTTAAAAACTCACAATTTAGGGATCTAATTTTTGACTTAATAAATTTTAAGTTAATGAATAAGTTAAATAGTGACAAGGATAAACTATATTTTAAGATAAAATTTCAGCAAAAGTCGTTTGATAATTTGAATTTCAATAAAGTCTTTAATGATAATTATAATCTTTTTCCAATTAAGAATTGCTTTATTACTGTGGCTTTTAATTATAATAGACCGTTTAGTGGTAAAATATTTAATTATAGACAAATTGCTGAAAGTGAGGTGGATTCGGTAATAAATTGTTTTTGCAACAGTGGAGATTATGATGACTGGATAGATAATTTTCATAAGCATGTAATTACTGGTGATTTAAACATAATTCCTAATAGTAATATAAGATATTTAATGAACTTTGGAACCAAATTTAGATTGAATGAAAAAATTAGTATGAAAAAGGCTTTGGTAATTTTTAATGAGGATATTGATAATTTTATTAAACAACAAAGTTATAAGAATAGTTTACCTTTGGAAGCTTTTTTTGATTGGAAAGATAACATAGTTAAATATTTTAAATCAAGTTTATCTACATTTTTAAATAATGATAGATATGAATACCAAAAGCTTAATAAAAATGATTATAAAGATATTGAGGATTTGCAAAATAAATTTGTTTTTGTCACAGTGGATAAAGCTGCGAACAATTATGCTGTTATATGTAAAAAATTTTATACTGATATAGTAATTAATGAATTACAAAATGATAGTTTTTACACTAAAATTAATGAAAATTTAAACCCCATTCATAAAAAATTTATTGCTTTTAAAAAGAAATGTAAAACTTTATACTCTTATAATTTCAATCTGTCTAGTCATCACACATTACCTTTTTTGTTTATGACTCCAAAATTTCATAAAAATCCAAAGAAATTCAGATTTATTTGTAGCACGACCAAAAGTATCAATAGAGATTTTAACATAGTTCTTCAAAAATTATTAAAAAGGATATACGGTTTTCTTAAATATAAATTTAAAAACACCAGCCATTTTTGGTCAATCGATAATAGTTATGAGGTTTTGGACAAAAAACACTTCACTCCTCATTTCATGCAGGTTTTTGATTTTGAGAATTTGTTCAATAACATACCTATAGATTCATTATACAATGTTCTTAAAGATATTTTTGACACTTTTTGTATCAATGAGGAGCTAAATATTAATCGGGAATTTTTCTTGAATTTATGTCATTTTTGTTTTTATAATAATTATGTAGTTTACAGGAATAATATATTTAATCAATCATGTGGAATCGGAATGGGAACTAACTATTCTAGCACTGCTGCTAACTTGTTTTTATTTTATTATGAATACAATTATACAGTTAAATATAATAAGCATTTACATATTTATAGATACATTGACGACATATTGATTTATAATTTTGATTTTTTTAATGAATACAATAAAATTTATCCTGATTTCTTAAAATTAAACAAAGCTAACAATATTGATAACAAAGTAGATTTCCTTGATATTTCTTTTAATATTTCAGACAATAGTATCAATATCGATCTATATGATAAAAGAAACATTTTTGATTTTTATACTATAAATTTACCCCATTGGTACTCCAACCTGAATAAAAAAGTTTTTATTAATACAGTTATAAATCAGTTTATTAGATTTAGAAAAATATGCAATAATGATTTCAATGTAAATAAACAGGTTTATAAGTTTTTGGGTAATTTATTTTATAAAAATAATTATCCGAGTGAATTTTTAAGATATTATGTAAAGTTACTTTTCAATAAATGGCAACTTTTTGGATTGGAGGCGTAGCTGAGAGGAATGCTGCCTTCTGGAGTATTGTTACATGAAGAGGTTATCTTAAAGTCTACAAGGTAGAAAGGATGACTGTGGATGAAATAACGTGCAGAAAGAAGACACGACCGGAAAGAAAAGGCTGTGTTGATTGAAATGTGGATTGGTCTTCGTTTGAGTTAAAGTTTTTGTCACCTGCTGAAATTAAAAGGCCGTGCTTATGTAGTAAGTTTATCTCTTGTGCTAATAAGCGGGTTCAGGCGGAGGTGTGGCATTTGCTTGCATTTTATACTATAATCAATTAAGATTTCATAAATATAAAAGTGTATTCTTTAAATGGTTTATTACGATTCAAAAATTTTCAACATATAAGTAAAGCTTATTTATTTGAATTGATCTTTAAATGATTTGTGAAATAATTTTTGAGTGACTTTTGAGTAAGTCATTTTCATATTTAATGCAAGATTTTGCCAGATTACACGAAACCTGCTGATTAAGCTTTATTTTAATAGCGGGGGGGAAGGTTAAAGCCATTCCGCCTGCTGAAGAGTGATGGCTTTTGGTTCTGCGGGTGACTTTTTATATTGTTCAATATTGTTATTTTAATGTTCACTGTTTTTAATAATGTTTATACATTATGCACCTAGTGCTTAGTAAATATTTTCATGAAATTGGGATTGTATATATATATATATATATATATATATATATAAGAATCCAAACTTCTGGCCACAAATGAAGACGAATAGCCTGTCGCTTTCGCTCTTATTAACGAGCCTTTAAAATGATTTTCACATCGAAGACGACGTCGGCAGAAATTTGTACCCAGTTATTAGACGTCTCATTACATGAAAGATTAATGTTTGGGGTCTGACAGGGCGAAGCCTGGAATAATTGTATGCAGATATCGCTTATTATGAATAGCGATAATTATTTTAACGATCGCTTGTTTCTGGGAGAGAGAAAGACGTGACGTTTGATAGCAGCAGCACACACATCTGAAAAGGAGCCAGGGACGGGGGTGGTTGATTTAAAAATAATATCCGGGTACTAGGACTTATTCGGAAATGCGAATCATTTGTTAAGTGGCTTGGAGATTTGTTGTATCCATTAAAACTTGGATAATAGACATTTCCGAATCTATGTTTCTGAGAAATTATTAATTTCGAAAGCACCATTAATGTTAGCTGTACATTAGTCTCATGAATATTTTCATTTCAAAGTCACCATGTCATCAATAAGATGGAATTAAATTATTCTTAGTATCGTAAATATATATATACATATATATAATATCATTTAAAAATTTCTCATAGAGATAATATTCTTCTCAAATCATATTGAGTAAGTATTTCCAAAAAGAGAGATAGAGGACAGCGGATTTAGGAGATTATAATAAAAAATATAGAGATGCATCAGACATAGGCAGTTGAAGTGTCTAATTCCAGCACACATCTGAAAAGGAGGCAGGGACGGGGGTGGTTGATTTAAGGGTGTATTTCGATTCAAACTGCTTATTTTCTGATTTATTTTTGAATTCATTTTTGCTCTCATGAGCATTAAACTGGCGAATTGCCTTATTTAGAAAGTACACAAGGTGCCGTAACTGTCAATTCTTTGATAAATGCAGAAAATATTGAAAAAAAAAAGCAATCAAAAACGGCAATTTGAACAGATTTTTCTAAAGCGCGAGATTTGGGAACGAAAAAAAGGGTCATACTGAGAAGATAATTGTTGATTAATCAAATTCTAATGAATTGAGTGAAAAAGACATCTTACGGTACCTTATACGTCTCTTCAAAAATCCCCTCAGCAAGTTTCATATATATACTTTTAAAAATGTGTCTGAAATTGTATCGGAAAATTTTGAGCTGTTGAAGGTGAAAAAGCGTTTTTTCGAATACACCCTTAAAAGTAATATCCGGGTACTAGGACTGCCTGAAATGCGAAACATTTATTAAGTGGCTTGGAGATTTGTATCCATTAAGGGTGTATTTCGATTCAAACTGCCTATTTTCCGATTTATTTTTGAACTCATTATTGCTCTCAAATACACCAAACTTTCAAAATCTCCTATTTGGAAAGTACACAAGGTGCCGTAATGGTCGATTCTTCGATAAATGCAGAAAATATTGCAAAAAAAAGCAATCAAAAACAGCATTTCGAACCGATTTTTCCCAAGCGGGAGATTTCAGAACGAAAAAAGGGGTCATACTGAGAAGATAATTGTTTATAACTCAAATTCTAATGAATTGAGCGTAAAAAAACTTCACTCAGCACCTCATACGTCCCTTCAAGAATCCTCTCAGCAAATTGCACATTTCTATGTTTAAAAATGTGTCTGAAATTGTATCGGAAAATTTCGAGCTGTTGAAGATGGAAAAGCGTTTTTTCGAATACACCCTTAAAACTTAGATAATAGGCATTTCCGAACCTATGTTTCTGAGAAATTGTTAATTTTGAAAGCGCCATTAATGTTAGCTGTACATTAGTCTCATGACAGTTATCATGGAAAAGTCACCATGTCCTCAGCAAGGTGGTACAAGATCTTTCTTACAAGGAAGGTCTCCATTGGGGGCATACTCAGAATTTTTCGAAAAAAATACGAATTAAACTACTCATGTAGGTAATAAAGGATCAGTGAAAATTAGCGGTGGAATTACATTATTAGATATGTAAAAAAATAAAATAGTTTGGAATTAATTGGCGTGAAAGGCTGAAAGCGACGCGGGATTTGGCGAGCAGTGCATTTCCTCACCAAAAGCAGACGATTTTAACGAATCTGAAAATGGATTTTAATTGACTTCACTGTTAAAAATCTGCAGCATTTACTGCAACATCACTCCACTACTTTTATAGAATATCTCTCTTCTGACCAATGAGAATGCTCCATAGCACGGTGAATTGACCGTTTTCTATAAAAGCGGTGGAGTGACGCTGCAGAAAATGGTACAGATTTTTAGCGGTGTTGTAGCTTGTGCGACACTGTTAAAAATCTGCTGCATTTTGCTGCAACGCACTCCACCGCTTGTATATAATATCTCTATTCCAACCAATGAGAAAGCTCCATTTCACGGCCAAGTAACCGTTTTCTATACAAGCAAGGGAGTGCGTTGCAACAAAATGCAGCAGATTTTTAACAGTGTATTTTTCAATTTGGAATAATTTTAATCAAATTAAATTGTGTTTTAAATGATAAAATATATTAATTTCATTTTGTTATAAGTACATATAAACGTATATGGCAAAATTACACTTAAAATAAAGTAAAAATGTTAAACTAAACTTATTTAAATAAATTGAACATAAAGTTTTTTCTTTAAAAAGTATTCGAAGCGTAAAAGCGTATTTTTCAAAATTTCGTTTTTCCGCCAACCGGAGATAAATAGCCAAATAAACGAACTTATTATTAATTTTTTACGGACGTTATAAGGAGGTTCCGCCGAATTTTTTTTAATAAACATATATAACTATAGGAGAAGAACATTCTGTAATTTTTTCAGATTTTTCTGATTATGCCCGTATGGAGACCTTCCTTGTTAGTATAGTAAATAGTATTTAAATATTATACAAATAAAAAGTTTAAAATAGTTATCACAAGAAAAAACATAAAAAATCCATTTAAAGTTTTAGTTTTGTAATTTCTTACAATAGGCGGTATCAGTGAAAAAAAAATAATAATAAATAAATAATAAATAAAATTGTAATTTAATGAATTACAACAGCCATGTGGAAAATAATATTTTTAAAGACTAAAATTATAGACTTATCTGTAAATTCTATATTTCAAATAATAATAGCAATAAACATAATTTTTATGATGATCAAAACGTGGTTTACGTAATAACAGAGTCATATATTGCTTACGCCATATGGAGTAAGCATTGATATTCCAAGACCGATCATAAACAAATTGTAAAAGGAATTTCAGTTTTACAATTTTCGGTAATGCAAATTTTTAAACTTGTAAACATCGAACATTTTCAATTTTTATACTGCCGTATAAAGAAAAAAGTATACTTTCAAATGGAATTTTTTAAAATAAAATCTGCATCTCAATTTGTTTCTGAGTTATTATTATTATTATTATTATTATTATTATTAACGAAAAAAAATTCGGACATCAGAAGGATTCAGATATACCTCAGATATCTTTAGACCGTTAGCAACAAACCATTTTCCAAACAATTAAAAAATTCTATCATGATTTTTTAAAAATCAAAACATAAAATGGACGCGGTCGAAACTAATTATGAAAATTTATTTAAAAAAAACAAATAAATATTAATTTATTATTATTATTAGTTATCCTCGTTCCAGACAGGGGACGCTAGAAAAGTAAAATAAAATTGTGTTGAATCAGTATTACGTAACTTGGAATATAGTTCTTATACACGAAAAAATATATAAAATAATCCACAGTTATGCTATTTCACACCAAGAACGCTAACAATGTAAAGAGTTGATTCAGATGTCAGACTAGATGTCATTAAAAAAAAGTTTTGGGGTTGATTGTGTGATTGCTAAATTAGTCTAGAATAACTCAATTGGCAGAAATTGGCAGCTTCAAAAGATCCCTGGTTCGAATCCTGTCTCGACACTTTTTCAACCAGTTAGAAAATTACAACTAGTTTGCTATAGACACCCTCTTCAAGAAAGGCATGTACTGCTAGTGACTGCAACAACAAATTGAAATTACATTACTGTTATCATTAGTGCTGTAGTTGGAAAAAAATATTTGTGGGAACTTATTTTTTCATAGAGTAGATGTTGACGGTACCGGATTTTCACTTAGCTAAAATCCAATTTAAGACATTTAGACAAAAACTGACTTTTTTCAAGACAGAAACATAACTATAATGGTTAAATTTAACAACCATAATTATTATACGAGGGCTGCTGTTTATATTTCAAGCCTTGGCAACAAGGAGTGTTATTAGGTTACCGCTCATGATTTCAATTGAAATTTCGATATTTTTAACCATAAATTCTCCAAAACAATTTGCCATTTTAGTTTGATTTGAGTTATTTGCAGTAAATTGAAAAATTGATGCTTGTGCAAAAAATGAAATTGACTCGTGAACATTTTCGTGCGATAATTTTTCATAACACCCGACGTAGATTGTCAAAATAAGAGAATTTCCACGACTTAATTTTTTTATACAACGATAAAACACCATCCTAAAGCACTGTAAAAAACTGGTATAACGAATTCATTTGTTAACTATAAATATATATAGGACAGTTGCACCATAAAATTTAACTAATTATAACACATTGCTCAGTGGTGCACAAAACAGGAATTTTAATATACATTTGTACAATTAAAATAAAATAAAACTTTCAACGTTTCGCGCCGTCTTCTGCGGGCGTCTTCAGGAAAATATGATAATGGAAGGACTACGTTTGCATCTTGATCGAGAGATAATATTTCTACTAAATTAAAATCTAAATGAATTAAAATTTTAAAAAATGTTGCCATTTACACGTGAGTAAAAATTAAAATATTGCAAGGAAATAAAAAAAAAATTAAGATTTTATGAGTTGTGCCATATTTTTGGTATATTGTAGGATAAATTATCATTACATGGTTTATTTTCTCGTGCTATGATTTCGATGGATTCTCTTATTTTACCTTGAACTGGGTTATTGCATGGAACTATGATTTTGGCTTCCTCAAAATTAATATGGCAACCCTTGTTCGCCAAGTAGAAGCGAGAAAGGACAGTATTCTGTTTATATTGTTTTATATCTCTGCGATGCTCTTTAATTCTAATTAAAAGTTTCCGCGTAGTCATGACAATGTAGACTTTTTTTTTTTTTTTTTTTTAAGATTATTAGATAAAGTGATGGGGATTTCATAAATACCAGATTTTTGATCTATTGGAATTTTGTCGATCTTATCTTTAACGAGGTCAATGAGATATGGAGGAGGAATGGCGACAAGTTTTATGTTATATTTTTGTGCGATCTTTTTTACTTTTTCAAATATGTAAGTTAGTATTAGTTGAATTCATTTGTGTTCCATATTCGCTCCAGGACGCATTCCGTGAAGCTCTATGAAAATCGGTTGTTGTGCCAGAAAATATTGATGCTGTTCCTGAACTGATAGAGCAATATCGTCATGTGACATACCGTGAGATTGAAAAATCTTTGGACATTAGTATGACAAGCATCAATAAGATATTGTTTGAAAATTTGGTAGTAAAAAAAATATTCGTTCGCGTTGGAGCCCGCATAATCTATCAAACACTCAAAATAAAGCTTGTGTCGATTGTGACAAGGAAATTTTAAACAAATACGTTCAAAGTTCATCAAAAATTGTATATAACATCTACACAGGTGACAAATTGTGGATCTATGCATATTATCCGGAAACAAAACAGCAATCGACTGTATTGGGTCTTCCAAGACGAGCCAAATCCAACAAAAGTTGTTCGAGGAAGAAGCACACCGAAGCAAATGGTTGCCTGTTTCTTCGACAATAGCGGTCACATGACGACAGTGTCATTAGAGCAACACAAGACAGTTAGTTCTGAATGCTATTCAGCCATTTATTTGCCAGAAGTCTTCGAAAAATTCGAAAAAAGCAAAATAACAGGCGAATAATTTTTTATCATGAAGTTGTGAGCTCTTTCACAATGGCTCAAAGGAAGGAATTTCTGAAAGACCAAAACATCGAATTGATGGGTCATCAGCCATAGAGGCTGATTTGCCACCCAATAACATTTTTTTATTCCCACACATCAAAAATAAATTATGTGGATAATGATTTTCGACGCCCGAAGAAACGGCTGTTGCTTTCAAAACGCATGTTTGGAGTTACCTGCATAGGAGTGGAAACAGTGCTTCGAAAATTGGTTCAAACGGATGTAAAAGTGCATTGATCGTCATGGAGAATACTTTGAAAAGCAATAAATGCAATATTGATCGTAAATGTTTGTGCTTTCATTACTAGGCCAGAAATATAAATAGCAACCCTCGTATTATAGTTATTATAGTTCTATAGTTTTATTTTAACTCTTTAGGCTCACCTCTAGTCTCCAGTATCAATAAACTTGTTAATTATCATCATAATAAATAACAATAATTATCTTTTTGCTCGGGGGGAGGGGGAAGAAAAGTTAGTGTTTGTGCGCAATATTTATTTATTTATTTTTTATTATTATTATTATTATTATTACAGTAATAAACCAAATATTTCTGAGAACGGCGTTCCTACCAAATTACAGCACTGGTTAGTCCAAAAACCTCGCATTTAACGTATATTCGTATAGTCAGTCGTTTTAAAAAATATTTTTATGTTTATTTATTTTTCTAGCAGATAGATAATTTTCTCAGCCTTTCTGAAAAAATATACGAACTTATGATGTGACATATGTAAATCTAAATTTTACGAAATACACGAAAATTTCCATGAAATCATCCGTTACGAAGAACCATTTCTAATTCAGAAAAAGAATTATCAGTTTTAGTACATCTATTTCTAAAGTATGCGAGTTCAATGTCTATCTATCTGACTGGTTTTCTGCCTTTCTCTTAATAGATATATAATTAATAAGTAGTTCATAAGCATAGATCTAGACTTATACCGTTAAGAAATTCACATTAATCGCTCATTTTTTTTTAAGATCTATCTGCCTTCAGTGATTTTTTTTAAGAGTGTAAGTCAAAAAATATTTTTTCACATTCAACAGCTTGAAATTTTCCGACAAATTTTCTGATTCATTTTTAAAAGGAAAAACTTGTAACTTGCTCGCATGATTTTTGAGGAGATGTACAAAAAGTCTCGTGTTTTCATTTTTCGTTTAGTTAATTAGAACTTGATTTATAAACAATTATTTCCTCTGTAAGACCATTCTTTTCGCTCCTAGCTCTTTACTGTCTTCACTTTGACAGCATATTTTGCAATATATTTTGCCTAGGATCAAAAACTCGGCAAGTACACATTGTATAATTTCTAAATAAAAGAACCTGCCAATTTGATACGTTTCAAGACAAAAAATGAGTTTAAAAATGAATCAGAAAATAATCAGTTTGGATTCGAATTACTCCCTTAAATTCGTTTTTGTTTGATTCATTTCATTTCGTTCATTTCTGGGTGTATTTCGATTCAAATTGCCTATTTTCCGATTTATTTTTGAACTCATTATTGCTCTCAAATACACCAAACTTTTAAAATCTCTTATTTGGAAAGTACACAAGGTGCCGTAATTGTCGATTCTTTGATAAATGCAGAAAATATTGCAAAAAAAGCAATCGAAAACGGCATTTCGAACCGATTTTTCCCAAGCGGGAGATTTGAAAACGGAAAAAGGGGTCATACTGAGAAGGTAATTGTTTATAACTCAAATTCTAATGAATTGAGCGTAAAAAAACATCACTCGGCACCTCATACGTCCCTTCAAGAATCCTCTCAGCAAATTTCATGTTTCTACGTTTAAAAATGTGTCTGAAATTGTATCGGAAAATTTCGAGCTGTTGAAGATGGAAAAGCGTTTTTTCGAATACACCCTTAAATTCGTTTTTGTTTGATTCATTTCATTTCGTTCATTTCTCTACAAACACTCTTTAAAGGTTGTTGCTACAAACACTCTTTTAAGACTGCAATTGTTCTGCTCAGCAAACGAAAAACTTTTTTACGCATTGCAAAGCCTGACTACGGAAGCAATTTGGAATCGAAATGTGTTTTGATTTTTTTTATTATTATTATTAATAAATTACTCATCAAATTAAAAACGTTTCTGATCACGTGACAGGACGTTTTTATCCCTTCGTTGGCTGTTTTTTTTTCTTTTTCCGTCGAGGAATTCGATTCAAAAGGCCTATTTTGACACTATTTTCCGAAGTATCTTGCAAGAAAGCGGAAAAATGAATGCGAATATATAGATTCTGAGCAACAACACCTGCGAATTTCAAACGAAACTGGAACATCCGCATTTGCGAACAAAAGTAAATTAAAACTTATGTCATAAAATTGCACTGATTAATATAAGAACACCCTTAATATCTTTATTTATTTTGTGTCATATGCATTTGTTTTTCTGTATATCTTATTTGGTTACAAAAATTCCTCTGAGTAATTATTCATTATTCTGGAGGGGGACAAATTACTGTTACAAATGATAATACTAGAGCTATTTATTCACATCTTGAAAAAAATATATATTTGACTTTCATTGAAACTATAACAGTAAATCCATTGAACGCTTGCTTTTCAAAATGCCAAAACTCTGGATCTCCATCATGCCTTTAGGTCATCTATCAAAGCTGGCGGACATTCACGTGAAAAATGATGAAGCTAGCTGACAAAGAGGACAGCCATTCATCATAATGGCCAAGAGAATATGAAATCAGTCAGCTTACTTTCTGAAGTGGACAACAATTAAAGAACTTTTTGGCATGTCAACGGTCACTTATATTCATGTTATATCATATACTATTATTTCAATGACAGGAAAATTTCTAAATCTGTCTAAGCACTTTTATATTATGTCATAAAGTTGCTCTCTTTGATTTAAGAATACCCTTAATATCACTATTTTACTTTAGTCATATACATTTTTTTCCGGCGTATCTTATTTGCTTACAAAAATTCTTCTTACAGATTATTCATTATTATGGAGGAAGGAAAATTATTATTACTAAAGATAATACTAGAACTATTTATTCAGTTCTTTTTAAGAAAATATGTTTGATCTTTACTGAAACTAGCAGTAAATCCATTGAACACTTGCTCTTCAAAATGCCAAAACTGTGGTTCTCCATCAAGCCTTTGGATCATCTATCAAAGTTGGTGGACATTCACGTGGCAAATGTTGAAGCTAGATGACAAAGAGGACAGCCATTCATCATAGTGGCCAGGGGAAGAATATGCAATCAGTCAACTTACTTTCTGAAGTGGACAACAATTAAAGAATTTTTTGGCATGTCAACGGTCACTTATATTACTCTTATTTCAATGACAGAAAAATTGCTAAATCTGTCTAAGCACTTTTATATTATGTCATAAAATTGCCATCTTTGATTTAAGAATACCCCTAAGGGTGTATTAAAAAAATTATTTTCCACCTTCCACAGCTCGAAATTTTCCGATACATTTTCAGACACATTTTTAAAAGTAGAAACATGAAACGTTCTGGGGTGGTTTTTGAAGTGATGTATAAGTTGCCGTGTGATGTAATTTTTCGCTGAAATAATTAGAATTTTATTTATAAACATCATTTTCTCAGTTATCATTTTTTCAGTTCCATCATTTTTTTTTCGTTCCGAGATCTTCAGGTTGGGAAATTTCTGTTCAAATTGGGAACTTTGACTGTATTTTTTGCAATATTTTCTACATTTACGAAAAGATCGATAAACTCGACACATTATGCGGTTTTTAAATAAGAGATTTTGAAAGTTTGGTGCATTTGAGAGCAAAAGTGAATTTAAAAATAAATCTGAAAGTAAGCGATTTTGATCGGAATACACCCTTAAGGGTGTATTCGAAAAAACGCTTTTCTACCTTCAACAGCTCGAAATTTTCCGATACAATTTCACACACATTTTTAAAAGTAGAAACATGAAACTTGCCGAGGAGATTTTTGAAGAGATGTACAAGGTGCCGTGTGAAGTATTTTTACGCTCAATTCATTAGAATTTGATTTATAAACAATTACTTTCTCAGTATGCCCCTTTTTTCCGTTCCCAAATTTCTCGCTTCGGAAAAATCTGTTCAAAATGCCGTTTTTGATTGCTTTTTTTTACAATATTTTCTGTATTTATTAAAGAATTGACAATCACGGCATCTTGTGTACTTTCTAAGTAAGACAATTTGCCAGTTTGATGCATGTGAGACAAAAAATGAATTTAAAAATAAATCGGAAAATTAGCAGTTTGAATCGAATTACACCCTTAATTTCATTATTTTTCTTTAGTCATACGCAATTTTTTTTTTTTTTTTTTTTTTTTTTTTTTTGGCGTATCTTATTTGCTTAAAAAAATTTCCTCTTGCTGATTATTCATTATTCTGGAGGAAGACAAATTATTATTACTAAAGATAATACTAGAACTATTTATTAACTTCTTTTTAAAAAAATATATTTGATCTTCACTGAAACTAGCAGTAAATTCTTTGGACTCTTGCTTTTCAAAATGCCAAAACTCTGGTTCTCCATCATGCCTTTAGGTCATCTATCAAAGCTGTCGGACATTCACGTGACAAATGGTGAAGATAGATGACAAAGAGGACAGCCATTCATCATAGTGGCCAACAGAAGAATATGAAATCAGTCAACTTACTTTCTGAAGTGGACAACAATTAAAGAACTTTTTGGCATGTCAACAGTCACTTATATTATTCTTATTTCAATGACTGGAAAATTGCTAAATCTGTCTAAGCACTTTTATATTATGTCATAAAGTTGCTCTCTTTGATTTAAGAATACCCTTAATATCATTATTTTACTTTAGTCATATACAATTTTTTCCGGCGTATCTTATTTGCTTACAAAAATTCTTCTTACAGATTATTCATTATTATGGAGGAAGGCAAATTATTAATACTAAAGATAATACTAGAACAATTTATTCAATTCTTTTTAAGAAAATATATTTGATCTTCACTGGAACTAGCAGTAAATCCATTGAACACTTGCTCTTCAAAATGCCAAAACTGTGGTTCTCCATCAAGCCTTTGGATCATCTATCAAAGTTGGTAGACATTCACGTGACAAATGTTGAAGCTAGATGACAAAGAGGACAGCCATTCATCATAGTGGCCAGGGGAAGAATATGAAATCAGTCAACTTACTTTCTGAAGTGGACAACAATTAAAGAACTTTTTGGCATGTCAACGGTCACTTATATTACTCTTATTTCAATGACAAAAAAAATTGCTAAAATAGTCTAAAAATTTTTATATTATGTCATAAATTTGCCCTCTTTGATTTAAGAATACCCCTAAGGGTGTATTCAAATAAATGATTTTCCACCTTCCACAGCTCGAAATTTTTCGATACATTTTCAGACACATTTTTAAAAGTAGAAACATGAAACTTTCTGGGGCGGTTTTTGAAGTGATGTATAAGTTGCCGTGTGATGTAATTTTTCGCTGAAATAATTAGAATTTGATTTATAAACATCATTTTCTCAGTTATCATTTTTTCAGTTCCATCCTTTTTTTTCGTTCCGAGATCTTCAGGTTGGGAAATTTCTGTTCAAATTGGGAACTTTGACTGTATTTTTTGCAATATTATCTACATTTACGAAAAGATTGACAAACACGGCACATTATGCAGTTTTTAAATAAGAGATTTTGAAAGTTTGGGGCATTTGAGAGCAAAAGTGAATTTAAAAATAAATCTGAAAGTAAGCGATTTTGATCGGAATACACCCTTAAGGGTGTATTCGAAAAAAACGCTTTTCTACCTTCAAGAGCTCGAAATTTTCCGATACAATTTTAGACACATTTTTAAAAGCAGAAACATGAAACTTGCCGAGGAGATTTTTGAAGAGATGTACAAGGTGCCGTGTGTAGTATTTTTACGCTCAATTCATTAGAATTTGATTTATAAACAATTACCTTCTCAGTATGACCCTTTTTTCCGTTCCCAAATTTCTGGCTTCGGAAAAATCGGTTCAAAATGCCGTTTTTGATTGCTTTTTTTGCAATATTTTCAGTATTTATCAAATAATTGACAATCACGGCACCTTGTGTAACTTCTAAATAAGACAATTTACCAGTTTGATGCATGTGAGAGCAAAAATGAATTTAAAAATAAATCGGAAAATTAGCAGTTTGAATCGAAATACTCCCTTAATATCATTAATTTCTTTAGTCATACGCAATTTTTTTTTTTTTTTTTTTTTTTTTTTTTTTTTTTTGGCGTATCTTATTTGCTTTAAAAAAATTCCTCTTTCTGATTATTCATTATTCTGGAGGAAGACAAATTATTATTACTAAAGATAATACTAGAACTATTTATTAACTTCTTTTTAAAAAAAATATATTCGATCTTCACTGAAACTAGCAGTAAATTCCTTGGACTCTTGCTCTTCGAAATGCCAAAACTCTGGTTCTCCATCATATATTTGGATCATCCATCAAAGCCCGCGAACGTTCGCGTGACATATGGTAAAACTAGATGACAAAGAGGACAGCCAGTCATCATAGTGGTCAGGAGAAGAATATGAAATCAGTCAACATATTTTCTCTAGTGGACTACAATTAAAGAATATTTCGGAAAATCAACGGTCACTTATTCTTATTTCAAATTTTAAAAATTGCTAAAGCTGTTTAAGCAATTTTATATTATGTTATAAAGTTGCCCTCTTTGATATAAGAATACCCTTAATATCATTATTTTACTTTATTCATATGGGTATTTCCATAAGCACATGTCGTGTAAGTCACATACTATGATTTTAGATGCCAGTATTTTAGAACGGAAAAATGTGGCTTATTTTATCAGATTTATTTCATTAATTGAATAAGGCCATGCAAACCTTTCGAAAATAACGGTGGCCAAACAACTTAGCAGTTACTAATAATGTGACTTACAAGACAAGTGCTCGTGGAAATACCCATATGCAATGTTTTTTCGTCAATCTTATTTGCTTACAATACTTCCTCTTACTGATTATTCATTATTCTGGAGTAAGATAAATTATTATTACTATAGATAATACTAGAACTATTTATTCACTTCTTAAGGGTGTATTCGAAAAAACGCTTTTCCATCTTCAACAGCTCGAAATTTTCCGATGCAATTACAGACACATTTTTAAAAGTAGAATCATGAAACTTGTTGAGATGATTTTTGGAGAGACGTATAAGGTGCCGTAAGCTGTCTTTTTATGCTCAGTTCATTAGAATTTGATTTATAAACAACTAGATGGAATCCGTCAAAACTTGACGGCACCACAGAAATAAAAGGTATTTTCCAGCTATCAAAGGATTTTTTAACGACTTATCTTCAGCAAAAATTTCAATAAATAAAAGAAAAACCTGCATTTTACATCGAGGCAAATGACCCGCAATTGGCAGAGTTACATTCAAACATGCTGCTATACACTCTTAAATCAAAAGAGTGAATTCCTCAGTCAATAAAGGAGCGAAATCTCTTGGCAGGACAATCATTCCTTCAGAGCGGCAGTTTTATCGAAAAAGAACGCTTTTCGGAAAAAACCGGTCTTTTAAATCATGTTTATAGTAGCGATCTATAAAATGCTCCTTTTTAAATGAAAACCGGAAGTTTTTTGACGTAGTTAAACGGAACTATCTGAGATGAATGTTCATTGGTTGTAATCTAGTCACATGACGTTCGGCTGGTTTGGCGGGATACCTATCTTCTGCTAACGAAGACTGACATGGCGCTTGTTTACGCTAAGGCTTTTGTTACGCTATACCCGAAATTTAATTTCATAATCCAACAGATCCTGATACTGAATAGAATTGCGAATGAGGATACCCCAAAACTATATGGTAAGTACTTGTTTTCGGTCTCTTTAATAACTTTCTTATTCTCAATGTAGTATGTAATCTCACATGTAAGAAAATTACCCTAGATCTACACGGATCGGAAATTTGAGACTGGTTTTTGTCCGACCCTCTTGAAAGACATCTAGATTCTGAAAATCATGTCCTTTTGCCTTTTTATTATTAAAAGACCCGGCCCCACTCACATTATTTTGTGTAATTAATAATATCGATTTGTTTTGTATCAGTTAATGCACTTTTTATGTCATATTAAAAAAAATCATTTTCCAATAATGGACACCCCATGTAGATATTTCCAAAAATGTGATTTCAAAAATGTTTATAGTGCGAAAAATATTTTGACTTACTGAAAATCTAAATATTCAAACTAAATTTTTTAACAAAATGTAATAACACCAACATTTTACAAATAGCTGCTTTTAAATTATTTTAATGTGGTTAATAAAATTTCAATGTTTAATTCATTTTATTATTATTATTATAATAACTGTAACACTGCCTTGTAAATTTTATAATCTGGCAATCAAACCAGTCAGGAAGCCAAAAACATTTATTAAGGGCAAAGCTAAGTAGGGGCTTATAGGGCTTTATTCCTCTCCATTTCAATAAAAACAATTGCAGTATATACTTATAACTAAACCGATTTTTGCATAAGTTGCCCCCCCCCCCTCTCCATTTTCAGCTCTCAAATTTTGTCTGACATTATAGCAGTGTGATTAAAAATGTATTTTCTGTCTTAAATGCTTCCTTATTTAATCTCAGGCAAAATAATAATAATAATGTAATGAAAATCATAATAATTGTGAATCTAGTAAATCTGCATATCAGTAACCTCAAACATCAGTTCTAATTTTATTTTTAGTTTTATTTATTTATCCGTTTTTAAGTATTTAAAATTAGGGTTGGAAAAATACCTGTTTTTTTTAGTTTGTTTAAGCCAGATTTTTTTTTTTTAATTTCTTATCTCAAATACATGCATATTTATTGATGAAAATAGACATTGTTGGATATATAAGTAGCATAACTTCATTTGAAAAAAAAAATTAATTAAATAATTATTGTCAATTTATGTAAAAAATTGAAAATATTGTTATCTTAATTTAAACAGCATTAGTAATTATTTTATGTTCAAAGAATAAATTGCTCTACAATGTGAAACATTGATTATAACTTTGAAAACCTTTATAAACAAACATTTAATTTCTAATTATAAATATTTGATGATTTTTTTCCCCCGGAGTTATTCAAAAATAAATTTCACATACTGCTCAAGGTTTTGTTTTTTGAGTGATAATACAAAGTCAAAAATTTTTATCATTAAATTCTGCAAACAACAGAAAAAAAAAAAAAAAGATTAGTATTATTAAAATGCTATAACTAGAACCCAATTTTTTAATAGTCTCTTATTCAACTTCATGTTTTGATTTTAATTCTCAAAAGTAATCTCCTTAATCATTATACATATATATATTTAACAGTTTGACTAAAATTTTAAAGATTATCATGTTATGTTATTAATTGTTGTAAATAATTTGCATTTTTGTCAGGGTTGTTATGTTTAAAACAACTGTTTAAAACATTACATTTAAAACAATGTGTAAGACATGATTATTGCTAATAATGTCACAAATTAAAATTTTTGAAATAAAATTATATTAAAAATTTCTAATTAGCTGTATGTACTAAAAGACATTCAAATTTTATTAAAATTATAAATTGGTTATTTAATTTTAATTAAGTATTTAAAGTAAATTTATTTCCTCTAAAATTGAAAATACATAATTTATTTCTTTAAATATTTCAATTATGATTTTATATATAATATCAAAATTCTATAATATATTAATTTTCGAATTAAAAGTAAGACTGAGAGAGTATTTTTCGGATATACAATAGAACAAGCCTAGTACAGCCTACAGCCTTATCTAGAATGCAGCGAAAAGAAAATATTTTGATAAAGCTAACATAATCTTTTCAACATCAAAACATTACTCTTCATTTATCCGTGAATCCCTCGAAATTTTGCTTAACAATGAAACTGTTTGTAATGACGTCATTTCTTATAATATTCGGCACTCTGGTACACCAGGTATCCTTGGTGTTTTGATGAATTCATCGCGACTTTGTACACGCAGACTATTTTTGTTATTATTTTAATGTTTTCCATTTCTAATGAATTATCTTCTTTTATACTCCTTTCAAATTGGATGCGAGGGCATCCGAAAGATCTAAGGTAAATAATAATTAATTTATTTGTATATTTTGAGAGATCTATTTCTCTTTTTTTCTGAATAAATTTGGTTGGTGCACAGAGAACATAATATTGAGTAAAAAAATGTGGGCTAAATGCCTTCTTAATATACTATAAATAATACATTCTACCATCAATAGGTAATGCTATAATACTTTATAGATATTTATTTAGTAGTTAAAAAAGATTTTTTTTTTCTCTTTCTTTATTAAAATTATAATGACTTCAGTTTAAAATATTCATATACAAAAAAAAAAAAAAAAAAAAAAAAAAAAAAAATCAGCATTAATTTAAATTTTTTTTAATAGTCTTTCCTTTTTAATAATTCATTAATGAAAATAAACTGAAATAAAAAAAAAAAAACTTATCTACTTTCAGTTCCTTTTAAATTCTAATTGTTTAAATTTGCTTTTCTGTCCTCAGAGTTATAAAAGTATGCTACCTATCAACAGTGTTCTCGCTGTCGCTCGCCATTGCACCAAATTGCTACTAAATTCTTCATTTGGCGAGTAAATAAGCGATTAGATTCGCCAAATTGCTAGTGCTCAGTTTTGCTTTCTCTTTCTTTTTTCTTTTCTTTTTTTTCTTTTTTTTTTTTTTTTTTTTTTTTTTTACATACATATGCATTATGCATATGTATATAAAACATATTTTTAATATATATACTTATTTTTATTATATTTTTAGTGGATAGTTGAAATTAGATTAACAACAATCATTGTCGCATTTATAAAAGTTTTGGTTACATTAGAACATATTGAAAAAAAAATTAAAAGATTAAAGTTTTTTTTTTTTTTTTTTTTTTTTTTTCTACACGGCAAATTTTTTTTTTTTTTTTTTTGCTAATACTTTTCTCATTTGGCGAATGTTTTTTATTTTTAATTAGCCAAATTACTGACATTGGTCAAATGTCAGTGAGAACACTGCCTACCAACCAATCTATCTATTTTAATTTTCAGTTTTGAATGTGTTTTCAGAATAATAATAATTTAATTTAATAATAAAAAATGGACATGTTTAAAAAATATTTATTTCTTAACTAATTTTTTACGTACTTCATATTTTTTTACATATTTCATTACGCTTTAAAGCAGGGTTGCCGGCTTTTAGCCGGGCCAAAAAAAGCCGGCCGGCTTTTTTTGGTTTTATCCACTTAAAAAGAGCGGGCTAAAATTGAAAAAAGACGGCTTTTATTTTTAAAGTGTTAATTTGTATTGAATCCATATTAAATTTAAATTAATTTATTTTTAATATATTTTTAATAATTTACTACTAAAAAAGTTATAAATTTTTATTTAATTTTTCAAATAAATAAGTCTTTATAACTGCTAGGAGTCAACTGTGAAGGCATTATGTCTGAAAAATATAAATCTTCGAAAACAGAAAATATACTCAAAAAATGTGTTTTAAACTTCTACATTTCATAGTTCTACTTATATTACACATTCTTAAGAATTATATTTAATGGAATTATGACAAAATTAGTGTTCTCTATAGATATAAAAAGGGCATGGTGCTATTCATTAAAAAGGGCACTACTGCATCATAAAAGGGCACTTTTGCAAAAAAAAAAAAAAAAAAAAAAAAAAAAAAAAAAAAAAAATTGTTATTGCCTTTAGAAAGGGAAAAAAGAAAGCAGCAAAATACATAATTTTTAAATATAATAAATCAAGTAACATTAATTTCGAATCATTTTATGATATAAAAATTAGAAATACAATTAAATTAAAACATGATTGAATAGTTTCATGTTCTTTTTCTTAAAGAAATGAAAAAAATTATCATTTTTGGGCAGGGTCATTCCATGTCAATTCAACCACACTGGTACACCCATGAACTCCGATTTTGATGAAACTTGGTGTATTCAATAAAAATATGATATCAAATAGCCCCCTAATTTTTTTAATCTCTAATATCAATATATCTTTATTTAGAGTCGTTCAATTTTTTAATTCACACTTTTGCATGCACCGGAAAAGCGCTAAACAAGCTGCACTTGATTGCAAAAAAAAAATTATATTGGGCTGCCTAATCTTTTAATTATTTTCAAAATTTACTCACTTACCAACAAAAGTATGATAAACACAGAAAAAAATACTAAAGAACTGAATATATTTATTTTGGACCCCTAAAAAATAATAATTTATTATTAATCAAAAATTTTTTTAAAAGAAACATGATTTTCTAAAAATGCAATATCAAGATGAGGGACAGGTAAAACCTTAGCACATTTTTTTTTTTTTTTTTAAAGCGAGTCTAAATATTTGTTCTAACTTATTCTGGAATAAAATTGTATTTATGATATTTATCAAATTGCATCCAAATGTTTATTATTAGTAATCAAAAGATTGTTATAAATATTTTCAGAGTGTCAATGCTTCATTATGTAGTGCAGTTTATTTTTATTTTTTTTTTAAATAATACTTTGCTAATACTGTTTAAATTAAAATATGATTTTTTAAAAATTTTCTACATAAATTCACTGTAATTATTTAACGTAAATTATTTTAAAATGAAGTTACAATACTTATATTCAAGGCTGGCAAGTTTCTGCCAGGGTGGTTAAAACCAGTGGTTATAACCGGTAAAAACCGGCATGGCAGAAACTAGTTTAGAGATAATACTAATAAATGCAATTATTCATAAATAACATATGTATTTAATATGTAGAGAATTTAGTTAAAAAATTAAAATAAGTATTTTGAATGTTATTCAAAGTAGCAAAAATTTTCAAATGGATCATACAAACATATTTTGTTAATATAATAATTTTTTGCCACTTGAAAAACAGAAATTTTCATAATGGTAATACGATTACTGTTTATGGTTGAATTTCTAATTAAATTTTTAAAAAAGAGAAATTTACGAAAAATTCTATAATCTTTTAACATTATAACTTAAAAATTATCTACTACAAAGAGAAATAGTTTTTGTAAAAACATATAAGTAAATAATTGTAGTGCAAAAATAAAAGATAAAAAATGGATTAAATATTTTATACTGTTATTTTAAAATATTGAAAGAACAAATTTGTTTTTCTGGAAAAATTAATATATTAGAACATTCCATATTATAGTATTAATTTTGCTAATTTTTCTTAACCTAGACAGCTTTTTAATTTGTTCTGAATGAAAAAAAAAAAAAAAAAGTTTGAAAATATTCTTTCAAGACCAGCATTACTGGCGGGTAATGTCATTATTGATGATGTAAATTTTGAAAAATTCTCATTTTCACCGTTATTTGTTTCTAGAAGCAGCTACCCATAGAAGGCAAAACATTTTCTAGGTCTTCCTTGGCGAAATATGTTTCTGAAAGAAAAAAAAAAGTATTTTCTTGCCCGTCTTTTAGACTTAAATATCAATTTTTATCCCAAATATTTAGGATGAAGTAAATAAGCTAGCATAAAAGCTAACGATGCAATAAATGTGAATTGAATCTTGCATTTGTAAATTTCCATGATATTTCCATTATTAACCCTCTGACAGTCTTGCAAAAGGGCAAAATTGTAATGTTGTTTTCTCAGCATTTTGTTTTAATTGCTAAAAAAATATGATTCTTTCAAAATTATAGAAAAATCTTATTTACGAATATGAATGTTATTCTTGAGCGTGTTAATCATTGCACAATGTATTAATAATCCATTAAATCAACTAAGTTATATTATTTTAATTATTGCTTGCATTGCAGTGAAACCTGGAGCTTAGGGAACGTCTATAGACGGGCTTGTCAGTGAGAGGGTTAAATAAGGTTAAGCAAATTTTATGAGCAGCTGCAATAGAACAGTCATGTTTTTTACTTTTATCTAAAGCAATAGCAATAAATTTTAGCATTTGTAACAAATATTTAACTTTTTTATAAATCATGATATTTATTTACAATTTTAACAACTGCAGTGTCCTTAATCTCATTTTCATAATTTTCAATTTTCTGCATATAATATGGTTGATTCTATCTTGAAAGATTCAAAACTATCAAATTTTATTACAAATTCATTTATATTTTAATTTGAACTATTTACAATATTTTATTCGCAATTTATTCTTAATAAAATGTATATAAGCAATTTAATACTACTAAAAAAGTCTCAGATTATGTCATGAAATTAGTTTATGCCATTTGTTGCCAGTTTCTGCCGGTTATAACCACTTTCTACCACTGGCATGGCAGAAACTAATTTCTGCCGGCAAAAACCCAGCCCTGCATATTCCAGCAATGTTTATTTTTATCAATAAATGTGCACAAATATGTAATAAGAAAGGATGTTTTAAAAAAACTGGTATAAACCAAAAAAAGTGTCCCCCCCTCCCCCCCCCCCCGAAAAAAACCCACGTTTTTTGCCAACCTTTCTAAATAATAATTATTTTAGCTTTGAAAATTGTATGATAATCCATGCTTAACATATTTTCCCCCCTTGTTTTATTACAGATTGATGCTGAATTCAAAAAATTGTATTCAGCAGCTGGGGATTTTCTAGCCATTTTTTCAACACATTATACGCAGCGGATTATGAAATACACCAGACAAAACAGGACTCGGTATTTATGAAAGAATATCTCTCGATGCAGATGGTAAAATGTTTAAAATTGTTCTTTATTTATTTAACAACAACAACTGGGAATAATAAAAGAATTCAGTTACATCAAAGTATCCAATATTTGTCACAGCAAATTTAGATACCATAGTGATTATGTTATTCAATGTATTTAGAAGTCATGAAAAAATTAGAAATCAGAGAGGGGGGGGGGGGGGGTGGATATTTTGAAGTACTGGAAAAGTCAAGCAATTTTTACAATAACCTAACACAGTCATAAAATATCATTTAAACCTACATAATTTTGATCCAAAATTGTCACATGGTAAAATGTAAAGAAATTATATTGAAGTCGAGGAAAATCAAAAAGTTCATTTGTCATACTATATGGAATTATAAAATCTGTGTTAAATAATAAACTATTGTTAAAATTAAAAATACATATATATAGGGATTTTTTGCATGTTGAATAATAAATCATCTGCATGAGATTTGGCTGCTAATAATTTGGAAATTTCAAATCTATTTTAAAACAAGTTTACAAATAGTGAAAACAAGAAGTGTAAGGTAAATAATAGAATCCATGTACATTAAAATGTGAATAAGACTTCATCACATACTTTTTCTTTATCATATGTTTCTATAACTAATATAATTGTGGAGTATATAGGTTAAAAGATTAACAATTTTTCTAAATCTTTTTTTACACACACACTCACATATATATATATATATATATATATATATACCGTATATACTCGCGTATAAGTCGACTTCGCGTATAAGTCGACCCCTTAACTTATGTTGTTAAAAATAAGAAAAAATTCAAAACCTGCGTATAAGTCGACCCTCCTCCAAAAGGGAAAACCAATTGACTTTCCCCGTAAATGATAGATTCCTCGGATTCGTTCATACTCCAAAAAGGAGCGATTCTTAGGACTCGTTCTGAAATGAAACGACTCTGAAAAGAATCGATCCCTCGGAATCGTCCGAAAGAGATCGACTCCTCTGAATCATTCCGAAATGAAACGACTCTGAAAAGGAACGATTCCTCGAAATCATTCCAAAATGTATGGTCTGCTTAATGTCATAAATCGCAATCGGAGAATGGCGAAGAAAAATCGGATTCATTCCGTTTTTTCTTGGACTCGTTCTTTTTTTCTCAAATTTGCTCCGTTTTCTCGGATTTGTTCCTTTTTTTCTTGAACCGTTCCTTTTTTCTTGGATATGTTTCATTTTCCTCAGATTCGGCCTTTTATCGGAACGACTTCGAATGACTCGTTCCTTTCGATGAACGATTCTTTAAAATGGACGATTTTGCCCATCTCCATTTTTTAGTATTGAAAATGTGTTCTTGACATAAATCATACACATTTTTTTTGTTTTTTGCAGCAGGGTAGGGTAGATTGTTTTTTTGAAAAATAAACTAAAAATGATCTTAAATACAGAATCGTCGAGGTTGGAACTGTTTTGGATTTTATGATCTACAAACAATGGGTTGCTGCAGCACGATTCTGTAGCAAACTATTTTCCGATATTTTATTTATAGATTTTTTTTTAGGTCTCGCGTATAAGTCGACCCCCCCTACTTTGAAGTTCTTTTTTCGTCTAAAATTTCTCGACTTATACGCGAGTATATACGGTATATATATATATATGTATGTATATATATATATATATATATATATAATAAAGAAAGGAACTGTCAATTCATTTTTCTAAATAAAATTTAAAATTTAATATCTCAAATGTATATATTGAGGACGTTAATTTCAAAACTTGTCTTATCCAAAAGTTAAAAAAAAAAAAAAAAAAAAAAAAAAAAAAAAGTTTCTCTATCAATATTTTTTTTTTTTTTTTTTTTTTTTTAATTTACACTGGAAAAATATATATGTACATAAATTGTGTTTGTGTAAGGGATTGGGGGATTACCTCTATTTTGCATTTTTGGCACTGCAAAATCAAGATTTATAATGAAAACCAATGACCAGAACTAAAGTTTTTTGGCAATTTAAAAATATATATACAGGGTGTATCTAAACTACTGGGCAAAACTTTAAGGGATGATAGTAAACATCAAGACAAATAATATTAAATGGGAAACTAATGATCCCAAACGTCTTCTGAAGGAGATAGGCGCCATCAAATTTTAGGGTCCAAAATTTGAAATGATTATAAAAAACGGGAAAATTGATCGATTCCTTTGCAGTTTTCACCAAAACTATTCTTTATGTCAGTATTGTCTTGAAAATAAATTATAAAGAGAAATTTCAAAAAAGGCCGATAGAGAGTGCTTTAGACTTTGGAGTAATGAACAACTATTTTTTACCATTATTTTTTGTATCTCATTAAAATTTTTTAGAAGTCTAGACATAAACTTAAATTTTGAGCTCAAAATCCGTCGTTAAGAAGCGCAAACTGAACTGTGTTCAATGGGAGTGTGTAGGTTCAAATTTCAAATGATTATAAAAAACAGAAAAACTGGTCAATTGATTTGAAGTTTTCATTAAAATTATTCTTTATGTCAGTATTGTCTTGAAAATAAATTATACAAATAAATTTCAAAAAATGTCGATAGAGGACGCTTTAGATTTTGGAGTAACATAACTATATTTTAACGTTATTTCTTGCATCCCACTAAATTTTTTTAGAAGCTTAAACATAAACTTAAATTTTTAGCTGAAAATCTGAATTGTTGAGAGTGGTTAAGTAGCGAAAACTGAACTGTGTTCAATGGGGGTGGGGAGATTCAAATTTCAAATGATTATAAAAACGGAAAAATTGGTCGATTCGTTTGCGTATTTCCCAAATACCATTCTCTATGTCTGTATTTCCTTGAAATTAAATTTTAAAGATAAATTTAAAAAAATTCCGTTAGAGGGCATCTTAAACTATTTTAACCGTTATTTATTTTTTTTTTTAATTATTATTATTTTTTTTAATCTAAATAAATGTTTTAAAAGCTTAGACTTAAATTTTGAGCTCAAAATCTGAATCGTTGTGAGTAATTAAGTAGCGAAAAATTTGTCTTCGTAGAGTGGGCAGGGTAACATTTCAACTCCTGAACACAGTTCAGTTTACGTTTTTTAACCCCTCCCAACGATTCAGAATTTGAGCTCAAAATTTAAGTCTTAAGTTTTTGCGTTTTTGGAAGTATTTATTTAGATACAAAAAATAACAGTTAAAAATTGTTGTTTGGTACTCTAAAGTTTATGGCGCTCTCTAACGGAATTTTTTGAAATTTATCTTTAAAATTTATTTTCAAGGAAATACTGACATAAAGAATGGTTTTAGAAAAAACCGCAAACAAATCTACCAATTTTTCCTTTTGTATAATCATTTGAAATTTGAACCTTTCCAACCCCATTGAACACAATTCGGTTTGCGCTACTTAACCACTCTGAACGATTCAGATTTTCAGCACAAAATTTAAGTTTATGTCTAAGCTTCTAAAAAAATTTAATGATATGCAAAAAATGACGGTAAAAAATAGTTGTACGCTACTTCAAAGTCTAAAGAGCCCTCTATCGACAATTTTTTAAAGTTATCTTTATAATTTATTTTCAAGACAATACTGACATAAAGAATAGTTTTAGTGAAAACTGCAAATCAATTGACGAATTATTCTGTTTTTTATAATCATTTGAAATTCGAACCTACCCACTCCCACTGAACACAGTTCAGTTTGCGCTACTTAACCACAGATTTTGAGCTCAAAATTTAAGTTTATGTCTAAACTTCTAAAAAAAATTAATGAAATGCAAAAAATAACGGTAAAAAATAGTTGTTCATTACTCCAAAGTCTAAAACGCCCTCTATCGGCATTTTTTGAAATTTATCTTTATAATTTATTTTCAAGACAATACTGACATAAAGAATAGTTTTCGTGAAAACCGCAAACGAATCGACCAATTTTTCCGTTTTTTATAATCATTTCAAATTTTGGACCCTAAACTATGATGGCGTCTATCTCCTTCGGAAGAAGTTTGGGACCCTTACTTTCCCATTTAATATTATTTGTCTTGATGTGTACTATCACCCCTTAAAGTTTTGCCCAGTAGTTTAGATACACCCTGTATATATTTTCTGGATAAAGTGAGTTTTTAAACTCTCATCTTCATAAAAAAAAATGATAATGGATATTACTTGCTAATACCATCCAGGGCCAATTTTTTAAATACACAAAAATCTTCTTCAAGATAATACAAAAATGTTGCATCTTTTATGTCTTATTTGTGTTATGTCATTTATTTATATTTATTCTTTTTCTCTCTTTTTATATTCAATTAGAAAACTTCCGTGCCTTATAAATGTTAGCAGATTTATTACCAATTGCAGGCTTCAGAAAGAAAAGAAAGGTATTTTTTTTATCTCAAACTGTCAGTAAATTATTCTTTGCATATATATAATCTGATTTGCTGATCAGTCTTTTTAGCCATTGTGAAGGACAAAAATATCAGGGATGAAACAAACAGTTATTTGCTTGAACACTAGTTATTCAGACATATTTTAAACTGTGTATCAACTTTTTTTTCCTTTTTTGTTAAAAAATAATAATAAATTTAAATAATAAAAATATATGGTAGGTATTGCTTTTTTAAAAACAAAATAAAATTATTAAAAGATTGAATAATATAAATCAAGATAGACCTGAATACATTTTTAAAAAATAAATAAAATTTATATACAAAAAATGATAGTACTAGGTTATCCCGTCGACCAAAAAATTATCACCAAACTATAAGATTAAATGCCAATAATGGATGATCGTGAATGTCACATTCAATGACATTCAATGCGATTCACGTGTTTAAAATGTCATTAAGTGATTTTTATTTCGACTTTTTATTAATATTTTTATTAATATTCTACTAATTATTTGTTTTTTTGTAATTAAAAATAAAAATTATGTCAATATGTATAATTTGGCTATTAGTTTGGCGATTTGTATAATTTGGCGAAATTGGTTGACGGGATAACAGAGTAGTACCCAAAAAAATTAAAACACTAAAAAACATTAAAAATACAAAAGTAAACATTTCGCCAAGCTACACGCAATAATACTAGTAATGTTTCCAAAAGACTCTGAGTGAGTTACAGTATGGGAAAACTCCTTGCGGACCTAAAGATTTTTGTAATGCACTTACATATGACTTTATGTTTAACAATTTTCTTCTTGTATTAAAACTGTGATGAAACTTCAAAGAGTTGATGTTTCTGTATTTGCAGGTCCAATTTTATGTATCATTCTGTAGGATTAATTTATTTAACACTACTTGAACCAGAAATACCTTCTTTGCGAAGAGGATTTTCTAAGTAAACTTGTAAACATTTTGAGATTGTAAAATAAAAAAAAAATAAAACAATGATCATTTGCAGGGCTTAATTTGCACCAGAGCTCAGCTTACGTATTTCTGTTTTTTGTACATATTTAAATATTGGTTGGAATTCACCAGAGCTCATAAATACAGGTCTCCGAAGCCCAGAATAATAGTGATTCAGAAAACTGAAGCCTAATTTACCCTTTCCTTTCCCTGTCATCTCCAGGTTTCTGCATTCTTTTCTATCAAAACATATATATGTGACGTGTGTTGCACACATAAGAAATGACATGTAAGATTTTCTGAAAATTTTTCTTATAAATGTTTTTGTTAGTTATACATTCATTATATTATATTATGTATGTATGCATATCTGTAGTCCTTTTTTGTGTGTTGACACTATTTCTGAATCATAATTCCTATCTCATTTAGTTGCACAATTCTGCGACTAACATTAATAGGCAAAGATTTTTATCTGGAAGGAACAAAATACTAAAAAATGGAATATTTTATAGTTAAATGTATACAGATTGATATACAGTAGACTCCCTCAAATCCGCACAGCTTGGGACCAGAGGTTTTGCGGATTTTAGAATTTTGCGGATTTCTGGTCATTGCTTTGTTTACATTTTTTAAACAATAATTTGAGTGCAAATAATAGTGCAATAGGAACTATAATGAATGCTTACAATATAATAAAATATTAAAATAAGTAATAAACTAAAATAATAAAAATTTAGATAGTTTTTAAAATGATAAAAGTACTAATAGCTAAGGTCAAGTTAAGAATCAATAGTGTATGATTAAATATTCATTTATAAAGATTAGATGTATTTTTCCAAAATTATTCAACAAAACTTGCCTCATAAAAGTACATTACTAATTCACATCAAAATCATAAAATAAGGATTTTTTTTTTTTTTTTCAAGTTTAGCCAGGCTTAATAACCAAAAATTCTTGATTAATGCATAAATATATTTGGTAAAAAGATTGTGATTACCAGTGATATCTGGAATATCTTGAATTTTTTCAAAAAAAAAAAATTATTCTTCCTTCATGAAAGAAACATGAATAGAGTATTATTAAGAAAATTACAAATAAAAAAATATATGGAATTAATACAAAACTAAAAAAAAAAAAAAAAATCAATTTTGTATCAATATCCAAACTGAAAGTTTCATTGTTTACATCCATAAAATATGTGCGGATTTTAGAGAGTTGCGGATTTCTGGTTTGCGGATTTGAGGGAGTCTACTGTATTTAAAATTTTTATTTTGCTAAAGTAGAAAAAGATGTTTATAATGTATGCGGATATGAGAGATTGTGTGTGTGTGTGCGGGGGGGGGGGGGGATCTAATTATAGACATAAATTAAACTCAGAAATATTGCAATAAATTCTGCATAAACAAAACTGCATATGATTGAAAAGAAATCTGTTTAAGTTAGTCTTCTGTTTTAATAGTATTATATAATATTCCTTATATTAGAAATATTGCATTTTTGTTTAAAAAATAAGTTTGGAAGAAATGGTAAAAAAAATAATTTGACAGTTAAGCTATGAGCTTTTCAAGCATGTAATATGTATAATAAGGTGTAATATTGAACAATTTTAAAATAATTCAATACTATTTCAACCATTTTTACACATATCAGAAGAATTCCTTTATTTTTTAGAAATGATAAAATGTGTCGAATAAAACAGCAATATTTTTTTTTTTTTTTTTTTTTTTTTTTTTTTTTGCTGTTGTTCTATAAGCTGTAGGGTAATTGATTAATTAACTCAGCAAAGATTTTATTCCAATAACTTTCGAAACAATGGCTTTACATTTGCAAAATTCATATAAATTTATACAAAATATTTAAAGACTTAAAATTAGACTGAATAATAAGCATTTGTTTTATTAATGAGTGTGCAATAATAAAATGGGACATACAGTATTTGTCTAAAGGGCCAGATGTTTGTTACATATCCAGCTTTTACTATGTACAGTTTTCTTAATGTATGTTTTTCTTGTAACAGTTTTTTAATATGCTTTTCTGGTTTGTTTAATTGATATCTATTTATTGCTAAAAATGTTTTTTTCTACAGATTTCTGGTAATCAAAGCTTGGATACTTTATTTTCTTCTGATGCTCTGGTCAGATTTATTGGAGTATGTTTTCTTTAGTTTATTTTAGTATAATAATTTACATAATTAAAATTCTTGAAAAGTGTCTTAAATAGGTTATAAAATGCAAAATTGCCATTTGATTAAAAAAAAAAAAAATGTTTTATATTTTGTTAACTTGTGAGAATCTTGAAGATAGTAAAGTATACCCAAGAGCAGCTTTTCTAACATTCACAAGCTTTATTTTTTACAAAATATACATGCAAGCGAAGCTTAGTTTTCATATTTCCTTTTTAAAAGATTTGATCTTATTTTTTTATTTTTTAAGAAAAAAAAGAAGCTTTGATTTGTTGCATATTTGATCTATCACAAAAATGTATTTCACAGAGCAAAACTAGACATTTTTAAAGCTTTCTGCAAAAAGACCGCAGAACAGGGTAGTCACAAATCTAACATGGAAACATCAGGAAAATATTAGTTAACTTGGAAATTCATTGAAAAATATGTTAATTTCCAATATGATTGCAATAATCTGGGAAGAAAAAAATTATCTCAGCTCTTGGGCTCAGTCCGTGCCTGAAACCAACTTGGACTCTCTCTTTATATCAGCTTTCGGGCTCAGGGGCTCAGACTGATGGTAAAATTTTGTTTATACAAAAATTCAAAAACAAAGATCTCTAATTATGAAACAAGAATGTAGCCTAAGTTTCTTAAGCAAATTAAATTATTATTCTGTTTTTTAACATATTTTTCGGATGATTCTCAGTGCCAAAGATTCTGTTATAAAGATTTGATATTTTTATAATTATTTTGTACATATTTTCTTACACAAAAGTATTTCACAAATTCAAGAAGGTAATAAAAGGAAGGGTTTTATAAAAATTATTATGGGCAATTATTAATCAATATCTAATATATTTACTGTATGTATTATACTTTGGAATTTTAATGCTTTTATGCTATTGGAAATATAGTAGAAAAAAAAACCTTTTATCTAATAGCAAACATTATCCTGATCAAGAACAGAATAAAAAGCTACATAAGAATATCTAGTTAAAATAAATAAATAAATTTTATGACAAAAGATTTGGTTAAAATCATCATCCAATTTAAATTATGTTTTACAGAATAGTCAAAGTTTTAATCTCTAAACCTGTCTTTAATATCACCAAATTTAATTATAACATGAAAAGTGGCAGATATAGATTCCTTTCATCCAAATTTCAAACTTTAAGTTTGCAGTACAGTTATATCCGCTTGTATCCCAAAACCATTCGTATTAGAATAAATGTTAACGATCACATTATAAATATTATATTAAACCTTGAAATTACAAAAAGAAAAAAAAGTCAAAATTTTCAGCAATTATTCTGGAGGACAAACATCTCTAATGTCATTCAAAGTCGTGATGAAATAATCATCCTTTCTGTAAATTTCTTACCATAAAAACTCAGTTAAACATTACTTAATCTAAGTCCTAACCTTTTATTTGGCGGTATTTCTTATTTCCCAATTTAGCTGACCCCAAAAGTGTTTGATGACTTGTAATCTGTATCTGCAAAATTATATTGATATTTCAAATCCTGCATTATTATTTAATTTAGTCTGTTTTATAAGCCTGCCATGAATCTAAAATAATGATAGTGATATTCTCTGTTTTTATTTTACCCATCTGTTCTGTCAAGAACTTTTAGTATAAACCATTCATTAGCTTCTTGGAATAATCCTCCAAGCAACCATTTCTGAGAAAGAATTTGACTGGCTTTTTAATTTTTAACCCTTTTAGGTGCAAAGTACTTTTATTACAAATGGCACCAGGATTTACAAACTAATTTATTTGCAAATAAATAAAAGCTTTTTTTTTTTTTTTTTTTTTTTTTTTCCCATGTGATTTATCAAAGCAAGCTTTTATTTTAAAATTTTAATGTGAATGTGGCATTTTAGAATAAACATTAAGTGGGATCCCTTCCCTTTAAGGGTTCAAAAGAAACTTTCACCAATCTTTGCAACTTTTTTTTTCAAGAAGGGGGTGCTCAATCTGTTATAAACTTATAGATAGACAAACTTCTGAGATAATCACTTCAATCAATAACTTTCATTCAATTGTCTTTTCTCTCATTTTACTGATGCTAATTTATCAGACTTGCTATACATGAACATTGCAGTTACAAATGCTAATTTGGAGTCATCCAACCAGTTTTCTTTTTTAATAGATATTCTTTTATCACAATTTTTCGCATTTCTCCACCACTATTTATCAGTTTAAACCCAAAAAAGCCAAGCAGTTTAAAATGAACTGGTTTTCAGAGCCAGCAGTTCTGCGATGAGGTAATAAGCAAATATCAATTATTCTTAACTGAAGTTTGCCCTTATTGTCATTACCATTATTACACAGTAAATTTTCATTCAGCTCCTCACTAGATATCATTTTGTTAACACAGTATTCTTACATTGTACAGTATAACGTATTTTTGATTAGCTATGTAAAAACTTGTGTAAATAATTTTATGTATAAACTTATTAAAAGTTTATGAATATTTTTTAAAAATTGACAACATGTATTTGTTAAAATATATTTATCTATGAAAATTTCATTATTTTAAAGTTAACCTGGAATAATTAGGGAATTTTTAAATACAATATTTGTGACCATCCTGCCAGAAGTACTCCAGGAAAAATAGGTTCACCTGAAAATGGTCTGAAATTGATATATGTGAAAATGCTATGGACTGTAAAATTTGAATTGCTCAGGATATCAAAATTTACAACATTGTTAATTTCAGATATTTTCATCTAAATTTTCTTCCTATAACAGTATCTTAAAAAAGAGAAATGGGGGACATTCTGTATTCACAGCAAAAACACATAAAAATCAGGCAGTTTCACCTAAACCCATCTTTTTATAGGAGTACAGCAAGGTCTTCCTTTACAAAGAAAAAAGAAAAAAAAAACTCTTTTAATATGGTAGATAGATATTTTTATTAAAGTTATCAAAGTCAGTTATTAAAAAAATTAATAGAATAATGTTACTGAAAGTAAGATTTTTCCGATATCTGATTGATTTATAAAGGAATGGTTCAGGTAAAAAGTAGGTCTTTTCTATGAATTAATATTGAAGTATTATATTGAAAAATAACATATAAACTGTTTTACTGTAAAAACTAAGCTAACCAAATTAAAAATATACTTTTATACATGAGATTTCCTGTTATGATGAAGTAATATTTTTCCAATACACCATAGTCAATATTTAAAAAATATTTTATTCTTGTATTTTAATTTTTTGTTAAAATATAAATGATTATTAATTTTATTTTTATATTTGCAGAAGACAAATGGCTCTTTGGAAGAAGCAATTCAAGAAATTGAAGAAAAGCTGCTGTACTTCTTGTGTACGGGTGATGAATGTTTTCCTGATCCTTGATCAAGAATCAGTTGAAGTAGAGAAATGCAGCTTAAAGACTTTTTGACCATTATATATTTACTGTCAAGTTTATCAAGTTGTCGAGTTTTTTAATTTTATGATTTACAAAGTTATTAATGGCCCTGCAGCTCAGTGGAGAATCTGAACATTATTTTGAAAGCCATGGATGCAAGCACTTAAATGTTTTATAATATGTATAGAAAATAAAATACTGTTTTAATTCTTATGTGATTCATTTTAAATATATTTATTGTGCAATAAAATTTTTCTTTTAGTACTGTATATTCAAATGTGTAAGTATAAATTTTTCGATTTGTTTTGCTCTGAAAATTTTAAAGTATTGGCTGTGATGCTTAATACTTTGCCTCCTTGAGATGACTGACTTGCATTTGTCAAATTCGTTAAAAATCATTGAAATAATTGCATGTTTTATGTGTTACACAGTGACTAAGTTAGTAGGATACTAGATCAATGACAATGAACCCTAGTCTCACTAGAACTGCCTAATATAGTACCAATGTGTTAACACACGATAAAATGGTGTGCATAAACTTATGAAATGGACATACAAATGTCAAAAGATTAATATCATAGCACTAGCAGAGTAAAAAGAAGGTTGTAACTAGATGTGAAGTTAATATGAATTTACTTCTATATAGAGAACTTTTTTGAGGTGATGCAACAAGCTTTTTGGATTGATGGAATGTACCAAACTGAAAGACTAATCATACCATGAATAATGGAAGGCAAACACTGAAATATATTTGTTATGGTGAAATGGGTGTTCTGTTAATATGCTGATTTCATTTAAAATTGAAGGTTTTTAATTATTAAAGTAAAATGAATATAAATAAATTTTATTTACGATTTATTTTAAGAAGCACACAGAAGTGCAGTGATTCTTTTGAACACCTAACCTTAGGATGATAGTTTGACAGGAGTTTTTCTCTTGTGTGAAACATCTTCTAACATACTCAATAATTTTTTACAAATTAAACTTGATGAAATATACTATGTTTCTTGTGTTTGACTGTTTGTTATTAAAGACACTAAAAAGAAAAACAAACAAATCAATACTTTAAATCAAACATATCTTTTACTGCATTCTATTATAACCTCTATTGGTAGGCTTGGGTTTCATTTCCGACAACATGTACTTAAGTAATAAATTTTATTTTAGCTAATGTGTGTTCTTTCAATCCTGAGGGTTTATCACATTAATTCTCTCTAAAGATAAATATTAACAAACATTTCTTCTTCTTCTTCTTCTTTTTTTTTTTTTTTTTTTTTTTTTCAATTATTGGGGAGGGAAAATGCACTTTTCCATTATTATTTTATCCAATGTTTTCTTGAAAAATTAGAATAAGTTAGTAATTAAAAAGAAAAAAAAAGTCAGCTGTCAACTACATTTAATCATTTTTCTTCAGTTTCTGATATATGTTTTACTAAAGTGCAGTTGCAGTTTTACAAAGATTTATTTTTGTTTACATGTTTAAATACACAGTGCAATGACTTAAAGTAGTAATTAAAAAAAATGCAAAGACAGAATTTTGTTATGGAAAAAAAAAATATATGTCTATACAGTCCTCTCATATATGCAATATCATAAACTTACGAGTCTACTTCACTTATGCAAAAACATTCACTTACTCGTGTTTGTCCTATGAGAAAATTCCTTTTAAATATATTGTTTGCATTTCCATATTTTTAAAAACCTTTTTTTTTTTTTTTCTTCTTCCAAATTTAAGATAACTGACCTAAATCTCAAATATACCCACATAGCATGCATGTTCACAGTGACGTCACAGTGACGTCACTGTGAGTCACTGTGGTCACGTCCAGTGATGTGGGGCGGGTAAATACCCAGTGGGTAGGTAAATATTTTTTGGGTATTTACCTGGGTATTTACCCAAGCCTTGGGTAAATACCCAAAAACTGGGTATTTTCATATTTCAGCTTGAAAAAGCATATTTAAAGTAAAATTTATTTTTATTTGAAACTTAAATATTTATGAAGTCCAAAATCATAGAATGAGATATTCAAATTATGAAAGTTGTATGGCTTCAGCCACAATTAAAGAGAAGTCGAAACTTGCATCGCAAAATTGCTTAATTTTACTGCTAGTGTGCTTCAGCTGCAAAGTAAGTGAATTGAATTTGTAGGAAATTTTCAAAGTAAATAATGTGAAGCTCTATTACATTTTTTAAAAAGAAAATATAAGATTACCTATCTGCACAGTTTATTGCAGAGCATTATACAGATTACATATCACATCTATTTATTAAGAAAATAATAATAATAATCCATACTGAAGACAAATTTAGATTGCTAATAAAATATATATATATATATATATATATTACACAATCAAGCATTTAAATAAATAATTTAACAAACAATTTATTGATTTATGTTTATTAAACAATTTTTATTATTTTACAGTCTATAAATATTCACAATTGTCAGCTGAACTACAAAATTTTGGTTTTAGAAATTTAATTATCTTTTCCTAATATTGCAGACATGTATAAAGATTAAATAGGAATTTACTGATTTTCTCTAAATATTAACAGTAGTTTAAAGGAATTGCAATTTCAAAGTATTCACTTTCTAAATAAATATTTTCATTTCCAATTTTGTGAGTTGTGATTATTTCTTGCTGAATTAAAAAGCTGCCCAAAAATTTAAAATATTTTGCCTCAATACAAAACACTATTCAAATAATATGTGTTTGATCATCAACTTAATTATAAACCTCTATGAATCATCTTTTAAGTTTTAAAATATCATTCCCATTTTCTAAAAATTTAGTAATACACACTCTTTTCTTGCTTTGTTTATAATCTGCAATTCCTTTAAATTTCAATTAGAAATTTCCACCAGAAGCAATAGATGGCGCCCAATCATTGCATAAGTATGAACCAAAACTAAACTAGATTTTACAAAGTAAAACTATGCTAGATTTTACAAACCAAAACCATGCTAGTTTTGGTTTGGATTTTGATTCTATAAACTGTTCTTCACTTGCTTTTAGATGTCTATGGTGTGCGTTTAAAAGAGTTAGAAGTAAAAATGGGAGGGAAAAAAAGGACTTGCATGGGATTTTTTTAATGTGAAAGGAAAAAGTGTGCAGTGCAAATATTGTAATAAGGATTACAAGCATGCTAATGTAAACAAAATGGAAAATCATATTAAGGAATGTTTCAAATGTCCTGCAGGTTTGAAAAAGGTTTTTGACAGTGATTCTAAATGCAAAAAATATCATAAGGAATCTATTTATACTATGCCTTCAACTTCAAATGTAGAAGAAAATATAACAATTAGTGATACAGATGAACCTAATACTGGTCAAATGTCCAGTACATCTTCTAACACTTCATCGATACCGATAACAAGTGTACCTTCGCTTCTAAAAAATGCTGGAGATGGAACATCTAGTTTTTTGACAAATAAAAAAATTTCGAAGTCACAGATATCTATGACAGCATTTTTGGATCAGATGGATGAAATAACAAATGTAAGTACATTTACATATTAATAAACAAAAATAAATACAATTTTGTTCTTTTAAAAGTAAATACTTAAATTAGAACCGATATTAATTGAAATAAATTATTTGAAGCTTTTCTCTAGTATATGTCTCTGATTTTTAATATTACAATTTTTAATAAATTAATAAATTGTTTATTTTAAAATTTAAAAGATTCATTGAAATAAGCCTTTGCATTTTAATATATTTTTTCTTTCAATAAAAAAAATCGTTTAATTTGTTTTGAAGTGTAGATAAAGAAACACTGTTAAACACTGATGTGAAAAATATATAATTTAAAAGCAAGAATTCACTTTGTGATTGAAATAATACAGAGCTATAAGCAGTGGCATGGAATGAGTGTATGTGTTCAGGGGGGGGGGGGGGCAGTTGGGGAAAATCTTCATATCCCCAAGGAACCCATTCCCTTGCCATTATACAATTTTATAAGACAAATATTTTTTGGCAGTTTCAATGTAATCCTATTTTTATATAGAATAGCAAAGCAAAAATAGATTGCTTAAAGCCACAAGTTTATAAATTTATTTGTAATGAAAACAGTCTGCTTTCAAGATTCATAGTTTCTATAGGCTTTCAAAAAACATTCCATATAAAAAATAACATTACAGGATATATGCATTTATTATTTAAAGAACATTTTGGATAAAAGTCAAATACTACATTTTAATTAAATGTAAATTTGACTTAAAAAGGAAATTAATTGAAAATATTGTTTTTTCTAAAAGATAGTTATAGACACATAAATTCCTGATAAATTAATTTAACTTACAAATAATAAGTATAATAAATATTGTTAATACCTTCTAAAATCCCCTTCCCTTATGTAAATCCATATAAGGATCTCCCCCATTTTTTAACTTTATCCTTAGCTGCCGAAGTTTTTAAAGTATAAATCGGTTGGTTTGCAGTATTGCAATTCAAAACAATTAAATAATGTAATTAAATATCATATACCTGACAAAATATCATATGCTGAATCCTATATCTTTAATCCGGAATAATTTGAACCACGGCAATAGCGAATTAGAGAAAATTTGAAACTAGAATGCATTTAGGTAAATGATAATAACATCAGGCATTATTATGATAATACAAAACACTAAGGCAATTTATAAATAAATAATACTAAGGAATTCCACTTAAAAATATCTCAAAATTCAAAAATATGTATATTTTGTATGGTGTTGCCATCTGTAGTTAGTTGTGGGAAACAATAAGATTTTTTTCTTTTTAACTTGGAATTTTATATTATTGAATAATAAATAACACAAATCACGAAACTGATAAATATAAATTTAAAAAATAAAACAATATAAAACATTTAAATAAGATTTACAGTTAAATAATTAAAATAGGACTTGCCATTAATAAATAAAAAAAAATTATTATTACTTTACCATACTGAACAATGGTTAAACACGCAAGGCGGAAGGAATTAGGAGAAACTAAGTAATTAATACTTAAAAATATCAATTTCAAGCATAAATTCAAAATTTTGAAAAAAGAAAATATATATAACTGCATAAAATAGTGTTTTCTGAAATGTATTCTTGTATGCTAGTGGTGGCATCTATTATCATTTCATGAAAGAAAAGAAATAATAAAATAACAATAAAAGGTTTTGGAATATCTGAATTACAAGATTACAGATGCTATAAAAGTCTGGATTAAAAATGTAAAAATTCTATGCCTTGTATATTTTTATTTTGGAAAAATAAAACTACAAATGCTTCTTTTTTGTTTTAGGAAACACTCAATCAACATTTGGCTAAGGCCATTTTCATCGGTGGAAGTCCATTGTCATTGGTTGAACATCCTTTGTGGATTGAATTTTTAAAGAAAGTTCGACCTTCTTACAATTTACCTTCACGTTTTCGTCTTGCCTCAACTTACTTAGATTCTCAATATTCTGAAATGCAATGTGAAGTTAAGAGACAACTAACTGAATCAAAACACCTCCATTTGCAACGTGATGGTTGGAGTAACATAAGAAATGAGTCAATAATAAATTTTGTGATTTCAAAACCACAACCTCTATTTGTTGATTTTATCATGTCAAAGGAAAACAAGCATGATGTTTGTTATTTGGCTGAGCAAATTGAAAAAGTTATGAAAGATCATGATCTTGAAAAAAATTTTGTGATTATAGGTGACAATGCTAAAAATATGATAGCAGCGTTTAGATTAGTAAAAGAAAAATATCCGCATGTTGTTCCATTAGGTTGCCTTGCCCATCTTTTACACTTATTGTGTTCTGATATTTCAGGATGCAAGTCAGTTAAACAATTTTTACAAATGTAATTGATATAGTGAAAACTATCAAACGTAGCAACCGTTTAAGTGTATTGTTTAACCGGATTCAAGATCAAGAAAGCAAGAAAAATATTTCCTTGAAATTGCCAGGTAAAACTAGGTGGGGAAGCTACTTACACAGTCTTAAAAGCTTAAAAGATAACAAGTTTACGCTGCAAACTATGGCAGTTTGTGAAGAAGCTCAATTGTCTTCTGAGTTAAAAAAAAAAAAAAAAACTTTTAGATGATACTTTTTGGATTCGTATTGAAAATATGATTGATATCTTTACTCCGATTGTAGAACTTATAGAATCTTTTGAATCAAATGAACCTCAGATTCATTTGGTGTATAACAAAATAAACAACTTAGAAAAAGTATTGCTAGAATTACTTCCTGTATCTTTATTGGAAAAAAAATGAAGAAAAGCATATTATGGAGTAATTTAGAAAAAGAAAAGAATGTGGTGTTGGTCCTCTCCATCTTGTAGCAGACATTTTAAATCCTATAATGCAAGGAAGTACCTTAGAACCTTCAGATTTGCTTGATGGTTTAACATTCATTTATGATGTTGGCCATCACATGAAATTAGAGAGCACACAACTTAAAATGGATCTTGTTCATTACAGAGAAAAAGAAGGTCTGTGGGAAAGAAAAATCTTGTGGGAGGGGCTAGAGAATATGCCTCCTCTACTATGGTGGAAAAGCTTACGGGGCACTAATATATTAGCTGAAGTAGCTTTGCGCATATTAAGTGCACCTATTATGTCTGCCGCGACGGAAAGAACCTTTAGCACCTTTAGCTGGATTCACAGTAAAAAAAGAAACCGCTTGACATCAGAAAAAGCAGCTAAGCTAACCTACCTATCGTATAATTGGAAGCTGCTACACAATGAAGTAAATAAACAGAATACACCCAAAATAAAGAAACAGGAAACAAATGAAAATGTTTCAGAAACAATAAATCGTATAGAAGAATTACTTTCAAGCAGTGACGACAGCTTAGAAATTGAGGACTTTGAAAATTCAGATTCCGAAGTTGTTGTGTCTGAAGTCTGACTGATTTTAAACTGAGAGAAAAATTGTGTCGATATGATAAAATTATATTTTTCATTTTCTATTTTATTATCTATATCTATAGTTTTGCATATTATTTATATATAAATGTTAAATTGTGTTTAATATTAGGCTGCTTTCTCAATCCAAAATTACTGAGTTTTATTTCCTTAAAGTCAAGCTATTGCTGATGCTAAATGGTTCTCTTCAACATACGAATATTGAATTAAGAAAATTATATTTTTCACTTTTATATTTAATGTGTGCTTAATTTGTGTATTATATATTTGTATATTATTTTTATATCAATATTATCCCTTAAATTTATTGAAAAAACAATTCTCTATAAACACATTAACTTTTTTATATGCTTCATTTTTAAAAATTACATTTAAATTCAATACTTAAGTGTAAAAAGTTGATTTTTTTTTAATTAAAGGATTGTAAGAAGTATAAAGTTCTATAATTTTCTTTCTTTTATACTCTTTTATCATAACTAAAATTTATGTAATTTCCCAAATATATATAATTGAAAATAAATACCCAGGTAAATACCCAAATTGGGTATTTACCCGGGTATTTACCCTGGGTATTTACCCTTAAAAATAAATACCCGGGTATTTTACATCACTGGTCACGTCACATCTGTGACCAAAATGCCACTCCTCAGTGACGTCACATTGTGACTGAAATGTGACGTCACATCTGTGACCAAAATGCCACCCCTCAGTGACGTCACATTGTGACTGAAATGTGACGTCACATCTGTGACCAAAATGCCACCTCTCAGTGACGTCACATTGTGACTCAGATGTGACTTTCTTAGAAAACTTTAGAAAATTACAAAAATTCTCCAAACCATGTTATTTACTGGTAAAAAAACGTGTTTTCTGGCATTGCAGAAGAATATTGTGCAATCGCTCTTATGTCACACATTACATGCACTGCATGTAACATGTACGTCATATCACATATATGAGATAAACCTCCCATCATATGAAACTAAGCACCCAGCAATGAACCTACCAGTGAAACTTCCATTTAAGGAAATTTCTCGTTACACTTAAATGCTTCGTTATGAAAAAAATATCGTTGAATAGAAATCCACGAAAATTCATGAAATTTGTATAGTAAACTACAAATAAAAATGGAAATATTATAAAACTGTGTTTTAATTTGGATAGTACTTTTTGTTATGCAATATAGCCACATAAAAAAAATCATTAGTATAATATCTAAAAAACCGCGTAATAAAGGAAGGGAAACAAAAACTGAATCGCAGCGTTCTAATTCTCGTTTTCTCTTGTATTTCAAATCGAAAAATAAAAAAAAATTCGAATATTACTTTGTGTGCGATCTCTTATGAAAGATACACTCATAAAAACTTTTGCATCTTTTTTAAGTATTCAGAGAATGGACCTATAATATTTTCGCGGAACTAGAATCCCTTTCTTAGCATATCGAAAAATTTTCGCATTTTTTCCTTTTTATTTAAAAGATAAAATAAATACATAATTTCAATTCGTACAATCCGCTGAAATATATTCACCAATCAATCTTAACAGCAATCTATCCTTTTGAATATTGTGCATGCACGGAAGTGCAACAAATTTTGCTAAGAAGAATTTTTTTTTTAATATGAATATTAATTTAAATGTTAATTGCGTTCTAAAAGAAGGTTCAACAGAAAATTAAAAAAGTAGATAATTTCATTAAATATGCGCTTCGTTAAATGAAAGTTCCACTGTATTTTGAAACTAATTGAAAGTAAAATAGAAATGCGTGAAAAAAAAATTTAACTCAAAATTTTAATTAGGGATACCCTCATAAAACTAATGCGCATGCGCATTCAACTTATAAATCTTCGAAGCTCAAACAACCAATAATAACAAAAAATCACCTGCTTAAAAAATATCGTTTGGCAACAACCAGAATAGTTGACACTAGTGTATTTATTCTTTAGAATATTAGGCCAGCTGCTCTAGTAACTTTGTTATGATGTTATGCGTGTATATTTAGTACGTAAGTTGAAAATTTTTAAAAAGTTATGCAGAAATGCGATCAGTTGACATTTTATATAAAATGCCGGTCCGAAAAAATACATTGTCAGTGGCGTTTCGTTAATATGAGCGCGCCAATGTCAATGTACTTCATTCGGACATTCCGACTTCGAAATTATCTTTGCTATTTGGATTATGAAACTTGAATTAGAGGATAATGCCGTTAAGAAAGAGGTAAGAAAATGTTATTTTTCCTGCTTTTTTTATAATGATTTCTGTGAATTTCGTAAAAAACATGTTATAAAAGGAATAAGTATCATATTAATTTAACTTTTTTGAATCCACTTACCTTAGTAAATTCAATAAATTTAACATTTATTTTGTTGAAATACGGAACAGCATGTCAACGATTTGAAAATAGTTAATAACATTATTTTTAAAATGCACTTTAATCACATTTTTTTAATTACATGGTTAAAATCAAATATTAATAAATTTAAAAATATATGCATAATCAAAAGTTAACGTTATAATTAATATATAAAGGAGTTTGGGGCTGTTTAACTGTTGAAAATAGTGATAAATATATTAATTTATGCACTAATATTGCAAAAACAAATTTTTTAAAACTTTTTTATTACCTTTCTGAATTTCTCATAATCCCAAAAATTTGATAACTGTAATTCCATGACATTTATTATTTTAAACCATGTATCTAAAATAATTAAGATATTGATTTTGTGATAATAACAATTATTGATTTTAAAAAATGAGTAATTATCGCATTATTTTATTAATTTTTGATATCTTAATTGTTAAATGGTGCTGAAAATAACAATTTTGTTCCATTAGTATGTGTTCATTAAATCCTGGTTCTAAATAGTCATAAAAACAATTACATGTACTTTTTTGTGGGATGTACATTACTGAAATTTTTAGTGTTTGATGTATTTCTATTATTTTCAATAAAATTTTGTCTAATATTGGGAAGTGAGACTGAGAATACTTAAATACTATTAATAGATTCATCTAATACGAAAAAAAAATGAAATCTAATAATTATAACTATTAATAAGGAAACTTTTTAAAAATAAATTCCATAAGGATGACCTTTGCCGGCACATCTACACTATATGACATATACAATATATATATATGAGTTTAACTACGAATTTAAACCTTGGTGTAATCATACATGCGCACAGGCCACTATAGTAAGGAAATAACTAAGCGTAATACTAGAACTAATTGCCTCATCTTCATTAGTACTCGATTTTTAAATAAAATCTGTATATTACAAATATTGCGCATAAACTTCACGTAGTTTTATCAAAAGATAATTCTATATTATATTTAACAGAATGATTTTAATTGGTAAATTAATCAAACGAATATTAATTTTCCAAAATGAGTAAAAAAATGTTTAGATTAGGATTCGAACTAGAGACCCTCGATGTATGCTGCCAATGCTCTTCCAACAGAGCAACTTAGCACGCACAATTCACCCGGAGAAATATCATTATGTACTCATACGAATAGTATGCATTTATCATACGAGTAGTTTGAAAAAAAATTAAAGTATTATTACATAGGGTTATATATAATAATGATAAGTATGCGTTCGTATTCACTGTGTGAATTGTGTGCGTCAGATTCTTCCAGGATAGTTCAGTCGACAAAGTATTGACAATTTGCGCGAAAGACTGCTTAGTTCGAATCCTGACCTCGACACTTTTTCAATCAGTTGGAAAATTACAACAAAAGATAATTAAAAGATATAGGGTAGATGCTCCAGTTTTGGCAACTGCACAAGTTTTGGCCACATTGGAATGATTTATCCTCTATTTAGGCTGTAAATTGATTTTAACAAATTATATGCATTCTTACTCCTTAATCTAACACTCTTTTATTATTTTCAATCCCATTTGTTTATTTTTTGATAAAAAATGACTTGCAGAAAAAAAAAAAAAAAAAAAAAAAAGTGTAAAACTATAGTGTGCACTCACATATATTAAGGTTTTTGCTTAGGTAACAAGTTTTCACAATCTTTCAATATTAGGGATTTATCGAACTTTATTTGTTCTGAAACAGATTGCTATGAAGCTTTATGAAGTAGGCTTTCTCTCTGTTGCAATTTCATATTTAAATTAATTATTTTTACAGCTTAAAGTAGGGGTGGCCAAAACTACTTGCTTTACGTGCTAGTACGTGCTTTAAATTTGCTATGTGTACCAGTTATGGCCATTGTGTGGCCAAAAATGGCACAACAATATGCTCCACTTTTGGCCACAAGACTAATTATAGTGAAAATTTCAGCAATATATTTAGAAATGTTTTATGACTTATAAATTTAAAAGTTCAATAAAATTACAGCATGATTTAGTGGTTTCTTGTATTTTTTCAAAACAAAATGAGGAAGTTGCATAACTTTTGCAAAATTTCAAGCACATGAATTTAGAAATAACAAATAATGTGAAAATCTTTATACTATAAATAGGATTCATTTTAACAAGTTTAAAAAAGACAATTCTGTACTCTTAAAAATGGTCTAGATTAAACACTGTTATAAGATAGGAAGTAAAATTATGGCTTTTCAAAATTCATTGTCAGCTTTTCAAGATGGTTAAGTTTTGTAGTATCTCGTTCTACCTTGCAACACAAGTTTACAGAATGGAGACCAGTTTTTACTATTTTTGAATCTCAAGTAATAGGGTTGTGCTATTTATGATGGCCAATTATCTATATGAGAGATATGGGCCAAAAAAGAAGGGAGATGCCCTCTGTGAAGGTCTTTCTAAGATCCTAGCCAATATTTACACAAGGAAATCTAAGGTTTGAAGAAAACTAACTCCAAATGATTAGGCTGACAGGCAGCTAAGTACGAGGAATTAAAGTTTAAAATCAGTTGAAAAAAATGGATTTTAGAGATTGTCAAAATACTATTTCATGTAAAAATGGAATAATTTCAAGATTCTAGTCATATAACTGTAAATATTGGTATAGTATAACATATGATATATATAAATGAAAATATGCAAAATGTTAAAATAAGCTTTTTATGTCCTATAAGTCTTTTTTATGAATTAAATATATTTTTTGTTTTTAAATTTAAATGTTCAGTTAAAATCAGCTTAAGTATATTTTATTCGATGTTTTTATGATTTCATTTAAAAAAATGCAAATCTTTTTTATACAGCAAACAAATATCTGTGTGGTAAAACAGATTTTGCACAAAAATGCTTTATTTTTACTTATTATCAGTTAAAATGTTTGCAAAATTACAAGATATTAGGGCGGCCAAAACTGGTGCAGGGGTGGCCAAAACTGGTGCAAATTGAAAGAAATTACTTAACGAGTTATTACTCACAATCTAAAATATTTGATAGAAAGTTATTATAATTAACAGAAAGACAACTAAATTTACTAAAGAATACTGTTATTGCGATTTAATATGCTTTATTCAGTCTAAAACTATAAAATTTCCATTTCAACTTTTCTCTTAATGTGGCCAACACTGGAGCATCCACCCTATATATTTATAGACATCAGGATTATTGGTCAGAAATATTGGCAAGCTGTACAGTTTTAGATATGTGCTGAAATTTGTGGATATTAAAGCGAGTAAAAGTTTTTTTTAAAAAAGTTCAAAAAGATTAAACAGTTTGAACAGCATATTACAAAATGTGTGTCAGTTATAAATAAAATTGAAGCTATGCAATTTTCAGCATGTGGGGGAAATATATAAATATTTTTGAAAGGCAATATTTTTCAAATTTTAAAAACAACACACCAGAGTTGTAAGGCATGTGAGGTAAATCGAATTTTTAACTTTAATTTAGAAGAAAGTCTCCTTACTGCAGGTAACTATTTTATATATTATACAGTATTTGTTCATAAATTGTCAATATATGATTTTAGGACTCAAACCCTATTTTAACAGAACATGGCGTGGAGTTATAGCTTCAGCAGATCCTGTTTCTTTTAAATTGTTAGAGAATCGTTAAGAAAAGTTAAATCGTCACAGAATCATCACAGTGTTAAAGAAAGTTTTGTCACAAACGATCTGCATCGTGAGTCTAAAATAATGGGACAAACTTTAAGGGAGGTGGTAGAGCTCACTATAATAAATAATTATGGCATAGAAATGTATGACTGGAAGTGACGCGTTAAAACGCCACACTAGTCACTGTAAAAGACACGGATTATAATGTTAAGTGTATAGGAGCGCTATTTTCAAATATCTCGCTAAAATTTTAATATTTTCGCATATTTTTTTTCCATAGGATAGCTGAGGACGACCTGCAACTGGGCTGGTTTTTACTTTTTTGATTTTGGTTACAGATTAAGAGCCCACAATAATTCAGAACCAGTTTAAACCGGTTCTAAAACTGAAACTATTGTAATATAAAAAAAATATAACCAAAATCGAAAAAGTAAAAATCAGCCTAGTTGTGGATCGTCCTCAGCTATCCTATGGAAAAAATATCATGTAAAATATTGAAATTTGAGCAAGATATTTGAAAACAACACCCCCCCCCCATAGACATAACATTACCATCCGGGTCTTTTTTGGTGACTAGTGTAGCGTCTTGACGGGTCACTTCCGGTCATATATTTCTGTGCCATCATTATTTGCTATAGTGAGTCCTACCGCCCCCTCAAAGTTTGTTCCATGATTTTGGACTCACCCTGTATTTCACAATTTGGTCACAATGTGACTTGAAAGCTTTGTCACTTTCGTCACAATTACGTCACAATGTTAATGACAAAATCGTCACAAATGACACACTTTTCACAAATTGGTCACATTGCGACGTCACAATGTGGTCACAATGTGACGTCACAAACAAGCTCTAAAACGGCCATAACGACTTCACATTTTAGTCACAGTGACTTCACATCGACGTCACGTGACGTCACATCGACGGTCACAAAGTCACAGTGTGACTTCACAACGACGTCACCGTGACGTCACCATGTCTTACGGGTATATTTTTTTTTCAATTTATTTTGTATGAGGATGTTTTCATTTTCAAAATGAGTTTTGAAAATTAAAGTAGCCTCTTAATAAACCTGCAAAAAAAATCGATGAAGTAAAGAATGAACTTTGTAGAGATCAGCCTTAGCTATCCAATATCAAGAAGAAAAAAGTATTTAAAAACATTGAAATGCAAATGGTATTTTAAAAGAAATCCTGTCATTAACATTAGTGAGTTAGTGTTTTGATGCGAATTAAATTAGTCTTTTAATAAACTTCAAACTCTTATCCATTTTGTTTAAAAAACAAATCATTCACTGTAGAACATAACCTTTGCATCATTACAAGCCCCCCCCCCCCCCCAAAAAAAAAAAAAAAAAAAAAAAAAAGGTTACAAATAATGATTGATTCTATAATATCAGAGATGAGATGAGATTTTCAGTTTTTTGAATACCATCATAATCTTAAACAAAATTTTGTTGTATTAAATCGCCAAAATGTTCTGATTAAATAAAATAACATTTTCTCTGTGATTATGCAGGTATGTAAAAAGTTGGAAATCCCATCTTGATTTAGAGATTTTAGTCATAATTTATTTATTTTATAAGTTCCTCATCATTGTTGAACTTTACAAATATGTCTTTCCTAACAAATATATTTTAAAGTTACTGATTGGAAGTAGTGGTGTCATATCAATAATAATCTTGGACACAATACCTGAAATTATTAATTGGAATTGCAAATTTCAAACCATGATTAGAATGAATATTGAATCTACAATACCAGCATTGTACTATAAACCTGTTTTTGGAAAATATCAACAACTGCATTTTATGTTACTTCTAAAATAGAGGCATATGTTACATAAATAGTTCATCAACTGTAGAAAGTAAGACATAGAAATTTATTAAATCTCTTATAAAATTTCTCTTTAATTCTGTTATTTATCTGTATTAAAATATAGAACTAAAGTTAATTATAATATTAAATCATAAAAAATTAAATTTTTAAAATTATTTCAGACATAAATAAAAATTACTATTGAAAACAAAGAAAAAAACCCTCTATTACAAACATAATAAACTATAAATATACTAAAAAGCAAAGCAAAAAAGATTCTCAAAGTAAAAGTGAAATCGTCCATTTTGTCTATATATTCAATCAATACAAACAAATTCAATCGAAAAACAAAAAGTGAAAAAAATGGATTTATTAAAAAAGAGTGCAGTCACTCTTTTTACACACTAATTTAGTCAAATTAGGAGTGAAAAAGTAACTTATCAAAAAGGAGTACCATCACTCTTTTTACATACCAATTTAGTCAAAATAGGAGTGAAAAAACTGCTTATCAAAAAGGAGTGCAGTCACTCTTTTTACATACTAATTTAGTCAAAATAGGAGTGAAAAAATAAATTATCAAAAAGGAGTGCAATCACTCTTTTTACATACTAATTTAGTCAAAATAGGAGTGAAAAAACAATTTATCAAAAAGGAGTACCGTCACTCTTTACATATACTAATTTAGTCAAAAAAGGAGTGAAAATTGCTTTTCAGAAAGGAGTGGAAGGGCTTATCAAAAAGGAGTGAAAATATTCACTCCGCACTAAGGATGAAATTCACTCCTATAGGATAAGTGCATCTTCGACACTGGAAAGGAGTGAAAATTCACTCCTTTTGAGCGAAAATCGATGATTTTTTTTAAGAGAGTAGAATTAGAATCTCTCTCATTTGATAATTTTCCATTTACAAATACAACACCAATAAATTGTACATGACATGAATAAATCATAAATTACCGTCATTTCTCATTTCATACAAAATATACATACTTCACTTACTTCGCAGCAAAATAAGACTGAATTTATAGTTTGCCATTTAGCAACAACTGTAACAATCATCCTCTCAGTGGTTAATTTGTTTTTACATCACCCACCCCATTCAACAAATAAATATTTGCATTTTCAAATAACTTTTCTATTACATTTTCATAAATCAAAAATACATGTCGATTTCACATATTAAAAAAATTAATGATATTTATTCTGGCTAGGTGAAACCCGTCAAAACTTGACGGCGACAATATGAAAGAACCAAAGAAAAAAAAGTATTTTGCCACTATAAAAAAAATTAATATTTCTTAAAAATTTCAATATGCTTTTCCATTTACCAACGTAACACCAACATCACATGATCCCAGGCGTAGAATCGGTGCAACGCTGCGACACACGTCACAAACTCTTGAAAATATTTGAAAATTATTTTTCTACTGTTAAAGTTTTTTTAAAAAAATGCTAGAAATCATTTACTGTGTACAAAAATTTGTCTAGGTACCATAAAAAATCCAAATTTCGGCAAATAATCACAAAAATAGCTATTTTCATCAAAATAACTCCCCCCCCCCCAAAAAAAAAAAAACATTACCCCTTACATTTTGTAAATGGATGTGAAAGAAAAAAACAGCAAATTTCGTCAACAGATTGCAAAAAACAACAAATTTTATGAAAAGATCTCTAAAAAATTTGTCAAAAAAATGCAAAAAAAAAAAAAAAAAAAAATTGTCTAGGTATCTCAAATAAAACAAATTTCGTGAAAGTATTGCAAAAAATCAAAATTTTGCCAAAACGTCTAAAAAAATGGGCAATTTTCATGAAAAAATTTCGAAAAATAAAGCCAAATTTGACAAAAAAATCCCTAAAAAATGGCAAATTTGTAAACATATTCTGAAAAAAAAATTCAAAATATTGTAAGAAAACAAAAAGTTTTGACAAATGATTGTGAGTCAACAACAATTTTTGTCAAACGATTGAAAAAAAAGCAAATTTCATCAAATAATTACAAAAAAAGTAAATTTCGCAAAAAAATCCAAAAAATTTTGCAAAAAGATCTTCAATAAAACGGCAAATTACATCGAAAGATCATGACAAAACGACAATTTCATCGAAAGAACTCGAGAAAAACGGTAAACTTCTCCGAAACTGTCCAGGTATCATAAAAGACACGAATTTCGTCCAAAGATCTCAAAAGCACATAAATTTTGTCTAGGTAATCGCAAAAAAAGGTAAATTTCGCAAAAAATAGCAAAAAAAACGACAATTTCTCAAAAAAATCATGAAAAAAGGATAAATTCGATAAAACGGCAAATTACATCAAAAGATTGTGAGAAAAAAAACAACAAATTTCAAAAAACAACTTTCATTAATTGCAGGGGGTAAAGATGCAACATTTCTTTGTTCATCAGAAAAAAAAAAAAAAAAAAAATCACAAAATTTCTCGATCTATCACATGAAAAATAGAAAATTTGTCAATCAGTTGAAGAAAAAATACAAAAATCGACAGTGTGTCATGTGGGGTAAAAATTATAAAATTCATTAATGAATCATGGATAAAAAGTCATTTAGTTATGTATAAAAGCTCACAAAAATCTTGTGATTGATCGAGACATTTCAGAATGTTTTTTCTGGGTAATCTTACGATGGGAATACTGCAGTTAGTGTACCCATTGAACTGTGTGCTGAGTGACATATGTTTATTCCCTCATTCTGTAGGCAATTAAATATATGTATGGAATTTTTTATCGCAACGTAATAAGTATATTTTTAACATAGGATCAGAGTAAATTAGTCTTTTCAACAAATAACCTGGTAAGTGAGAACTAACTTTTTTATTGATAGGCAATGTAACATTGGGTCGATCAAGTTTATTTTGATTTTGCCCTTGTTTTTGAAGGACATAATTTAACCGTTTTTTCTATTGCATAACACTTCTTATTGTGTAATTTCTTATTGTGATCTTCATTTCTGTCATATGAAAAATTCATTTCTATTTTGCCTATAGCATTTACATAATGTTGACAAATTTCTGAAAAAAAAAAAAAAAAGAGAGAGAGAGAGAAGAAACAACAACAAATTTCCAAAAAAAGGATAAATTCGATAAAACGGCAAATTACATCGAAAGATGGCAAGAAAATACGACAAATTTCACCGAAAATCCCTGAGAAAACAAATAATTATTTCCTGGTATCATAAAAGATATGAATTTCGTCAAAAGATCGTGAAAATACTTTAAATTTGTCTAGATACTTCAAAAAATGCAAAGATTGGTAAACAGATTGTGAGAAAACAACATATTTTGTCAAAAGATGAAAAAAAGAGGCACATTTCATCAAAAGATCACAAAAAAGGTAAACTTTGCAAAAAAAAAAAAAAAAAAAAAGTGAAAAAAAATGACAAATTTCTGAAAATAACAAAAAAAAAAAAAAAAACCCAACAAATTTCACAAAAAAAATCACGAAAAAAGGAATAATTTGATAAAACGGCAAATTACATTGAAAGATGGCAAGAAAAAACGACAAATTTCACCGAAAATCCCTGAGAAAACAAATAATTATTTCCTGGTATAATAAAAGACGTGAATTTCATCAAAAGATCGTGAAAATACTTTAAATTTGTCTAGGTACTTCAAAAAATGCAAATATTGGTAAATAGATTGTGATAAAACAACACATTTTGTCAAGAGATGAAAAAAAGAGGTACATTTCATTAAAAGATCACAAAAAAGGTAAATTTTGTAAAAAAAAAAAAAAAAAAAAAAAAAAAAAAAAGGTGAAAAAAAAAAGACAAATTTCTGAAAATAACAAAAAAAATGAAAAATTTCACAAAAAAAAAGATAATTTCGATAAAACAACAAATTACATCGAAAGATTGTGAGAAAATAACAAATTTCACCGAAAATCCCTGAGAAAACAAATAATTTTATCCAAGTATAAAAAAACATGAATTTTGGCAAATAATCACAAAAAATAACAAATTTCGTCAAAATACCCCCCTCCCCCTCAAAAAAAGAACACCTGGAAATTTTGTAAATAGATGTGAAAAAAAAAAACAGCAAATTTCGTCAATAGATTGCAAAAAACAACAAATTTCTTCAAAAGATCTCTAAAAAAATTATCAAAAAACTGCAGAAAAAAAAATTGTCCAGGTATCTCAAATAAAACAAATTTCGTGAAAATATTGCAAAAAATCAAAATTTTGCCAAAACGTTTAAAAAAATTCGAAAAAAAAAGCAAAAATTTTGACAAAAAAAAACTCTAAAAAATGGCAAATTAAACATATTGTGAAAAAAAATTTCAAAATATTCTGAGAAAACAACAAATTTTGACAAATAATTGTGAGTAAACAGCAAATTTCGACAAAGGATTGAAAAAAAAAGCAAATTTCAGCAAATAATCACAAAAAAGGTAATTTCGCAGAAAAAAATCAACAAATTTTGCAAATAGATCTTCAATAAAACGGGAAATTACATCGAAAGATCATGACAAAACGACAATTTCATCGAAAGAACTCGAGAAAAACGATAAACTTCTTCGAAACTGTCCAGGTATCATAAAAGACACAAATTTCGTCCAAAGATCTCAAAAGCACAGAAATTTTGTCTAGGTAATCGCAAAAAAATGTAAATTTCACAAAAAATAGCAAAAAAATGTAAATTTCACAAAAAATAGCAAAAAAAAAAAGACAAATTTCTCAAAAAGATAACAAAAAACGACATTTTCTCAAAAAAAAAAAAAAAAAAAAAAAAAAAAAAAAAAAATCACGAAAGAAGGATAAATTTAATAAAACGGCAAATTACATCAAAAGATTGCGAGAAAAAAACAACAAATTAAAAAAAAAAAAGCTTCCATTAATTGCTTGGAGAAAAGATGGAACATTTCTTTGTTCATCAGAAAAAAAAAAATCACAAAATTTCTCGATCCATCACATGAAAAATAGAAAATTTGTCAATCAGTTCGACAGTTGGTCATGTGGGGTAAAAATTATAAAATTCATTAATCAATCAAGGAAAAAAAGTCATTCAGTTATGTAAAAACCCCACAAAAATTATCAATCAGTAGAAGTCCCCACAAAAATCTTGTGATTGATTGAGACATTTCAGAATGTTTTTTGCATGTCCAAATTAAAAAAAATACATATATATATATTTTTTGTAACTGCAGATTTAAAAAAGTAAGTTATTTATAAGGCATCTATTTTGATCTCTTATTATTTTGTTTATTTTTTGCAAGACCTACGTTTATTTAATTGAGTAATACGAATTTAGAATTTGCAATGTTGTCTTTTGTTATTTTTTATCAATTTTCAAAATGATAATGGAACAAATGTAAATGCTATAGGCAAAATAGAAATGAAATTTTCATATGACAGAAATGAAGATCACAATAAGGAATTACTTTAGAAAAAAGAAAAAGATTGAAAACAAAATAAGAAGTGTTACGCAATAGAAAAAACGGTTAAATTATGTCCTTCAATAAAAACGGGCAAAATCAAAATAAATAATATTATGAAATATAAAATTAAGCATCGATCGAAAAAATACTATCCGAGAAAAGTTTTCGCGAACATCGTAAGGGGGGGTATTTTACTTCAGTGTACCCATGGCAAAATAGAAATGTATTTTTCATATGATAGAAATGAAGATCACAATTAGGAATTACTTAAAAAAAAAGATTGAAAACAAAATAAGAAGTGTTATGCAATAGAAGAAACGGTTAAATTATGTCCTTCAATAAAAACGGGTAAAATCAAAATAAATAAACTCGATCGACCCAATGTTACATTGCCATTCAAAAAAAAGTTCTCACTTACCAGGTTATATTGTTGAAATCCTATGTTAAAAATATACTAATTACGTTGCGATATAAAAATCCATACATATATTTAATTGCACATTTTAAAAGCACACAATAAATCCATTGGTTCAGCTACAACAAACAACGAACGCGGGGATACCACGCTAACATTTAGAGACACTAACTATCTCTTCTCTCATTGGTTCTGTTGTCGGATCTGCGCAAGCAGGAATGCGCAGAGAGCAGTTTGAGTGTGCTGAATAAAAAAGGCTTTTGCTTTAATATATAAGATTACCTTCTCAGGATGACCCTTTTTTTCGTCCACAGATCTCCCACTTCGGAAAAATCGGTTCAAATTGCCGTTTTTGATTGCTTTTTTTGCAATATTTTCTGGATTTATCAAAGAATCGCCAATCACGGCACCTTGTGTAGTTTCTAAATAATACAATTTGCCAGTTTGATGCATGTGAGAACAAAAATAAATTCAAAAATAAATCGGAAAATAAGCAGTTTGGATCGAAATACACCCTTAAAAAAAATACATATATATTTGATCTTCACTGAAACTAGCAGTAAATCCCTTGACGCTTGCTCTTTGAAATGCCAAAATTCTGGTTCTCCATCAAGCATTTGGATCATCTATCAAAGCCCGCGGACGTTCACGTGACAAATGGTGAAGCTAGATGACAAAGAGGACAGCCATTCAACATAAGTGATCAGGAGAAGAATATGAAATCAGTCAACTCATTTTCGGAAGTGGACAACAACTAATTCTTCGGCAAGTCATCGGGCACTCATTGTTATTTCAACAACAGGAAAATCGCCAAAACTGTCTAAGCAACTTTAATATTAAGGATGCTCTTAAATTAAAAAGGACAACTCTGTGACATAAGTGTTTATTTATTTTTATACAGAAATGCATGAAACTAATAGGTGTTGTTGTCCAGAAACTGTCTTATCGCATTTATTTTTCTACTTTTTTACAAACGCAAAACAGTATTTCAGAATAAAAATTCTGATTAAAAAAATAATAAATAAATAAAAAGGCCGCGAAACTGTTAAGCAACAGCTCTTTTTAGTAATTCTTCTAAATTCTGTTTTGTCTGATTCATTTCAACACTTTTTTTCTCTGTTTTTTTTTTTTTTTTTTTTTTTTTTATCAGTCACCATCATTTTTCTTTAGTTATGTAATATGATGATTTTGTCCGCCATCGACATATCTCATTTCCTTATCAGCATTCACTTATTCTCAATCTGATGATGACAAATTAAAGGTGACACTATATTAGCTATTTATTCACTTTTTTTTCCCCTTATATATTATCTTTGATGAAACTACCAGTAAATCCCTTGCTCTATGAAGTGTCAAAACTCTAGTTCTCCATCACAAAATTTAAAGAATTCGTCGGGAAGTCAAACTGACTTATTATTATTTCATCGGAATGAAATTAGCTTTTAGACAATGAAGAATTATTTCTTAAAGTGGATCATGAAAAAAGAATGCAATATTTTTTTTTTCCTTTTAAAAATTTCTTATCAGTTTAAACTTTCTTTTTTAACAAAAATAAATAAATAAATAAAATAAATAAAAAATAAAACATTTGCAACGGGAGGGTTAATCAACGCCTCTTTTAAGTAATTATTCTAAATTCTATTTTCTCTGATTCATTTAAATTTTTTTATTTCAGTCATTATCATTTTTCTTTAGTCATGTAATGTAGTGATTTTTTATTTCGTTCGACATACCTTATTTGCTTATCAGCATTCACTTATTCGCATTCTGATGATGATAAATTAAATGTGGCACTAAAGTTATTTATCCAGTTCTTTTTTACTCATATATTTGGTCTTTGTCGAAACTACCGCAAATCCCTTATTCTTTGGAGTATCAAGATTCTAGTTCTCCATCATGCCTTTGAATCATCAATCACAGCAGGCGGACTTTCATGTGACCAATGGTGGTGCTAGAGGACAGTAATGCATCATCGTGGTCAGTACTGGCATGTGAAATCAGTCAAATTATTTTCAGAACTGGACAAAACCTAAAGAGTCGATTTTTTTTGGAATTTTTATTTTAAATATTTTTTATTTTTATTTAAATTAATATTTTTTAAATTGCTGAACTTAATTATTATTTCAATTAATTTAAATGAAAAAAAAATAATTCTACAAATAACTTTTCGAGTCATAACTATCTCACTTTATTAATAAATTTTAAATTTATTATTTTTTTTATTTATCAGAAGTTTCATTAGGTGGTTTTCTTTAAAAATAATATGACTAACCATCACAAAAAAAAAAAAAAAAAAATTCAAAATTTTAACTTAATAAATAAAAATTATTTTAAATGTGTCCTGGATTCAATAAAAAAAAAAGAAAGAGAAAAAAAGAAAGAAAAATAGAAAACAAAACAAAACAAAAAGAAAAAAATCTTCTGCAAAATTATTTTTACATATTTTAACCTTTAAAATATTCCAAATTCTCTTTTCTCTGATCATTTTTTTTTCTCTGATCCATTTCTTTCTTTTTTTTTAACCGACTTCAAAGAGGAGGTTATGATTTCGACCTGTATGTATTTGTTGTTCACGCATAACTTTTGCAAATATGAACCGATTTTGATAATTCTTTTTTTGTTTGAAAGCGTATGAGGCCCATGTGGTCCCATTCAAATTTCATAAAAATCTGATAATTAGAACTTTTTTAAAAATAAAAACTTTAAATTTCAAATTCATTTTGAAGCAATCGACCAATTAGAATTGTTCCTTTTGCATGCTTTTATGTTACACTTATAGACACACGATCTTTTCACTGTTAAAAGTTTGAAGTTTTTGCTGCATCGTCACTCCACCGCTTTTATGGAATATCTCTATTTTGACCAATGAGAATTCACCATAATACAATGCAGTAATCATTTTCTATAAAAGCGATGGACAGACGATAAAGTAAAAGTTCCAAATTTTTAACAGTGTTCAAAGTGCAAAATCCTAACTGGACGGGGGCCAGGATTCACATAAATTTTGCGCTGTTTGCGAAACGAGATTTATTAACAAAAAAAATTTATTTAAAACATTGAAAAATTTGCTAAAATTCAGGCTTCTGATTCGTTAATCTGGTTTCGCTAACAGCGCAAATTCTACCTGGATTCCGGACAAGTTCTCTTATGCAAGAAACCGGAAATATAGCATCTAGGGGATATAGTATGGAAATCGGCTATCTCAGGGCGTGTTCAGAACAACTTACAAAAGTAACCAATGTTACCGACCGATTGTAGGGCAGTACGAAAGCAAATTGTAGCATCAATGAAAACTATTCTGTTGAATTGTAGCTGACGTCACACTTCGCTTTGATTTTCATTTCGTACTTGTCTACAATCGGTAAGTGGTCGGTAAGTAACCAGTAAGTTGTGCTGAACACACCCTCTGTAACACTTAAAAAAGGCGCTAAAATGTTCTATTCTTTAAATGTGCAACAATGCTAATGAAATTTAAAGATAGAAGCGACATCTGCAGGACATTTTCAAAAAATGCAAGAATTATTGCTAGTCTAGATAATGTATCACGAAAATGCCGCAGATGTCGCTGTGATCGACACTTTGGAATTCAGTAGCATCGTTGCACATTTAAAGGTTACAAATTTTTAGCACTGCTTGCATTGTAAAAAATTGAATCCTTTTGCTGCATCGTCACTCCATCGCTTTTATAGGAAACGATTACTTCGCTCTATTATGGAGCATTCTCATTGGTCAAAACAAAGAAATTCTATAAAAGCAATGGAGTAACGATGCAGCAAAAAAGTCAAATTTTTTACAGTGTCGATAGCAGATTGCGAAATTCTAAAATGGAGGGCCAAAATCACAGTCAAGTGAAATCCAGTCATCTCATTGGTAGTGTGATAAAGGTGAAAATCACGAACTTGTTTCTCCATTTAAAAAATATCGAGGGGTAAAGTTATTTTGAAGCGATTGTTACCATCTGCTCTTATTTACGATAAACCATCGAAATTAAATTAATTAAGATATTTTGACGACATTTTATAAAATGGGAGTGAAAAATCTTGATTATAAATGAAAACAGATAAAAATTTTATCTGATTTCATTTATAATCTAGATTTTTCACTCCCATTTTATAAAATGTCGTCAAAATATCTTAATTAATTTATTGCTTCAAAATTGCCGCCACTTTTTTTTTTTCTCGGAGAAAGGAGTAAGGCAACATTTCCCCTACCTCTATGAGATTGTTCTCTGAAAAGGACACGACTCAATGACCAATGAGGTGTTTGGATTTCACCGGACTGTGATTTTGGCCCTCCATTTTAGAATTTCGCCGGCAGATTTTCACTCCATGTATTCCAGACTCTCTCCTTCGAACAATGAAAAGTTCTCAAAAATGAAGGCTTATGATTGGTCAATCTTGTTTGCTTAACAGCGAATAATCCTTCTGGATCCTAACAACTGTTGCAGAGATGCTAGTTTTTTTTCAAAGTACGAAATCTTAGCTGGAACAATTCTCGTATCCACCAAAGTGAAAGATCCACATCGATCCAGACATGAGAATTCAATATCGAAAAGTTGAAAATTCATCTCTAAAGAGCCTTACACGTTAAAGCAAGAGTGTCTGTGTATCAGGGTGCTTGTTATGCCGGATTCAGAAAGTGATTAAAGTACATTGCTATGTGCTAGATTTACATTTGGACAAATATAAATGACGAAAAATTTTGATAAGCTTATCATTAAAGTTAAGCTATAGTTAACTTCTTTCACCCATAAAACAAACTCGTTCAGGCGACTACCGCCAAGTTCTGGAATAAAAATTCTTAAATTTTCTGTACTTTGGAAAACCGCGTTTATCAAAGAACATTCTTAACTTCAAATATTACTACTTTCATATAGACGCATGTTGAATCATGGTGTGATTTTGATAATATCTTCCTTTTTAGTTTTTATGACTGAAAAGGGTATTTTAATACATACGAACATTTAGAATTACTTTGCTATGCATTGAATCATAGAAGCAACTTGACGCGCTCTGATTGTGTACGCGTACTTTAAACTGTAAAAGATCTGCCCCTTTTGCTGCATCGTCACTACTCCGCTTTTATAAAATATCTCACTTTTGATCCATGAGAATGCTCCATAATTGGCTGAAGTAATCGTTTTCTATAAAAGCGGAGGAGGGACGATGCAGCAAAAGGGTCAAATTTTTAATAGTGTATCCTGTTTAAAATATCTTGAAAAACTACCTCAGTTTTTAAAGACTATCTATTTTCTGATCAATGAAAACGCTCCATAGACGTTTTTAGATCGCTCTCATTAGTCAGAAAATAGATAGTCTTTAAAAACAAAGGTAATTTTTCACAATAATTTTAACGTGTACTGATGGATTGTCAGCTTTTCAATGCCCATTTACGAAGTCTGTAGATTTCAATGTGGACCTTAAGGCACTACACTAGTCTCAGAAAAAGACCCGGATGTTAGTGTAAAGACTATGGGGGCGTTCTTTTCAAATATCTCGCTCAAATTTTAATATATTTACATGATTTTTTGCATAGGGTAGCCGAGGATGATCTACAACCGGCCTAGTTTTTACTTCTTCGATTTTGCTTATGTATGTTTTATATAATGATAGTTTCAATTTCAGAACCGTTTAAACCGGTTTTGAAATTTAAAATATTTTTTTTTTTTAATCTGAAACCAAAATTGAAAAAGTAAAAACTTGGTTGGTTGTGGAATATCCTCAGCTATCCTATGCCAAAAAAAAAAAAAAAAAAAAGAAAATCAGGTAAATTTTTTTAAATTTGAGCAAGATATTTGAAAAGAACGCCCCCATAGACTTCACATTATCATCCGGGTCTTTTTCTGTGGCTAGTGTGCGGCCTTAAAGTTTGCTGGATGCGATAAATTTCCGAAATGTTAAAGCTTAAATGGACAAGTTCTTGCATCCACTAAAGCGGAAATAGACATCGATACCAATCGACATCCTTAAGTTGTTGAAAAGATGAAAATCCTTTAGTATATATTTTACTCCGGAGGAAAAAATTATCTCTACATATCAATGCAAAATAAAGTGCATAGATATGTGTAGCAAAATTATCTTTAGATTCAGATTTGGTTACCGGATTAGACACCAGAATGATTTCAGATTTTGTTCATGTAGGATTCCTCGATGTAAATATGACGACACATGGAGCACAGAATACGATTGATTGAAAAGATTCTGGACAAAAATGAGTCATCAAGGGGGTCCTTGTGGAGTGGTTAAGACACCACGCTGCTAATCTCTTGAGAGCGTAGGAGATTGTGGGTTCAAATCCCACTGGCTCCGTTGCACACACTCTTTATGTGTAGCTCCTGGTTGTACTTTTATTGCGTCGTAAAATTTCCTTGTGCTATCTTGTCCTTGTATGTCCACGAATTTGTAAAATAATATGGATTATGTATTTATGTATGTGTAGAAATAAAGGATCATTCGGCGTACAATCGAATTCTACCAGGAAATCATCATCAAATTTTATAATAGAAAATGCCTAGCATTGCGATACATTGTTAAAAATTTAACTTTTGCTGCATCGTCACTCCATCCCTTTTATGGAATATCTCATACATACACTGTAAAAAATTTGACCCTTTTGCTGTATCGTCACTCCCCCGCTTTTATAAAATATTTGTTTTTTGATCCATGAGAATGCTCCATAATAGGCTGAAATAATCGTTTTCCATAAAAGCGGTGGAGTGAGTTTCAAAATTTTAACAGTTTAGTTGGGACAAAAGCGTCCGTGAAAAAAGTATTTGGGCATCGAATGCTGTCACTCTTATAGATGCAGCCAAGTACAGGTTATGATTTTCGGATTCCTCGTCGAATCATCACCGCTCATTTCCGATGCCTTTGCTGCATTTATAGGAATTAGATTGTTGCTGTTTAGCTATTGAATCATAGAGCGATTTTTGTTAAAATCTTTCTTTTTCCTTTTTCTGACTGACGGGGGAGTACTTTTGACTACACTAGAAAAGCATTTTACTATTCATTGATACATGGAGTCATTTTGCTGTTTACTCATATATGGAAGCGCTTTACGGCGCGCTTATGTGTAAGGACACTTTACTTGAGGCATTGTCACCTTTCGATAACCACTTCCGATGTCCGTACGATTAGATGTTGACTTTAAGATTTCATGAATGCGGTAGCTTTTCGTCGTGCCAGATCTGAAGAAGTTATCACATCCAGAAAACCTAAAGATTCACAACGATACTAACCGATATTGAAAGTGTCTTTTGAAAAGTTGGCAATCAAACAGTGACAAGTAAAGCGAATACATCAGAACTCAGCAAAGTGCGTTCATTAGTAATGCGTTGCAAAGAGTCATCATATGTCAGTACACGTAATTATGTATTACGGTATAAATAACTAAAAAGTAGGAAATAAATTTAACTTTTTCAAAAAAATGTATAACCGACTCCAAAAAAAGCGATAAAAAGAATTAAATAATTCTATAAAATTCTCTAATGACAAATTTCTCGTTATCCAATAACCACACATTGACTATCATGTATCGGTATAAAACGGTTAAATTTAATATATAGAATTTAATATCCACCAAACATAGGTTTTCCAGAGAATATTTTTTACAAGAGATTAATTTACATATTTTTGATTTAATTTTTGAATATATACATATAAAAAGTAAGGAATTACTTTTTGAAGTTGGTGCCAAACTATCTTAAGTATAATAAGAATTGTGGATATATTATGTCTAGTACCATAAATAAAATGGGAAATCATTATCGATTATGATTGTTTGGCATCAACTTCAAAAAGTAATTCCTTACTTTTTATATGTATATATTCAAAAATTAAATCCAAAATATGTAAATTAATCTCTTGTAAAAAATATTCTCTGGAAAACCTATGTTTGGTGGATATTAAATTCTATATATTAAATTTAACCGTTTTATACCGATACATGATAGTCAATGTGTGGTTATTGGATAACGAGAAATTTGTCATTAGAGAATTTTATAGAATTATTTAATTCTTTTTATCGCTTTTTTTGGAGTCGGTTATACATTTTTTTGAAAAAGTTAAATTTATTCAGTCACCAAGTCATATGTAATGTATTTTTATTTCCTTTGACATACCTTATTTGCTTATCGGCAGTCACTTATTCTCTCTCTCTCTCTCTTTTTTTTTTTTTTTTTTTTTTTGAATAACATACATCCGATTTGTGTGCTCGACATGAAAGCCTGCTTATAAGTAATCGTCAATATACAAGGACGAGATAGCACAAGGAAATTTACAACACAAGAGAAATACAACCAGGAGCTACACATAAAGTGTGTGTGCAATGGAGCCAGCGGGAATCGAACCCACAACCTCCAGGTTATCAGATCCGCGTCTTAAGGGTGTATTTCGATTCAAACTGCTTGTTTTCCGATTTATTTTTGAATTCACTTTTGCTCTCAAACACATGAAACTCGCAGATTTTCTTATTTAGAAAGTGCACAAGGTGCCGTAAAGGTCAGTTCTTTGATAAGTGTGCAAAATATTGCAAAAAAAGCAATCAAAAACGGCAATTTGGACCGATTTTTCCGAAGTGGGAGATAAGGGAACGAAAAAAAGGGTCTTCCAGAGAAGTTAATTGCTTATAAATCAAATTCTAATGAATTGAGCGTAAAAAGACTTTACTCGGCACCTCATACGTCCCTTCAAGAATCTCCTCAGCAAGTTTCATGATTCTACTTTTAAAAATATGTCTGAAATTGTATCGGAAAATTTCGAGCTGCTGAAGGTGGAAAAGCGTTTTTTCGAATACACCCTTAACCACTCGGCCACGGCGGTCCCACTTATTCCCATTTCAATGATGAAAAATAAAAAATAACATTATAAGTATTTATTCACTTCATTTTTTATCCTATATTAGATTTTTGATGAAACTACCAATAAATCCCTTGCTCTTTGTAATGTCAAAACTCTATTTCTCATCATGCTTTTGGATCCTCTATCAAGGCTGGTGGACGTTCATGGCGGCTAATGGCGGTGCTAGAGAACAGTAATGCATCAGCAGTAAAATATGAAATCAGTCAATATATTTTTAGAACAGGTGAAAATTTGAAGAATTCGCCGGGAAGTCGAACGTCATTTATTATTATTTCATCGAAGTGAAATTAGCTTTTAGAGATTAAAGCACTATTTCTGATACTGGGCCGCGAAAAAAAGAAATCAATAATAATAATTTTTCTTTTAAATTTCTTCTTTAACCCCCCCCCCCCCCCCCGTCAAGAAAAAGAAAACTCTGTGACAATATTTTGTTTATATATTTTAACTCAAAATTTGTGTAGATATAAATCTAAAATGTATAATAAAATAAATGAGAAAACCTATTTTGATTAAATATATATATATATATGCAACGAGAGGGTTAAGTAACAGTTCTTTTTACTAATTCTTCTAAATTCTTTTTTCTCTGATGTGTTTCAATTCTATTTTTTTTTTCTATGCAATTTCTTTTATAGTCACAATCTTTAGTCATGTAATGTAATGATCCCCCCCCCCCCTCGAAAGACCGTATTTGTTTATCAGCATTCACTTTTTCTATAGCTATTTAATCACTTCTTTTTTTCTCATATATTTGATCTTTGATCAAACTACCAGTAAATCCCTTGCTCTTTGGAGTGTCAAAACTCTAGTTCTCCATCATGCTTTTAGATCATCTATCAAGTTTGGCGGACGTTCATGTAAGTAATGGCGGTGCTAAAGGACAGTAATGCATCACAGTGATCAGCAGTAAAATATGAAATCAGTCAACCTATTTTCAGTAATGGACTAAATTTGAAGAATTCGCCAGGAAGTCAAAACGTCACTTATTATTATTTCATCGAAATGAAATATTCTCAAAAACTTTTTTTTTAGGTTGTTTGTTTTTAACTGTTCTGCTCAACAAGTGCGACATATTTTTAAATTCATTTTTTTTCACTAGTCAGATGTATAATTGGAAGTCCTGACTATGGATGCGATTTCAAATCCAACTTTGCTTTCCGAAAAAAAAAAAAAAAAAAAAAAAAAAAAAGGAGTGCGATTAGATAGTTTTTGTACAACAACAACTACTAGTTTCATACATTTCTGAATAAAACTAAGTTAAACTTTATGTCACAAAGTTGCTTTTTTGATTTAATAACACACTTATATGATTATTTTTTAAATCCAATCTTCTGAATATCTTTTTTTTACAATATAATTCTATGTTTTTTTTTTTTGTTTTTTTTGTTTTTTTTTTTTAAGGGTGTATTTCGATTTAAACTGCCTTCTTTCCGATTTATTTTTAAATTCATTTTTGCTCTTGTATGCATCAAACCGGCAAATTGTCTTATTTAGAAAGTACACAAGGTGCCGTAAGTAACAATTCTTTGATATATGCAGTAAACATTGCAAAAAAAGAAATTAAAAATGGCAATTTGAACCGATTTTTCCGAAGCGGGAGATTTGCTAACGAAAAGAAGGGTCATACTGAGAAGGTAATTGTTTATAAATCAAATTCTAATTATATCAGCGAAAAATTACATCCCACGGCACCTTAGACATCACTTCAAAAATCACCGCAGCAAGTTTCATGCTTCTACATTTAAAAATGTGTCTAAAATTGTATCAGAAAATTTCGAGCTGTTGAAGGTGGAAAAGCGTTTTTTCGAATACACCCTTAAGCCTTTACAATTTTATATATATATATTAATTCTAAAATATGTAGATCTGAAACATGTAATAAAATAATGCTGAAGTTTAAAAACTATTACTGTAACGAGAAGTCTTTTTAGTTATTGTTTTAAATTCTCTTTTCTCTAAAGCATTTCAATTCTTCCTTTTATCTGTCTTTTTTTTTTTTTTTTTTCAGTCACCATCAATTTTCTTTAGCCATTTAATGTAATGTATTTTTTTTCCTTCGACAAACCTTATTTGCCTATCAGCAGTCACTTATTCTGATTCTGATGATGACAAATTAAAGGTGACACTATAGCTTATTTATTCACTTCTTTTTTCTTATATATTTGATCTTTGGTGATACTACCAATAAATCCCTTACTCACTGGAATGTCAAAATTCTAGTTCTCCATCATGCTTTTAGATCATCTATCAAGGCTAGCGGACGTTCATATAACTAATGGTGCTGCTAGAGGACAGTAATGCATCATAGTAGTCAGCAGTAAAATATGAAATCCGTCAAACTATTTTCAGAACTGGACAAAATTTGAGGAATTTCGCCGGGAATTCGAACGTCACTTATTGTTATTTTATCGAAATGAATTTAGCTTTTAGAGAATGAAGTACTATTTCTTATAATGGACCCTGAAAAAAGAAAATAATATTTTTTCTATTAAGGGTGTATTCGAAAAAACGCTTTTCCACCTTCAACAGTTCGAAATTTTCCGATACAATTTCAGGCACATTTTTAAAAGTAGAAACACAAAACTTGCTGAGAGGATTCTTGAAGGGACGTATGAGGTGCCGTGTGATGTCATTTTACGCTCAATTCATTAGAATATGAGTTATAAACAATTACCTTGTCAGTATGACCCTTTTTTTTCGTTCACATATATCCCGTTTCGGAAAAATCGGTTCGAAATGCCGTTTTTGATTGCTTTTTTTGCAATATTTTCTGCATTTATGAAAGAATCGACAATCACGGCACCTTGTATGCTTTCCAAATAAGAGATTTGGAAAGTTTGGTGTATTTGAGAACAAAAATGAATTCAAAAATAAATCGGAAAATAAGCAGTTTGAATCGAAATACACCCTTAAATATTTCTTATAAATTTGAACCTCCTTTTTAAGGCTGATCTGAACTGCTCTGTTGTACAAGCACAACACATTTACAAATTCATTTTTTTTATTATAAAGATATAAAGTTGGAAGACCTGGTTGCAGAAGATGTTTCGAATTGAACTTTGTTTTCTTTTTTGGTTCAAAACGCGAACTTTCGCGGCTTGCTCTGAAAAATCTATTGCGTTTGCAAAAACAGAAAAATGAGTAATAAATGGTTTTTGTACGACAATACGAGCTGGTTTTATGCATTTCCTTCAAAACTAAATTAAAACTTATGTCACAAAGTTGCCTTTTTTATTTATGAATATCCTTACATATTTATTCTTCAAATCAAGTGTTCTAATAATTTTTTTCTTTCGATTTAACTCTATTTTTAGTTATTCTTCTAAATTCTTTATTCTCTGATGCATTTCAATTCTTTTTTTTTCTTTGTAATTTTTTTTTCAATCACTATCATTTTTCTTTAGTCATGTAATATATTCATTCACCTCCCCCCCCCCCCTCTTCGAAATACCTTATTTGCTTTTCAGCACTCACTTATTCTCATTGTGATGATGACTAATTAAGGGTGTATTCGAAAAAACGCTTTTCTACTTTCAACTGCTCGAAATTTTCCAAAACAATTTCAGACACATTTTTAAAAGTAGAAACATGAAACTTGCTGAGAGGATTCTTGAAGGGACGTATGAGGTGGCGTGTGATGTCATTTTACGCTGAATTCATTAGAATTTGATTTATAAACAATTACCTTATCAGTATGACTCTCTTTTTCGTTCCCAGATCTCCCGCAACGGAAAAATAGGTTCGAAATGCCGTTTTTGATTGCTTTTTTTGCAATATTTTCTGCATTTATCAAAGAATCGACAGTCCCGGCATCTTGTGTACTTTGCAAATAAGAGATTTCGAAAGTTTGGTGTATTTGAGAGCAAAAATGAATTCAAAAATAAATCGGAAAATAAGCAGTATGGATAGAAATACACCCTTAAAGGTGACACTTTAGCTATTTATTAACTTCTTTTTTTCCTCGTATATTTGATCTTTGATGAAACTACCAGTAAATCCTTAGTTTTTTGGAGTGTCAAAACTCTAGTTCTCCATCATGCCTTCGGACCATCTATCAGAGATGACAGAGGTTTATGTGACTAATGGTGGTGCTAGAGGACAGTAATGCATCATAGTGGTCAGTAGTAAAATATGAAATCAGTCAACCTATTTTCAGAGAATTTGAAGAATTTGCAGGAAAGTCATACGTCATTTATTATTATTTAATCGAAATGAAATTAGCTTTTAGACAATGAAACACTATTTCTTTTATTACGCTCTGAAAAGAGAAAGCAATATTACTTTTTCTTTCAAAAATTTCTTATAAATTTGAACTTTCTTATTAAGATTGTTCTCATCTGCTCTGCTCAACACATGCGACACATTTAAAAATTCATTTTTTTATTTGAAAGATATAAAACTGGAAGGCTATGGAAGCTTTTTATGTAAGGCTTCCATAGATAGCCATATCATTCCGTTGCCTTTGAATTTATGAAAGCGATTTTGAATTGAACTTTCTTTTCCATTTTATAATAATTAAAATTACTTATCGAATTATAAGCGATATTGATCACGTGATGACGCATCCCCCCCCCCCTTTGTAAAGCTAATTTCTCTGTTATTGTCGGGAAATGTGGTTCAATAAGCCAGCTTTGAAGGCTTGTTCTGAAAAAAATATTGCGTTTGAAATATATATATATATATATATATATATATATATAAAGAAATAAATAAATAAAAATAAAAAAGAAAAATGATAGTTTCTCTGCAACAACATCTGCGAGTTTCATGTATTTCCGAACAAAACTAAATTAAAACTTTTGTTGTCCTTTTTGATTTAAGAACATCATTATGGGATGTTCTGATATTCTTTCTTTTTTTTCGATATACATATATATATATATATATATATATATATATATATATATATATATATATGTATTGTATATAAATACTTTTACAAATACAGCCAAAATAATTCAGACAATACCATTCAATAAACCAATGAAACCAGTATTTTTACAATAATATTATTGAAAACAGTTGAAGTTTGAAGTGAAATAGAAGGCAGATTACCAAAATAATAAAAAATAAATGGATAAATGGACATTAGAAGTCTTTTTCATTAAACTACTCGTCAGGGGTGCATAATTTAATGAAAAAGCAAAAACAACCAACCAGTTTCTGTTATGGGACGTGCTAAAAGCTAAGTAATTCGTCCCACAATGCACCCGACTGGTTGGAAGTTATTTACTATTACAAATTAGTAAAAAGATATTCATTGAAGAAAATAAAAACAATATGAAAAAAATAACAATAATATAATAATTCTTAAAAAAGTATATATATACTAAAATATTTACCATACCTATACCCTAGCATGATGTGTAGTTCAAGTGAATCTCAAATAGATATAAATTACATGGGACTTTGTAACAGTTAAGTTATTAGTCACAGTATAAGACATATAGATAATAAAATTAAAATTGTAACAATAATTATAAAAATTAGTAGATCATATATTATACTATAAAATTCATAATACATTTAGAAAAAAATAATTGCTACTGTTAGAAGTATTATATTTTTAAACAATTATTAATATTACTGTATTAATTATTTAACTAGAATATACTACTACAACTTCTAAAAATAATAATGTTTTAGTGCTGCCATCTATATGATTAATATATTAATTAAATTATATACTTGTGGTGCTGCCATCTATTATTGAGAATTATTATTGGAATAAAATAAAGTATTTAAAAGCTAAGAATTTTCCAAGAATAATTTCTATTCTAATATATTACAAATATTTACATATATATATAAACAATTCTTAAACAAAAAATTTTTTATTTATTTTAACTCTAAAATATATGTAGATGTGAAATACGTAGTGAAGTAAATGCGCAAAATTTAAAACTATTTTGGTTAAAAAAAAAAAAAAAAAAAAGAGAGAGAGAGAGAGAGAGAGAGAGTAGGTTAGGCAATACTTCTTTTTACAAATTCTTTTAAACTCTCTTTTCAATTTTTTTTTCTTCTTTTGCATTTCAATTTTTTTTTCCTCGCTGAAATTATTTTTTTAGTTATCACCATTTTTCTTCAGTCATGTAACGAAATATTTCCTCCCCCTTACGTACCTTATTCGCTTATCAGCATTCACTTATTCTCATTCTGATGATGACAAATTAAAGGTGACACTCTAGCTATTTATTCACTTCTTTTTTTCTCATATATTTGATCGTTGATGAAACTGCCAATAAATCGTTAGTTCTTTGGAGTGTCAAAACTCTAGTTCTCCATCTTCATCATGCCTTCGGATCATCTATCAAGGCTGGTGGACATTCATGTAACTAATGGCGGTGCTAGACGACAGTAATGCATCATAGTGGTCAGCAGTAAAATATGAAATCAGTCAACCTATTTTCAGTACTGGACTAAATTTAAAGAATTCGCCGAGAAGTCAAACGTCACTTATTACTATTTTATCGAAATGAAATTAGCTTTTAGAGAATGAAGCACTATTTGTTATATTGGGACATGAAAAAGGAAAACAACAATAGCATTCCTCTTAAAAATTTCTTATTGGGACATGAAAAAAGAAAACAACAATAGCATTCCTCTTAAAAATATCTTATTAGTTTAAGGGTGTATTCGATAAAACACTTTTCTACCTTCAACAGCTCGAAATTTTCCGATACAATTTCAGACACATTTTAAAAAGTAGAAGCATGAAACTTGCTGAGGGGATTTTTGAAGAGACGTATGAGGTGCTGTGTGATGTCTTTTTACGCTCAATTCATTAGAATTTTATTTATAAACAATTGACTTCGCAGTATGAACCTTTTTTTCTTTCCCAGATCTCCCGCTTCGGAAAAATCAATTGAAAATGCCGTTTTTGATTTTTTTTTTTTTTTTCCAATATTTTCTGCATTTATCGAAGAATCAACAATCACGGTACCTTGTGTACTTTCTAAATAAGACAATTTGCCAGTTTGATGCATGTGAGACCAAAAATGAATTTAAAAATAAATCAGAAAATAGGCAGTTTGGATCGAAATATACCCTTAATTTTTTTTTTTTTTTTTTTTTAACAAAAAAAAAAAAAAAAAAAAAAAAAAAGAAGAAGAAGAAGCAGAAAAAAAGGAAAGAAGGAAAAGAAAAAGGCGTTTTGCAGTCGAGGTTGTATACATTTTAATTCTTGGATTATGGAATAGTACTGACGTCAATTTTTATGTTGAGTCGTACCACAACTCACTTTCTTCTTTATTTTCATAATAGTCATAGATTACCATTTAATTTTGGCACTGTGATAGTAAATTTTGAAATATTAACATGCATAAAATAGAAGAAAGTTTTTGATTGTTAATTCCGACTAGTTTTTTTGTTGTTCTTATATCTGACCCTGACACGGATACTTTTGTTGGTGAATATATGTACCACACACAAGCGCATCATTTAAATTATTCAAAGTTTACATTTCGCTTAATAAATCTGTAAATAGAGCTGTAAAAACACACTCGAGGACCATTTATCTCAAATGGGTAACTTATTTTTCATTAACTCTGTTTACTGTTGATTGGATTGACTGATACCCTGCATATTATTTTTACTTTTTTCTATCTTTACAACAAGAAAGTATTTGATTAATGAAAAATTTTTAACTCCGATTTTCGACGGTTTTAAGCATTTAGGGGTCAGAGAACCCAAAAACATGTTTTTACAAAATATCTGTCTGCCACTCTGTCGCTCTGTGAGTCTGTATGTGACTTTTTTTTTTTGGAGGGGGGGGGGGGGGTTTATCGGGGCCGTCGCGAAACAAGTTTCTTCTCTTCTAAGAAAAGAAACTTGTTTCGCGACGGCCCCGGTTCCATCTAAAGAACTAATGGACGGATTTTCATAAAACTTTGGATTCAGTTAGTTCTTGATACAATTTGGTGCAGCTGGCACTGCCATGTTGCATTTTTTCCGATTCCCTAATTGTTGTATCAGAAGAACTAATGCATGGATTCTCACCAAAATTTAGGTTCAATTAGTCTGTGATAAAAATTGACCCTGGTTAATTTTTGGTGCATATCACCCAAGTGGTAGTGCTGTTATGGTATATTTGTTAAAGATTTTGCAATAGATCTATCTCAAAAACTAATGGGCGGATTTTTATCAAACTTCAGATTCAGATAGAAAATGACATAAATTGTTTCTGACTAGATTTTAGTGCAAACCACTAAGAGCGCAGTGGTGCTGTTGTGCTGAATTTTTTAGGAAGTATTAGCATGTATAAGATAGATAAAAGTTTTGGGATTGTCACATCTTATTAGTTTTTCTCTATAATAAAGTTTTCAGATGTTATGAATTTTCTTTACTCATGTAGTCCTACACTATTTTTTTACCTTCTATATATCTTGTTTTCTTATAAAAATTCAGTTATTTCTAATACCAAAATTATGCATATTCAGTTCTTTTTCCCCTTACATTAGATCTTTATTGAAACTAACAGTAAATCCCTTCGACGTCTTCTCTTCGAAGTGTCAAAACTCTGGTTCTCCATCATGACTTTGTATCATTCATCAAAGCTGGCGGACGTTCACGTGACAAATGGTGTTGCTAGATGACAAGGAGGACAGTCATGCATCATGGTGACCAGGAGTAAAATATGAAATCAGTCAACTTATTTTCCGAAGAGGAAGAAATTAAAAAAATGTGCTGGTTACTCAAACACACTTGTTATTATGTAATTATGATGAAACTGACTTTTAAAGAGCCATAACTCTTGATCATTTTGATTAGGTACTGAAGACACTTGAAGCAAAAGGGAAGAATTCGAAATTCGCGTGTGCATAAGTTTCCGGCCATTCGTTATTCTTTTATTTTTCCTATCAACAAAGAGTTGTTTTTTTTTTTTTTTTTTTTTTTTTTTCTTGTGTGTGTGTGTGTGTGTATGTGTGTTTGTTTGTTAATGAATCAACGTGAATAACGTAGCTGAACTTCAAAAAGGAAAAGTTCAATAACTATTGTTCGTAAACGAGTGATTTGTTTGTTGCTAAAGGATTTTTGTGTAAATCACCTAACTGCAAAACTCGCCTTATCCGAAATCATAAAAACTGTGTTTTAAAAATATTTGATTAAGGAAAAAAAAAATAGCCACATAATTTGTGGACCCCTGAAATTGGTGGGCCCAGGGCCGAGGCCCCGGAGACCCATGCATTAATCAGGCTCTGCATAGAACAAAGTTTTGGGATTGCCACATCCTACTCGTTTTTCTCCATAATCAAGTTTTCAGATGTCATGAATTTTCTTTACTCATGCAGTCTTATATTTTTCCATTTCTATATACTTTATTTGCTTATAAAAATTCGGTTATTCCTACTCTGATGAGAAACTTAACGGTGTATTCGAAAAAACGTTTTTCCACCTTCAACAGCTAGAAATTTTCCGATACAATTTCAGACACATTTTTAAAGGAAGAAACGTGAAAATTGATGAGAGGATTTTTGGAGAGACGTATAAGGTGCCGTGTAATGTCTTTTTACATTCAATTCGTCAGAATTTGATTTATAAACAATTACCTTCTCAGTATGGCCCTCTTTTTCGTTCGCAGATCTCCCGCTTCAGAAAAATCGGTTCAGAATGCCGTTTTTGATTACATTTTTTACAATATTTTCTGCATTTATCAAAGAATGGACAATCACAGCACCTTGCGTACTTTTCAAATATGACAATTTGACAGTTTGGTGCATTTGAGATCAAAAATGAATTTAAAAATAAATCGGAAAATAAGCAGTTCGAATCGAAATACACCCTTAAAGGTAACATTGGAATTATGTATTCAATTCTTTTTCCCCATGCATTACAGCTTTATTGAAACTAACAGTAAATCCCTTGGACGTCTGCTCTTCGAAGTGCAAAAACTCTGGTTCTCCATCATGTCTTTGTATCATTCGTCAAAGCTGGCGGACATTCACATGACAAATGCTGTTACTATTTGACAAGGAGGACAGTCATGCATCATAGTGACCAGGATAAAAATATATTATCAGTCAACTTGTTTTCAGAAGAGGAAGAAATTTAAAAAAATGTGCTGGTAACACATTTGTTATTATTTAATCATGATGAAACTGGTTTTTAGAGAGTCATAAAATTCTTGAGAATTTATTATAGGCTTCAGTTATTTTTGCAGTGATTCTGTCTTAAAACTAACGCACAAACTTTTATCAAACATAAGATTCAGTTGACTTGACATAAATTGTTGCGGATTAGATTTTGATATAAAGCACCTAACCGGTGACGCTGCTATGCTGCATTTTTTCTGGAAGTATTAATATGCATGGAATAGAAGAAATTATCTGGATTGCCACATCCTACTCGTTTTTCTCTATAATCACGTTTTCGGATGCAATTAATTCTTTTTACTCATGTAGTCCTATATTTTTCCATTTCTATATACCTTTTATTTGCTTATAAAAAAAATCGTTTATCCCTTCACTGATGAGAAAATTAGGTAACACTAGAATACACTAACACTTCTTTTTTCCCATACTTTAGACCTTTATTGAAACTAACAGTAAATCCCCTGGACGTCTGCTGTTCGAAGTGTCAAAACTCTGATTCTCCATCACTTGTATCATTCATCAAAACTGGCGGACATTCACGTGACAAATGGTGTTGCTAGATGACTAGGAGGACAGTCATGCATCATAGTGACCAGGAGAAAAAAATGAAATCAATCACTTTCAAAAGAGGAAAATTTTTTAAATATGTGATTGTAACTCAAACAAACTTGTTACTATTTGATAATGATAAAACTGACTTTTAGGAAGTCAGAACTCGTGAGAATTTACTATACAAGGTCCGGCTATTAATTTCCAGGACTCATAGAATAACTCAGAAAAAAAAGGTTAGAAACATAGCCATTTAATATGATTCAAAGTAATCCCCATCAGCCATAATGCACGTCTATGCTTGGCTGTACTAATTTCGGAAAGAAGTTTCAAAGTCCTCTTTGATGGTTTCAACATCCTGAAATCTTGTTCCCTTCAGTGAATTTTTCAGCTTAGGAAACAGGAAAAAGTCTACGGGTGCTAGGTCTGGAGAGTATAGTGGATGCTGAATCTCAATGGCACCATGCTGGGCTAAGAATCGCTTCACAGGCATGAATGGAATCACCTCACATCATTTCTTTGCTCCATTTTCACTTCGACAACAGGAATTTAAGAGCTACGTTTTAATGCGCCTTTCCACAAGAATCACTTACTTCAGAATGGCGCCGAGTGCACTGCACATGCGTAAGAAAATGCTCTTCAATATGCAGCCATTACCGCCATCTTCCGGCTTTTCGTTATTGTACAGTTATGTCAGTCCTGGAAATTAATAGCCGGACCTTGTATGAGACTACAACAAAACTATTGCCTTTTTTACTCTTTTCAATCTTTACAAAAAAGAAGTATTGGATTCGTGAAAATTTTCGAATTCCGGTTTTCGACGGATTTTTACTTTCTTCTATTTTTACAAGAATAAGGTATTGGATTCTTGAAAATTATCGAATCCCGGTTTTCGACGGATTTACGTGTTTTATGTGTCAGAGAACCCAAAAAACTCGTTTTTATAAAATGCCTCTCTGTGAGTGTCTGTCATTAAGTGAGTTTGTATAGGTCAGAAATTTTGTGGACTCTCTATCTCAAGAACTTATGGATGGAATTTCACAAAATTTTAGATTCTCCCAGACCTTGATATAAACAGCGGCTGAATAGTTTTTGGTGTACCTCGCGCAACAGATGGCGCTGCCATGCTGCGTTTTTTCACAATTTACGCGACAGCTATATCTCAAGTATTAATCGACAGTTTTTTCCTAAAACTTTAGATTATGTTAGCCCTTGATATAATATGGCGCTGATTATATTTTGGTGCAAATCAAAAGGTGACGCAGCTAAGCGGCATTATTCATGATTATCACACTAGCTCTATCTCAAGAACTAATGCACGAATTTTCATCAAATATCAGATTCAGTTAGTCACAGATAAAGATAAGTTTTTTTTTTTTATGTTTGGGATCAGTTGTTGCTGATTAGATTTTGATGTAAAGAACCTAAGAAAGTTTTGGGATTGCTACGTCCTATTCGTTTTTTCTATGAACACGTTTTCGGATGTCATGAATTTTCTTTACTCATGTAGTTTTATAACATCCTCCCCCCCTCTATGTACATTGGTGTCCAAAAGTTAAGTATGATTGGTAATTAAGTAAGTAATAAAAGAAATGTAAATTGGAATGTGATGAAATGTGATATGCGAATGTCAAACGGTTATAAAGTAAGGAAACAATTCAAAAGAATGATAAGGTAAATGCACCAGTAGTGGGCCACTTAAGGACATTTATCTAATTATTATTAAAACATTAGCGAATTTAAAAAAAATATATATATATATATTTTTAGCCTAGTCCTTACCTTTATGTATCAGAATAAACATTCAAATTTTTAAAATATATTCTCTAGAAAAAATGAAAAATAAAAAATGTTACCTTCCTCTATGCTCCAGTAGTGGGCCAAGTAAATTTCTGATGCTCCAGTAGGGGAACCCTTAGAAGTGGGCCTCTCCATTCTTGAGTTTAATGCATACTGTACAGCAGTTATAATTTGTTTCATATTTCTACACTTAAATATACACAATAATGAAATCATATTTAGAAGTTTTGATGATTACGTAAAATAATTTTAGCTTCTATTTAGTTTTTTCGTATAGTCTGTAAAAACACCCTTCCAGCTCAAAGACTATGAGTATACTGAAGTTGTCCCTTTGCCTGATAACAGATAAGAGTTCCAGCCAATCAGAAATTAGTTTGTTATCTGACAGGGGTGACTACAAAACTTGTTTTTCAACTTTGAAAACTGGTGGCCCACTATTGGTACGTGGCCCACATTGATGTCTAATAACTGGACTAAGAAATGGCAACCTTTTTTAAATCCAACATTACCTCCCCACCAGCACGTGATGGTGGGCGCGAATGCACACCAAACCGGTTTCTCCCGCCGATCCCATCAGCCACCAAGACCTATTTCGTCTGCGTTGCGTTCTTTTATTATGAGAATGAAAGCAGAAAATTGCCAAGAAGGGATAATTGCCAAAAAAGACACCCTTTTGGCAAGGAAAACTCTCGCCAAATCTGGGCCATTCCAGCTTCAAGTATTTCCGAAAAGAACAAGGGGATCCGTTATCTAGTTGTTATTTCTGATCTATGGTGGCCAATACTTATCCTAATATTTACCTACACTTACCCTAATATTTACTTTTATCATCCAATCAGTTTGAAACAAAACTGAGCACAGTAAGGGTTCACACTTTAAATGAAAAATGAAAGAAAACAGTGGATCTGCAGTTTAATAAGGCGTGTAGTCACCTCTGACAGCCAGGAACGCTGCCAGCGATTTCTCATACCTGCTATGAGATTGTGAATGAGTTGTGGACTCAAACAGTTCCAAGCTTTTTTGAAAGCTCCTTTCAGTTCTGGAACGGAGTGCGATGCGTGCAAAAGGGCTGCAATTTGTCTCCCGAACATATCCCATACATACTCGGTAGGATTTAAATCCGAGGAGTTCGCAGGCCACGACATGCGCTGCATGTTTTCCGTTTCAAGGAAGTCGTCAACCAGCAACGCACGGTGACAAGGCGCATTATCATCCATGCATCGTCCATCCATCCACTTTCTTCTATCTTCACAAAAAAATAAAAATTCGGTTATTACTACTCTCATGAGAAAATTAAGGGCATCTTAATATTTCGATTCAATCTGCTTATTTCCAGATTTATTTTTGAATTCAATTTTGCTCTCAAATGCATTAAACTGACAAATTGTCTTATTCAGAAAGTACACAAGGTGCCGTGATTGTCGGTTCTTTGATAAATGCAAAAAGTATGGCAAAAAATGCAGTCAAAAACGGCATTTTGAATCGATTTTTCCAAAGCGGGAGATCTGGGAACGAAAAAAAGGGTCATACTGAGACGATAATTGTTTATAAACCAAATTCTAATGAATTGAGCATAAAATGACATCACACAGCACCTTATACGTCTCTTCAAAAATCCTCTCAGCAAGTTTCATATTTCTACTTTTAAAAAAGTGTCTGAAATTATATCAAAAAATTTCGATCTGATGAAGGTGGAAAAGCGTTTTTTCGAATACACCCTTAAACGTAAACACTAAAAATATTCAATTCTTTTTTCCCCATACATTAGATCTTTATTGAAACTAACAGTAAATCCCTTGGACGTCTGCTCTTCGAAGTGTCAAAACTCTGGTTCTCCATCACGTCTTTGTATCATTCATCAAAGCAGGCGGACGTTCACGTGACAAATGGTGTTGCTAGATGACAAGGAGGACAGTCATGGATCATAGTGACCAGGAGAAAAATATGAGATCAGTCTACTTATTTTCAGAAGAGGAAGAAGTCTAAAAAATATGCTGGTAACTCAAATACACTCACCTCTATTTCATAATGATGAAATTGACTTTTAGAGAGTTAGAACTCTTGAGATTTTATTATATTAGTTTTCAGCAAAAACGAATTGCTCCTTTTTTAAAATATGATAATTTTTTAACCGAAAATAGAAGGAATTTTCCATTGGAGAAGGAATATATTTATTTATCTATTTTTTTATGCATGTTCATTTATAAATTGGATGCACAACTTATGATAATACTTCTTTTAAATCCTAACCCGTACCAGAGGTGGTCTCAGAGGCCACACAACACTTACTTTTGTATGTCCCACTTTTTCACCTCCTCTGTTATGGGTTAAAGTGACAGATTTTGATGATGGAAATTTGAGTGAAAATACTCAAATTGCAAAATAATATTTGAACTTTTTTTATTGCTCTTTCTTCTTCTTTTTTTCTCTGAAAGTAGTCATTATAGCACATATGTTTTCCATACGCGTAAACAGCTATGTAGTGGCAAATATATATACCACATTTTGATATCGTAACACATATATTTTCTACATGGCTAAATCAAAAGTTAAGAAATCATCAATGTAAAATATTCGTAAACATATTACATTTCTTATTTAATTTTTTTAATTATAATTTTTTTTAATGAAGAATGATCTATTCTTTAAAATTTCTCAAATAGCATTAGCGTGATTATGTTTAAAATATCCTAGAGGCAAATAATGAAAAATCAATTTGCATTTTTATAAAGCAAATTAATTTAAATATTTACATGGTCCTTGAGTAATTTAGAAAATTTGATAGTTGTATTTTGAAAAAACAATTTCATGATTCAAAATATCCCTATATAATTACGTGAGTTTTGGTCGTAGGAAAATGTAACCTCTATTGTATTATTTGTCGCACCATGAAATTGTTTTTTCTAAATACAACTATCAAATTTTCTTAATTACTCAAGGACCATGTAAATATTTATATTAATTTGCTTTATAAAAATGCAAATTGATTTTTCATTATTTGCCTCTAGGATATTTTTTTGTCAGCAAAAAGGAACAGACGGTTTTGTAGCGGAAGGCTCTGAAATTTCATGAAATTTGAAGTATAAGAAATTCGTGAGTTTTGGTCGCAGAAGAATGGAATTTTTATAGTTTTACTTCCCTTGATATGTAGGAAATATTTATTAATACTATGGCTTATAGGACCCAGAAACCGAATACTAATTTAAAAAGGTGTCCCTTTCCGAAGAATAAAGTTCGTTTCACCAACAGATTCCTTTCACTAGCATATCATTAATTTATATCTTATTGCAACATTTTTGTAATTTACATTGCATGCACATCTCCAGTAAGAAAATAGTGCATTTCAATGCAGGCAACCCTGTATATATCTCTTAAAAATTATTTTATATTAATGAGGTTAATATTAAAACAGGAAACATTTTCTTACTTAAAATACTAATAAAAATCGTCCTTAATTATTTTTATATCCCAAAGACATTATAAAATAACATGAAAAAATATTTTAAGGTGGTTTTCAAATCCTCAGCTCAACAATACGAAATTTTCTGACTAGTTTTTAAACGTAAAGACATAAAACTGGCAGGAATGGCTGTTCAACCAATTAATAATCAAAATGTGATTTCTATTTTTTTTTTTTTTTTTTTTTTTTTTTTTTTTTTTTTTTAACAAATTATTTATTGAGTTATAAGCGAGCGACTCTGGTCAAGTAACATGCAGGATTTTTTCCTGTCCCATGAAGCTACGTATGTAAATTCAGTTCAAAGAAGCAGAGATAAACTGTATAAATTAAAAAAAAAAAAAATTCATAGGCATGCACATGGTGCGTTTTAAAAGTTATAACTGGGCAAAATGTTCAGTTTGATTGATATCAGAGTATAACATTTTAACAAAAACGAAGTGCATAAATATATATAGTTTTTGAAAATAAAAAAATCTTACATCGTTGCGAAGAAGCGTCAGAATTGAAAAATTCTCCTTGCATAAGATACATGTTAATTTCAGCATCTAGTTTCATAATCCCTCTCCCCCCCCCTCCCCCCAAAAAAAAGAATTATTTGTAGAATTTTGTGATTTTGAAAATCTACCGTCCCTTTAAATGATTCTGTGCATAATGAAAAATAGAAAACTCATAGCATGGAGTCGATGGGGTCACATGGCAACATTAGCTATGAATGAAAAAATAAATTGGTGGGCAGAAATAAAAATTGTTGTTGGTATACTGCTTTCCGTTTATTAAAAAACAAATAAAATAAAATAACCTTGTCAGAAACATACCTATCAATTTTGAGATACATCTAAAATGTTTTATAGTATCGCTCCAAAATTTCAAAGGAAAAAAAAATATTGTTTAAAAAATAAAAAAATAAAACAATACTTCTTACTGTTTTGACTGGCATCTAAAATATAAATAACCGTTCCATGCCGAAATTTATAAATGTGATATAGAATTTTATTGTTTCTGGATTTTTCATTATTATGTTTAGGATATAAAATCAGCAACAGTTCTATTTGATAGTTGGAACGCAAGCAATTTTTTTGTTTCTACTTCAAAAATATTTTATTATTTTATTTCAATTTTACTTGTTTATTTTTTATATGGAAAAGGGAAAGTTTGCTATTTTGTCGCCAAGTATTTTTACAGAAATATTGCTGTTACCAATTGTGAAGTTTTCTTCTGCAAAAGAAGTTTTTGGAACAGCAAATATTTTCTTGTTTTCATTCATTGAAACTTTAGATAATTTTTCTCATCATAATGATAAATTTGTTCATTTCTGAATATTTCGTTTAGAGATAATGGAAAAGCTATTGATTATATAATCCATTTCGTAAATTTACAGAGAAATGAAAACACAGGTTGTGTTAAAAAAAAAAAAAAAAAAAAAAAAAAAAAAAAAAAACTGAAAAAGTAAAAATATTTTGTATATTTACTTCTACATAGATGCGTAAAGTTCTGTAAATTTACATTCATAAAAAGACTTTATCGTATTACATTAATAAGAACACACACAAACACAAGTAATAATAATAATAAAATACAGTGTTATTTTTATTGCGCATCCAATTCCAATCACTAAATTATAATATATTAGAGGAAACTATTTCGTAACCTTATAGCAGAAGAGCGAAATTGCTTTTTAAAAGTGCGAGAAACTTGATGTTACAAAAATCTGAAATACATTGAAAACTGCTGTAGAGCGGAAAATTGAAGTAAATTCGATAATACCTTATATTTTTCTTTGTAACAACAACCAGTTTAATCACTAATTTCATCTGTCAGTCATATAAAAAACAAACGAATTAGTGATTAGGAATCTTGATCAGATATTTTGAATGAAATTGGTGTAAATTTACTGATATCCTTTGTCTATTTTCAGTGTTTTTACAGAAATAATCAACAATGTAGATGCAAGCAAGATATGTAATGAATTTGCTAGCAGTATTGACTTGATGGAGAAATATATTTAAAAAATCATATCTATGTGAAATTTATGATTGCACAGAAACACAGGAATGATAAATATCCCTAATATCTGATGACATTTTTTTTATTAAATATATGCATTCTAAAAATTAGCATTATTAATGCATTTAAGAGGACACACTACCTTGAAATTGGATAAAATATTAATTTTCTTATATATATATATATATATATATATATATATATATATATATATATATATATATATATATGATATATTATCTGAAGGCTTCTTTCATTGTGAATATTTTGATATCTCATTTTTACCAATACGACAATTACATCGCGAAATATTGTAAATTTTGTGAACAGATCTGGCACAATTATTACCCTTATACAAATGAAACTTTTAAATTGATTTTTCTCCATTTTCATATTTTTATAACTTGCTTCTTCGATAAATACTAATTCTTTTTTGATAATTTAGATAGAGATTTGAATTTTTTTTTACTTGTTCTCGAAGGTGTATTTAATATTTTTGTGCATGAATTTAACATTCAAGTGTATAGTTATTTTTATTTATTTATTTATTTATTTATTTATTTTTTAATATTTAATTTGAGAATGTTTTGAATTTTCTTCATCTTTTAGTGAACACGAGAAAGAAAAAATTATATTAAGGGTGTTCATAACTGATCCGCTCAACAAGCGAAAAACGTTTTGACACATTTACAAATTCATTTTTTAACAGAAAGTTATAAAATTTTAATGCCTGACTATGAAAGCGATTTCGAATTGACCTTATTTTTCCATTTTATGATAATTAAATTACTTATCGAGTTATAAGCTATTTCGATGACGCAATCACACGTTTTTCTCTTCCTTTTCGACCGGTTTTTCTTCTTTCGTCGGGAAATATGCTCAAAATTCTCAACTTTGAAGGCTTGTTATGAAAAATCTATTGTGTTTTTTAAAAAACAAAAGAATGAGTGCAATAAGACAGTTTCTGAATAACAACACCTACTATTTTCATGCATTTCCAAACAAAAATAAATTAATGCATGTGTCACAAAGTTGACCATTTTGATTTAAAGAACACACTTAAATGTAAAATACCACACATCTAAAAATTCATGCACAGTTTTATGTGTTATGTTTTATTTTGTGGTAAGTATTTGCCATTTCTTTAAATGTCACAGTATCTACTAAATTTAGATAAAACTATTAAATGTAAACTATTCTTAGAATACAATAATCTGGCGATGAAGATGGTAATAAATTCAATAAGTACGTATAAAAGATTATCAAAAAAAACCAAAAAAAAAAACTAAATGACTTTAAAAAAAGAATCAAGCTTGGCGACAACTTGGCGCTAACGCATATGAACGCATAGTGTTAATATGCTTATGATTTGAAAACGGTTGCACCAATGAAAGATGATTTGCGACAAATCATTATTATTATTTTTTTTTTTTTAATCAAATTTACATTTTTTTTTACTTAAAAAAATTTCTAATCATCAGATTTTAATGAAATTAAAATGGGACCCCATGGGTATCTTATACTTTCAAACAAAAAAAAAGAATTATCAAAATCGGTTCATTTTTAAAGAAATTATGCGTGAACAAGAAATACATACAGGTCGAAATCATAACCTACTCCTTGAAGTCGGTTAAAAAAGAGAAACTTTGTGGCAAAAGTTTCAAATTAGTTTTGTTTTGAAATCAATAAAATTAGCACGTGCTGTTGTTCAGAAACTATCAAATCGCACTCATTTTTCTGTTGTTTTGCAAACGCAATAGTTCTTTCAGAACAAACAAAGTTGACGTTTTGAGCCGAATTTCCATGATCGAAATCGCTTGTAACTCGATAGGTAATTTAATTTTCATAAAATGGGAAACAAAATTTGATTCGAGATCGCTTCCAGAGCCTTCCAATTTTACACCTTTCTGTTGAAAAAAAATTTGCAAATGTGTCAAAACTTTTTACGATTGTTGAGTAGAGCCGTTCAGAACAGCCTTAACGAAAGAATGTAAAACTAGAAAATCTTACTATAGAAGAGATTCTGAATCGAACTGTTTTTTCCATTTGTTTTATCAATTACCTATAGAGTTATAAGCCACTTTGATCACATGCAAACATGTTTTTTACTCCTGTTTAAGTGGTTATTCTTCTTTCGTGCAGAAATTCGGTTCAAAACGTCTACTTTGACTCTGTTTTCCGAATAATCTATTGCGATTAGCTAGCTTCTGAACAATAATACCAGATAGTTTCAGTCATTTCCAAAGAAAAATAACTTAAAACTTATAGCATAAAAATACCCCTTTTGACTTAAGAACACCCTTAATGATGTTGAATAAGTACGAATAAAGAATTATCTTTTATGAGACTACCAAGACTATACAAATTCTTTTTAACTAAACGCAAAAACGCCAAACATGAGCTGATACATTACAGATTGCAGCCTCCTCGATATATAACTTTGTTTCTAAGGGTAGTGGTGTGGGGGCTTTCTTTGACGAAAGGAGCTCATAAAATCATGGTGTCGGTGCGGTGTGTTTCTCGAAACAGCTGTCAGGGGAAATTGAGTGTGGAGACATAAAGTGCAGCCCTCCGTATTTCACACACGAACCGTTCTCAAAGCCGATTGGTTATTAGGCCCCACTGTTTTTTCTACACAAAGCGTCTTTTCTTTTAAGCAAATCCATAAAATCCTTGCCAACATTCGTAGCTTGACAAAAGGGGATTTTTTTTTTTTTTTTTTTTTTTTTTCACTTTTATTTCTGCTGTATTTTTTTCCCTTTGGGTCTATAAAACAAGCTCATAAAAAATAAAAAACAGAAAAATATAAACAGTCATTCTTTTGGTTTTTCACAAGCGCATAAAATTGTATCTAGGTTTCGAATTGTAGTAAGCAATGTGCAGAAATCGGAGAAATTTTCCAGTTTTGTGGGATGTAAAACTGATTTTTTGCATAATTGTACAACACTGTAAAGTTGCTCGTAAAAAGGAAAATAGCACACTTTTTTTATAACATTCGAATTCGTTCTTAGTGTAAAAAAGTTATCATTTTATACAGTTTATAAGTTCAGCTCCCAAGAGACAATAACAACATTCGCTTTATTTTAATAACAATGCTCAAAATTTTTTAATTAAAAATAATTTCTGTCACGATTACTCAATCGGTAAATGAATATAAGTGATATCATTTTTCTAAGTGGTTGTAAAATGCCCTGGCCAGGATTCGAACCAGGGATATATTGGCTAAAGCCGCCAATGCTTTTCCAACTGAGCCATCCCAGACGAATATTGGAGGACTAATTCACCCAACAAACCTCAATGATCACGCAATCTTGTCTGATACTTTGGATCAGCGCAACAGAATAAATCGAATGTTAATATATGAAACTGCAGAAAGCTCTGCATAAGAAATTATATTAGAACGATTTATAATACGAATATTCAATTGGTTAATGAATTATAACTGGTGTAAATTTTCCATGTAGATAAAAAAAAAAGTCCGGGCCGGATTCTAACCAGAGATGTCGAAAATGTGTGTAAATTAAAATAAAATGTAGATGCAAGTTCTGGCGCTTCCCATTTGTGAAGCGAAGTGAAATCACTTAGATATATTTTTGTGTGAACCACCGTATGTGTGTGAAAATGTGAGCTTAAAAATTTATGTTCTATCTATTGAATGTAGGAGAGATCCTAAAATTATCTTGGAAATGATGTCAAGATTCAATAATAAAAAGTATTCTCCATTTGATTGAAGCTTAATGACAATAAATAAAATATCATCAGAATATTTACTGACCGGGCTTGGAGCGAATCCAGAAGGATTACGACAAGAAATGTATTGGATGGTTCGAGTGATCGTTGAGTTCAGTATTCGTCCGGGGTGGCTCAGTTGGATGAGCATTGTCGGCCTCAGCCAATACATCCCTGGTTCGAATCATGGCCCGGACTTTTTTCACCTACTTCAAAATTTATATCTGTTAAAATAATTTAATGTATTATTGACTAAATAAAATTTTTGATTTTTTTTTTTTTTTAAATTGAGAATTTATATGATCATGCAATGTATAACTGAAATTCTGTGTTTTGTAATCTAATGTTATATATCCGTGATGATTCATGGCTGCTCTTCCCAAAGAGCCAATTTCGCGTCGTTCCCCTCTCCCCCCTCCCCTTTTTTCCCTTTTTGATCAAAACAATGAAAGTTCAGACGCGTAAATGGGGGAGAAAATCGTTATTGTACATTTATTACATAATGTAATTTTTTATAAGTAAGCAATGAGGCTCATTCGAGCAACAAACTTTTCAACCGATTTCAACCCCAATTTTTCCTGTTCAAAGGGAGAAAAAGATTACAATTGTCGGGACTAAAGTCGAAGGAAAACTAGTGGTACCAGCCGTTAATATTTATTGCCTATTCGTATCAATCGCTTATCTCTGATTGGTTGAAATGTCGAAAGTTAGAGAAAAAAGTCGCGGCTAGCGAAGACTTTTTTAGAACTGCCCAAAAGAGTTTTGGGATATTGTTGTTTGCTATCACACTGGTTGTTGAGACAATATTTAGCTAACAGTGGGAATTAGGAGGAAATCAAGTATTGGCTCAAAAATTACTCGAAAAGCTGGTGAATCTAATAGCAACTTAAGGGCGTATTTCGATTCAAACTGCCTATTTTCAGATTTATTTTTAAATTCATTTTTGCTCTCAAAAGCATCAAAGTGGCAAATTGTCTTATTTAGAAAGTACACAAAGTGCCGTGATTGTCGATTCTTTGATAAATGCCGAAAATATTGCAAAAAAAAGCAATCAAATGTGGCATTTTGAACCGATTTTCCCGAAGCGGGAGATCTGCAACGAAAAAAAGGGTCATACTTAGAAGATAATTGTTTATAAATTAAATTCTAAAGAATTGAGCTTAAAATGGCACCACACCGCACCTTATACGTCTCTTGAAAATTCCTCTCAGCAAGTTTCATGTTTGTACTTTTAAAAATGTGTCTGAAATTGTATCGGAAAATTTCGAGCTGTTGAAGGTGGAAAAGCATTTTAATACCCTTAAAGCTTTTAAATATCATATGCAAAGTCAAATTTATGTAGTATTATAAATGCACGATTTCTTTCCTTTGTCTTCTTCCATTTTTTTTTCTTTTTTATTTATTTTTTATTATTATTTTTTCACTTTTAACGTGAAATGTATTATAGACTATTAGTCTATAGTTGAGAAAAGTTTCATGCATCATTAATCCAGTAGGCGTAGATACTTTTCTGACAGATGCAGCAATTGCGTGATAAAATGACTCGAGTTACTAGCTGTGTTTCCGAAATAAAATATCTTTAAGACGTTCTATTATCCGTCAGGATTTCTGTGAACTAACGATAGAATGAGACATGCTAGACATGTATTATTCACTACCGCATTTAAGAGTGAATATACTATAGAAAACTCAATGCATTTTGTTATAATGAATAACAACATACGGCTTATTCTATAATGTAACTTTAGAGATTTTCAATAATTTGTGGGAAAAAAAAGAGAGAGAGAACAACGCTCTTTTATAGCAGGAAAAAGTTGAAAATTAGAACTACACTAAAACTTTCATAACGGACTCTCCCGAATAGTGGACACCTCTATTTACCGGACAGTTTTCGAATCCCCACTCCCAAAACTTAAATTTTTGTATGTTTTAACCTCTAAATAACGGACATTCCGAATAGCAGACAGTAATTTTGGTAAAAAAGAATGAAAAATTATTGTTTAACGAGGAAATAAAATAAAAATCCTCTAAATTTATCAGGGCAATGTGTCACAAATTTTGTGATCTCAGATAAATGTGTGGATGATCTGGAGAAAATGCCTTTTCTTACTACATTTATCTGTGATCACAACCCCTCCCCCCCCCCTCTCTCTCTCTCGGATGATTTGAGATTGTATGCTGTTAAAAAGACAAAAATACAGTAAACAGTTGCACTTTTTTTTTTGTTTTAGAAAAAGATGATTCAAAAGGATTAAAACTTCTGACAGAGTTAAAACTTCACATTGAAAAACAAATTACATATAATCGCAAGTAAAAGCAAAATTTGTAACAAATTTTTTTGTACGAAAGTAATAAACAAAGGATAAACGTATGAACAATTTTATTTCAGTTTTATTGCTTTAAGGATGTATTTCGATTCAAACTGCTTGTTTTCCGTTTAATTTTTGAATTCACTTTTGCTCTCAAACACATGAAACTCGCAGATTCTCTTATTTAGAAAGTGCACAAGGTGCCGTAAAGGTCAATTCTTTGATAAGTGTAAAAAATATTGCAAAAAAAAGCAATCAAAAACGGCAATTTGAACCGATTTTTCCGAAGTGGGAGATAAAGGAACCAAAAAAAGGATCTTCCAGAGAAGTTAATTGCTTATAAATCAAATTCTAATGAATTGAGCGTAAAAAGACTTTACTCGGCACCTCATACGTCCCTTCAAGAATCCCCTCAGCAAGTTTCATGATTCTACTTTTAAAAATGTGTCTGAAATTGTATCGGAAAATTTCGAGCTGCTGAAGGTGGAAAAGCGTTTTTTCGAATACACCCTTAAAAATTATTTTAATTTCTGGTTAATCATATAATAGAGCTTTTAGGACATTTTAAAATCGACTAATGAAACATTAAGCATTCATTACCAATTTTTCTATCTCTGAGATTTTCCCAAAAGCGGACACCTCCGAATACCGGAGAATTTTCGCGCTCCTAAGGTGTCCGTTATTTAGAGGTTTTACTGTATTATAACTCGGTGGATAGGTTTTAACAATAGAATCCGTTGGGAATTTTTACCCAAGTGTTCTAAAAATATTACACACCAGAATTTTTTATTTAAAACTTTTTTGCTTATTTGGTTTATAGTACATCAAAACCAAAACAATAAGGGTCTTAAAATGGCTAGTCACTCAGAGGCCGAATTTCCCTCGGTAATGTTAAGTCTAATAGGCGTTTGATGCATTTTTATATTCAAAATATCTCCTTGGGGAATTAACATTTTTCACTTTTTTTTTCTTTTTTAGTGTACTTTTCTTAAAGGATGTCTCTTTTTTTTCTTAGTTTTTAAATTATCGCTAAAATCTATGCACCATTTTATATGAAATGTTAAAATTTTACTTCCAGTTCGTCAATTTTTAAAACATAAAATAATAAATTGATCATAAATTTTAGAAATATTTTGACAACCAAGAAAAAAAGTAACATCCTTTAAGACGTGAATACTGGAAAAAGAAGTTAAAATATTGATTATCTGGGATGATTTAATTTTGATTTAATTTTTAACCGTTTTCATGACGTAACGAAAGGAAAAAATCTGACGGCCTAAGACATAATGATCTGCCGGCCTAAATCGTTTATAACTCAATGTATAATACATTTATTCTTCAATGAGAAAATTGTTTGATAACACTTCACTTCAAAAATCATGCCTGCTTTTATGTTTAAAAACGAATCAGAAAATGTATTAGAAAGTTAAGCACCAGGATTCGAACCAGGAAAGTCTTAGCTAAACCGCCAGTGCCTCCAGCAATTTGAGCCATCCCCGACGAATCTGAAGGACTAATCCACCCAACTAACTTTTAAAGAACACAACATCTATTTTAATATCAGAGCTGAATCAGCTCAACAGAGTAAATAAGATTATTCTGACGAGCTGATTCAGATATCAGACCCGTTACTGTGATCATTAAAAGTTAATTGGGTGGATTCATCCTCCAGATTCGTCCAGGATGCCTCAATTGGTACAGCATTGATGGCTGAAGCCAAGACATAACTATCCCAGATTCGAATCCTGGTCCGGACTTTTTTCCCACATTTATTACAACTGTTAATTTTTTATTTCGTTCCTAAAAATATGAAAAATTTACAATTGTTTTACTGCAAATATAGTTATATCTTAACTATTCTGTTGTTATAGAGCATTCTTAGTGTAAATATTTTATCATTAAAGTTGCACTGTAATTAACTGTTTTGCCGATATACTTTTTAGCCTAATTTACTTAATAAGATATAAAGTAAAATAACTGTAGCGACACCCTTCTTTAATAAAACAATTGATGTATTGCCTTAAGACCTCTCTTGTTTTGGCAGCCCTATAAATCATTTTGCCGTCAAACACTTTTGATGGATGACCCAATGACGTGAGAATCTGCGGACTAGTTTCTGCACTTCAGGATCAAGGATACCTGTAAAAGGAGATGTGATATTCAATTTCTTCCACTTTGTTAAAGGAACCTATGAACTGTTGTTTCAAGTATCTAATCTTAAATGATTAGTTGTCGCAATTTTTTTAACATTACATTACTTTCAGTCGAGTCAAATTGCTAATATTTCTTTAATTAATTTATTTGTTTAATTCTCCGTATTGGAGTAAACGTAATTGATTATTCTGGCTTTTAAAAAAGCTGCTCAATTTTCAGGAAAGGGGAGGAAATAACAATTTTCCAATTTTTTGCTTGAAATGTACATAGACATTCATAGTACATTCTGCTGATGTTATGTAAATATTCGGTGATTATAATTAAGGATCGACCGAAACCGAATTTCGGCAATCTTCCTGTTTTTGGCCGATAAGGAAAAGGAAAAGGTAACTGTCCAAAAGAATGTTTAATTCAGTTTGTACCGCATTAGTAAGAGAACCTGTGAACTGTTGAAACTTGATACTTGAAATACTTGAAATACTTGTTGATACTTGAAACGTATCTAATCTTAAATGATTAATTGTCGTAGAATTTTTAATATTACATTTCTTTCAGTCGACTTATTTGCTAATATATCTTTAATTAATTTATTTGTTTTATGCTCTTTGTTGAAACAAACATAATTGATTACTCTGGCTTTTAATGAATCTCTTTGAATTTCGAAATAAAAAAGGCGAGAATAAGAATTTTCAAACTTTTTGCATGAAATGTATTTAGAAGTCCTTGCTATAGTTTGGCGAGATTACGTAAATATACGGTGCAGCCGCACTCATTGATTCCCGTAGAATGAATGATACATAAAATATAGAATGTTTCAAAAAGAGCTCCCCAACTTTGAAATGCCATAACTGCGAAACAGCGAGAGAGAGAATTATTTGAATTATTTATCTTTGAAGCAAGTAGTACGTTAGATAGACAGATCTGGAATTTGTTACACACCGGTTTGCAAAAATAATTTCAAGACTGGACGTCAGAGGTCGCTGCAGTCACAGAGCGAAGCTTTTGAAATATTGTGTGAAAGTGTGCTTCGTGAACAAAAGTCAAATCACATCATAATGGTTTCAATATTGTCATACTTCTTAGCAATAACATAACGCAACCAAAAGGTAAATTTTTAAGTCACTTATTCCAATGTTTTTACTTAGATGATGGCACATTCCTCACGATGAATTGTTTGAGCTTTTCCGACATTTCAGGATTCTTAAAATAAATAGTGTTTTCCAAGTAGACCTACAAGAAGAAGTCATATGGATTAAGATCTAGGTAATATGTTCGTCAATCCATACAAATACCATCGGTGTTATACCAGTACAATAAAAACATGTTGCTCAAATGAATATGACATCATGTTCTTCAATTTCCATATAATTATTAATTCAGTACGATTCCCTTACACATGTCAGCAATGAAACAGATTCATGAGTGAACTTTGTGTACTTCTGAGTTCTAATTAAAGCTTCATGTGCTGTTGCTATCACCTATTTCCCAATCTTGGAACTATTTCTACATATCGGTTTATAATAAATTCCAGACCTATCTATCCAACATACCACTCTATGGGGGAGAACCCTCCCTCCATATTTTTAATTCAAATACTAGCCGAGACGTAAATTTCTGTACAGCGCATCACTGAGCAGCAACCATTGAAATAAACTCTCAACTTGACATAATTAAAAGCAAAAATTTTCCTGCTAGGATGATTTTACTTTAATGTCATGAAAAACGGATTTGGATAGGTTGGTCCGTCCATAGCAAATAGTTCATTACAGCAGAAGAGAGGCTAGCAGAATGATGGATTACTACAAAATCCTTCCATGCCAACATCTTATGAAAACAAAGCCAATTTAAAAGTTTTATTAGCGCCAGAAATGTTTTCGTTACATGAAAAAGAATGGGGATTTTTGAATTATTGGCGAGAAACAGAATGGGGACTATATCGTCCAATCATCTATTACCCCATAACCACAAGTAGGACGACCAAGGATTCGATTAAATAAAGTTGTATAATTAAGGGTGTATTCTATAAAACGCGTTTCCACTTTCAACAGCTTGAAATTTTCCGATACAATTTCACACACATTTTAAAAAGTAAAAGCATGAAACTTGCTGAGGGGATTTTTGAAGAGACGTATAAGGTGCCGTGTGATGTCTTTTTACATTCAATTCATTAGAATTTGATTTATAAACAATTACCTTTTCAATATGACTCTTTTTTTTTTTTTTTCGTTCCCATATCTCCCGCTTTGGAAAAATCAGTTCAAAATGTAGTTTTTGGTTGCTTTTTTTGCAATATTTTCTGCATTTATCAAAGAATCAACAATCACGGCACCTTGTGTAGTTTCTAAATAAAACAATTTGCCAGTTTGATGCATGTGAGAGCAAAAATGATTTTAAAGATAAATCAGAAAATAGGCAGTTTGAATCGAAATACACCCTTAAGGGATAACTCTTCTTAATGAATAGATCAGCGTTAAATTTTATTGAATGGGATGGGAAAATAATTATCAGAGATCTTGTTACATTTTTAACTACATTTGATTCAGGTGTTAAATAGTTAGATACGAAAATGATACAATCACTGTTTTGTTGTCAATGAGCAATGTGTCAGTGTTACATTTTCAAAAATTATTATTACTTTTTCACTATGGTAATCAAAAGAGAATTTAAGGGCTGCAGTACTATTTCACTAAAATGTATTTGACCGTGAGAAAGAAAAATAAATAAAAAAATAATTGTAATTTAACAGATTACAACAAGGAAAATAATATTTTCAAAGACTAGTATATTTTAGATTTGCAAATGATTTCTATATTTTAAACAACGATAGTAACGTCATTTTTATGATGATCACAACGTAGCTTACGTAATAACAGAGACATATTAATATGCCTGGACATTTAGAGTCACGTTAATATTTCTGGGCTAGTTACAAATATTAAATATAACTTTAGTTTAACAATTTTCGGTAATGTAAATTTTTAAATATCTAAACATTGCACATTTTAAATTTTTACACCGTCATGTACAGAAAAAATTTTTACTTTAAGGGTGTATTCGAAAAAATGATTTTCTACCTTCAACAAGCTCGAAATTTTCAGATGTAATTTTGGACATATTTTTAAAAGTAGAAGCATGAAACTTGCTGAAGGGATTTTTGAAGTGACATACAAGGTGCCGTGTGATGTAATTTTTCGCTGATTTAATTAGAATTTGATTTACAAGCAATTATTTTCTCAGGGTGGCCCTTTTTTTCATTCGCAGACCTCCCGCTTCAACTAAATTTGGTCTAAAACGCCGTTTTTGACAGCATTTTTTGCAACATTTTCTGCATTTATCAAGGAATTGATAATCACGGTACCTTGTATAGTTTTTAAATAAGAGAATTCGAAAGTTTGGTGCATTTGAGAGCAAAAATGAATCTAAAAATAAATCTGAAAAAAGGCAGTTTGGATCGGAATACACCCTTAAGGGTGTATTTCGATTCAAACTGCTTGTTTTCCGATTTATTTTTGAATTCACTTTTGCTCTCAAACACATGAAACTCGCAGATTCTCTTATTTAGAAAGTGCACAAGGTGCCGTAAAGGTCAATTCTTTGATAAGTGTACAAAATATTGCAAAAAAAGCAATCAAAAATGGCAATTTGAACCGATTTTTCCGAAGTCGGAGATCTGGGGAAAAAAAAAAGGGTCTTCCAGAGAAGTTAATTGCTTATAAATCAAATTCTAATGAATTGAGCGTAAAAAGACTTTACTCGGCACCTCATACGTCCCTTCAAGAATCCCCTCAGCAAATTTCATGTTTCTACTTTAAAAAATGTGTCTGAAATTGTATCGGAAAATTTCGAGCTGCTGAAGGTGGAAAAGCGTTTTTTCGAATACACCCTTAAATGCAGCTTGTTTGAAACTTGTATCTAAATTTGTCATCGAGTTATTAATTTTTGTTGTTGTTTTTAATACTTTTTTTGTCATCGTGGCAACAGAAGTATTTTATTTCTAGACATTAAGCATGGACCAATCAGAAAACGAATAAAATAAAAAAACAGAAGTATTCCATTTTTGGACATTAAACATAAACCAATCAAAAAACGGATAAAATGAAATAAAATGAAATAAGTTGCGGAGTTCAACCAATGAAAATATTCAGGTATACTTCAGATTTTCCAATTCTCTATCGAGGACAAAAATATTTTCTAAATAGTAATAAAAATTAAGAAACGGTTATTTTTAAAGGATTAAACTGTTATGAACTTTTTTGAATAAAAAGGGATTGAAGGAAAAAATTTAACTGAAATTAGATCAAATAAACAATATGCTTCATCATATACATTTGTTTCACTTTTCTGTCTTATACTGTTTCTTAGTTATGCCATTAAAAATTGGAGAATCCTTTCTGAAACACCCTGTAGAAATATTTATTTAAAAAAACATTTTCAAATTCTTGCAATTTTAAGTAGTTAAAATTGACGCGTCAATTATTTTTTATTCTGCATGAATTCAAGATAATTTTATCTACATACATCTGAATTTCTGTTTCATTTATACTATTACATTATTATTTTTTTCATATCAGCCTTTGAACATTATATTTAAACATAAAAGAAAAATAACCACAAAATTTAAAATACGTATAAAAATTCGGCTCACATTCAACATACCTAGCAAGAATTTGGCTATTTCTTAATTTTATAATAATTATTACACTTCAATCCAGACCCCCCCCCCCCCCCCCCTATCCTCCAACAGTACCACTTCAACTTGCTGATAGCGATCACTATTTTTCAAAGTATTATTGTTTCAAAATACGAAAGAGAACGAATACTAAAAACCAAAACAAAACAATTACAACCGAGAACAAACCAAAATTATGTATACTGTTTTTTTAAATATACAAAATACGGATAACAGCCCGAAGCGACTTCAACTTATCTCAACATTTTACACGAAGAAATATAATCACGACAAATAACAATCTCTCCAGCTGTATAAAGATAATGGGAACGTCCATTAAAAGGACAAGCTATCAAACAATTTTTTTCCTTTTTAAATTCAAAAACATGTTCCATCATTTCCCACTAAATACACATATACGTTTGGCACTATTTTGCCCACAGGTGAGTTAATTATCTGCGCAGTGTTTTCTTGCCCCAACGGATGTAGGATGCTAAAGATGTTATTCAAAATATTTAAAAGGGGGGTTGAAAAAGATGCACATCTTGAGATTTTTCAAAAAGCAAAAAGCACTATTGGGTAAAAATGTCCTCCGGGTACGTTGTAAAGAAAATGTTATGTGAGAAAATGGGGTTGGTGGGGAGAGTGGCGGAGGTTGCGAGAGATAAATTTTTAGAAAATTCAAGATATGTTTTCGCTAATGTAAAGCTGCTGTAAGTGAGTTCATATTGTTAAAATATGTGGTTTCTATGCTTGGCTGTTTATCGCTTATGAGAATGATGGTGTACGAAATCTAATTGAACGAAAAAAAAAATATTCCTGTGGTAAAATCCAAATTGGTTACCAACGAAAAATGCTAATATATTAAATTGTTTCACACAGGGCCAAATATATTTTGATAGCCTGTGTTAAAAAATGAAAAATGTTGTAAATCTCATTTGGCCGAAAGAAAGATAAAATAAAATTCTGCAAATGCATGGCAATGTGCAAATATTTTTGGGGACGTAATTCCTCAAAAAGATTTAAAAAGAACAACTTTTAATAATGCTGAAAACCAGCATGCACCGTTCAAATTCTATAGCTTTAGCTGCATAATCATTCTACTGTTTTTGTTTTTATAGAAAACGGTTATTTGACTATATTATGGAGTACCCTCATTGATAAAAATAGGGATATTTTATGTAAGCGGTAGAATGACTATACAGATAAAGCTGCCGGTTTTTAACCTTCCGTCTACCAGACAAAACACCCATTTATCTACGGCAACACCTAATTTTAATTCCAAACTTGCAAACGGCACCAGTAATATTTTAATATAATTTTGCTTTTACAATGAAAGCTTAAATTAAGGAATTCGTAATATCTAGACAAGTCCTTTATAAATTCCGGTGTCAATCGACAATTTCTCATTTTACCATTGACACCAGAAATATTGCTGTCGGGTCCAATGGACCCGTCTGGTAGACGGAAGGTTAACTATGGAAGCTTAAGGTTTGGGTATATTACATTTATTGCACTCTCCTTATGTTTATTCTTGCTCCAGCGATGTGATTGCAATATTAAACTTAGAAAGATGTTTAAAGCATTCTCAAAATAACTGCTAACATTGTATTCTTTTAAGAATTAGAATTTTTTTAATCTTAAAACACTGCACTGTTGAAAATCTGCTATTTTTGCTGTGTAGTCACTACACTGTTTTATAGAAAACAATTACCTGACAATATTATGAAGCATTTTCATTGGTCAGAATAGGAATATTCTATAAAAGCGATGGGATGATTATGCAACAAAAATTGAAGATTTTTAGCACTGTAACCATTCACCACTGACTATCATTCACTTTGTTATACATCAATTAAAAATAATTTAAAGCAGGTTTCTCTAAACTAGAATTATGATGCTTTTATAATCGAAAGTTATAAGAAGCCAGAGTACCTATACGTTTTAAAAAAAAAAAAAGTGGCGAAAGAAAAATTGATCAAAATCATTTTGGACAAAAACTTGGCGAGTTTAACATTATCGTCAAACTACTGTTTCTTAACTTGTCTCTCTCGTCTAATTGAACTCATCCATGCGAGTGTCGCCCAATTCTGTAATATAGGTTACCTGTAGTTTGAACAAAAACTGAACACAATAGCAAGATTTATCTTAACAATTCGGCCACGGAGACCCTAAGAAAGCATGTCCAGATGAGTATCGACATATCGAATTTTGTAACGGGAATTGCTTGCCATACTTTAGAAAAAAAAAAGTCTAGTCTGAGAATGGCACGATTCCAGGTAGATTTTTCGCTGATTAACGAAACAAAGCCGACTATTCAGGAGTTTTTTCGAAATTTTCGCTGTTTGCTAAAATGTGGCTTCTGATTGGTCGACCCTGTTCTTACTAATCATCAAAGAATCTATCTGGATACTGGTCAATGTTTCCTGTGCATGTCGAAACTCTGTTTGTGTCGCTGTTTGCAAAAATGTAGACTTTTCTTTGGTCAATTTCGTTTCGCTAAACAACGAAAAATCAATCTGGATCCTGTCCATTAAACCACTTGCACTTTAGCTCAGACTACACTGGTATTAAACCATGATCAACGACATACAAGGCCAGTTCCTGATTTATAAAACATCACATGGAGTGGATCATTTTTACATGGCAACTAGTACAAAACGATGGTCACGCCGCTTTGCTCCAATAGTTCAATAGCCGGCAGCACAAAAACATATGTTATCGAGCAATCGAGCACAAAAAAAACCCTTTATTTTATGGAAGAATAGTAGTAGGGGAATCTAACGACCCATGTCTGCCGGACGTGAAGAGGTGCATAAGTCAAAAATTAATATCACTAATGGTTTACTCGTAAGTTTATCATTGTGTTGCCGTGCTATCAAAGTTATGAAAACAAGGAAAACTGGGAACAGGAAAACACAATGATAAACCTACGAGGCAACCACTAATGGTATTAATTTTTGACTTATTCACTTCCGGCAGACATGGATCATTAGATTCCTCCTATTATTACTCTTCCATAAAATAAAGTTTCTTTTTTGTGTGTGTGTGTGTTTGATAACATAGGTTGTTGTGCTGTCGGTTCTTGGACTACAATCACCGTGAAAGATAATCCAAATCGTGTGATGTTTCAATCTTCATGAACTGGCCTTGTTGTGGTTGGCATAATAACGACTGACCACTACCAACGTTTGAAAGTATTTAGCCAAGATTTGGCTATAGTGCCTCTCAGGGTTCTCACTGTCGCTCGAAATTGCGACTAAATTCTTCATTTGGCGAGTAAACAAGCGATTAGATTCGCCAAATTGCTAGTGCTCAATTTTTGCTTTTTCTTTTTTTTCTTTTTCGTTTTTCATACATATACATCTATATATATTTTTAATATATACATATTTTTTAAATATTTTTAGCAGATGGTTGAAATTATATTAATAACAATCGTTTCCGGTTTATAAAAACTATTATTTTAAAACATATTAGGTATATTAAAGGATTTTTTTTACTTTTTGCGCTACACGGCGAATCTATTTTGCTAATATTTTTTTCATTTGGCGAATGTTTTTTTTTTTTTTTTTTTAATTTTTAATTAGCCATATTTCTAACGTTGGTCAAATGTCAGCGAGAACACTGGTGCCTCTATATAAAAAGGAGTGACATACGGGTTATAGAATTTATTGGGATGAGAGGTTTTTATACAAAAAAAGTCATCAATAATCTCAGTGAGTTTACCTTCATTGGCAAATTAATGATTGTTATCTCGCCTTATTCATGTAATCGAACTCATCCACGCGAGTATCGCCATATTCTGGATGAAGGTTTGCCACAATTTGTACAAAAACTTCTTAGCATTGTCTGTGCGCATCATGGTCGCCATGTATACTAGAATAAGTCATCAATCCTAATATAAACAAAAATTTACAGAGGAAAATGTTCATCCATATATCGATTTTTCAATTTTTAGGATTGTTAGATTTTCGTCTAAACTGGAATATTTAAAGTTAAGATTCACAGTGTTTTTTAAAAAAACATAACACATACTTTTCATTTAAGGGTGTATTCGAAAAAATACTTTAACACCTTCAACAGCTCGAAATTTTCTGATACAATTTCAGACACATTTTTAAAAGTAGAAACATGAAACTTACTGAGGGGATTTTTGAAAAGACATATAAGGTGCCGTGTGATGTCAATTTGCTCTCAATTCTTTAGAATTTGATTTATAAACATTTATCTTCTCAGTATGACCCTTTTTTTCGTTCCCAGATCTTCCGCTTCGGAAAATTTGGACCAAAAAGCCAACTCTGACTGCATTTTTTGTAATATTTTCTGCATTTATCAAAAAACTGACAGACACGGCACCATATGAAGTTTCTTTATAAGAGAATCTACCAGTTTGATGTGTTTGAGAGCAAAAACGAATACAAAAATAAATCGGAAAATATGGAGTTTGAATCGAAATACACCCTTAAAAAAAAGAAAAGAAAAGAAAGAAAGGAAAGAGATTTTATTTTAATCAACAAAAAAAATTAAAGTTACTTTGGTCGTGATTCAACTATCTATCCGAAAAATAACGAAAATAGATTCTTTCGATATTAAGGATCCGAGTAACAAAGCTACCTTATTAAATAAATACGAACAATGGCTTCTTCCCCTTCATTAAAATTATCTCCAGATAATGCTAATAAGGTCACGTCATCTTAAAATAAAAATGAATCAATGTAAATGACTCGATTACAAAATTCATAACAGCTTTTACAAACGTGAATGCTATTAATAAAAGTGACACATTAATCGCACTCTAAATTGGCGCTTTAATTATCTTATCCGGCGACAAAAGCATTTAAAAGTATCTTATCATTCGCATAGTAAGAATTATTTACGAATCAAAATAAAATATATATGTGACTGTCAAAAGATAATGCTGGTATTATTGATGTATGTAACGTAATTAAGAACTTAACATAGACTGCGCTTAAGGAAGTTAATTTTTCTGTACTTTTATGTGTGTCATATTATTAAAGGGGGGAGAATTATTTTACGATTGTTTGATGATTGATATACGGGTGTTGACGGAGATCTCATTCCTTCGCTCGCTGTAATGGCGAACTGATAACTTATTTTAATTGTCATGATTTATTACCAGGTAGGGTAAGATAAGAGTAATTTGCAGTTAGAAAGCATTATGCATGTTTGCCTATATGTGCAAGATGCATTGATGAATGGTCTACGCATATATTAAAAGCAATAGTAATAATTTGAGAATGTATGAGTATCAGAGATAAGTAGGAGCTCAGTTTTCAATTAATCAGCATTTTATATCCTAGAATTCCACATTCGCTTTGACACGCTAAGATATTTAAAAATTTATGCGCAATCTTATCATTTTGTAACTGCGGCGCAAATAGTTCATAAATAAATAACGCAATTTTTAAGCATTATTAAGAACTTAAGGGTGTATTCGAAAAAACGCTTTTCCACCTTCAACAGCTCGAAATTTTCCGATACAATTTCAGACACATTTTTATGAAAGTAGAAACATGAAACTTGCTGAGGGGATTTTTGAAGAGACGTATAAGGTGCCGTGTGATGTCATTTCAATTCATTAGAATTTTATTTATAAACAGATACCTTCTCAGTATGACTCTTTTTTTTTTTCGTTCCCAAATCTCCCGCTTCGGAAAAATCGGTTCAAAATGCCGTTTTTGATTGCTTTTTTTGCAATATTTCCTGCATTTATCTAAGAGTCGATAATCACGGCACCTTGTGTATTTTCTAAATAAGAAAATTTGCCAGTGTGATGCATTTGAGAGAAAAAATAAATTTAAAAATAAATCGGAAAGTGATCAGTTTGAATCGAAATACACCCTTAAGGCTGTTCTCAACTGCTCTGCTCAACAAGCTCCAAACGTTTTGAAACATTTGCAAACACATTTTTTTAACGAAAAGATATAAAATTGCAAGACCTGACTATGAAAAAGCAATTTCGAATCGAACTTCATTTTCCATTTTATGACAATTAAATTACCTGCCGAGTTATAAGCGATTTCGATCACGTGATCACGTGTTTTTCTCTCTTTGTAAAACTAGTTTTACTGCTTTCGTAGGGAAATGCGGTTCAAAATGTCAACTTTGACGGTTTGTTTTGAAAAATTTTGAATATTTTTTGTTGTGTTTTGTTTTTGAATATTTTTTAATTTTTGAAATGCTCTATGCCTCTTAATTTTTTATTAAAAAAAATCATGAAATTGATAAGGAAGAATCCTCACATTACTTACTAAGAATTTCCGAATGCATTTAAAGACTCCACTTTATTAAAGTAATAAAATTTGATTTTTAGCTTATTAAAAGGCAGATTTTGATGAAAATCGATGAAAAAATTTCAGAAAAAAATCCCTAAAAAATTAACTACAGTCGAGTCTCTCTATAACGAAACACCATACATCGAATTTCTCTATATAACGAATTTTTAGTAGGAACGGTCCCCTTTTCGCATGATTACATTAAAAACAGTCTCTATATAGCGAAATATCGATCTCCATATAACGAATTTTTTCATAAATTGGTCTTAATTTATTTAGTTTTAAAAGGCTTCGAAATCATATGGAATCAATTTTCCATCATCTATTTTTGATTTATCGTCAGTGCTGAGTTTTTTTTTTTTTTTTTTTTTTTTTATATATATATATATATATATATATATATATTATTACTTCTCTCTTTGTTCTTTAAATTCGACGAATTCATCCCACCTCCCACACACCTTTCCACATCCTTCTCAAAACAGTGTCAATAGGATTGATACACATGTAACAGAGGAATCAATGAGAGCCACATAAGAGAGGCCTTCAAATGGAGGAAAATGTTAACTATAATTTTTCATTCCTTGCTAAAATTTGAGCTTTTTTTTTTTTTTAGAGCGTAACAATTTTAAAATCAAAACAACAAAAAATTACAGATTTCTTCGTCTGAAATTAATGCAAGTCTTCCTTATTTGATTTTCATTAAGCTTTCAAATAAATGCCTGTTCTCTTTTTTGAAACTGCTTAAATAATTAAGAAATAAAATGTTAGGATAATATATACTTTTAAACATTTCAAATTCTTAATTCAAAAGATCAAAAATAATATTTGTTCAAATTTCACACATTAAACGCGATTTTTAACATCATTCTCTATACATCGAATTTCTCTATATAACGAATTTTTTACTGGAACGGTGGATTTCGTTATATAGAGACTCGACTGTATTTAAGGGTGTATTTTGATTCAAACTGCTTATTTTCCGATTTATTTTTGAATTCATTATTGCTCTCAAATACACCAAACTTTCAAAATCTCTTATTTGGAAAGTACACAAGGTGGATTTTTTGATAAATGCAGAAAATATTGCAAAAAAAGCAATCAAAAACGGCATTTCGAACCGATTTTTCCCAAGCGGGAGATATGGGAACGAAAAAAAGGATCATACTAATAAGGTAATTGTTTATAATTCAAGTTCTAAGGAATTGAGAGGAAAAACGCATCACACGGCTCCTCATACGTCCCTTCAAAAATCCCCTCAGCAAGTTTCATGTTTGTACTTAAATCAATTTTGTATCAACTAGTACTCGCAATTCTGTAATAGCACTATTATGTATTTAAAATATTTAAATATACAATTTGAATTTTATTTTGGAATATCTTCACTTTTTATTTTCATATTTTATATTATGCATGAACAAGATGGGTAAGTATTATGGTGGCCTCCAACGACTAGTTCTATCTTAAGATTATAATAAGATAGGAAATTTCTTTTTAAGTATTCTGTATATAATGATAAATATAAATCCACAAAATTTAATATCTCTGTGATGAAAATTAAAGAAAACAAGTTGGAAATTGCACGTGAAGCGCACTGTAAAAAAAAAAGTGTCGATCTACTAAAAAAACTTTAGTGATCCTTGTAATTACTAAAAAATTTTTAGTAATCTTAGTCGGTTACAAGAAAATCTGTAAGAATTACTAGAAAAAAGTTAGCAACGAATAGAGTTAATAATTTTATATTTTTAATAGCTATTACTAAAACTCACTTCGTGTGGCCTTGATAGCATAGTGGTTATAGTAAGGGACTCCAGGCTAAAAGGTCCCGGGTTCGATACTGGCCACTGCCAAATACACCCCGAATATATGTAGTGTAAGTACTCGTTAATAAAGGGATTATGAATGTATTGTTGGAGCAGTAGCAATGTTTGGTGCTGCCATCTATTGCGGTTTTGCCGAAAATCTTCCGCTTCAGAAGTCTGGATGCAGTTAGAAGAAAACTTCTGCCTTTCGGGCCCACGTAATGGTTATTAAAAATAATTTTGGAGCTAATACTAAAATTTACTTGGTGGCTCATACTAAAACTTTTTAAGTTAGTTATATAAATTTTTTTTTGTTTAGTTTACAAAAGAAATGCTTGTTTCGCTTGCAAAAAAAAAAAGTTTGTAATGGTTACTAAAAAATTCTGTGGAATACAAATTTACTAAAAAAATTTTAGTAACCTCTTGAAATTTTTTTTACAGTGCGTAGCAAATGAGGTACGTTCGTACGATAACGAAGTTTTAAAAATATTCAGGTCTTGCTGATATAGTAGACAGCACTTCGGATACAGTATAGTGGTCGAAAACTTTGTGCTCTTGTAAATATACACGAAGTAATTTTTATTACACCTGAGCAACGTGTATTATATTCATAAAATGTGAAATAGTTTAATATAATTAAAACACGCCCCAAAAAATGTTTCCCCTAGCATTATGCAGTGGAATACTTTTGTGTGGCCCTGTAATTTAATAATAAATATTCTTTGCATCATAGATTGTACAGAATGTATATTTTGGTATATATATATATATATATATATATATATATATATATATATATATATATATATACTTCATAGGTTCATGTCAATTTTATTATGTTCGAATGAGTGCAACACCATTAAAATGCATTTGAAGCTTCTTTTTTTTTCCATTGACCGTAATGTAACGGAATACTTTTGATTGTCCCTGAATTGATCTATGCATCCGGTTTTCATAAAATTTGAAATGACGCGACAAAATTATGTAATATTCCACTGAGAAATTCGTCCCGTGTTAAAAATTGCTGGTTTGGACTTTTATCCAGAAGACTTTTCTCCACTCAATAGGCATTAAAGGGTATATTCCAATTCAAACTGCTGAATTTCTGATTTATTTTTAAATTCATTTTTGCTCTCAAGGGCATCAAACTGGCAAATTTTCTAATTTAGAAAGTACACAATCTACCGTGCTTGTCAATTTTTTGATAGAGGCAAAAAATATTCGGAAAAATACTGCCAAAGTTAGCATTTTGACACGAATTTTTCGAAGCGAGAGATCTATGGGAACGAAAAAAAGGGTAATACTGAGAAAGTAATTGTTTATAAATCAAATTCCAATGAATTGAGCGCAAAAATGAAATCACACGGCCTAATACCGTCAACTAATACGCCTCTTCAAAAATCACCTCAGCAAGTTTCATGTTGTTACTTTTAAAAATGAGTCTGGAAATATATCGGAAAATTTCGAGCTGTTGAGGGTGGAAAAACATTTTTTCGAATATATTCTTAAGGCTGTTCTTAAATCAAAAAGGGCAACTTTGTGACACATGCTTTAATTTATTTTTATTTTGAAATTCATGAAAATAGCAGGTGTTTTTACTCAGAAACTGTCTAATTGCGCTAAATTTTCTGTTTTTTTTTTAAAAACACAATAGATCTTTCATAACAAGCTTTCAAAGTTGGCGTTTTTGAGCACATTTCTCTACAAAAATAGAAAAACCAGTCGAAAAGCAGGAGAAAAACGGTTGATCACGTGATCGAAATAGCTTGGAACTCCATAGATAATTTATTGATCAAAAAATGGAAAAATAAGCTCAATTTGAAATCACTTTCATAGTCAGCCCTTTCAATTCTATATCTTTCTGTTAAGGGTGTATTCGAAAAAACGCTTTTCCACCTTCAACAGTTCGAAATTTTCCGATACAATTTCAGACACATTTTTAAAAGTACAAACATGAAACTTGCTGAGGGGATTCTTGAAGGGACGTATGAGGGGCCGAGTAAAGTCTCTTTACGCTCAATTCATTAGAATTTGATTTATAAGCAATTAACTTCTCTGGAAGACCCTTTTTTTCGTTCCCTTATCTCCCACTTCGGAAAAAATGCCGTTTCAAATTGCCGTTTTTGATTGCTTTTTTTGCAATATTTTGTACACTTACCAAAGAATTGACCTTCACGGCACCTTGTGCACTTTCTAAATAAGAGAATCTGCGAGTTTCATGTGTTTGAGAGCAGAAGTGAATTCAAAAATAAATCGGAAAACAAGCAGTTTGAGTCGAAATACACCCTTAAAAAATGAATTTGTAAATGTGTCAAAACATTTTGCGCTTGTTGAGTGGAGCAGTTGAGGACAGCCTTAGGGGAAAAAAATCAATTTGCGAACCATAAAGTACTGTGGGGTTAAGAAGCTCCGCTTTAGAAATTCTTCCTAAAAAGGGCTCCGAGACCTTAAAAGTTTTGGAATCACTGTGTTAAACCATTGAAAATGTTTTTCGATCTTTTTTTTTTTTTTTTTTTCTTTTACAAAGTATTGACAAAATGAATACTTTTTATAATTGATTTTATAGCTGAAACTCAAATGATTCAATTAAAAAAAAAACCTTTGGACTTGGCTTACAGATACAGTTAGAATCCGAAGATAAATACTAATCCCCCCCCCCCAAAAAAAAAAAAAATAAAAAAAAAAATAAATAAATAAATCAAGATATAAACCCAGTTTAGCAATTTTATCTGATCTCTTTTTACTTAATTTATTTTAATTTCATTTAACTGTAAGAAATAGTTTTATCAAAACCATATGTTAATAAAGTAATTGTTTCTTCAACCCCTATTTTATTTTATTTTATTTTATAAGAACTGTTCCTATCAAAAACTTGTTGACATAAAAGTTTATATAATATTGTCATATCTCCACATTTCCTGCTGCAGGTGTGCCTTTTGTCCTCAAGGATCGGAATGTGGTCGCAATTATTGAACTTTATGTGGACAGTGAGGGGATGAGCAAGTTGTCTCCAGCTGAGGGGTGTACGAGGATTTAGTGCCATGCCTGAACAATACTGCCTCCCGCGCTTTATGTGGAGGTCACCTTACACAGGTGTTTTGCTTGCATTTCTATTGCTAAGTACAGATTTCCTTGGGCTGTGAAATCAGTCAAGGGGAGGCACTCTGTGATATCGAATGGAAGAAGGTCGCCTTGACCCCTGGATCCAGATTGGAAGAAGTCTGAGAAAGAGGTCTTTCCTCCCCCCCCCCTTGTAAATGTTGACCAGGGAAGGACGGTTTTTTTTTTGGCTGCTGATCGGACAATGGAGAGATAGATCTCTCGAGATTACGTTGGAGGGAGCTCTGCTCTCTCAGACCACTGCTATACCCAATATCGGGGTTTGAAGTCCGGGTGTCCGGCGAACCAACCGCTCTGAAAAGTCAGAGCATTTGTAACTGTCATTTCTCATTAAATTTTTATAGTTGTTGAGTTTATAAAATTTAGTCTTGAATATTTAATTAAATTTCTACAATTTATTGCAAGCCCATCTGCCACTACGCCACAGCTAAATTAAATAAATTATATTGGTGGCAGCGCGTTTGGATCTGAGAGTTAAGTTAAAAACTCTGGACCCGTTTCTTCAGTTGATTTTTGGGACTTTCATCGCTTGTGGAATTGGACTTTCGCCAGAGTCGTGTGCATGTTCGACAATTTTTTGGATTTTCATCGCTTGTGAAATTGGACTTTCGCCAGAGTCGTGTGCATGTTCGACAATTTTTTGGATTTTCATCGCTTGTGAAATTGGACTTTCGCCAGAATGGTATGCCTGTTCAACGTTTCCTAGTGTGAATTCGTCTGGTGGAGCACCCGTCCGGAGTTTCATCTGACTGATTGCCTGGTATTGCCTGGTGGAGCACCCGTTCCGTCGCCTAAAAGAGGGGTGAGTTCCTTTTAAATGCTTTTTGTGTTGCAAGGTACTGGTCAATGAGAAAGTTAGAAAAATTAATTTTTTTAAATTTAATTTGAACTGGGAATGTTCGATTATGTGGGTGTGGTAGAGATAGGTTAGTGTATTGTGTGTAGAAATTTGTTTAAGGGTTTCATTTTGTTGTATATGCATTTCTCTAGTGCGTTATTTATATGTGTTATTATATTTATTTTTGTCTCATTTGGAAACATTTGATCATTCATATATATATATATATATATTTTAAGTTAAGGTAGGGAGTAATGATATTTGTTTTGTATGTTATGTTGGGGCAAAGCGAAAAGAGTAGCATATGTAAGAGTTATGGAATGTAATAATTTTGAAATTATAATTAATTTTGAAACTATATTTAAATTGAAATCTCATTGAAATTTTGGAAATCTTATTTAACCCTTTCAGGGGCGGTGTTTGCAGTCTGCAAACACATAATATTACTGTTCCAATTTCGAACTGGCACCAGTATAATTTTAGTGCAATTTTGATTTTATAATATTCGCGAAAAACAGCTCTTGATTATTTTCAAATAAATCTGTTCTTTAATTGTGGTGTGAATCAATTATTTGAACATTTTCGGAGCAGAAATACCTTGCCCCTGAAAGGGTTAATGTTGAAATAACTCAAAGATTAGGTTCTTTGTTTTTGAAAGGTTAGAATTGTGTATAGGAGTGTTAGTTAATTGTTATCATGGCTTTTCTAAATAAGTTAAAAAGGCAGAAGAAACAAACTTTAATTTTGTTAGCCAGAGAATTTGAGGTTGATGTGTCGGATTCAGACCTGATTAAAGATATTATAAAAGGCATAACGGAATCGACGGAATATGATGAGGAAACTGGGGAAGCTTTCTTAGATCGTATTTTAGAGGAATTAAAGGAAGCGGAAAAGGAAAGATTAGCTAGGGAAGCCAAAGAGGAGAGGGAAAAAGAAAGGTTAGAAAATCAAAGGTTAGCTAAAGAAGAGCGCGAATATGAATTGGAAAGGTTAAGGCTTTCTAATGCTCTAGAAACAGCGAGTGTAGGATCGACGGTTTCCATAAATACTGAAGGGACCAGAAAAGTTAAGTTAAAGGACTTAGTCCCAAAATTTGATCCGAAAATCTTAGATATTACTTTATTTTTTATGATTTTTGAACGTCAGGCTACAAAAGAGAAAGTTAAGGAGGAAGAATGGGTGTCGCAATTAATTCCGTTGTTACCTGCAGAGATAGCTGAGTTAGTTGTCAAGGAACCTGCAGATAAGGGAGATGATTATTATCACATGAAGAGTATGTTATTGACTAGGTTTAGACTAAGCACGGTTGCTTTAAGGTTAAGATTTGAGGAGCATAAAAAAAAACCGGGTGCGTTTTGGTCTGATCTGGTTTATGAGTTGCGTGGCTATCTAGATAATTGGTTAGAGTCCGCAAAGGTGACTGATTTTCAATCTTTGAAGGAATTAATGCTTACGGAGCAATTGAAAAAACGGGTTTCCCCCTGAAATTAAGGAAAGGTATCTAGAGAGTTGGGAGGAATTTCGCGAAGCTTCTGAATTAGCGACCAAACTAGATTATTATGAGAGCGTCAAGAAAACGTTAAAAAAAACGGATAGTAAACCTTGGGAAAGGAGGTCTTTTGGAAAGGGTAAAACAGGGAATAATTTTAAGGAAAGGAAGGAAGATCGGAGGAAACCGGAGCCTCAGAATAATAGGGAACTACCTAAGGTAGAAAAAAATAAACGCTTTGAGAAAACTAGGGAAGTCGTTTGCTTCCAATGCAATGTTAAAGGGCATATACGCCCGGACTGCCCCAGTTTAAGAAAAAGAGAGGAAAAAATAGTGTGCCGATTAGTCGGAAATGTAGAAGTAAAAGAGAGTTTTGATCCATATATCAGTAAAGTGAGAATTAATGGCGTTGAAAGGGATTGTTTAAGAGACAGTGGTAGTGGAATCGATTTGTTAGCAAAAAGTTGGGTAAATCCGGAAGATTTATTAGGTGAAGTAACTTGGGTACGTCAACCTTTAGATAAAACCTGCTTTTGTTTACCTTTGGCTAAAGTCACAATTCAAGGTGAATTTGGAACTATTGTCACTAAGGCAGCTGTTAAACCGGATGATTTAGATCAGGGATTCTATTTAATGGGTAATGAAACCGCAGAATTAATTGAGAAGCATAAGGAATCTCCTATACCTGTTTGTGCTGTAATTACGCGTAGTCAAAGTCGAAAGAGTAAACAAATGGAAGTCGAAATTCCGGGTGAATCCGAAACCGAAACTGAACCTCTCACTTTAAATGAAGAGGATGGGGAATTTCTACCGAAGGCTGATGGGGAAAATATATTAGCTAAGATTTCGGGGGATGAATTCAAAAGGGAACAGCTGAAATGTCCTTTGTTAATTCCTTTGTGGGAAAGAGCAAAAACTGCCGAGGAAAAAGAATTTAAAATTGTAAAGGACCGTCTTGTGCGCATAGTTGTGAGTAAGTCGGGGGAAGAGAGGATGCAATTGTGCGTTCCGGAGAAGTTTAGGGAGGATTTAAAGGCCCTTTGTCATAATGAAGTGTCAGGACACCTGGGAACCACAAAGACTAAAGACAGAATTTTGAGGCATTATTTTTGGCCGAACTGTTATCAAGAGATTGAACAATATGTTAAAACCTGTCACGAATGTCAGATTGTTGGTCATAATAGGGATAAAGTGAAAGCACCTTTGAAAATTGTGCCTGTAATTTCGGAAGTGTTTTCAAAAATAAATATAGACGCCGTAGGTCCATTACCCAGGAGTCATAAGAATAATAGATATTTACTTACTGCTATTTGTGTAGCGTCGAGGTATCCGGATGCTATACCGGTGGAAGATATCACGTCGGTCAGTGTGATTGATGCCTTGTTGTTAGTATTTTCTAGGACGGGTTTCCCTAAAGAAATCCAGAGTGATTTGGGAAAATCCTTCACCAGTGAGTTAACTTCTGAGTTTTTTGATCGCTTTGAAATCAAAGTGACTCATAGTTCGGTTTGTCACCCGCAGAGTCATGTGGTGGAGAGATGGCATTCTTCATTAAAAAGAGTCCTTAAAGTGCTTTGTTTAGAATCAGGAGAAGATTGGGAGAAGAATCTATCAGCGGCACTGTTTGCGTTACGCACGGTGACCCACGAAAGTTTAGGGTTTAGCCCTTCTGAATTGGTTTTAGGGAAGAATCTGAGGACCCCTCAGACTATTGTTTTTGAGAATTTGATGGATTCTGGTGATACCGATCCAACGGTTGTTGAATACATCTTGGATTTAGTCAACAGACTTAAAAAATGTCAGGATTTGGCTTCCGAGAAACTGCGCGAATGCCAGGAGAAAAGGAAAGTCTGGTATGACAGAAATGCAGTGTCTAGAAATTTTAATGTGGGAGATAAAGTGTTGGTTTTAGCTACTTCTAAGCCCAATAGAATGGCTGTAAATTGGCTGGGGCCGGGAACTGTAACAGGGAAAATTTCGGATACAAATTATTTGATTGATTTACCTGAAAAGAGGGACAAAAGTACCATTTATCATGTAAATCTGATGAAACCATATTACCGCAGGCCGGAACGAGTTAATTTGATTATTCCGGAAGAACCACAGGAGTCTGAAAAGGACGCTGAGATACCTTATCCGGCACCGGATTCGACTCAGTTCGATTTGCGGGAAATTGTGCGGGAAAGTGGGTTAGCGGAGCGCGCTACGGAAAGTCAAATTGATAGTTTCTGTAGAATGTTAAGACAGAATGGGAAGGTATTTTCTGCAGATCCGGGTAATACTAAATTAGTGGAGATGGACATAGAGCTCACGAGCGATGCCCAGGTGAGGGCAAGGCCTTACAGGATGTCCTCTAGACAAATTACAATTTTGCAAGATGAAATTCAGAGATTATTAGATTTGGGGGTGATAGAAATCGGTCAGTCAGACTTCTGACTTCAGACTTCACCCACCTTGGGGACCCGCTTTTGGCATATGGTCAGGACAAGCCCCGAGCCCAAGGCAGGAGGGGGGTCCACTATTCCAGCGGACCACAGCCATGTTCCCGTTGCCGGGAACATCAGCAAGGAGGAAGATCCCTGTTTTTTTAGATCACTTGGAGTTTACAATTGCAATCACAATTGGCAACCCTATTCATTCAGGGCGTGCCGGTTTTTACTTGTAGTATTCCTGGTTGGGGATATACATGATATTGTTTGGTATTCACTATTAAATTACAATACATTGAGAAAAATAGTTTTTACAATAATACATAATACTTGATTATAATTACAATGACAAAATGAGAAAAATACAATTATATATACATTAAAACAAATACTGCTTACTGTAGAATACTATGATACTATGAGATATTATATACATTTTATGGTTCTAACATTAAGAACTCACTAGTATTTACATTAAACAAAAATATTACATTTACATTACGCATTACACTAGTATTTACAATAAAATAAACATTACTTTGTATTATATACAGTGAAAAATGAGAAGAGTAGAGTTCGTTTTAGCAGTCTATATGTGCGTAACTGTGTCAATGTTTGGTATGTGACTTTTTAAGATAGTGCATTTTATGCATTATTACTATTTTCATGTTATATTTAGGCACTCATAGGTACATCCATTTTACGTGAGAAATTTGTATTTTATGAAAGAGTATTTTTCATTTAAAATATTATAGTTTTGATAAAGTTGTCTTATTTTTGTTTGATCATTTATTATTGACATTATATCTTCATATACAGTGTCGTGCTTTCTTTTGAATTTGAATTTCATAAATTTACAGTTTCCAAAGATGTAGTGGAGCGGATCTCCCCTGACGCCACACAGACAGAGATTGTTCTCTTTTTTCCCTATGCTGTGTACGAAGGTGGGGAAGCTACCGCGTCCTGACAGAAAGTACATTGAAACTTTGTCTTTGCATGTTAGAGTGGCTTGAACCTTTGGTACAATGGAGTGGGTAAATCTGCCGCTCCCTGAGTTATCCCAGTTGTACTGCCAATCATCCAGCATATTGTGCTTCAGGCATTTATTAAGATATGACCGAGGAAGTTTTATCCCTCGGTCTATTGGGAGATCGCAGTACTGAGCAGCGTCATTGGCCAGTTTGTCCGCCAGCTCATTGCCTTCTATGCCTATGTGTCCCTTTATCCATGTAATGTAAAATATTTTATGTTTATTCTGAGTTAGTGTTTTTTGTATGTTATAGATATCTGGGTTGTTTGGGAATAATTTTGTTAAAGCTTTTACTGTTGACTGGCTGTCTGATAGGATTTGGAATTTAGAGTATTCTGTTGTTAGTGCCCAGTTTATCGATGTAATGACTGCATGTAATTCTGCTTGAAAAATTGTATTATCTTTTTGGATTTTTACAGATTTTTCATAAATTTTATTTTTTGAGTTGAATGCTACTACTGCATATGCTGTGTTTTCCTCCCCCTTCGAACCGTCTGTGTATATTTTTATGATGTTATTTTGAGGTAGAATTTTATCTGTCGCTATTAGGTTATTAATGTGAATTTCTGGATTAATTTGATATTTAAGGATTTTGTCTTCTATGTCAGTGTGTGTTATTGTTTTACCTTTGTGTATGAAAACGTTTGTTTTGTTTAATATGTCGTTTTTTAGATTTTTGTAGCTCAGCGTTAGAAGAATTGGGGGGATGCCTAATAGTGTTTGGAGTGTGTGTGTCGATACATTTTTATATGTTTTTGTTATTGATAACAGACAAGTTCTTTGTATGCTGTTGAGTTGCCTCTTGTCCGCGTATCTTAGGTTGTTTGCCCATACTTCCGAGCCATAGGCTATTATTTTTTCAAGTACTGTGATGTACCATGTTCTTAGGTACTCTCGGCTGACTCCCCATGTGGCGGAGAAGACCCTTTTAATTGATGTTGTTAGTTGGAGGATCCTATCGTTGATGTTTTTGATGTGTAAATCCCATGTTAGTGTGCTTTGAAATATTACTCCTAAAACTTTTAAGTGATTAACGTGTTTGATTTTGTAGTCCCCTAGTTTAAAGCTTGGTAAGCGGTTTTCTAGTGTGTTCATACCCATCATCATAAATGTTGTTTTGTCGTGTGATATTGTGAGTTTTAAGTTATGACATATTTCTGCGAAGAGCTCGATCCTTTTATTCACTTCGTTTTCCAATTCCCTTCGGCTGTTAGCCTTCACCACCATGTTGAAATCGTCGCAGAATGCATATAGGTTTATGTAGGACTGATAGAATTTATTAAGTATTAGGTTGGCTACAAGGAGCCACAGAAGCGGGCCGAGGCACGACCCCTGCGGGCAACCTTGGTTGGTAGGGCGTTTGATGTTCGTATCTAGGTAGTCTGTAATTATTTCCCTGTCAGAAAGAAAGCTGAGTAAAATGTTTTTAAGATAGTTGGGAATGGGAAGTTGTTTAATGATATCTGCTAACGTGTTCCAGTTGATGTTATCGAAGGCTCCAACTATGTCAAAGGATATTAGTGCGCAATATATGTTTTTGTTTAGGTATTTTATGATTGTGTTTTTTAGTTTCTTTAGTAGTTGTATTGTGTTTTTGCCCTCACGAAAGCCGAATTGTGAATCATGAAAGTAGTGTTGTGTTTCTAGGTAATAATTTAGTCTGTGTTTGATTAGTCTTTCCATTATCTTTCCCAGCATTGGAAGGAGACATATGGGACGATAAGATGATGGTTGTTTTGGATTTTTATTTCGTTTAGCGAAAAATACTACTTGAGCTATTTTCCAGGGTATAGGGAAATAATTTAAGGTTAGGCATTTATTGAAAAGGTCCCTGATTAAATGTTTAAAGTTTTTAAATAAGTTTTTGATTATGAAGGCGTCTATTTTATCATAACCAGGGGCTTTTAAGTTGTTCTGCTCTGTTAGTGCAGTTTTGATTTCCTTAAATGAGAAAAGAGGGGGAGTTGGATATGGGGTGTCCTTTTCCAGTGCTCGGTCCAACAGTGGAGGGTTTATTATGTCTGAGTTTGGAAAATGGTGGTCAATTAGTTCTTTAAAGGTCTCAGTTTTGGTTGTGTAGGGCGTTGAATTTTCCATTGTAGTGTGTATGAAGTGTTTATTGGTGAGTCTTTTGTTTGTTGCTATTTTGAATGCTTGACCAAATTTATCTTTTGTATGTGTGCAGAATTTTTTCCAGGAGTTTAATTTTTCTGTTTTTATTTGTTTTTTGTAAATGGCTCTTTCTCTCTGGAGAAGGGATCTCCATCTAACGTCACCGGTGTTTTTGTAACGCTTTCTGAGGGCAGAAATTTTGTTTCTCTGGGCTTTTAGGGAGTCGCTCCACCAATCAAATGTCGGATATAATTTTAGTTTTTTAGTTTTAAGTGATTTTTTGCATGTTTCGTTTATTTCTGTATTAAATTCTTGCATCCAGTTATCCAGTTCTATTTTGGTTTTTATATTTGTTAGTGTATTACTTAAGTTTGTTGTTTTGTTTTTAAAGATTTCGTTAAATTTTTTAAATGTGGTGTGTCTTGTTTTGAATCTATTGAGGGTGATGTTTTTTGTTTGTAGTGATAAAGAAAAATGGATATACCTATGGTCCGACATTGATTCTGACTTGGTGTCTACATACCATAAATCCACAAAGTCTGATAGGTCCTGGGAGCACAGAGTCACATCAGGGTTTGTACTGCATGGTCGGTTGGGTTGTCCTATAAATGATGGTGGAGCTTCTGTGTCGTTGATAAGTATGAGGTTTTTCGACAGAAGGAGATGGGTAAGCATTGTACCTCTGGCATCTTCGTTCTGGTATCCCAGTAGGGACAGGCGTGCGTTGAGATCTGCCCCTAGTATAAGATGCTGGAGGGGGTTGAAGATGTTCAGCCATTCCATATCATGTGCGAAGTCACTTTTTGGAGCTGAATAGGCCGAACCCACTGTAATTTTTCCAGTTGATGTCGTAATATTTACGAATACTGTGTTGTTATCTGTGTAAGTTTGTACTGCTTCAACGTCGGGTCTTGTGATGACTACCGCCGCTGTATTGTTAATTGATGTAAACGTCTGCCAGGTTGATGATGGAATTGCCCATATTTTATTTTTAGGATGATAGAAGTCCTGCATCAGTATTACTTCTATGTTATTCTTGTTTGCATAGCCCATTACATTTTCTGTCGCTGCTTTGCAGTTTTGCAAGTTTATTTGGAGGAAGTTTAGAGAACTTACTTTTATTTTCTGTATATTAATGATCGAGGGATTTTCTGCTTCTGTGTTCGGGATACCGTTAGAATTTGCTATTGTCTGGGTTGAGATCTCTGGGTTGCTGTTATTATTTAACGTGCTTGGGATGAAGAATTGTTGATTACTATTGCCTTGATGATTTATGATTTGTAGGTGTTGATGATCTTCATTATCTTGAGTTTGTGTACTATTAGCTTTTATATTGAATTTTGACTATTTCTTTTGATGGAGTTGTTTCTATCGTGTAAGTAAAATAGGTATACTGGGCATTTGCTTGAACTCGCAGCGTGTGGGAAGTTTTCTCTGTTTCCCTGGCAGTTGATGCAGCTATGTTTGGACGGCCTGTCTTTGTACTTGCAAGTTTCAGATTCGTGATTGCCCGTGCAATATGCACATGTTGGGTCATACCTGCACCTATCTTTAGTGTGACCGTATGACTGACATTTGCCGCAACGAATTACAGGGCGGTAATCCTCAATTCTGCAAGTGTTGAAGCCTATAATAATTGAACCTTTTTGCTCTAGTTTACTGGCCATATTGGCTTCTATATTCAGGACAAGTTGATAGTTTCTGGAGCCGCTTCTCTGTATTTTCCTTTGTATAGTGAGGGGGACTTCTATAGTGCACTCTTCTTGTATCTTCGCTGTTATTTCTTCCATTTCTGCTGTTTCTGGGATTCCAAGGACAATAATTTTTTTCATGTTGGTAGATCTGTAGGAGAGCTCCGCTATGTCGTTTAGTGTATGTATATTTTCAAGGAAGTGAAGTACTTTGTCTGTTTCCGCATCTGTGTCTGCTTGTATGATTAAGGTGTTCCTGTCCCTCGACGTGAAGCAGGATATTTTAGGTAGATTGACTGTCTTCTTCGCTTCCTGTTTAGGAGGTCGCGGATTGTGTTTATTGATGTTCTTGTTGTTATTCTTCTTTTTAGTAGGATCGCTGCTCTTGAGATGGTGGGTTTTGGCGCTGGTTGGTGTTGTTTCTTCAGCGCATCCGCATACTGTTGATGTGTTGGTGTTTCGTGTACATGTTCTTGTTGAGGTTCTGTAACTGTTTGGTGATTTAGTCTTGTATTTATTTCTTCTGTGTACCTTTTGATCTGAGTGACTTTATCATTGATTTCTTGCAAGATGGTGTTGTCTATAGCTGGGTTTTCTCTGCATGGGTCCTTGATTTGTGATGGTTTTAGTTTACTTATCTCATCTTTAAGATTTTTAATTTCTATTTCTTTCTCTTCGATGGATTTTTCTAGATTCAGAAGTTCTTCTCTTTTGGCCTTCTGCTGGCTCTGCGTAATCCCCCCCCGTCACATCATCTTCTGTTGATTTGCTAGTTGAGTGATTTTTCTCTACTTCCTCTTGTAGTTTCATGTTGTTGGTTTGCATCTGTTTAATTCTATTTATGGCGTATGTCCAATATTTTTCAGAGTTTTCTACATCTACTTTTCTCCTCTTCCTGGAAAGATTTTTGTAGGTGTTCAACAGTTTTATTATATCCATTTTCTGGGCTGTTTGGAGTTGAAATTTTTGAATTTCTGTTGGATTATAACTGTGGTGTTGTTCACCGGAAACTCTGTTATTTTTCACACGTCGAAAACCATTTTTCACATTATGCGTCTCCGATGTATAGCCATATTCTTCTTCTTCTGAGGCCGATAGCAAAATTTGAGATTGTGAGAATTGTGATTTCTCAGATGTGTCGTTATTCGCCACAGTTGAACTGAGTGATATTACTGAATTATTACTTTCTAAATCCTCCATTTTATGCTGTTTGTAAAAAATTTTCTTTAATCAACAATATATAATTTTTCGGTTTTTAATATAATTTTTTTGATGTACCAGGCATTGCCAGTGCCCTTCACATGTCTCGATGAAGGAAAAGGGATATAGAAAGTCTATAGCTAGAACCAGTGGACTTGTCCACTGTAAATGACTAAGATAAAAAGTTAAATTGTTAATTTTACTTAAAAAAAAAAAAAAAGATACATTAATTTTGAATAGTTTTTGGAATAGAGAGGGGGAAAGTATTAATGAATATGGTCTAAAAGAAGAGACTAATATATAAATGACAGCGTGTTTCTTGTAAAAGTAATGCTGCTGAGATAACGAAAAAACTGTAATTTAGCATTCTGTGCTTATTGTTGTCAATCCCTGCCCATGGCAGGTGAAACTTGATTATAGATACATTTTATATACAGATATATACACAGATATTTATAATAATAATGTGTTTGAGTTTACTCTTCGCCATTTTAATACACGTTAATATTAGAGTGTTGTGCTGGTGTACCAAAAACAGAATATTAATCAATTGACAATATTGTACATAGCATTGTGTACATTAGTAATGTTTTGACTTTAGGAGAAGATCAACGTTTGGAATTGAATAGGTATTTTCTATGGTCTTACCTGTGTGTGGGGGTGCATGCCGCACTTGGAATGATAAGTCTCCCTTTACCTGCAGTGATTTTGCTCACTGGTGGGGGGGAGGCAGGGAATGAAAGTTATCTGGTAAAGTTGAGCTCTTTAAGACAAAAAGTTTAAGGTGCAACATGCCTATTTTTGGGGATAAATTTGGAAAAGTTCAGATTTTTAGCCCTTTATGGGGCCGGGGCGTGGCCCAGGATGGAGGTAGAAAATAATTGATGATAGAATTGAGATGTAGGGGTCATAAGCTTTCTATAGACATGTTACTTAAAAAAATGATGATTGCCCCCCTCCCCCCCCGCCCCCCCAAGAGCGGTCCCCTTGTTGTGACCGGAATGAAAGTGATGCCAGAAAAATGTCTGTGCGGAGCCAGTTCAGCCAAAAAGTTTCTCCTCGCTGTAGCCCCCATAGAACCGGAGTTATAAGCATTTAAAGTTTGAAGTGAAGTGAAGAAATGACCCTTTTTGAGTGAGTGACCAACAGGGGGGGTCCACAGCCCCGGGGGTGCAATTTAAATAGAATTTTTTAAATAAAGGTGATAGTCAAAAGTCCAAGCGAAATTTTAAGGGGTATGTTTGGGGGGTGCAAGCCCCCTCCTCCCCAGGACAGGCTCTCAAAGACAAGGCATTTTTGATTTTAAATAATTATACTCATTCCTTTACTTAACCGAGTTAATCTTATAATAATGAGGGCTGGAAGGCCCCAACAGTCCTACAGGCCCCTATAGAACGTAATGTACAGCTGAATGAAAAATAATAGTAAAATTTAGGTTGATATAAAATAATTAAAGCAAGGAAAAAAGAAATCTATGAATAATACTGGCTGTCATGGCTACCCATTAACATCTTTGAATAAATGTTAAGTGATAAAACTAAATATTTACAGGGATTATTGGGAGGTGGCAACTGGAAGTTACCTCTCTACATAATTTAGATCTATATACATATAAGATATTGTTAGAATTGATCCCTTATTTCAGCAACGGACCATTATTTTTGAGAAGGGGGACAGCTAGCATCTCCTCAATTCATGCTGAGTTTAGGCGGGATGTGCAATTCCTAAGCGTCACCATGTGGTACATATTAAAATAATGATAAACACTTTATAGAAACACTCAATTGATACACTTAATATATACATAATGCAATAAAAAGTATGGCGGAGCAAAGTTCAAACATTTTTGTACACACACATATAAAACATAATAGGTTTTAAGCAGATTTAATATTTTTAATTAATATTTTAAAAAGTGTTACCCCCATTGGGGACCACTAAAGTAAAATTTGTAGCAAAAGCTCTAAACAGCACATTTAAATAAAATTATTTAATATACTTAAAACTGTCATTTTGCCTCCGGGTTTGCGGCGGAGCAAAGATAAAGGTTTAATTGAGGCATAATGAACACCTTTTAAAAGTTAATAGTTTAATTTATTATATAACAAGTTTAACAAAAAATGTAAACATTGCATATATTCGATGCGAGTCAGTTTAAGCAAACCCCATTGCGTAAACATGCTATTTTAGAATACAGTTTAAACATATTAATTTAGTAGAAAACTTTAAATAACTCACTCAAAACCATTGTTGAAGCATCCATATTCATGTTATAAACAATTGTTTGGTGTTTAATGTTAGTATCTATACTAATAAAAGAACAAAACGCTCTGTCTGTGTGTGTGTCTGCGATGGCTAGCAAAATCTACAGCACGTACAAAGCTCAAAATTTTTTTGAGAGTAGCCCAATATCTCTCCTGATGCACCTGAGCTTCAGAATTTCAAAATTCCAATTATTAACTGAGTAATTAATTAAAATCAAGAGGTCACTCTCATAAAAAATCATCTTTTTCCAAATTTTTTTCTCTTTCATTTGTTTACGGTTGGTTGGTTGTGTAAAAATTTTCGCAGAAGTAATAAGAAAGCTGAGACAGAATTAAAGAAACCCATGGAGGAATAAGATAAGTGGAGGTGAAGTAAGCTCAAAAAAGGTTTGCGATATGAAACCAGTTATCGCTCAAATTTAATGTGGCAAACAAAAGGACGTGGAAGAGATTTTGTATTATAAGACGAATTGAAAGAAATGAATTACAGTTGAAGCATATTTCAAGAGGAAATAGCAAATTTTTAAAATGGTCTTCGTTCTATTATTATTTATTAGAATAAATATTCGCTTTTAAAATGAAGGAAATTGGAAAATTAGCAATAATTAAATATCAAATTAAAATTAAATAAGATATTGAAAACATTTGATACGAATTAAAAATTGTATAACTAAAAGTTTCCTTCATTAATGTAATTTTCAATACTTTATAACGTAGATGAAAAATGTTTATGACTTAATAATTGCATGTAAATAAATATTTAAAATATAATGATGAAAACATTCTTTTAAAATCATGTATGAAAACTTAAGTAATAAATTCGCGTTTGAAATGAAATAGACGCCCTCTCGCGGACAAAGTCTGAAACGAAATAGAACTTATATCGTGAGCATGAAATCAGTGTTTAAAAGGCCGATAAATAAATAAACAGTTCTATAACGCGTGCAACGTTGGGTTCTTTGCATTAAAATTATCTAAAATCAAAATTTTATACACAAAGTTTAGATCTATAATATAAAAAAATACATTTGACTTACTCATGGCAAAATAGCATGATAGCAACACAATGCTTTCATGCTTCAGCTTCTCTAAAGCAATTACTAGATTTTCCAGCATCTACAAATTCTAAAATTGTCGATATTTGTAATTTATCTCCCATAATTAAATAAAAAAGATAAAAAACTGCACTTTAAATAGCTCTTTAAACTGGTTCTATGCTACAGTGCTACAGCATGGAACGTAAACAAACAAACGTAAACAAACGATTATCAGGTCTATTACAACGCCATCTTTCGGTCATTACAAACGCGAATATTAATCTAAAATATAAATTTCTGACTGCAGACGATTTTAATGTACTAACAAAATAATGTTATATTTTCAAGCAAAACGTTGAAATAATTTTCTATATTGATATTTAAAACACATATGATAAAATAATTAATAAATTTTTACCGGTGAAGCGATAAATTAGTTCTTTTTTTAAAAACGAGAGAAAAAAAATACTGGTTTAAACCTGTTTCAATTGATAGCGAAATTTTAAAATGGAGGGCCAAAATCACAGTCCGGTGAAATCCAAACACCTCATTGGTCATTGAGCCGCGTCCTTTTCAGGGAACAATCTCTTAGCAGTTGGGTAAATGTTGTCATACTCCTTTTTCCGAGAAAAAATCGTAGCGGCAGTTTTGAAGTAAATCTTATCTCTTTTCATTTATAATCTAAATTTTTCACTCTCATTTTATAAAATGGCATCAAAATATCTTAATTGAGTTAATTTCGATGGTTTATCTTAAATAAGAACAGGCGGTAACAATCGCTTAAAAAATACTTTCCCCCTCACCTTTTTCAAATGGAGAAACAAGTTCGTGATTTTCACCCTTACCACACGACCAATGGGGTGGCTGGATTTCACTTGACTGTGATTTTGGCCCTTCATTTTAAAATTTCGCCAATTGATAGGCGTGTCAAAGCAGGTGCTTTTGTTGGTACTTAATTGGACTTAATGTAGGGTTACATCTTAAGCATCATCTCCAGAGATAATACCTCCACTCTATTAATTTCTTTTTACTCTATAAAAGAAACCAATTTGAGATTTTGACATTTCAAAAGTGACTGTTTTTTTCCCAAAGACCTTTAAAATTCATAGACTGGCAAAATGTCAGTTTAACTTAGGATTTTTGGACATAGCTATTACGTCAGATCATTGGTACTTCGTACATTAGAATGTATTTGTGGTTGGCTAAGTTGCAGTTAATATATGTATATGTATATATGAGGCTTTTTTAGCAGTTTTTTTTAAATCATTGATTAAATTTGAATGCATTTATTTAAGTTAAAATTTTATTAAGACTTTAATTTGTTTTTAAAACAAAAATGAAATGGCTCTTTGACGTACAATTGTTCGAATAGGCAGACGATTCATACACAGTAATAAATTATCAAATAGCAAAATAAATTATATATAAAAAATAGTCACTAAAAGAATAGTAGCAAAACATAATATTTAGGCGTATTAACACATAACCCGATCCCAACCAGAAAAAAACAGACTATACTCCGATCCAAGCAAGACAAAAATTTCATGAGCATAAACGCGACCCGAACCTAAAAATTCCATTTGAAAAAAAAACTATGGACTTGATATTTGACCCGAATCAAATCTGAATCCCACAAAAATATTCAAATGAAGCATACCCCAATTCGATCAAAAAAAATAATGTTCGTGTATATGCAACCCGACCCGAACCTAAAATTTTTCTCTGAAATAACCCAAAAAATGACCAGAACGAAACCTGAAATCGATAAAAATATTCCAAAGAACTATAACCTGATAAGAGCAAGACAAAAAAACTTCCATGAACATAAACCTGACTCGAACCTAAAAAATTCCATTTGAAAAAAAAGCCTGAAGTTTTATGCAAACTACATCTGAATCCGATCAAAATATTCGAAAGAACCATAACCGGATTCGAATAAGAGAAAATAATTTTCGTGGACATGAAACCGATCGGAACCTAAAATTCCATTTGAAAAAAATACCTGAAATTTGAATCGACAAAAATATTCCACAGAACCATACCCGGACCTGAACAAGACAAAAAAATTTCCATGAACATGAACCCAATCCGAACCTAAAAAATGAACTAGATCTGAATCAGACAAAAATATTCCAGAGAAGCATATCCTTATTCGAACAATGCAGAATAATTTCCGTTGATGCGCAACCCAACCTGAACCTAAAAATTCCATTGAAAAGCCGAAATCTGAATTGAACGACATCTGAACCCGAAAAAAATATTCCAAAGAACCAAAACCCGATCCGAGCAAGACAAAATAATTTCCCTGGACATGAATCCAACCAGAACCTTAAAAATCAATTTAAAAAAATACCTAAAATCTGAATCGAACCAAATCTGAATCCGACGAAAATAGTCCAAATAACTATAACCAAATACGAACAAGACAATATAATTTCCATGGACATAATCCCCATTCCAAACCAAAAAATTTGTAAAAAAAAGAAAAAAAAATCCCGAAATTTGAACCAAACTTAATCTGAACCTAACAAAAATATTTCAGTGAAGTATAACCTCATTGGAACTAGGTAAAATAATTTTCATATAAGTACAACCCGACCCGAACTTAAAAATCCCATTTGAAGAGGAAAAAAAACCCCACGAAATCTGAATTGAACCGAATCTAAACTGAACACAAATATTCCAAACAACCATAACTGTATCCGAAGAAGACAAAATAATTTCCATGAACTTGAATCCAATCCGAAACTAAAATTCGGATGTTCTACAAAACATAATGCGCTCCGTAGCGGTGGAAAGTGAAACTAAGTACTTAGCGCGAGATGGTTAAAATATTTCGTTTATAGTAAATGTTAAATTAGAACTTGGTTACGGTTAGATAACAGTTAGGTTGCAATTACGTTCCGGTGACCCTTTTGTTATTTTATTTTCCGGTTAGGTTACAGTTAGGTCAAGGTTAAGTTACAGTTAGGTTAAGGTTAAGTTGCGGTTAGGTTGTGGTTAGATTATGGGTAGGTTATGATTAGGTGACGGCCAAGTTACATTTATGTTATATTTAACTTGCAGTTAGGTTACTGTTAAGATACAGCTAAGTTACAGACAAGTTATGATTCCGCTACAATTAGGTTACGGTTAGGATTTTGTTCATAGAATGAACATTACGCATGTTTGATAAAAAATATACACCTATTTTTGTAAAATGGCTCTGAATTTATAATATTATATACTAACCTTTTAGCGAATCATCGAGAATCGATTTCATTCGCGGTATAGTCAGATTTAAGAGTGATATATAATTAGTTTGAAATTCAAAATATTTCACTTGGGATATCTATGTGAAAAAAGTATTTAGTTAAGTCACTTAACAGTAATTTTAAGGATAAATATCAACACGAAATCGTTGGACACATATTCCCTCCTGCGTTTCCCATTGCAGTCATTTTAGGTATTTTTGCAGCTAAATATTAGTTTTTTTTAAAAACCAATTTTTGACACAGTCAGGGGGCACGTATTTAATATAATGTACACTGTAAAAAATTTGACCCTTTTGCTGTATCATCACTCCCCCGCTTTTATAGAATATATCTCTTTTGACCTATGACAATGCTCCAAAATAGGCTGAAGTAATCATTTTCTATAAAAGCGGTGGAGTGACGATGCAGCAAAAGGGTCAAATTCTTAACAGTGTATTAACACATATTTTGAGTTGAAGATAAAATCATAAAAATTTCAAGTTCGTTTAACATTATTATAACGGACCCGGGCAACGCCGGGCGGGTCAGCTAGTAATATATATAATACGCACTTTAAAAAGGATAATTTGCAATAAGGAAGCATTGGGAGAGATTGACAACAGTCGATTAATTTACTTATAACTTTGTAAATATTCAGTCCAGGAGTACATAGTATGGCTTAAAATGTTCATTATTTTATAAGGTAGCATAATGAAATGTCCTGATACCAATATAATTAAGCAATTATTAAGAATAAGCACAGAAACTTATCGGTGCAGTTGCAATGGCTGGCTACCTGGGGGCGAGATTAACAAAAACTTTAGATAAACATATCTCGGCAACCACTGCACCGATTTCGATCAATCAAGTGTCTAAATGATCAACAGCACTTAAGGAAGAGAATGAAACATTATTTGAGGCTCTGACTTACCTGGTTCCTAAGCTTTTAGCCTTCCATGAGGAGCTCAGCAATACGCGACCTCTGGTCCATGCTCTCACGAGCTGATTCATACAAGTCCGATGATTCTAGTTGAGAGTCCTGGCAAGGATCGTAGGCTTTGTGTGGACTACAGAAAATTGAACGCGATTACGCGCCATATGTATTTCCCCTTGCCGAATATCGAGGAAGTTTTGCAAAAGGTGAGCGCCGCTCCCTTTATAACTGTTATGGATCTGACGAAGGGGTATTTTCAAATTCCTCTTTCGAAGCAAGCCCAAAGGTATGCGGCATTTGTGACCCCCTTTGGCACGTACATACCTAAGAAAATGATGTTTGGATTAGCCAATGCGCCGTTCTATTTTTGTAAGTTAATGGCAGAGGTCTTACAGGGGATGGAGATTTTTGCGTCGCCATACATCGACGACATTGCGGTGTATTCTCCTAGTTTTGAAAGTCACGTGAAAGACGTAGGGAGAGTATTAGAGAAATTACGGGAAGAAAACCTTACCATCAAACCTTCTAAGTGTCAATTTGCCCAAGACCACGTTAAATTCTTAGGTCACGAGATTGGGTCGGGTAAAAGATCCCCGGGGGAGGCTAAAATACAAGCAATTAAAGATTTTCCTACCCCTTGCACAAAGACTCAAATTAGAGCATTTTTAGGAATTGTGGGGTACTATGGGAGGTACATCCCGAATTATTCTGTTATCGCGGCTCCTCTCACCGACGCGTTAAAGGGGAGGGTTAATAAAGAGAAAATAGAATGGACGCAAAATTGTCAATCCGCGTTTGAAAATTTAAAGGGAAAGTTAGTAAGTAAACCTGTACTCTATGCTCCAGATTATTCAAAGGAATTTATTGTCCAATCAGATGCGAGCGAAATTGGGGCCGGTATTGTGTTATCCCAAATGAGTAACGGGGAAGAACATCCCATAGTTTATTTGTCCAAGAAATTTAGTCAGGCTGAGAAAAATTATTGTACGGTAGAGAAAGAGTTAGCGGCTATCATTTTTGGAGTAAAAAAGTTAACTTATTATCTGGATGGCCAGGAATTCCTGATTCAGACAGACCACGATCCTCTCACGTATCTAAAAAAAATGATGGGAACTAATGCGAGGCTATTGCGCTGGGCCTTATGCCTACAACAGTTCAAATTTAGAATAGAGCATAAGCCAGGAAAAGAAAATGGGAACGCCGATGGTCTGAGCCGACTCATCCCTTAGCCTTTTTAAATAAACTATGAAGTTGTAAATATTAATTATCTAGCATATTTTTAATTTCAGTGTTTAACATTTGTGTTTATGTATTGTTATTTATTATTGTGTTTCCAAGTGAGACAAGGTGGGTGTTATGTGAAAATTGTTCTCGGAAAAAGGTAGTTAAAATTAAGTGATAGGATATTTAAATGTGCCTTGCCTTGCCTTGCCTCACAAAGGGTGTTTGAAGGGAACGAGCTATCCTTGTGGAGCTTTCCTAGTCAAGCCCAGGAAAACTCTTTAGGGGGAAGGAGTTGTCATATCTCCACATTTCCTGCTGCAGGTGTGCCTTTTGTCCTCAAGGATCGGAATGTGGTCGCAATTATTGAACTTTATGTGGACAGTGAAGGGATGAGCAAGTTGTCTCCAGCTGAGTGGTGTACGAGGATTTAGTGCCATGCCTGAACAATACTGCCTCCCGCGCTTTATGTGGAGGTCACCTTACACAGGTGTTTTGCTTGCATTTCTATTGCTAAGTACAGATTTCCTTGGGCTGTGAAATCAGTCAAGGGGAGGCACTCTGTGATATCGAATGGGAGAAGGACGCCTTGACCCCTGGATCCAGATTGGAAGAAGTCTGAGAAAGAGGTCTTTCCTCCCCCCCCCCCTTGTAAATGTTGACCAGGGAAGGACGTTTTTTTTTTGGCTGCTGGTCGGACAGTGGAGAGATAGATCTCTCGAGATTACATTGGAGGGAGCTCTGCTCTCTCAGACCACTGCTATACCCAATATCGGAGTTTGAAGTCCGGGTGTCCGGCGAACCAACCGCTCTGAAAAGTCAGAGCATTTGTAACTGTCATTTCTCATTAACTTTTTATAGTTGTTGAGTTTATAAAATTTAGTCTTGAATATTTAATTAAATTTCTACAATTTATTGCAAGCCCATCTGCCACTACGCCACAATATAAATGTATTAAGAAGATTTATAATAAATTTAAATGGATATGATATCTTGTGGACTGACGAGGTTATATATTTTTTTCTTCTTACAACCCTATCACTCCTCCTCTTAAAGGTGTATTCCGATCAAAACCGCTTATTTTCACATTTATTTTTAAATTCATTTTTGCTCTCAAATGCACCAAACTTTCAAAATATCTTATTTAAAAATTGCATAATGTGCCGTGTTTGTCGATTTTTTCGTAAATATAGAAAATATTGCAAAAAATACAGTCAAAGTTCCCGATTTGAACAGAAATTTCCCAACCTGAAGATCTGGGAACGAAAAAATTATCGAACTGAGAAAATAATTGTTTATAAATCCAAATTCTAATTAATTCAGCAAAAAATTACATCATACGGCATCTTATACATCACTTCAAAAATAACCCCAGCAAGTCTCATGTTTCTACTTTTAAAAATGAGTCTGAAAATGTATCGGAAAATTTCGAGCTGTTGAAGGTGGAAATCATTTTTTTAATACACCCTTAAGTTCACTTTTAATGATATCAAAAATCTATCATGCATAAACTTTTGGCCTTTCTTCTAGAAATTGTAATGACTTTAAACTGATCTGATGTGTATTATATAAGAAGTTACGTTTTTTTCCCCCACTCTCTTTTCACAAAACCCCTTCCTATTTTACCTACTGTGTCCAATTTTGCTCTCTAATGAACAAGGCCGAGATTTTATGGTCGTTAATTTTATGTATTAATTTGGAAGAGCTTGTACAGAATTGTGAAAGTTATCGTACACTGGGTTTCATAATGATATGAACACTTAGTAATTTTGCGATATCCTCGCAAAAAATCACAAACATGAGAAAACTTCATTTTCGAGACAAATACAGTAATTTTACCCAACGCATAGTTGTAAAAGAAATATCAAACTTTGAATTCATTGAAAATATAAATTATCTAAAAAAAAATGGTATTGCAAAATGATATGAACATTGATGTACATATAAATATACTTCGCAGACAAGGAAATTTCCAAATGTGATAGCAAAGTGAGTTCTACAAATACGGATCCTAAAAGCGCTTTAAATTCTTTTGAGAAAGGGGAAATTGCGGCTTTTAGGGATCTAAGAATTTCGGCGAAAGCTATTGCAAAATAATTGAAAAGATCTTCTTGTATAATATTAAGTTACTAGCGGACCCCACAGACGTTGTCCTGGCGCCGACTCCATGTAATCAAATAAATGTACATAAATATAGTAATGCGCATGATAAATACTACGCTCTTAATTTGATTTTTTATTACAATTATGTAAGGAAATTATTTTTCACTTTGCAGTAGTTTTTGAAGTCGGTTCAATTTTTTATAGAAAAGTTTATTTTTCTTTTTTTAGTTAAAAGTTAACGATTGTCTGAAGTCGGTTATATAAAATTATAATACAGGAAACATTATTGCAAATCATACACGCATGGGGTTCGAACACACGACCTCTTTCTTCGAGAACCATAGCTTAAATCTGGCGCCTTAGACCGCTCGGCCATTAAGTCCGCACTCTATTCAGCGAACTTATTCAACACTTTTAATTAGCGAAAAATCATTTATTAGTTTTTGCCTAGTTACTAAAAAAGTACTGAATCAATTTCGATGTAATGTGAATCTAAACCATTCTCGAGTCCACTGGAACACATACAACATTTCATTAAGGGTGTATTTCGATTCAAACTGCTTGTTTTCCGATTTATTTTTGAATTCACTTTTGCTCTCAAACACATGAAACTCGCAGATTCTCTTATTTAGAAAGTGCACAAGGTGCCGTAAAGGTCAATTCTTTGATAAGTGTACAAAATATTGCAAAAAAAGCAATAAAAAACGGCAATTTGAACCGATTTTTCCGAAGTGGGAGATAAGGGAACGAAAAAAAGGGTTTTCCAGAGAAGTTAATTGCTTATAAATCAAATTCTAATGAATTGAGCGTAAAAAGACTTTACTCGGCACCTCATACGTCCCTTCAAGAATCCCCTCACCAAGTTTCATGATTCTACTTTTAAAAATATGTCTGAAATTGTATCGGAAAATTTCGAGCTGCTGAAGGTGGAAAAGCGTTTTTTCGAATACACCCTTAAAATCGGTCCAGTCGTTTAGGAGGAGATCAGTGACAAACACACGCACAGAAGATTTATATTTATAAAGATTTTCGAATAAAAGACGATAATGGAACAATGAAGTCACCGAGACGTCCGCAAAAACTGTCCAAAAGTGGGGAAAAGAACCAATGTAAAAGAAATGAACAATGGGAAAACAACTTTAGACGAACTTTCATCAAATCCACTTACAGAAATGTCAAAAAGTACCTTGTCCAGAGAAGTCAAGAGCTCGAAGATGATGAAGTATAAGAACAGAACCCCTCCCCTCCCCCCCTCTCAAGCACGTATGACTAAAATGTATCAGCAGAATCGCGTGGATTGGGCAAAAGATCACATGTCCTAAAAGCTGTGTAATATTTTCCAATTTAAAAAACAAAATCAATTTGGATGGTCCGAACGGTTTTCCTTATTATTTACACGATCTGCGCAAGAAACCAGAAACGTTTTCAAAGCGGTAGCAGGATGGAGGTTCACTCATGGTTTGGGCTGCCGTTAAATTTCATGGTAAGATCAACGTTGAGTTTCTCTCTGACAGTTTCTCTCTGGCAATGAATTCATTGACGCACCAAGATCTACCTGAAGAAAACTTACTGTCATTTGCTGAAGAAATTGGCGGATCTTTCTGGATATTCCACTAAGACAATGCATCCTACCACACTGCAAACAGCACTTGGGAATGTTTTCTTAAGGGTGTATTTCGATTCAAACTGCCTATTTTCCGATTTATTTTTAAACTCATTATTGCTCTCAAATACACCAAACTTTCAAAATCTCTTATTTGGAAAGAGCACAAGGTGCCGTAAAGGTCAATTCTTTGATAAGTGCACAAAACATTGCAAAAAAAGCAATCAAAAATGGCATTTCGAACAGATTTTTCCCAAGCGGGAGATTTGAGAACGAAAAAAGGGGTCATACTGAGAAGATAATTGTTTATAACTCAAATTCTAATGAATTGAGCGTAAAAAAAACTCTCTCGGCACCTCATACGTCCCTTCAAGAATCCTATCAGCAAATTTCATGTTCCTACGTTTAAAAATGTGTCTGAAATTGGATCGGAAAATTTCGAGCTGTTGAAGATGGTAAAGCGTTTTTTCGAATACACCCTTAATAATTGTGTAAATGTAATTTCATGGCCATCTATTTCTCCTGGTTTATATTCAATAAAAAAATGTGTGGCGCCTACTGGTTAGAGCTGTTTTTGCAAATGGAAAACAATATGCCACAATATCAGAGTTAAAAGCTGCTATCGTCTTTCATTGGAATGAAGACCAATTAAAATATATTAAAAAGCTTAGTTCAATCCATGAGGGATCGCTTTTTTATATTAATTAGAAAATCTGGTGCATACGGTGGCTCTTATTCTATATTTTTTGCAAATGTTCATATCATTATGAAACCCCTGAAGTTGTTAAAAAACAGTTTATTTTATGTAAACCGCAGTTTCAATTATATTTTGTTATAAAATAAAGCAATTTGTTCAATTTCTAATATGCATTAGACTTCAGTTTGTTTTGTAACATTTTTCTCTCTTTTATGCTTGAAAAACTGGGTGTTCATATCATTTTGAAACCCAATGTATCCATAAAAAGTGATGTTTAGAGATAGATAGATAGATAAAATGATCATGTTAGACATACAACTTCAAATATTTCTCAAAACATGGTCCCAACATAGTGGAGAAATAATAGGCAGTATTTCTTACAAAATCTACCTAAAATTAAGTTTTAAAAAACACAAATAAAATGTAGGAAAATATCAAAGAATATTTTTACATGAAATTTAAAAATAAATCCTAGACGCAGTTGTTATTATTTTTTTTAAAGTATTGCGTAAATTATTATGCAGAAAATATTGTATGTTACATTATTCTTTACCAGTGTAAACGTAAAAGAAACAGAGGGTATATTCTAGGTAAAGGGTAGAAAACGCTAAAGTCGTTAACGCCCTCCCTGCCTTGAGTATACGCAGGCTTTATAAGAGAAACAGAAGGTATACATAGCTTTTCTAAAAATTCCAGAAGGTATACGGCATATACCTCTACTGCACCCTGTCTTTACTAGTTTATACGTCTACCAAGTAAAAAAAATCTAAGGAAAAATTAAATATAAAATAAAATATATAGATCAAGGAATTACAGAATATATCACTAATATTTATTAATTGTGGAATCTTAACTCATAATCTCATATTCTTCATGGTCCTTATTTTTTTATTATTTGGGGGGGGGGGGCTTTGTAACTCAAATTTATAAATTACTTCAATGGGTAATGCTAATATTTGGCAAATAGAATTTAATAACTAGTTTGCAGGCACAATTTACAAAAAAAAATTGATATACAAAAATTTTTTAATAAATTCAAAATCTAAATGTCTTTTTTTCTGTAAACTTTATCTGTCTTTTAATTGTAAAAACAGAGAAAAATAAAAAGGATGGCAGAAATGAATTAATAATGCGTTTAAATATGTATATTACATTAATTTTGTTTTTGCTTCTGAGATACATGCAAACTAGCAACTTTATAATATTTAAAAAAGTATTAAAATATTAAAAAAAAAACCATTAATTTATGGATATTTATTAGCACAGGTATAATTTTTCATATCTTTTACAGTAATAATGTATGCCTTCATGAATTTTATTTTTCTACTTCTTCTTCTTTTTTTATATACAGCTTGAAAAAAAAGTCTTTATTTATTTGTTTATTTTTTCAAATATTTTCGACATACTCTCTTCATAATAAAACGTTAATTCTTAACATACGCCAGATACATTCCATTAATTTAAACGCTGTCCGAGAGCAGCCCATTTAAAACTGTGGTATCTAGACAAATTGTCTTACTTAAGTGCGGGCAAAATCAACTTAATTAAATCCAAATAGCCAAATTAATTTCTCCTCATTTACCTGCAAACCGCCGAGCATCTTTCTTTGGCGACACTTTGGCATTCTCTAAACAATCCTCGCAAATTAAAGCAACCCTGCCACATCTCGCCTTCTAATGACAAAACGCCGCCAAGCAAAGTAAAGTAATGGCCTATTTAGCAGCCTCTCTTTTGATGTGCCTGACATTCACTGGAAGGGCTTTAGCTAAAAAAAGGGCCCAGTTTCTTATCAGCGTTATTAACGATGGCCCTGGGTGACGTCTCACAATCATTTGTTGCAACCCCGCAGATATTATGTACAACAACTGAGTTATAAAACATCCGGACGGCCGTGTTATAAATCACGCCGATGCATTAGATATTATGTATCTGTATGAATATATGTGTGTGTTTTTTTATTTATCACGCTACGAAATCAATCTTTTTCGCGCGAGGGGGGGGGGGGGGAAACATTTGTAGTTCTGGCAACATTATGTGTTTTTCTGGGAGTTATTATTTTTGTTACGTCTGATCATTTTTTAAGACACCTGCCTTGTTTTTGAGATTTAGAGATATGTGACTGCGCTTCTGGCAAGCACGAATATGAGTCTTCTATCGATTTAATCAAGAGATTATAAATCCATCGATCAGGGTATTCTGAAGAAAAGAACTTATTTTTGTTTATTGATGTGAATTCGATATCAGCGGGAATAAGTTATGTTTCATAAAAATACTAATGAACATCTTGGAATAAGAAGTTTCTTAAAAATTTTCTACGCTTGGAATAATAATAATAATAAAAAATTATCTCTAAATGGAACTATTGTGGAAAACAAATATTCTTTTTTATTGTAATTAAAGTAAAATTAAAACTAAAAACAGATGCATGGGACGTCATGAGTCTTTCTCTTTTGAAACACCTAAAATAAATAAATAAATGTGGTGCCGAAATCGCTGCAAATCAGATGAGAGAGACTAAACAGCATTCGAAGAATCCCGCCCGAGCCCCCATCCCCCCCCCCCATGATTTCTACGATTTGTAGATAATAATAACGTTCGATCATGGTATTTTGAAAAGAAGTCATAGTTTTATTTTTTATGCATATTCGATATCAGCGAAGTAAGCTATTTCATAAAATTACTTAGAAAAGTACTATCTTGGAATACGAAGTTCATTTAAAACTTTTTGCTTTTTTTATTGATTTTCAAAACGATATCATTGTGTAAAATAAACATATATTTTAAAAATTAAAGTAAAATTAAAAACTAAAAACATATACATAGTGCAACAAGTAACATAAATCAAAACCACCTTTCCGTTTTGACGCTCTTGAATTAAAAATAATTTCAACAAAGTAATATACTTGTTATTTAAAATGACAGTCGCGTTATTATTTAAAAAATGACGTGATTTCACTCCACGAGATATATTATCCTCTTTTCGAAATGTACTCGAAAAATAAAAATAGCCAACATCTTTATTTTTAATTATTACAGGTACAAGGGCATTTCTTGTTCATTTCTCTGCCATCAATCAAACTCCTGTTTTCTATGCTACAGATTTTATGTATACGTAATACACATGTACATTACAGCGGATTTCTGGGGCTGAGTATCACTCACACTGAAGTTTCCTTGATATAAAAGCCATATCTAATCATGAGGCTACTGTGCGTGCACCTGAAGGCTACAAACAAATGCGTGGAGATCTCCTTCCCAAGTATTAATCGCACTTTATACTGCTTCAATTCACTGACTGGATGTGAACCAATATTTTCCAGATGCCTACTTTGACTATCTCACAAATGCAATACCTTCAGTCTCAGGGCTGGCTTCAATCTTGGAGAGATTTTTGACTGATAGTAAATTCTATTTTATATATTTAAATCATAAGAATTTTACTTTCAAGAACCGTCGCCGTTTCTTTTATTGTTTGAGATCAATTTTTAGCCGTGATACAAGACGTAGAAATCTTCTTGGTCCTTTCCATTTGATTACACCTAATACTCTAAAATACTTTCTGTCCTGGCTTAGATTTAATTATTGTAACCATTGCATTCTTCCAGTGGCACTTCATTTAAAAATATGGCATACCCATAGTCTTCTTCATAGATAACACGATCTTACAACACAGTTATCTTTCTCAAGAACTTTATTCCGTACTTTAATTTCGCAGATAGAATAATAAGCCTCTATCTATCCATGCTGAGCCTGCCCTTGTTGAAAGCTATCTACAAGCAAAGCTGAATTGAAAGCTATTTACAAGCAAAGCTGAATCGATGGGGACAAATATCATAAAACCTGAAAGACCAGTAGCATCTTGTTATATTCCCAGATATGAAAAAAAAATTAGTTTGGATGGTTCAGACTGTCTTGCTTTCCATTGTTATGACATGAGGAAAGGAGAGGAAATTTTCTCCAAAAGACTTCACAGTGGAGACTTATTAATAGTGTTGGGAGGCTCCAGCTATATTGGTAAACTTAGCCTGGCTCTTCTGTCACACGGCATGTACGCTACCAATTGCCAAGAATTGCCAAAAACCCATTTATTGCCAACTGAAGAAAGAATTGGTGGGCTAAGTTGTATTTTTCAGCAGGAAAACGCTATATAACTTTAGAAAAATCCTCCTAGGAGTGGTTTTTGGATAATTGGGGACATGATATGGAATGGCATGCCCTGTTCCTTCATCCCAATCCCCAAGAAAATGTGTGGAGTATCCTCAGTAAAACTTTAAATGCCAGTGGCAGACAGTCCAAGTTTGTGGCAGAACTGAAGACCGCCATCATTGAGGAATGGGATAATATTGATGCTATTGTCTTCAGTCTATTGTCTTCGATAATATTGGTAAATGGTATGTCGCATTGTATATTCCAAGTCATATGTAAGCATGGTGGATATCATTGCTATTAACAGTACTGGTTTTGTTTCGGAGGGACATTTTTTACCCCCTCTTTTTTTATATATTCACTTCTTTCCTGTTCAATTGGGGCAGGAAGTGAGTTCTTCCTTGTAAATATACATTTCTGTATTTCTTGATTTTTTAAAATATGGTAAAGCATGCGTAACTAAAACATAGCCTGAGAAAAGCAAAAAAATCTTCAGAAAGGATAAAGAAATTTTTTATTCGAATTTACTATGATGTTCATAAATTAAATTTTCATAAAATTCTAAATATTGAAACCCTTTTATAGCAGAATCTAAGGCTGCAGTACATTTTTTATCAATAAATCCCCGAAAACATTCAAGAACAAACTGATTAATGCAACGACGAAGCTCAATTATTCTAAAACAAAAGAACGAAGTATCTTTTCGGTAAATCTAGACAATGAAAACAACATTTCACCATTTCCTATTATTTTTAATCACACTGAATTGTCTGTCAGGACTTTTCTAGCCAAGTATAACATTCCTGTATGTGAGCATCCACTTTATTTGCCTGATCTGGCATCAAATGTCTTTTATTTGTTCCCCAAGGTCAAATCTGCTTTAAAATAATCAGAATTTAGACTGTTCAAGCTGTGAAAGAAAAGCGACTCGTGTTATGAAAGAGCTCACACAAGAACACTTCCAACTCTGTTTAAACAATGGAAAAATCGCGCGGAGCTTTGGTGGGATTAAGGGCGAATACATATTGAAGCAGATAATAACTAAATATGAATAAATTTAAAGTAAAAAAAAGTAACAACATTAGTCTCGCCATTTTACAGACACACCCCTCGTATATATTTCATATTCATGCAGTAAGGTACCAACTTTACTGTGTTATTTATTTATGTGGCAACAGACAGAGAAATAAAATACCAGCATCTAAAATCTGGAAAAAAAAAGAGAAACAGGTAGCTAAGTTAAAATTTACGTTTATTATGGTGCTTTTCTATAAACATGCATAATACATACATCTTTTTCACTATTAAATCTCAAAATCACTATTCACAAGGTGTGATTGATTTACTTAGATACATTAAAGCTTGCGTAATAAATACACAGCTAGAGAAGAAAAAAACTTAAAGAAATTTTTTATTCGAATTTATTATGATATTCATAAATTAAATTTTCATAAAATTCAAAGTACTAAAATCTTTTTACAGCAGAATCTAAGGATGCAGTTGCATTTTTTTTATCAATAAATCCCTAAAAACTTTCAAGAACAAACTGATTAATGCAACGACGAAGCTTAATTATTCTAAAACAAAAGAACAAAGTATCTTTTAGTTAGATCTAGACAATGAAAACAATATTTCATCATTTCCTATTCTTTTTAATCACATTATGATTCAACAAAAATTAAAAAGGCGCAATTTTGATTAAGGGATAAAAAAATAAGTGAAGAGAGCAGCTATTATTAGCTTCGCTGTGGCAGATGTTCATTAACAAATTTTGATATTTCGACTGAATGCGGTTTATGAGTAGAAAGGCATTGATTGCCGCATATTATGTTTTTCATAATGAGAAATCATTAAAAAAAATTATTGTTTATCTATCGTATTTAAAATCTAAGCACTTAGAGCTGTTTAATAAACAGGACGTATTATCTAAGTTTTAGATATTTAAATTAGTAACATTTAAGTTGCAAAAGGGACAGGGCCTGACTAAAGCAGGGGCATGCGGGGCAATTGCCCCGGGCCCCCCGGCTAGAGGGGGCCCTCCAAGGACAGATATAAGTTTATAGTTAAAGCAGTGTCAAATGATAAAAAATGAGCAATTTTTTTTTTTTTTTAAGTTTTAAGGGGTTTTTTTCTCTTACCCTCTCTGTGTCCATACGCCATGCCCCCTTAAGGCCCACATTTGTCTTTATATTCATGTAACTGAAAAAAAATATATTGAATTCTATAGTCTCTTAAAGTTGTCTTTCTTCTGCTATTATGTATATAGATGTGAATAGTACTTGGTACGAAATTTATGTACACATGGAATAGGAATGAATTTTAGTTTTAGTCATTTCAGTATAATTTACAAAAAAATTTAAGATAGAAGGGGGGTCCCCCTAATAATGTTTGCCCCAGGACCCCCCACTGTCTAAGTCGGGCCCTGAAAAGGGATAAATGTAACTGGATTATTTTAATGCAAAGAAACTTGGTTGTTTAAAAAAAGTGTACACAGTAAAACTCCAAGTATCCGAACTTCAGTCATTCAGAATGCGAAATATCCGGAATGATATAAAGAAATAATAAAATAAAGATGATAAAGGTAAAATATAAGTATTTGTAAGGTAAATTCACCTATTATAGATCACATACCAGTAGTAGACCACTAATTTATAAAGTTTAAAATTAAGCCCAATAGATATTTCTGTAAAAGAATTAAAAGAAATCTGATTGACATTGGCAATCACCCATAAATATTAACTTTCCATTAACTGTTTGATATAATTGTCTTTTCTTTCTTTCTTTCTTTCTTTTTCTGCTGGTACATCTGCTTATTTTCTTGAATTTCTTCAAAAATTGATTTTTTGGCTAATTCTAGAGACATTAAGAGTTAAGTTTTCATTTAAAACATTGTTTTTTTTTTAATATTATGTTCTATTTTAAATTAAATTACTATTGTAACACGCGCTTTCCAAAGGAATAAAAGAAAAAAAAATAGACTTACGCGTCACGTGACCTGAGTTTTGCTAAATAAAAAAAAAAAAAAAATGTAGTTGTAATATTTCTCGTTTAAAAGAAATCTGGCAACACTAGTTCTATTAAAAAATGTTTTTTTCTTAGATATATTCGAATGTTGGTTGTGAACTGTGGTTCATATCATGTGATGATGGCGTGCGCCAGAATTATCTAAAAAGTTTTATTTGTATGTTATTTGTGTTAGTCTACTATATGTGAGTGACGTCTTTTTCAAGTAATAAAAAGTTTATAACGAATAATGCAAGCCCCGAGATATTTATTAAGATAAGTTATCACTTCTTTCTTTCTTCTCTTCTACATTTGTAAGGCGAATTCTTACACTATTAATCTGTTACATTCTAAGTAACTTGTTGTATATGCCGAAACTTCAGGATTCATGCATCATAAATACACCACACCCATTACTGGAGCATAGAGAAATATAACTTTTTTTTTTGTTTTATTATTATTATTATTATTATTATTATTAATTGCAAAATTGCTGTTGTTTTCGGTCGAGAAGGACTGTAGACAGAATTTCCCTTCGAAGAGGTCTTAATCTTGAATATTTTTTTCTGATCTGACAGTAGTAATATACATAATTTAAATCGTAATTAAAAAAGTAAACAAGGCGTATTTTAAGATATTTACCTGCATAGAATATCTGATGTCCGTTTCAAAAATTCTTAGTTTTTATTTTTTGAAGTTGTGAGAGAACTGATATTTTTATTGCATATGGTAGATACGAATAAATTCACAACATGCCGAATGAGTGATATAATGAGGAATTGATATAACTTTAATTGAAGAAATTTATAATTTTACAATTAAAAATATGCGTTATTTTAATGCAATGGAATTTTTTTTTTAATTTCAGATTTTATTGTCATTAGCTAAATTATTATTATATTTATTTACATTACTTTGCAAAATCTTTTTCGGTATTTTTCGGAGAAAAAACTTTTTCGGTGAGGGGGGGGGGGGGCTTCAGCCCTCTTAGCCCTCTCCTTGGCTATGTGCCTGGGTCCAGCATATACCTTATGGTGTCTGCGTTTTATTTTCTTTTACTTTTTTAAATGTCCGGGATTTTTTTAGCTTTTCTTCTTTCAACGTCCGATTTTGTTCTCTTATTGCGGCTCTCTGGCTTAAGGGTGTATTTCGATTCATACTGCTTATTTTCCGATTTATCTTTAAATTTATTTTTGCACTCATATGCATCAAACTGGCAAATTGTTTTATTTAGAAAGTACTCAATGTGCCGTGATTATCAATTCTTTGATAACCGCAGAAAATACTGCAAAAAAAGCTATCAAAATGGCACATTTGTGAACGAAAAAGAGGGTCATATTGAGAAGATAATTGTTTTTAAATAAAATTCTAATGAATTGAGCGTAAAAAGACATCACACGGCATCTTATACGTCTCTTCAAAAATCCCCTCAGCAAGTTTCATGTTTCTACTTTTAAAAATATATCTGAAATTGTATCAGAAGTTTTCGAGCTGTTGAAGAAGCTGGGAAAGCGTTTTTTCGAATACACCCTTAAATTGTAATTCCGTGTAACCCCGGGCAACGCCGGGCAGGGTCTTATAATTTAGGATGAAAAGTTATCAAATTAATAATATTTCATTTTTGAAATTGATTAAATGTAAATATACACAAAAACTGATACGTGTAGCTATTCTTTAATTCATTTATAGTCATAAAATTGTTATAATTTAGAGAAAAAATTTAAAACGTTATGTGTTTATAAAAAAAAAAAAAAAAAAAAAAAAAAAAAAAAAAAAAAAAAAAATTCATAAAGTTTTTCTTCGAATGTTTGACTTAAGAATTTCGCAGCTGCACTTCGAATCGCGACTCTACTGTCAACTGCAGCTCCACGTTAAGGATCATTAAATTTCAATACTTCCTCGTAAGCAGCCTTCTTGCTGTATAATAAAACATTTTTTAAGCGTACAAATAACACTTTTAAGTGAATTCGAAATTCTTTTTTTAATAAATGCTTTCACAGGTGCAACCAATATAAGAGATTTAGTCATGAAAGAAATGGAACTGTTACGTAAGAAGTTTAACCTGAAAAATGAAACTGTTACGTAAGAAGTTTAACCTGAAATATGTTTTTAGATTTTAAGAGCTATGTTGTTTATGAGAGGATAAAATGAATATTGCAAATGAAAACAATATGTGAGTTATAAGTTTTTGTTTTAAAAGCATATGGTTTTAACTGCGCTTTTAAATCTTATAAGAGCGGTGGATATAAAATTTAATTTTCAATATTTTAGTTAACTTCCTCAGTTCTGAGACAAAATTTTATACAAGGTACTATGAAAAACAGTTTAAAATTATTGCAAAACATTTCCAAATATGCATCAGTCTATATATCGATGCTTCTAATATAAACACATTTATTTAAAAAGTATAGATTTAATTTTATCAATTTTAGAAGCATTTAGATTAATTTAAATGGTGTTTTTAGTGTAACGTCCAGGCGAAATAAGGTCTGAGGACGTTATTCAAAGAAAAGCTATTCAAAGAAGTGTTCCCTACCGAAATTGAATAATTTTCGAAAAAGAAAAATAAGTTATTGAATGAAAAAACTTAACGTTTTTTTTCTTTTGTTATTTTACGTATAAAAATCTGTTCATGCATTTTTAGCAAAATCAAATTCATACGTGTAATCATTCCTTAAGGGTGTATTTCGATTCAAACTGCCTATTTTCCGATTTATTTTTGAACTCATTATTGCTCTCAAATACACCAAACTTACAAAATCTCTTATTTGGAAACTACACAAGGTGCCGTAATTGTCGATTCTTTGATAAATGCAGAAAATATTGCAAAAAAAGCAATCAAAAACGGCATTTCGAACCGATTTTTCCCAAGCGGGAGATTTGAGAACGAAAAATCCCTTTCGGCATGGCCTATAGGCGGAGGTAGATTTCAAAAAGTTTTCATCTCAAAAGAAAAAAAAAAAAAAAAAAAAAAAAAAAAAAAAAAAAAAAAAAGCCTATCTCTATTCAAATGCCCATTTTGGCAATATATTTTGAATTATATTCTTACTTTATTTAAAAAATTGACCAATATGCTCATTATATAGTTCCTAAATAACAAAAAACTGTTAATTAAATTCGTTTGACAGCAAAATTGAATTTAAAAATGAGTCATAAAATAACCAATTTATTATTTTACTACATCCACAATTCTTTAATCAAGATCGCTTTGAGAAATTTTGTCCGAAGTGCCCACTTTGACAGATTTTTTTTAAATATATATTTAGCCTTTATCAAAAATCTGACCAATACGGCACATTACACAGTTCCTAAATAACAAATAACTGTCAACTGAATGCGTTTGAGAGCAAAATTGAATTTAAAAATGAGTCATAAAATAAACAATTTGTTATTTGAATACAACCTCAATTCTTTTATCATGATCGCTTTGGGAAATTTTTTTTGCGAAGTGCTTACTTTGACAGCTTTTAAAATATATATATTCACCCTTTATCAAAAAATCGACGAATACGCACATTATATAGTTCCTAAGTAACAAAAAACTGTCAATTGAATGCGTGTCAGAGCAAAATTGGATTTAAAAATGAGTCATAAAATAACCAATTTGTTATTTGAATACCCACAGTTCATTAATCATCTCGGTTTGGGAAATTTTGTGCGAAGTGCCCATTTTGGCAGCCTTTTTTGAAATATATTCTGCCTTTATCAAAAAACTGGCCACTCCGTCACATTATATAGTTCCTAAATAAGAGAACCTGTAAATTGGATGCGTTTGAGAACAAAAAAAGATTTAAAAATGACTCGGTAAAAACGCAATTTCTTAAATTTCCTCAAATTTTAATCACGATAACTTCGTGAAATTCTGTTCAAAATACCCTTTTTGGCAGCCTTTTAAAAAATATATTCTGGCTTTATCAAAAAAACTGGCCAATACGTCAAGTTATATAGTTCCTAAATAATAGGACCTGTAAATTGGATGGGTTTGAGAACAAAAATGAATTTAAAAATGACTCATGAAAAACGCAATTTGTTAAACTTAATGAATTTTTTAATGATGAAAACTTCGGGAAATCTGTTCAAAATACCTTTTTTGGCAGCCTTTTTAAAAATATATTCTGCCTTTATCAAAAAATTGGCCAATAAGTCGCATTATATAGTTGCTAAATAAGAGGATCTGTCATTTGGATGCGTTTAAAATCAAAAATGAATTTTAAAATGAGTCAGAATATAAGCAGTTTGGATTTGAGGTTTTTTCTCCAACTCCTATTTTTGTTTAATTTATTTTTGCTATAAGAATTGGTTCTATGAAATACTTGTCAGTATAAAAGTTGTAGATATTATTGTGAAGATGTAAAATAAATTTAATTAGATTTAATTGCTTAAGAATTGAGTAAGTTATGGGTTTTTTTCTTTTTCCTCCCCCTTTTTTCTTTTCGTTTTTAATTTTTTTCATCGGTAAAAATTGGTCCTATCAAAAACTTGTAAATACAAAAGTTTTAGATAATATTGAGTACATTTATATAAAATTTAGTTGGATTTGATATCTTAAGAATTGACGAAGTTATGAATTTTTTTTTCCCCAAAACCATGTTTTTTTCGCCCCTTGAGTCCATTTTTAACTTTATCAAAAATCTGTCACGCATAAACTTTTTCTTCATTCTTTAGAAGTAATATAAACTTTAAACCAATTCGATATCTATTTTAATTAAAAAGCTATCGCGTTTTTTCTGTTTTCACAAAAACCCTCCTAACTTCCACCCTCTTGGTCCGATTTTGCCCATTAACGAACTTAACCGAGATTTCATGCCCCTTGATTTTATGTAAAAGTTTGATGAAGATCTGAGCATAATTATGGAAGTTATCGTGTCTAGAAGAAAGTGATATACACCGATAGATAGATAGATAGATAGATAGATAGATAGATAGATAGATAGATAGATAGATATATAAACTTTTTTACTGATGGTAGTTTTGGGGTCTAGGAGTCATGATTCGTGTAGATCCGCAAAAATTTTTCAGAAATTCCAACATGGGAGACAATGCAATAGGTAGTATTTCATACGAAATCTACCTAAAAGGCGCAATTTTGATTAAGGGATAAAAAAATAAGTGAAGAGAGCAGCTATTATTAGCTTCGCTGTGGCAGATGTTCATTAACAAATTTTGATATTTCGACTGAATGCGGTTTATGAGTAGAAAGGCATTGATTGCCGCATATTATGTTTTTCATAATGAGAAATCATTAAAAAAAAATTATTGTTTATCAATCGTATTTAAAATCTAAGCACTTAGAGCTGTTTAATAAACAGGACGTATTATCTAAGTTTTAGATATTTAAATTAGTAACATTTAAGTTGCAAAAGGGACAGGGCCTGACTAAAGCAGGGGCATGCGGGGCGATTGCCCCGGGCCCCCCGGCTAGAGGGGGCCCTCCAAGGACAGATATAAGTTTATAGTTAAAGCAGTGTCAAATAATAAAAAATGAGCAATTTTTTTTTTTTTTTTTTTTTTTTTAAGTTTTAAGGGGTTTTCTTCTCTTACCCTCTCTGTGTCCATACGCCATGCCCCCTTAAGGCCCACATTTGTCTTTATATTCATGTAACTGAAAAAAAAAATATATTGAATTCTATAGTCTCTTAAAGTTGTCTTTCTTCTGCTATTATGTATATAGATGTGAATAGTACTTGGTACGAAATTTATGTACACATGGAATAGGAATGAATTTTAGTTTTAGTCATTTCAGTATAATTTACAAAAAAATTTAAGATAGAAGGGGGGTCCCCCTAATAATGTTTGCCCCAGGACCCCCCACTGTCTAAGTCGGGCCCTGAAAAGGGATAAATGTAACTGGATTATTTTAATGCAAAGAAACTTGGTTGTTTAAAAAAAGTGTACACAGTAAAACTCCAAGTATCCGAACTTCAGTCATTCAGAATGCGAAATATCCGGAATGATATAAAGAAATAATAAAATAAAGATGATAAAGGTAAAATATAAGTATTTGTAAGGTAAATTCACCTATTATAGATCACATACCAGTAGTAAACCACTAATTTATAAAGTTTAAAATTAAGCCCAATAGATATTTCTGTAAAAGAATGAAAAGAAATCTGATTGACATTGGCAATCACCCATAAATATTAACTTTCCATTAACTGTTTGATATAATTGTCTTTTCTTTCTTTCTTTCTTTCTTTTTCTGCTGGTACATCTGCTTATTTTCTTGAATTTCTTCAAAAATTGATTTTTTGGCTAATTCTAGAGACATTAAGAGTTAAGTTTTCATTTAAAACATTGTTTTTTTTTTTTTTTTTTTAATATTATGTTCTATTTTAAATTAAATTACTATTGTAACACGCGCTTTCCAAAGGAATAAAAGAAAAAAAAAATAGACTTACGCGTCACGTGACCTGAATTTTGCTAAATAAAAAAAAAATGTAGTTGTAATATTTCTCGTTTAAAAGAAATCTGGCAACACTAGTTCTATTAAAAAATGTTTTTTTCTTAGATATATTCGAATGTTGGTTGTGAACTGTGGTTCATATCATGTGATGATGGCATGCGCCAGAATTATCTAAAAAGTTTTATTTGTATGTTATTTGTGTTAGTGTACTATATGTGAGTGACGTCTTTTTCAAGTAATAAAAAGTTTATAAAGAATAATGCAAGCCCCGAGATATTTATTAAGATAAGTTATCACTTCTTTCTTTCTTCTCTTCTACATTTGTAAGGCGAATTCTTACACTATTAATCTGTTACATTCTAAGTAACTTGTTGTATATGCCGAAACTTCAGGATTCATGCATCATAAATACACCACACCCATTACTGGAGCATAGAGAAATATAACTTTTTTTTTTTGTTTTATTATTATTATTATTATTATTATTATTAATTGCAAAATTGCTGTTGTTTTCGGTCGAGAAGGACTGTAGACAGAATTTCCCTTCGAAGAGGTCTTAATCTTGAATATTTTTTTCTGATCTGACAGTAGTAATATGCATAATTTAAATCGTAATTAAAAAAGTAAACAAGGCGTATTTTAAGATATTTACCTGCATAGAATATCTGATGTCCGTTTCAAAAATTCTTAGTTTTTATTTTTTGAAGTTGTGAGAGAACTGATATTTTTATTGCATATGGTAGATACGAATAAATTCACAACATGCCGAATGAGTGATATAATGAGGAATTGATATAACTTTAATTGAAGAAATTTATAATTTTACAATTAAAAATATGCGTTATTTTAATGCAATGGAATTTTTTTTTAATTTCAGATTTTATTGTCATTAGCTAAATTATTATTATATTTATTTACATTACTTTGCAAAATCTTTTTCGGTATTTTTCGGAGAAAAAACTTTTTCGGTGAGGGGGGGGGGGCTTCAGCCCTCTTAGCCCTCTCCTTGGCTATGTGCCTGGGTCCAGCATATACCTTGTGGTGTCTGCGTTTTATTTTCCTTTACTTTTTTAAATGTCCGGGATTTTTTTAGCTTTTCTTCTTTCAACGTCCGATTTTGTTCTGTTATTGCGGCTCTCTGGCTTAAGGGTGTATTTCGATTCATACTGCTTATTTTCCGATTTATCTTTAAATTTATTTTTGCACTCATATGCATCAAACTGGCAAATTGTTTTATTTAGAAAGTACTCAATGTGCCGTGATTATCAATTCTTTGATAACCGCAGAAAATACTGCAAAAAAAGCTATCAAAATGGCACATTTGTGAACGAAAAAGAGGGTCATATTGAGAAGATAATTGTTTTTAAATAAAATTCTAATGAATTGAGCGTAAAAAGACATCACACGGCATCTTATACGTCTCTTCAAAAATCCCCTCAGCAAGTTTCATGTTTCTACTTTTAAAATATATATCTGAAATTGTATCAGAAGTTTTCGAGCTGTTGAAGAAGGTGGGAAAGCGTTTTTTCGAATACACCCTTAAATTGTAATTCCGTGTAACCCCGGGCAACGCCGGGCAGGGTCTTATAATTTAGGATGAAAAGTTATCAAATTAATAATATTTCATTTTTGAAATTGATTAAATGTAAATATACACAAAAACTGATACGTGTAGCTATTCTTTAATTCATTTATAGTCATAAAATTGTTATAATTTAGAGAAAAAATTTAAAACGTTATGTGTTTATAAAAAAAAAAAAAAAAAATTCATAACGTTTTTCTTCGAATGTTTGACTTAAGAATTTCGCAGCTGCACTTCGAATCGCGACTCTACTGTCAACTGCAGCTCCACGTTAAGGATCATTAAATTTCAATACTTCCTCGTAAGCAGCCTTCTTGCTGTATAATAAAACATTTTTTAAGCGTACAAATAACACTTTTAAGTGAATTCGAAATTCTTTTTTTAATAAATGCTTTCACAGGTGCAACCAATATAAGAGATTTAGTCATGAAAGAAATGGAACTGTTACGTAAGAAGTTTAACCTGAAAAATGAAACTGTTACGTAAGAAGTTTAACCTGAAATATGTTTTTAGATTTTAAGAGCTATGTTGTTTATGAGAGGATAAAATGAATATTGCAAATGAAAACAATATGTGAGTTATAAGTTTTTGTTTTAAAAGCATATGGTTTTAACTGCGCTTTTAAATCTTATAAGAGCGGTGGATATAAAATTTAATTTTCAATATTTTAGTTAACTTCCTCAGTTCTGAGACAAAATTTTATACAAGGTACTATGAAAAACAGTTTAAAATTATTGCAAAACATTTCCAAATATGCATCAGTCTATATATCGATGCTTCTAATATAAACACATTTATTTAAAAAGTATAGATTTAATTTTATCAATTTTAGAAGCATTTAGATTAATTTAAATGGTGTTTTTAGTGTAACGTCCAGGCGAAATAAGGTCTGAGGACGTTATTCAAAGAAAAGCTATTCAAAGAAGTGTTCCCTACCGAAATTGAATAATTTTCGAAAAAGAAAAATAAGTTATTGAATGAAAAAACTTAACGTTTTTTTTCTTTTGTTATTTTACGTATAAAAATCTGTTCATGCATTTTTAGCAAAATCAAATTCATACGTGTAATCATTCCTTAAGGGTGTATTTCGATTCAAACTGCCTATTTTCCGATTTATTTTTGAACTCATTATTGCTCTCAAATACACCAAACTTACAAAATCTCTTATTTGGAAACTACACAAGGTGCCGTAATTGTCGATTCTTTGATAAATGCAGAAAATATTGCAAAAAAAGCAATCAAAAACGGCATTTCGAACCGATTTTTCCCAAGCGGGAGATTTGAGAACGAAAAATCCCTTTCGGCATGGCCTATAGGCGGAGGTAGATTTCAAAAAGTTTTCATCTCAAAAGAAAAAAAAAAAAAAAAAAAAAAAAAAAAGCCTATCTCTATTCAAATGCCCATTTTGGCAATATATTTTGAATTATATTCTTACTTTATTTAAAAAATTGACCAATATGCTCATTATATAGTTCCTAAATAACAAAAAACTGTTAATTAAATTCGTTTGACAGCAAAATTGAATTTAAAAATGAGTCATAAAATAACCAATTTATTATTTTACTACATCCACAATTCTTTAATCAAGATCGCTTTGAGAAATTTTGTCCGAAGTGCCCACTTTGACAGATTTTTTTTAAATATATATTTAGCCTTTATCAAAAATCTGACCAATACGGCACATTACACAGTTCCTAAATAACAAATAACTGTCAACTGAATGCGTTTGAGAGCAAAATTGAATTTAAAAATGAGTCATAAAATAAACAATTTGTTATTTGAATACAACCTCAATTCTTTTATCATGATCGCTTTGGGAAATTTTTTTTGCGAAGTGCTTACTTTGACAGCTTTTAAAATATATATATTCACCCTTTATCAAAAAATCGACGAATACGCACATTATATAGTTCCTAAGTAACAAAAAACTGTCAATTGAATGCGTGTCAGAGCAAAATTGGATTTAAAAATGAGTCATAAAATAACCAATTTGTTATTTGAATACCCACAGTTCATTAATCATCTCGGTTTGGGAAATTTTGTGCGAAGTGCCCATTTTGGCAGCCTTTTTTGAAATATATTCTGCCTTTATCAAAAAACTGGCCACTCCGTCACATTATATAGTTCCTAAATAAGAGAACCTGTAAATTGGATGCGTTTGAGAACAAAAAAAGATTTAAAAATGACTCGGTAAAAACGCAATTTCTTAAATTTCCTCAAATTTTAATCACGATAACTTCGTGAAATTCTGTTCAAAATACCCTTTTTGGCAGCCTTTTAAAAAATATATTCTGGCTTTATCAAAAAAACTGGCCAATACGTCAAGTTATATAGTTCCTAAATAATAGGACCTGTAAATTGGATGGGTTTGAGAACAAAAATGAATTTAAAAATGACTCATGAAAAACGCAATTTGTTAAACTTAATGAATTTTTTAATGATGAAAACTTCGGGAAATCTGTTCAAAATACCTTTTTTGGCAGCCTTTTTAAAAATATATTCTGCCTTTATCAAAAAATTGGCCAATAAGTCGCATTATATAGTTGCTAAATAAGAGGATCTGTCATTTGGATGCGTTTAAAATCAAAAATGAATTTTAAAATGAGTCAGAATATAAGCAGTTTGGATTTGAGGTTTTTTCTCCAACTCCTATTTTTGTTTAATTTATTTTTGCTATAAGAATTGGTTCTATGAAATACTTGTCAGTATAAAAGTTGTAGATATTATTGTGAAGATGTAAAATAAATTTAATTAGATTTAATTGCTTAAGAATTGAGTAAGTTATGGGTTTTTTTCTTTTTCCTCCCCCTTTTTTCTTTTCGTTTTTAATTTTTTTCATCGGTAAAAATTGGTCCTATCAAAAACTTGTAAATACAAAAGTTTTAGATAATATTGAGTACATTTATATAAAATTTAGTTGGATTTGATATCTTAAGAATTGACGAAGTTATGAATTTTTTTTTCCCCAAAACCATGTTTTTTTCGCCCCTTGAGTCCATTTTTAACTTTATCAAAAATCTGTCACGCATAAACTTTTTCTTCATTCTTTAGAAGTAATATAAACTTTAAACCAATTCGATATCTATTTTAATTAAAAAGCTATCGCGTTTTTTCTGTTTTCACAAAAACCCTCCTAACTTCCACCCTCTTGGTCCGATTTTGCCCATTAACGAACTTAACCGAGATTTCATGCCCCTTGATTTTATGTAAAAGTTTGATGAAGATCTGAGCATAATTATGGAAGTTATCGTGTCTAGAAGAAAGTGATATACACCGATAGATAGATAGATAGATAGATAGATAGATAGATAGATAGATAGATAGATAGATATATAAACTTTTTTACTGATGGTAGTTTTGGGGTCTAGGAGTCATGATTCGTGTAGATCCGCAAAAATTTTTCAGAAATTCCAACATGGGAGACAATGCAATAGGTAGTATTTCATACGAAATCTACCTAAAAGGCGCAATTTTGATTAAGGGATAAAAAAATAAGTGAAGAGAGCAGCTATTATTAGCTTCGCTGTGGCAGATGTTCATTAACAAATTTTGATATTTCGACTGAATGCGGTTTATGAGTAGAAAGGCATTGATTGCCGCATATTATGTTTTTCATAATGAGAAATCATTAAAAAAAAATTATTGTTTATCAATCGTATTTAAAATCTAAGCACTTAGAGCTGTTTAATAAACAGGACGTATTATCTAAGTTTTAGATATTTAAATTAGTAACATTTAAGTTGCAAAAGGGACAGGGCCTGACTAAAGCAGGGGCATGCGGGGCGATTGCCCCGGGCCCCCCGGCTAGAGGGGGCCCTCCAAGGACAGATATAAGTTTATAGTTAAAGCAGTGTCAAATAATAAAAAATGAGCAATTTTTTTTTTTTTTTTTTTTTTTTTTAAGTTTTAAGGGGTTTTCTTCTCTTACCCTCTCTGTGTCCATACGCCATGCCCCCTTAAGGCCCACATTTGTCTTTATATTCATGTAACTGAAAAAAAAAATATATTGAATTCTATAGTCTCTTAAAGTTGTCTTTCTTCTGCTATTATGTATATAGATGTGAATAGTACTTGGTACGAAATTTATGTACACATGGAATAGGAATGAATTTTAGTTTTAGTCATTTCAGTATAATTTACAAAAAAATTTAAGATAGAAGGGGGGTCCCCCTAATAATGTTTGCCCCAGGACCCCCCACTGTCTAAGTCGGGCCCTGAAAAGGGATAAATGTAACTGGATTATTTTAATGCAAAGAAACTTGGTTGTTTAAAAAAAGTGTACACAGTAAAACTCCAAGTATCCGAACTTCAGTCATTCAGAATGCGAAATATCCGGAATGATATAAAGAAATAATAAAATAAAGATGATAAAGGTAAAATATAAGTATTTGTAAGGTAAATTCACCTATTATAGATCACATACCAGTAGTAAACCACTAATTTATAAAGTTTAAAATTAAGCCCAATAGATATTTCTGTAAAAGAATGAAAAGAAATCTGATTGACATTGGCAATCACCCATAAATATTAACTTTCCATTAACTGTTTGATATAATTGTCTTTTCTTTCTTTCTTTCTTTCTTTTTCTGCTGGTACATCTGCTTATTTTCTTGAATTTCTTCAAAAATTGATTTTTTGGCTAATTCTAGAGACATTAAGAGTTAAGTTTTCATTTAAAACATTGTTTTTTTTTTTTAATATTATGTTCTATTTTAAATTAAATTACTATTGTAACACGCGCTTTCCAAAGGAATAAAAGAAAAAAAAATAGACTTACGCGTCACGTGACCTGAATTTTGCTAAATAAAAAAAAAATGTAGTTGTAATATTTCTCGTTTAAAAGAAATCTGGCAACACTAGTTCTATTAAAAAATGTTTTTTTCTTAGATATATTCGAATGTTGGTTGTGAACTGTGGTTCATATCATGTGATGATGGCATGCGCCAGAATTATCTAAAAAGTTTTATTTGTATGTTATTTGTGTTAGTCTACTATATGTGAGTGACGTCTTTTTCAAGTAATAAAAAGTTTATAAAGAATAAAGCAAGCCCCGAGATATTTATTAAGATAAGTTATCACTTCTTTCTTTCTTCTCTTCTACATTTGTAAGGCGAATTCTTACACTATTAATCTGTTACATTCTAAGTAACTTGTTGTATATGCCGAAACTTCAGGATTCATGCATCATAAATACACCACACCCATTACTGGAGCATAGAGAAATATAACTTTTTTTTTTGTTTTATTATTATTATTATTATTATTATTATTAATTGCAAAATTGCTGTTGTTTTCGGTCGAGAAGGACTGTAGACAGAATTTCCCTTCGAAGAGGTCTTAATCTTGAATATTTTTTTCTGATCTGACAGTAGTAATATGCATAATTTAAATCGTAATTAAAAAAGTAAACAAGGCGTATTTTAAGATATTTACCTGCATAGAATATCTGATGTCCGTTTCAAAAATTCTTAGTTTTTATTTTTTGAAGTTGTGAGAGAACTGATATTTTTATTGCATATGGTAGATACGAATAAATTCACAACATGCCGAATGAGTGATATAATGAGGAATTGATATAACTTTAATTGAAGAAATTTATAATTTTACAATTAAAAATATGCGTTATTTTAATGCAATGGAATTTTTTTTTAATTTCAGATTTTATTGTCATTAGCTAAATTATTATTATATTTATTTACATTACTTTGCAAAATCTTTTTCGGTATTTTTCGGAGAAAAAACTTTTTCGGTGAGGGGGGGGGGGGCTTCAGCCCTCTTAGCCCTCTCCTTGGCTATGTGCCTGGGTCCAGCATATACCTTGTGGTGTCTGCGTTTTATTTTCCTTTACTTTTTTAAATGTCCGGGATTTTTTTAGCTTTTCTTCTTTCAACGTCCGATTTTGTTCTGTTATTGCGGCTCTCTGGCTTAAGGGTGTATTTCGATTCATACTGCTTATTTTCCGATTTATCTTTAAATTTATTTTTGCACTCATATGCATCAAACTGGCAAATTGTTTTATTTAGAAAGTACTCAATGTGCCGTGATTATCAATTCTTTGATAACCGCAGAAAATACTGCAAAAAAAGCTATCAAAATGGCACATTTGTGAACGAAAAAGAGGGTCATATTGAGAAGATAATTGTTTTTAAATAAAATTCTAATGAATTGAGCGTAAAAAGACATCACACGGCATCTTATACGTCTCTTCAAAAATCCCCTCAGCAAGTTTCATGTTTCTACTTTTAAAATATATATCTGAAATTGTATCAGAAGTTTTCGAGCTGTTGAAGAAGGTGGGAAAGCGTTTTTTCGAATACACCCTTAAATTGTAATTCCGTGTAACCCCGGGCAACGCCGGGCAGGGTCTTATAATTTAGGATGAAAAGTTATCAAATTAATAATATTTCATTTTTGAAATTGATTAAATGTAAATATACACAAAAACTGATACGTGTAGCTATTCTTTAATTCATTTATAGTCATAAAATTGTTATAATTTAGAGAAAAAATTTAAAACGTTATGTGTTTATAAAAAAAAAAAAAAAAAAAAAAAAAATTCATAACGTTTTTCTTCGAATGTTTGACTTAAGAATTTCGCAGCTGCACTTCGAATCGCGACTCTACTGTCAACTGCAGCTCCACGTTAAGGATCATTAAATTTCAATACTTCCTCGTAAGCAGCCTTCTTGCTGTATAATAAAACATTTTTTAAGCGTACAAATAACACTTTTAAGTGAATTCGAAATTCTTTTTTTAATAAATGCTTTCACAGGTGCAACCAATATAAGAGATTTAGTCATGAAAGAAATGGAACTGTTACGTAAGAAGTTTAACCTGAAAAATGAAACTGTTACGTAAGAAGTTTAACCTGAAATATGTTTTTAGATTTTAAGAGCTATGTTGTTTATGAGAGGATAAAATGAATATTGCAAATGAAAACAATATGTGAGTTATAAGTTTTTGTTTTAAAAGCATATGGTTTTAACTGCGCTTTTAAATCTTATAAGAGCGGTGGATATAAAATTTAATTTTCAATATTTTAGTTAACTTCCTCAGTTCTGAGACAAAATTTTATACAAGGTACTATGAAAAACAGTTTAAAATTATTGCAAAACATTTCCAAATATGCATCAGTCTATATATCGATGCTTCTAATATAAACACATTTATTTAAAAAGTATAGATTTAATTTTATCAATTTTAGAAGCATTTAGATTAATTTAAATGGTGTTTTTAGTGTAACGTCCAGGCGAAATAAGGTCTGAGGACGTTATTCAAAGAAAAGCTATTCAAAGAAGTGTTCCCTACCGAAATTGAATAATTTTCGAAAAAGAAAAATAAGTTATTGAATGAAAAAACTTAACGTTTTTTTTCTTTTGTTATTTTACGTATAAAAATCTGTTCATGCATTTTTAGCAAAATCAAATTCATACGTGTAATCATTCCTTAAGGGTGTATTTCGATTCAAACTGCCTATTTTCCGATTTATTTTTGAACTCATTATTGCTCTCAAATACACCAAACTTACAAAATCTCTTATTTGGAAACTACACAAGGTGCCGTAATTGTCGATTCTTTGATAAATGCAGAAAATATTGCAAAAAAAGCAATCAAAAACGGCATTTCGAACCGATTTTTCCCAAGCGGGAGATTTGAGAACGAAAAAAGGGGTCATACTGAGAAGATAATTGTTTATAATTCAAATTCTAATGAATTGAGCGTAAAAAAACATCACTTGGCACCTCATACGTCTCTTCAAGAATCCTTTCAGCAAATGTCATGTTTCTACGTTTAAAAATATGTCTGAAATTGTATCGGAAAATTTCGAGCTGTTGAAGATGGAAAAGCGTTTTTTCGAATACACCCTTAATACATTTATAGCTATTAAACTGCTATAACATAGAGAAAAACTTTAAAACATTATGCGTTAAGGCTGTATTCGAAAAAATATTTTCCCACCCTCAACAGCTCGAAATTTTCTGATACAATTTCAGACGCATTTTTAAAAGTAGAAACATGAAACTTGCTGAAGTGGTTTTTAAAGAAATGTGTAAGATGCCGTGAGATTTAATTTTTCGTTCAATTCATCAGAATTTGATTTATAAATGATTATTTTCTCAGTATGACCTTTTTTTCGTTCCCAGATCTCCCGCTTCGGAAAATTCGGTTCAAAATGCTGACTCTAACAGCATTTTTTTTTTTTTTTTGCAATATTTACTGCGTTTATTAAAAAATTGACAGGCACGGCACCTTATGAACTTCCTAAATAAGAGAATCTGTGCCAATTTGATGCGTTTGAGAACTAAAATGAACTTAAAAATAAACCAGAAAATAAGCAATTTGAATTGAAATACACCCTTAATAATAAAAAATAAAGTACTTTCATAACGTTTTTCTTCAAATTTGTGACTTAAGAATTTCCCAGCTGCACTTCGAATCGCCACTCTATACTGTCAACTGCAGCTTCACGTTACGGATCATTAAATTTCAATATTTCCTCGTAAGCAGCGCTCTTGCTGTATAATAAAACATTTTTTAAGCATACAAATAACACTTTTAGTGAATTCAAAAGTCTTTTTTAATAAATGCTTTTACAAGTGCAACCAATATAAAAGATTTAACCACGAAAGAAGTGAAACTCTTTTGTAAGAAGGTTAACCTAAAATATGTTTTTAGATTTTAAGAGCCATGTTGTTTATGAGAAAATAAAATGAATATTGCAAAAGAAAACAATATGTGAGTTATAGGTTTTTGTTCTAAAGGCATATGGTTTTAACTGCGCTTTTAAGTTTTATACGAGCGGGGGACTTAAAATTTAATTTTCATTTTTTTAGTTATTCAACGAGAAATTATTCTAAGAAATGTCCTTTACCAAAATTGAATAATACTTGAAAAAGAAAATCAATATATTGAAAATGTACAAACTTATTTTATAATTTTATTTTCGTTCCATTAAATTATGATTTCATGTTTTTATGAAATAAGTTATTTGTAATGTTAAAAATACAGGGTGTTTATAGAGTCCCGGACACATTTTGATGTTTTATAACTCATAAAATAATAAAGATAGATTAAAATTAATAACATAAATGGTTAGATAAACTCAAAAAGTTTCATGAGCCTTGTCAATGAACTTCCACGTGTACCCCTTTCGTCATCAAGGGTCATGAAACTTTTAGAGCCTATCTATATATTTATGTTATTAATTTTAATCATCTTTATTATTTTATGAGTTATTAAACAATAAAATAGGTCCGGGACTTTATAAACACCCTGTACATCAATAAAAGAAAAGGTATGAATAAAATTTTTTAAAAATTAGTCATGTAAAAATGTATGAATTAAGGGTGTATTTCGATTCAAACTGCCTATTTTCCGATTTATTTTTGAATTCATTACTGCTTTCAAATACACCAAACTTTCAAAATCTCTTATTTACAAAGTACACGAGGTGCCGTGATTGTCGATTCTTTGATAAATGCAGAAAATATTGTAGAAAAAGCAATCAAAAACGGCATTTCGAACCGATTTTTCCCAAGCGGGAGATTTGGGAACGAAAAAAAGAACCATACTGATAAGGTAGTGGTTTATAACTCATATTCTAATGAATTGAGCGCAAAAAGACATCACACGGCACCTCATACGTCCCTTAAAAATCCCCTCAGCAAGTTTCGTGTTTCTACTTTTAAAAATGTGTCTGAAATTGTATCGGAAAATGTCGAGCTGTTGAAGGTGGAAAAGCATTTTTTCGAATACATCCTTAAAAGGTTTTGTGTACGTAAACAACGTATAATTTTAATTTCTGAATTACATTATTTTATATTTTGTTTTATTTACTTAAATGTAGGACACAATTATCTGTATGGCAATGGTTCACTTCGTCAAAAACAATGGTTCAATTTGTATATTATATTTAATTTAATTTTAAATGTGTATAACGTAGTCCTGGACAACACCGAGTGTGTCTTATAATTTAGGATGAAAGGCCATCCAATTAGCATTATTTAATTTTTGAAGTTTGTCAAAAGTAAATATACACAAAAACTGATACGTATAATCATTCATAGCCATTAAACTGTTATAATTTAGAGAAAAACTTTAAAACATTATGCCTTAATAATTATAATACTTTCATAAGGTTTTTTAAATTTGTGACTTAAGAATTTCGCAGCTGCACTTCAAATCACCACTCATAGTACTGCCAACTAATGTTCACGTTAAGGATCATTAAATTTCAATATTTTTCTCGTAAGCAGTCTTCTTGCTGTATAATAAAACATTTTTTAAGCGTACAAATAACACTTTTGGTGAATTCAAAAATCTTTTTTTTAATAAATGCTTTCACAGGTGCAACCAATATAAAAGGTTTAGTCATGAAAGAAATAAAACTGTTATGCTTAAGAAGTTTAACCTGAAATATGTTTTTAGATTTTAAGAGCCATGTTGTTTATGAGGGGATAAAATGAATATTGCAAAAGAAACAATATGTGAGTTATAAGTTTTTGTTCTAAAGGCATATGGTTTTAACAGCGCTTTTAAATTTCATACGAGCGGTGGACTTAAAATTCAATTTTCATTTTTTTAGTTATTTAACAAGAATTTATTTAAGGGTGTATTTCGATTCAAACTGCTTGTTTTCCGATTTATTTTTGAATTCACTTTTGCTCTCAAACACATGAAACTCGCAGATTCTCTTATTTAGAAAGTGCACAAGGTGCCGTGAAGGTCAGTTCTTTGATAAGTGCACAAAATATTGCAAAAAAAGCAATCAAAAACGGCAATTTGAACCGATTTTTCCGAAGTCAGAGATCTGGGAACGAAAAAAAGGGTCTTCCTGAGAAGTTAATTGCTTATAAATCAAATTCTAATGAACTGAGCTTAAAAAGACATCACACGGCACCTTATACTTCCCTTCAAAAATCCCCTCAGCAAATTTCATGTTTCTATTTTTAAAAATGTGTCTGAAATTGTATCGAAAAATTTTGAGCTGCTGAAGGTGGAAAAGCGTTTTTTCGAATACATCCTTAAAGAAGAATTTATCGAAATTGAATAATACTTGAAAAAGAAAATGAATTTATTGAAACTGTATAAATTTAATGGCATTTTTCTGTTTGCATAGAAAAATCTTTTGCATGCAGTTAAATACCTGAATGTTTTAAATTTTATGAATGTAATGGGTGAAATTTATGAAGAGATTACAGCATTCAGAACCGCGTTTTTGTGTATAATAAAAAAAAAAAAAAAAACTTTTAAAAACAGTCTTACGTATTTCCAATGAATCAAACGAAATGGATTTAACTTTTTTTTTTCAATCAAAAACAGTAAAAGACTGCTGAAATATAGCTTATCTTAAGGGGGTATTTCGATTCAAACTGCTAATTATCCGATTTATTTTTAAATTCATTTTTGCTCTCACATGCATCAAACTGGCAAATTGTCTTATTTAAAAAGTACACAAGGTGCCGTGATTGTCAATTCTTTGATATATACAGAAAATGTTGCAAAAAAAAGCAATCAAAAACGACATTTTGAACAGATTTTTCCTAAGCGAGAGATTTGGGAACGGAAAAAAGGGTCATACTGAGAAGGTAATTGTTTAAAAATCAAATTCTAATGAATTGAGCGTAAAAATACTTCACACGGCACTTTGTACATCTCTTCAAAAATCTCCTCAGCAAGTTTCATGTATATACTTTTAAAAATGTGTCTGAAATTGTATCGGAAAATTTCGAGCTGTTGAAGGTGGAAAAGCGTTTTTTCGAATACACCCTTAAATTGAAGATGTTTTTCAAAACCTCTATATCTATGGTTTTCTTTCAACACATTTTCTAAGTCATAACATTGAAGCCCCTTATTGACTTTTAAACTGAGTTAGCAAGTATATCCCTTTTCTCTCTCTCTCTCTCTCTCTCTCTCTCTCTCTCTTTTGGTAATAAGAATTTATGAACAAAAATATGTATTTTTATTACATCGAAGAAGTCAATTTTTAGATATTTCCTCATTTTCGCATTTATCGTAATGAACAAGAACGAGAATAAGAAACGTTCATTATGAAACCCAGTATTTTAAAAATTTTTTAAATGGATTAAAAGCATGAAAATAGTACTAAGAGAATAAGAATCAGCTGTTATAAATGACAATTAAAAAAATATATTCAATTTACAAGAAAATTAGAAAGTTAAAGTGATGTTACTCAAAATATTGATTAAATATCTGAATATTTAAAATTCTAATTATGTATGGATGAAACTAGGGATGAAATTTATGCAGTGATTATAGTAGTATGTTCTTTCAAAATCGCGTTTTCAAGTATTTTATAAAAAAATATATATAAAACAGCTTTAAGGTCGTTCTGAAATTAAAAAAGGCAACTTTATAACATAAGTTTTATTTTATTTTTGTGATCTCGTGAAACTAGTTGTTGTTGTTGCTCAGAAACTATGAAATCGAATTCATTTTCCCGTTTTTTTTGCAAATGCAATAGATTTTTCAGAAAATAATGTCAAAATGGGCATTTTGAGTCAGCCTTTCCGCGCGAAAGAAGATTAACCGCTCAAGAAAGTGAAAAATGTGCCTCACACTATTAAAAAAGCCAATACTTAATAGGTAATTAATTGATCAGAAAATGGAAAATTCAGTTAGATTTCAAATGGCTTCCATGGTCAAGTTTTGTAATTTTATATCTTTCCTTTAAAAAAATGAATTCATAAATGTGTCAAAACATTTTGGGCTTATTGAGCCGAGCGGTTTAGAACAGTCGCAAATATTCCAATCAATCAAACGAAAAGGTTTTAACTTTTTTTTTTAGTCAAAAACATTAGGTGACTTCCTGAATTATAGCTTAACCTAAATCGAAGATGTTTTTCAAAAACCTTTCCAACCATGGTTTTCTTTCAACACATTTTCTAAGTCATAACAATGAAACCCCTTACTGACTTTTAAATTGAGTTATCTACGATAACCTTTATTTTTTTTTCTCCCTGTTCAGTAAAAAGAATATATATATATATATATAATATTTTTATTACCTCAAACAAGTCAATTTTTAGATATTCCTTCATTTTCGCCTTTACCATAATGAACAAGAACGATTACAAGAAACGTTCATTGTGAGACCCTGTATTTTAAATCATTTTTAAATGGATTAAAAGCATGAAAACAGGATTAATAAAGTAAGAACAAGCTCTAATAAAAAATAACAATTAAAAAAATGTATTAAATTTACAAGAAAAAAAGTTAAAATATTGTTATTCTAGAATATGGATTAAATATCTGAATATTTTAAATTTATATATGTAGGCATAAAACTTATGAATGATTACAGCAGTATGCTCTTTCAGAACCATGTTTTCGAGTGTAATAAAAATCTTAGAAAACGGTCTTAAGTATTTCCAATCAATCGAACGAAAAGGCTTTAAAATTTTTTTTTCTATCAAAAACAGTGACTGCCTGAATTATTACTTATCTTAAATCGAAGATGCTTTCCAAAACCTTTACATCCATGGTTTTCTTTCAACACATTTTCTAAGTCATAACAATGAAATCCCTTATTGACTTTTAAACTGAGTTATCTACTATAACCCTCATTTTTTTTCTCCCTCCTTCAGTAAAAAGAATATACATATAAAAAAAATATTTTTATTACCTCAAACAAGTCAATTTTTAGATATTCCCTCATTTTCGCCTTTACCATAATGAACAAGAACGAGGACAAGAAACGTTCATTATGAGACCCAGATCGCAGGAATTAATCAAAAATCAGCGGCAAAAATCCCTCGACTTCTCTCTCCAATCCCTCGCACCCCCCCCCCCCCCCTTTGCAAAACAAAAGCCGCCTTTTTAGAGAAAAGTCGTACGCCGAGATAATAACTTTACTTCTCACACGATTAAGTACTTTCTTCCTAAGTCATTAATTTTCATTTTTAGACACACATTGGAAATTCAATTTTTTTTCCACCCTCCGTACACTTGCATTTTTTTTTTTTTTTTTATTCTTCACTGTTCTTCTCCAGCCCCCCCTCCCCTCCCCCATTATTTATGCGTCGGAAGAGGAATTTATTTTTATGTACTTATCGTATTCCTTTAAATATTGGATTCTGATAAGTCGATGCTTTTAGGTGTGTTAGAAAATTAGAAAGTTGTCACAAGCCCTAGGAAATTAATTACTCAGGCACCACATTGAGAGCTCTTAACGAAAAGTCGGCTTAATTCTTGGCGATATATCTTGGATCGCCAAAACTGCTTAAGAGGAAAATACATGGAGAGTTAATTTGTAACTTACAGAGTAAAAGTATCAAGGAACGGAAGATTCAGGGCGGCATTTATCAAAAATGGTATTTTGTCCTTTATTATTTTGCTCATTAATTTACGTTTCTTACTAAACTCCCATTTATTATACATCTTCTTTTCTGAGTGTGTCAGCTTATTTTTCATGCTCCGTTTTATAGCGTATTTAATTACACATTCTCTCCAAAATTATCATGTCATGTAACATATGATTTATATACAGAGAGCCTGGGAAAATTTGCCGCTAAATTTGTCAATGATATATTTGGGGAGAAGTAATTGTTAGGGAAATTGTTTCTAAAAGTAGGATTAATAAAATAGCTTGTAAGCTGTAGAAAAAGCATCAAAACAGTTTTGTATCGCCAAGACTTGTGTTTCTTAATGTAAAAATATTTTCTAGTGATTAAATTTCTAAATAAAAGATTTCTTATTTTGTTCATCAGAATTCTGTAAATTTACATTAAGAAATATCAGTTAGTAGGATTTCTTTAACGGCTTATTCTGTAAATATATTATAAAATATATCTAAAATAACATTAAAAGATATTTTTTATCTACGTAAAAAGTAATTCTAGATTATACAATTAAAAATTTGGTGAGAGAGTTGAACTTTTAGTATTACAGTAACAGCAAACCTCAAATTGTAACATTTTATTCCAACATTTTGTGTGAAGGTTAAATAATGAACTTGTATATGTTCAACTACGAGCTTGTAAAGTGTTAAACTATAAGTTTGTAATCCGAAAATGTTGAAAGCAAATTGGTAAAAAATACAGAAGCAGATAAATACAGAAGTAGCACAAAGTGGTTGGAGCAACGTTGGCATTTGTTAAATAATTATCGGCAAACATTGATCGACAGTAAAAAGCATAAGCCTTGTTGTACTATTAGCCAACAAATCAAAGGACCAATAATGATAGACTGTTTGCCGCTCAGGTATGATTCAAGTTAGAGAGGACTCTACACTAAGGAGGAAACAACACATAGAGTAATCATAAATGATGTGATGTCATTTAAGGGTGTATTCGAAAAAACGCTTTTCCCACCTTCAGCAGCTTGAAATTTTCCGATACAATTTCAGACACATTTTTTAAAGTAGAATCATGAAACTTGCTGAGGGGATTCTTGAAGGGACGTATGATGTGCCGAGTAAAGTCTTTTTACGCTCAATTCATTAGAATTTGATTTATAAGCAATTAACTTCTCTGGAAGACCCTTTTTTCGTTCCCTTATCTCCCACTTCGGAAATTCGGTTCAAATTGCCGTTTGCTTTTTTTGCAATATTTTGTACACTTATCAAAGAATTGACCTTTACGGCACCTTGTGCACTTTCTATATAAGAGAATCTGCGAGTTTCATGTGTTTGAGAGCAAAAGTGAATTAAAAAATAAATCGGAAAACAAGCAGTTTGAATCGAAATACACCCTTAAAACATTTCCTACTTGCATTGAAGACAGCTGACTGCACTGTAAAAAAAAAAAAAAAAAAAAAAAAAAAAAAAAATTCAAGAGATTACTAAAAATTTTTTAGTAAATTTGTATTCCACAGAATTTTTTAGTAACCATTACAAACTTTTTTTTGCAAGCGAAATAAGCATTTCTTTTGTAAACTGAACAAAAGAATTTTTTGTATAACTAACTTAAAAATTTTTAGTATGAGATGCCAAGCAAATTTTAGTAATAGCTTCAAAATTATTTTTAATAACTATTACGTGGGCTCGAAGGGCAGGAGCTTCCTTCGAGCTGCATACAGACTTCTGGAGCGGAAGATTTTCGGCAAAACCGCAATAGATGGCAGCACCAAACATTGCTACTGCTCTGTCAGGATATTCATAATCCCTTTATTAACGAGTACTTACGCTGCATACATTCGGGGCGTACTTGGCAGTGGCCAGTATCGAACTCGGGACCTTTTAGCCTGGAGTCCGTTACTATAACCACTATGCTATCAAGGTCACACCAAGTAAGTTTTAGTAATAGCTATTAAAAATATAAAATTATTAACTCTATTCGTTGCTAACTTTTTTCTAGTAATTCTTACAGATTTTCTTGCAACCGACTAAGATTACTAAAAATTTTTTAGTAATTACAAGGATCACTAAAGTTTTTTTAGTAGATCGACACTTTTTTTTTTTACAGTGTGGATTGCTGTCGATCAAATTGGTTAATTATTGTTGTTCCACGTTGTTCCACAGAAAAAAAAAGAAAAGAAAAAAAAGTAAGCTTTGTTGTACTATTGGCTAACGAATCAAAAAGCCAGCACTGATCAGGTATAATTCAAATTAGAGAAGACTCTACACCAAGGAATAAACAACAAATGGAGTATTTATGTGAAATATAAAAGCAGTAAGTCTTGATTATGTCCATTAATAACTATATCGTAATAATAAAAATACGATGATTTGATACAGGAAATTTAAATATAATGTTAAAAGTGAATATAACCATTTGAAATGATGAAATTTTTATAATATTTAATATTTAACCGACTCTTAAACTCTAATCAAAAAACATTATTATAAATTTTTTATTTTTATATAATAAATTGTGGCGGAATTAATTGTGTGTGTGGATGGGAATTCTTTTTCTCCACAACTCTACTTACCGAATATGTACTTTCCAAGAACTAATCATAATTTTAAAAAAACTATTGACTTACTGTCAAATACATCTTAAAGTATAGCTTGCTATATATTCATATCTTCAAGGCTAAAATTCTGCGAAATAATACAATTACAGAGCAGATATGCATACAAATTAACAAGATTCGAATAGTCTATCCAAAAAAGGCACAATCAGTTTATATCTTCTGAATAATAGTCCAAGATTTTGTTTCATAGAAAATACTCAGAATCGGTTATTCTAAAATGGTAGTAATTTGTCAGTCACCGAACCGTGATTCTAAATCATTTATTTTCCACTGTAAAGTAGGATATAGTATTAAAAATAAATCCAGTTATAAGAAAAAGACTTGTATTTTCCTAGTAAACGTGTCTATATATTGTGAGTATTCTCAGGGCGTTTGTGAAATAACGTATCTATACAGTAAACTCTGCATAAGGCGCAATCGTTCCGGGCAGAAAAAAATTTCTGCAGTAGACAATATTCCGCCTTAGACAATTTTTATTCTATGTCTACGCTGCAAGGAAAAAAAGAACGATTTTGCGGACATTGTATTGATAAATGGAACACCAGTACAACTCACTAATTTTTAGCGGAAAAAAATCCCGTAAATTCTAGATTATTTTCCATTGTTTTCTGGAATTTACGGAAATTTTTTCATTAAAAAACAGTTAAGTGTAATGACGTCACAGTTACAAGTACAAGTTTCGTAAAACAGTCTACTATTTTATTTCATTTTATTTTATTTTATTTCTATTTTTATTTTATTTTATTACTTTTTTACAGTTTACTTTTTTGCAGGAATTGGAAAAATTTCCGATTTCGACAGATTTCTGTTTTAGAAACAACCCGCCTTAAGGGTGTTCTTAACTGCTCCGCTCAACAAGCGCAAAATGTTTTGACACATTTACAAATTCATTTTTTAACAGAAATACATAAAATTGGACTGCCTGACTACGGAAACGATTTCGAAACAAACTTATTTTTCCATTTTATGATGATTAAATTACCTATCGAGTTATAAGCTATTTCGATCACGTAATCACCGTTTTTTTTCCTATTTTTCGATCGGTTTTTCTGCTTTTGTCGGGAAACGTGCTCAAAAACGTCAACTTTGACGGCTTGTTATGAAAAATCTATTGTGTTTTTAAAAAAACAGAAAATTGAGTGCAATTAGGCAGTTTCTGAATAATAACATCCGCTACTTTCATGCATTTTCGAACAAAAATAAATTAAAGTATGTGTCACAAAGTTACTCTTTTTGATTTAAGAACACCCTTAAGGATGTTCTCAACTGCTCCGCCCAAGAAGCGGAAAACGTTTCGACACATTTACAAATTCATTTTTTAACACAAAGATATAAAATTGGACTGCCTGACTATAGAAACGATTTCGAAACAAACTTATTATTCCATTTTATGATGATTAAATTACCTATCGAGTTATAAGCTATTTCGATCACGTAATCACCCTTTTTTTCCTATTTTTCGATCGGTTTTTCTGCTTTTGTCGGGAAACGTGCTCAAAAACGTTAACTTTGAAGGCTTGTTATGAAAAATTTATTTTGTTTTTGAAAAAAAAAAAAAAAAAAAAAAAAAAAAATTGAGTGCAATTAGACAGTTTTTGGATATTCAGTTTCAGGTTCAGTTTCTTACCTGCTATTTTCATGCATTTCAGAACAAAAAGAAATTAAAGCATGTATCACAAAGTTGCCCTTTTTCATTTGAGAACATCCTTAACGGTGTATTCGAAAAAATATTTTTACACCCTCAATAACTCGAAATTTTCTGATACAATTTTAGGCAGATTTTCAAAAGTAGAAACATGAAACTTGCTGAGGTGAGTTTTGAAGAGGTGTATAAGATGCCGTGTGATTTCGTTTTTCGCTCGATTCTTTAGAATTTGATTTATAAACGATTATTTTCTCAGTATGATCATTTTTTTCGTTCCCAGATCTCCCGATTCGGAAAATTCGGTTCAAAACGTTAACTTTAACAGCATTTTTTTTTTTTTTTTTTTTTTTTCAAAACTTTCTGCATTTATCAAAAAATCTTTAAGCACGGCACCTTAAGTACTTTCTAAATAAAAGAATTTGCCAGTTTAACGCGTTTGAGAGCAAAAACGAATTTAAAAATAAATCAGAAAATAAGCAGTTTGTATTGAAATACACCCTTAAGTGTGTTCTTAAATCAATAAGGGCAACTTTGTGACATATGCATTAATTTATTTATGTTTGGGAACGTATGAAAATAGCAGGTGTTGTTATTCAGAAACTGTCTAATTGTACTCAATTTTTTTTTTTTTTTTTAACGCAATACATCTTTTATAACAAGCCTTCAAAGTTGACATTATTGAGCACATTTCCCGACGAAAGCAGAAAAACCGGTCGAAAAGCAAAAGAAAAACGGGTAATCACGTGATCGAAATAGCTTAGAATTGGATACGTAATTTAATCGTCATAAAATGGAAAAATAAGTTCGATTCGAAATCGCCTTCTTTGTCAGGCATTCCAATTTCATATCTTTCTGTTAAAAAATGAATTTGTAAAACGTGTCAAAACGTTTTGCCCTTGTTGAGTGGAGCAGTTGAGAGCACCTTTAAGAGAGCTTACTTTATATATATTAGTTTACTGGATTGTAAAAGATGTAATGCGATTAAAAAATATGAAAGAAAGAAAGAAAAAAGAAAAAAAAAAGAAATGCAAGATGTCCAGAAAAGAATGCCCCAATTTACGTGTCAGTTCAACAGTATGAGTTTAATTTACACTACCGCAGAGTCCCGCTATTCCGAAAATCCATCTATTTCGAACAGGAATCAGAAAGATACCGATTTTTTTTTTTTTTTTTTTAACTTAAGGGTGTATTTCGATTCAAACTGTGTATTTCGATTCAAACTGTTTATTTTCCGATTTATTTTTTAATTCATTTTTGCTCTCATTTGCATTAAATTGGCAAATTGGCTTATATAGAAAGTACTCAAGGTGCCGTGATTGTCGATTCTTTGATAAATGCAGAAAATATTGCAAAAAAAGCATCCCAAAACGGACATTTGAACCGATTTTTCCGAAGAGGGAGATCTGTCAACGAAAAAAAGGGTCATACTGAGAAGATAATTGTTTATAAATCAAATTCTAATGAATTGAGCGTTAAACGACATCACAAGGCACCTTATACATCCCTTCAAAAAAAACCTCAGCAAATTTCATGTTTCTATTTTTAAAAATGTGTCTGAAATTGTATCGGAAAATTTCGAGCTGTTGAAGGTGGAAAAGCGTTTTTTCGAATACACCCTTAAGGGTGTATTCAAAATTTCCAGACTCATTTTTAAAAGTAGAAAAGTGAAACTTACTGGGATGATTTTTGAAGTGGTGTTTAAGATGCTGTATGATGTAATTTCTCAGTGCATTAATTAGAATTTTATTTATTAACAATTATTTTTTCAGCATGACCCTTTTTTTCGATCTCAGATCTCCCGCCTCGGAAAATTCTGTTCGAAAGACCAACTTTGAGAACATTTTTTGTAATATTTTCTGTATTTGTGAAAAAAACAACAGACACGGCACCTTATATAGTTTCTAAATAAGAGATTTTGAAAGTTTGATACATTTAAGAGCAAAAGTGAATCTAAAAATAAATCGGAAAATAAGCGGTTTTGATCGGAATACACCCTTAAAAAAGGAAAAAATAAAAAGACATTCGTGATAATCTTACATTTATTGTCATACAAAGAAGTTAAATAGAGGCACAGATAGAGCCTAAAGCTTGATGAAAACGCCTGAAATCAAATCTGAAAGAAAGGTGGTTACTTACAGTACATGTCAGTTCCATTTAGAAAATTCTGAAGAATAATTTTAAATCACAGCTAAACACAAAAAAATTACCAATTTGCGCACAATTAAAAAATAAAATTAGTGTTTTTTTTTTCTTTTTAAGGGTGTTCTTAACTGATCCACTGAACAAGCACAAAACCTTTTGACACATTTACAAATTCACTTTTTAACAGAAAGTTATAAAATTGGAATGCCTGACTATGGAAGCGATTTCATATCGAACTTATTTTTCCATTTTATGATAATTAAATTACCTACCGAGTTATAAGCTATTTCGATAACCTCATCACCCGTTTTTCTCCTGCTTTTCGACCGGTTTTTCTGCTTTCGTCCGGGAATGTGCTCAAAAGTGTCAACTTTGAAGGCTTGTTATGAAAAATCTGTTGTGTTTAAAAAAACAGAAAATTGTGTGCAATTAGACAGTTTCTGAATAATAACACCTGCTATTTTCATGCATTTCCGAGCAAAAATAAATTAAAGTATGTGTCACAAAGTTGCCCTTTTTGATTTAAGGGTGTATTCGAAAAAATGCTTTTCCATCTTCAACAGCTCGAAATTTTCCGATACAATTTCAGACACATTTTTAAACGTAGAAACATGACATTTGCTGAGGGGATTCTTGAAGGGACGTATGAGGTGCCGAGTGATGTTTTTTTACGCTCAATTCATTAGAATTTAAGTTATAAACAATTATCTTCTCAGTATGACCCCTTTTTTCGTTCTCAAATCTCCCGCTTGGGAAAAATCGGTTAGAAATGCCGTTTTTAATTGCTTTTTTTGTAATATTTTCTGCATTTATCAAAGAATCGACAATTACGGCACCTTGTGTACTTTCCAAATAAGAGATTTTGAAAGTTTGGTGCATTTGAGAGCAATAATGAGTTCAAAAATAAATCGGAAAATAGGCAGTTTGAATCGAAATACAACCTTAAGAGCACCCATTAAGTAACTACGTTTTTGTCATCATTGACTCATATTTATGTGGGCAAGCAGCAACAACAACAGTAACGACACAACTTACATATAATTACTTACATATAGTTAGCAACAACTTATATCAACTTATAACTGAATCCAAAGTTAGATGAAAATTCGTGCGTTAGTTTTTGAGATAGAGCTATTGCAAAATCTTTTAAAAAAAGTCAGCATAATAGCGCAGCATATCGAGTGATGTAGACCAAAATCTAATCAGGATCAATTTTTTATCAAGTACTAATTAAATCTGAAGTTTAATGAAAATCCGTACATTAGTTCTTGAGATACATTTATTGTGACATTGTGAAAAATGCAGCATAAAAAAGCACCATCTGTTGGGCGATTTACATCAAACACTAAACAACACTAACCTATGTCAGGGGCTACTGAATCTAAAGTTTTAAAAAATCGTGCATTAGTTCTTGAGATACAGCTGTTCCATATTCACCAATAATGCACCATGGCAACGCCAGCTGTTGAGCGATTTGCACCAAAATGTAATCAACACCATGTTATATCAAGTACTAACTAAACATAAAGTTTTATGAAAATCCATGCACTAGTTCTTGAAGCATGGTTATTGTTTAAATTGTAAATAATGCAGCTTAGCAGCGCCACCTGTTGAGTGATACACACCAAAAACTAATCAGATCTAGTTTGCATCAAGGTGTAACAGAACCTAAAGTTTTCTGAAATTTCGCGCATTAGTGCTTGATATAGAGCTATTGTAATAATCACAAATAATGCGCACTGGCAGCGCCAATTGTTGAGTGATTTGCACCAAAACGTAATTACTACAAACATGTTATATCAAGTGCTAACTAAATCTAAAACTTTTTGAAAATCCATGCACTAGCTCTTTAGGTATGGCTATTGAACAAATTGTGAATAATGCAGCGTAGTAACGCCACCTGTTGAACGATATACACGAAAACCTAATCAGATTTAGATTAAATCGGGGTCTAATAGAATCTAAAGTTTTTTGTAATTCCGTACATTAGTTCTTGAGATACAGCACCCAGATAATTTTGTCACATACAGACAAACATTTTGAAAAAACATGTTTTTCGGGATCTCAGACCCCCTAAAACGTGTAAATCCGTAAAAAACCGAATTTCAAAAATTTTCACAAATCCAATACTTTTTTTCTTGTAAAGGTAGAAGAAAGTAAAAATAAAACTATTGATAACGCCAACTATAATAGAATGTATAGCATGCAATATGACCATGACCATATCTTTATAATATCAAATACTGAAAAATAAAAATGCTTTTCCACTTTCAACAGCTCAAAACTTTCTGATACAATGTCAAACTCATTTTTTAAAGTAGAAACATGAAATTTGCTGAGGGGATTTTTGAAGGGACGTATAAGGTGCCGTGTGATGTCTTTTTACGCTCAATTCATTAGAATTTGATTTATAAGCAATTAACTTATCAGGAAGACCCTTTTTTCGTTCCCTTATCGCCCACTTCCGAAAAATCGATTCAAATTGCCGTTTTTCATTGCTTTTTTTGCAATATTTTGTGCACTTATCGAAGAATTGACCTTTTCGGCACCTCGTGCACTTTTTAAATAAGAGAATCTGTGAGTTTCATGTGTTTGAGAGCAGAAGTGAATTCAAAAATAAATCGGAAAACAAGCAGTTTGAATCGAAATACGCCCTTAAAAAAAAAGATTGATAATCACGACACTTTAAATATACTTTCTAAATAAGACAATTTGCCAGTTTGATGCATTTGAGAACAAAAATGAATTTAAAAATAAATCGGAAATCAGTTTGAATCGAAATACCACCCTTAAAAGAAATGCATACAAATTTATCAAAAAAATCTAACAGAAACAATCACGAACAATTTGTCTCTTACCGATAACAGACAAAGATCTTATTTCATAAAAAATGATTTCAAATACTTTATAGTCGTTTCAATGTTGTTCTAATTTGCCAATCAGTATTCTAATGCATGTTTTCTCACCCATGGAATATAGAAAAATATTCAAAACACATCTACAACATTATAACAAGGTAGTATCTTATCTCTACTTCTTACTTAACTGTAACTATAAATTGTCGGTGGATATTCTTTGATACAGAACGTGATTTGAAGGAAAAAATGGCTAATTTAAACTAAGTATAACTATTCATATTCAAACTCACTCATATTCGATCTAATGCTTGATAACCTGTTATGCTTGACTGAGCGAAATTTATTATCACTCTAGACATGCCCCATAATTTAAGGGTGTATTCGAAAAAACGCTTTTCCACCTTCAGCAGCTCGAAATTTTCCGATACAATTTCAGACACATTTTTTAAAATAGAAACATGAAACTTGCTGAGGGGATTCTTGAAGAGACGTATATAAGGTGCCGTGTGATGTCTTTTTACGCTCAATTCATTAGAATTTGATTTATAAGCAATTAACTTCACAGTATGACTAATTTTTTCGTTCACAGGTATCCCACTTCGGAAAAATCGGTTCAAAATGCCGTTTTTGATTGCTTCTTTTGAAAATATTTCCTGCATTTATCAAAGAATCGACAATCACGGCACGTTGTGTACTTTCTAAATAAGAGAATCTGCGAGTTTGATGCGCTTGTGAGCAAAAATGAATTTAAAAATAAATCGGAAAATAAGCAGTTTGAATCGAAATACACCCTTAAAATGAATCAATGGCACTTATTAGAAGTATTAATCAAAAAAAAAAAAAATTAAATAATAATATTTTTAGGTTTAAAAGTGTATTTATATCTAAACTTCTTATTTTCTGACTTATTTTTTAATTCATTTTTATTCTGAAACGCATCAAATTGGCCGATTCTTTTATTACCTAAACAATATAATGTTTATGCGTGTATTTATTTTTTCACAAAGGCAGAAAAAATATATTTTTAAAAATGCTATTAAAGTTAAGTTAACGTTTTGAATTGAATTTTCCGAAACGAGAGATCTGGGAAAGGGATCCAGTCGAAAATTGCACGTCAAGCGTAGCAAATGAAATGCGATCGTACTATAAAAAAGTTTTAAAAATATTCAAATCTTGGTGTAATAGCATACCAGTAGTTTGGATACACTATAGTAGCCGAAATCTTATGTGCGTCTCTATAAATATTATCTGTTTTCTATATTACAGAAAGTAATATGTCATAAAATATATGTCAGCAATATATATCAATTTCGTAAAATGTGAAGTAGCTTAGTATAATTAAAACGCCCCTCAAATAAAGTTTTCCTCTATGCTATTATGCAATGGAATACCTTTGTGTGGATCTGTAAATTAAGGGTGTATTCGAAAAAACGCTTTTCCACATAGAACAGCTCGAAATTTTCCGATACAATTTCAGACACATTTTTAAAATTAGAAACATGAAAACTTGCTGAGGGGATTTTTCAAGTGATGTATAAGGTGCCGTGTGACGTCATTTTACACTCAATTCATTAGAATTTGAGTTATAAACAATTACCTTATTAGTATGACCCTTTTTTTTTGTTCCCCGATCGCCCGCTTGGGAAAAATCGGTTCGAAATGCCGTTTTTGATTGCTTTTTTTGCAATATTCTCAGCATTTATCAAAGAATCGACAATCACGGCACCTTGTGTACTTTCCAAATAAGAGATTTTAAAAGTTCGGTGTATTTGAGAGCAATAATGAATTCAAAAATAAATCGGAAAAAAAGCAGTTTGAATCGAAATACACCCTTAATAACAAATTTTCTTTCTACACAGAATGTATAATTTAGTATATTTTTTATAGATGCATATCAATTATATTATGTTCGAAAGTTGTAACATCGTTAAACTACACTTGAAACTGTTTTTCCTATTGGCTGTGATGCAATACTTTTGATTGTCCCTGTAATTAAACTGTACGTCTGATTTTTATAAAATTTGAAATGTCGCGAAAAAATTATGTAACAATTATATATTTAAAATTTCGAATGATTCGGTTGAGTAGTTCTTTCTCTCTTAGATGTGAACAGACGGACAGACGTCTGGATGGTCTGTACGACGACTATAGGTGCTATTTATTTACATAATTAAGAACGCACCTGAAAAGATTCATACTGAAAAAATAATTGTTTATAAATCAAGTTGTAATGAATTGAGCAAAAAGGAAAAGCACGTATGCACATTTAGAGTGTGCACATTTTAGAGTGCACACAAAAATCACATCAGCAAATTTTACGTTTTTCCACTTTAAAAATGAGTCTGATAATGTACCAGAAAAATTTGAGTTATTGGTCGAAAGATTACATACATATATTTGGTTACCGCCTTAATTAATAAATCAATTAAATTAAATAATGATGTAAAATTCAAATGTTTGTTGCATTTAAAACGTCAGCTAACATTTAGTGATGTATGCGTTGAACTAGTGAATCGTACTAACCTGCATTTCTGTAATTTTGACAACAATGATTTTTTACTACGTTGTTAAGGGTGTATTCGAAAAAACGCTTTTCCACTTTCAACAGCTCGAAATTTTCCGATACATTTCCAGACTTAATTTTGAAAGTAGAAACATGAAACTTGCTGAGGGGATTCTTGAAGGGACGCATGTGGTGTCGTGTGATGTCTTTTAACGCTCAATTCATTAGAATTCGAGTTATAAACAATTACCTTGTAATGGTAAACACACGTTGGGTGTCATTTGTAACGGTTGGGTGTTCGTGCTGGGAGTTAAATGCAGACATACTCGGTAATTAAGATAAAAAAAAAGCACAGTTTATTAAAATGATAAGGGCTCAAGGGAAGTGGAGCAAGTCTTAATTTTTGTACAACTGAGAATACTATGAAAAAACTAAACGCATACTTACAGGCTCCGGACTAGCTCAATCGTGGCACCTTCTATTACTTCTCCACTATCTTTCGGCTAAGCTGCTAGATAAAGCTTAATTAGACAGCCCGTGGTTGTGTGTAGTTTTTTATTCACTTTCAGATAATCAAAATGTAATTACTATGAAATTTCTTACCACGGCCAACTCTCAAGTCGAATACCGAAATTCCTTCATAACTCACTGGAGGCTCAATGCTACTCTCAATCTGCTAGATACCGCTGGAAACCCATTTCGCTGACTAATAGTGCCAGAACACTCAGCTGGCTATTCCCAGTGATTCACTTCGCTATCTAATTTCAGAGATACTCTCTCGCTGGCTAATGCCAGAGATACTCTCTCGCTGGCTAATGCCAGAGATACTCACATGCTGGCTAACGCCAGAGATACTCACACGCTGGCTAACGCCAGAGAAACTCTCCACACACTCAAACTCCAAGCTTTTATATGCTGCAAACTGAGATATTTCACATTAACATACTAATAACTGCGAGCTAACTGCAGAACCCGAAAGAGACACACACACTCTAGAAAGTTAAAGTAAAAGAGAGGATAGATGTCGCTTTTACGCTTACACATGTTAAATTATTGACGTCACGATCTCAGAAATACTAGAGTGCCTTTATGACAAAGGTCACTCCCTCACAACCTTATCAGTATGACCCTTTTTTTCGTTCCCAGATCACCCACTTGGGAAAAATCGGTTCGAAATGCCGTTTTTGATTGCTTTTTTTGCAATATTTTCTGCATTTATCAAAGAATCGACAATCACGGCACCTTGTATACTTCCCAAATAAAAGATTTTGAAAGTTTAGTGCATTTGAGAGCAAAAATAAATTCAAAAATAAATCGGAAAATATGCAGTTTGAATCGAAATACACCCTTAAAAGAAAAACTATCGATAGAATCGAATAGTTCAAAAGTTACAGACTGTAACGTATCCAAATATTCATACTCCAAATTCTGTATATAAAATCGCATGCATACCAAAAAATTAAAAAAGATGTATAGTCTAACAAAAACAGACACGAGTAATTTGTCTCTTCTAAGTAGCAGACAAAAATCTTGTTTCATAAAAAAAACCATTTCCGACTATCAATCATTCCAAAATTGTTCTAATTTGTCAATCACGAAACCGTCAGGCACGTAGCCAGGGAGGGGGCTAAGGGGGCTGAAGCCCCTCCCGAAATTTTGAAAATACAAAATTATCTGTATGATAAAAAATAAGTTTTGTTTGTTTTTACCTTCCATTACATTAAAATCAATTGCATTTTTAACTGTAAAAATATTCATTTATTGAATTACAGTTATGGTAATCCTCCATTATATCAGTTATTTGGATATATTGTTTTTTTAATAAGTAAGTACCACTAAAAATATAAATTCTTCCTGAAAAGTAATTTTTTACTTTCTTTATGCGGAGTAAAATTCGATCAAGTGTAATTTCTTATCATTAATTTGACTAAGAAAAATTACTTATAATACGCATACGGCGTAAGAAAGGTGAGGAAAATGAAGACTTTTTTCTACATATCTCAGTCATCGGAAAAACGCTAAATGTTTTTCTCAAAGCATGTACAATTAGATTATCACAAACCGTATGTTATTTTAACAAGCAAACTTTAGATTTCTTCAGAAAAATAGAAATAGAATTATTTCATTGTTGAGTTTTAAAAGAGCTCCATAAAAAGAAGATATTAGAGTAGCTCTTGGACTAATACTTGAAACAATCTTATTTTGTACAGAACAAAATAGCCACTGAACACGATGACGATCCTCTAACTTAGAGAAAATGGTATAAAAAAACTGTTAGCTAAAAGTTCTTTTAAGTTTTGAGCAAAGTCTGGAGCGAATGAATTGAAACGAGGTATTATAAATAAAATAGCCTTAAAAAGCTGAAAAAGAAACTTAACCAGAAACCTAGGATGTTAACCCAGAAACTTAAGATGACATCATTGAAATATTTTGGGATACAGTTATCGAAGTTTTAATTATCAAAATGAATATTGCGATCTGTTTTAGCTTAATTGATGATAAAACTGTGCACATTTCAAGCGCAGAACAGCTTGCCATTTGTGTTAGATATGTGAACTATTAAAAAATTCACAAGACCAAAAATTCGGATTTTTTTTTAACGTTTTATTCCAATAAATGTCTTTTCCAAAAATTCAAGAAAAGTAATATTACAACACTATGATGATCTATGTCTTGGCATGTATAAATGCGTCGCATAGGCGTATGACAAAGTAGCCAATAAGTTTGGTCATGTTAGCAGGATTAATTCTAGAATTCTTCAGAGTATCTAAAAATTAGACACGTCCTCTGTGAAGGCCATTGGTTAAATTTTGCCTTGTCCAATAGCATGCTGATTCCCGTCATTCGAAAATATCATGGACTTGTTAAAGCATCGACTAGAGTTTTTAAAAATCACCTGAAGGCAAATTTAGTGCTTCAAGAAGTAATTGCATCATATATCCTAGAAAACAAAAGAAAATGACTTCTCCGCATTTGTGATACGAGTTTTATCGAGAGGCATGAAAGCATATTGACTTTTGTTGAGCTACTTAAATACATTTGTGTTAGCTCACAAAATATTTCGAAAAACATATGGAAGATTTCTTCAACAGCTGGAGCTTTTTTTGCAGTCAGAGAGAAGAATCATCTTCTCATAAGCTTGTCTGTTTGTCAGAAGGTTTTCTGTCTGACAATCCATAGTAATTTCTTAAAAAAAAAAAAAAAAAGTTGTGATATAATATTGCTTGTAACCGATGCTAAAGTGCCTAATTGTTTTACAAAAGTATGCAGAAAAATGAAGTAGAAAGATTTTGTGAGATTTTATTGTGCCTCAAAACTTCAGGAAGACATCTTCCAAACTGAAATAAAGATCCCAAGACTAACATTTTGACAGACAACAGGTACAAACTCTCAAATTACATCCACTGGCAAGTATTACAATACCACGGTCTTATTTCCCCATGTAGAAAGTCTTATTCAAAATTTAAATGATGAATTCATTTCGAATGAAGACATTCTAAGAGATTCCCAATTACATCTTGTAAGATGCGCTTCACTGGAAAAAACAAGCAAATTATAGAATCCGATGCAATAGTTTCTGGGTGAAGTGTCAATGTAGCCAGTTAAAGCTGAATATGAATTAGGGTACAAACAAATTGTTAATGTTGACACCAACACAAAGGTTTTAAAAGTTTTAGTACTGTAATGTGACGTATTACGATAAAATCAAACATATGTTGACAGTTTTGGTTGAAAGCCGGGTAACAACAGTCAGTGCTGGAAGATATTTTTCGGGTAAGAAAATAATTAAATCTTTGACTCAAAGTGTTATGGTTGATGACAGGCTAAGTAGCTTTTCAATGATTTCCGTTCATTGGGAAATTACAGAAGATATTGATAAGTCAATCAGCATCATGGCTAAGACGAAATTATGATGATTGCTTCTGTTGTACTAGTAAATGGTGTTGAATTCAGGTGGTGGCCCGAGGGGGGGGGGGGAGGGAAATTCACCTTCTCCCGTAGCAATGAGATGTCCCCCCCCCCGGAAAAATTTGTGATTTTGTGTTTTCAATGGTCAAAAAGTACAATCCCCCCCCCAGAACACTGTAATGTTCCCCCGGAACCCCCAAAATCCCTCCTGGAGAAAAGCGTCTGAATTCACCACTGGTAGTAAATTTATTGTACCAAGAGTATTATTTATAATTATTATAATCAGAGAATGTGAAATACAAACATAATTTTTATGATTAAATTTGATTGTAGCAATTAATTTTTATTTCAAAAAAAGTAATGCATGTACTTTATTTCATTTATGGATCAATAGTTTCAAAACTTTGCACTCGTAATGTCAGATTCTCGCACGTTAACATTCATCCTGTGCTTCAAACCAATATACATTACTTGTTTGCATTTCAATATTTTACGTTTTTTTCATAGGATACTTGAGGCTCATCTCAAACACTATTATGTGCTTTTTAAGTTTCGCAGAAATTTTTCCCTAAAAACTCTCCGGTTTTTGAACTGGTTTGGAAACTGGAAGTGCTCTTAAAAATTAAAAATTGCAACAGAAATTGAAAAAATTGAATATGAAATAATATTTGACATAGTTAACAAGTATCTTATATAGGAACACACATTAGGATAAGCCTGGATAATTTTTAAAATTTTTACTGATTATTATTCAAATTATTTTTGTAAGAATAGAAAAAATTCCAAAATTGAGCCCCTCCCGAAAGAAAATCCTGGCTACGGGCCTGGAAACCGTGATTATTATTCATGTTTTCCCACCCATGAAATATGGAAAGTTATTCAAAAGACATCCAATTGTAGCAAGATAATATCTTTTTCCCGCTTCTTAGTATCTCACTTTAAAATGGTTGAGAGCTATTCTTTAATACAGAACGTGATATGAAAGTAGAAAAGAAAAAAATAAATAAATTCAAACTAACGTATAATTAATCATATTCAAACTCACTCCTAATTTTTAATACTTGATAGCTTGCCTTGGTTGAATGACCGAAATCTATTAGCTCTCCAGGCATGCTCCATGGTCCAAATAAAGATTTTACTGGACTATACATGACGTCTGAATTATTATTAAGACACTAAGTTTGAATAATAATGCTATTGTAGGTTTACTCACTAAATTTTGACAATGCTGATAAGTTCAAAATTATATTTAATTCGCATTGTTGATTATGTATATTAGTGTACTTTTCCATTTCTAATTCATGTTTGTGTTTTATTTATTTATTACTAGCAGGCCCCACCCAACCCCACTCCATCCCCAGAGTTGTCCGATCCAATCAAAAAATAGAAAAAAAAATGTAAAATTATAATAAAATAACGTTAAAAATTTAAAAGTCACGCGCGAATTCCAAAAACAATTTTTCTAAAAAAGAGAACAAAATTTAGTATATTCGGCTAAAAAGATGAAACCGTATTCCTCTTACTAGTGGAAAACTAACAGAGAATTCAGAAAATAAAAGTCTATAAAAAAATCGTTAAAATTTATTTAAAATATCCCAGAGGATAAAAATTACTATATTCGGCTGATAGATTAAAACAGGATTTCTTTTACAAGTGTTGAAAACTCCTCGCAAAACGCTAAAAAACTTTAAAAGTCGCATAAAAAATTCGCGACAAATTCAAAAATTGCTGTACGAGTTCTGAAGAAACTTTATCAAAAAGAGGACAAAAATTACTAAATTCAGATAAAGAAGTAGAAAATTTCGTTAAGTATAAACCTTTGTTAAAAGGAATATCCAATACAATCGTTAGTAAATTCGTAAATTGATTATTAGGACATGCAGTGTAACACGAAGAAGCAAATACGGCCAATTTCTCATTTCACATATGTAATGGTCAGTTGCGCCAACTTATATGGGACCGTAGGGCCCGAGCCCACTCAATAATTTTGAATTCTATGGTGTCCAATTTACATTGTTCTATTCATTTTTCTCCTTAGAACAAAATTTATTTTGCCAATGTCCGCGCGTTTTAATTCTTCGACTGTCACCCATAAATCCAAAATGACTGAAATGTAAATGTTCAACTTTTTGCTGTTTCAGTTTGTAGTCATGTTCATGATATGTTGATATTACAATAAATATTAGTGATTTTATAAGAAAACACGCATGAGAATATAATTTTAAAAAATTGCAACTATCTTAAAACATTATTGTTGGAAAGAAAGAGGCTTAAATTATTGAATGAGCAAAAATCATTTTAATTACCTTTTATTTGATCAATTAGACATAAAATAATTTCTCCACTAAAAATTATGATTATTAATTAATAAAAGGTGATCGATAGCAAACACTGTAGAAAATATCCGTTAATATACACAAATTTTTCCGTAAAATTCTACGGAATAGTTTCATTTTTCCGAAAAAACAGTAGATCTTCCGTTATTGACATTTTGAGATTATAAATACAGTAAGTTTTCCATAAATTTCCTGGAAACAGAGAAGTTCCGTATTAAAACAGCATAAATTCCATAAATAAATCTAGTGGCGCCATCTATATCTGGGATAGAAAAACATTATAGAGCTGTTTTATGAACAACTCTCTATAATAGTTTTCTTTATTTCTTTCTGTTTTAATAATATAAATCTAACATATTTTTACAATATTAAAAAATAATAAAAATTATAAAATTTTATTAATCCTTTTTAAGTTTGAGATTAGTTAGTTAGTTTATTTTCAATTAGTTTATTTCCATTATGATTTTTAAATAATGTTTAACTCATTTATAGCATATTTTTTAAAAAGTGCGTAGTATATTTTAAAATGGAAAAAAAGTCCTACTTTTAATTTTAATATATTTTTAAACTATTTCACTTTAAGAAATTCGCACATAAAATTTAAAACATCTGAATTATATTAAAGAAATTATTATAATGTTGACAATTATCTAAGTTATAAAAAACAATAAAGGAAATTTATTTATAAAACCCGTAATAACTATTTTTATTGAGATTAAAATCGATCGTCATACAAATACTTTGTTAAAATAGCTGTTTTTTTTTTTTTTTTTTTTTTTTTTTAAGTATGTTAGTATTCTTTCAAAAATAAATAAGTAAATAAACATGAATAATATTACAATAAACTTTTAAAAATCTCCTTAAAATGAAGGAAACAAAACTTTTTAATGCTTTCAACTATTAATACATGTAATATTTTAAAATCTAAAATTAATTTTTATAGAACTGAAATTAATAACTAAATATTCGAAATTATGGAAATAAAATCTGTTAAACATTTAGAACTGTACACTCAGTAGAAAATAATTATCCACAAAAATTAATGCCGCATTCAACATAAGGCCTTTGCTTTATAAAATCATTCGAAATAAGTAAAGATATTTGCAATCGCTGCATGTGTAACTATGCCGTAATGGTACTACACTACTGCAGCCCCACCAGTGGCCGAGAGGTTCTGACCTCAAACTGGTAGACGGTAGGTGCTGGGTTCGAACCCAATCGCGACCGTCGGCCTAACCGTTCGGAGTTTTCCGTGGTTTTCTTCGAACCTTGCGTAAATACGGGTTAGGTTCCCTTAGAAAGACCCCCACGGTGGGCATCCCACCCCTTAGGGCCTATATCCCATATTGTAGATAATTGGCCGACATACATACAACAACAACTACACTACTGCAAATTGCCATAGGACAGGTCCCTGGTTCGATCCCCATCGAGGGTAAGTGACATTTCTTCACTGTTGTTTAAATTAAATGTATGTGTTCTAACCTGGTGTGTCTTTGCCTAAAGAATAAAAATGATAAAGATGCCAGTTTGTCCTTGAAAATTCTTTTTTGGCTTTCAGGCGAAAATTTTTATATAAAAAAATATGGGAAAAAAACAGCAATATTTTGTGGAAAAAACAGAGATACTTCTGAAAAAAAAAAAAAAAAAAAAAAAAAAACGGATTTTTTTTTCTGTTAAAATACGGAAATAGTACAGGTGTCTAGATTACCAGTACTATTTCCGTTATTTAACGGTTATTTTTTTTACTGTAAATCTATATTCATAAAAAAGAACTATCTCTGGGAAAAGGTGGGAAATTTAATAAAAGTTTTATGAAATAAAAATGCGTTGTGTTACACTTTTGAAGAACCTTTCCCTTATGAGATTCTCAGCAATTAGGCTATGTCAGAATGCAAAATGAAATAATCATTATATTAGAAGTAATTATTCTTAAAAATAAAATAAAAGACACATCTTTTTCTTTTAAATAAAATAATTCTCTTGCACCAATTAACATTTAACATAGAGAATTATTTACAGCTATATACAAACTTTACTCATACAAAAATCATACATTTTTGGCAAATATTACCCAAATAGATTTACAAATTACTTTTTTATCTAGAAGTAAATTATTGGTATAAGTCATACATGTAACTGCCCCATTGATCTGACTACATTATTAGAATTCATACCCTGATTATCTGGGAGAAACATATAGTAAAAAATGAAACTACCTGCCAGAATTATGAATATAGTTCGAAGCTTTCTGACCTTTCACGGGGTCGCCGGGGAACAATCGCAAACACATCGTTTTTTCTTTTCACCACCACACCATTACGTATCAGGTCATCATAGGCAACTAACTGACTAAACTATATTTTTCTCAGCTCCAACCTATAGGAGGTACCAAACTCTTTTTCTTTTTTTTTTTTTTTTTTTTTTTTTTTTTTACTGGAGCATACGTTTACCATTGATTTCACTTAGTCTTCCTTTTTATTGGATCCCTTAAAATTATTTATGCGGAGGAACGCAAATCATCCCTCCCACTGTATACCCTGTGAGAGCCACTGGCCCCCCTTGTCTGTAATTTGCTTGGATAAATATCTTTTATTACATATTGTAAATTTCTTTGACATTAAATGTCGCTCAACAATGATGTTTGTTGTTACAGCTCGGGGACATTTCATCGTAAACTTTTATTACAGACCACCCAGATGTGTTGTAGTATAGATCTATTTAAGTGAAATTGTTCATTTAATTAATAAATATAATTCTGTGATGGATGCGTGAGAAAATGTGTCCATCAATGATAGCCCCAGAAGGCATGGTGACGTCACTGCGACGTTGTTGTGAAGTCACATTGTGATTTTGTGACCATCGATTGTCGATGTGACGTCACGTGACGTCGATGTGAAGTCACAGTAACTAAAATGTGAAGTCGTTATGGCCGTTTTAGAGCTCGTTTGTGACGTTTCACAAAGTGGTCACAATGTGACAAATTTGTGAAAAATGTGTCATTTGTGACTAATTTGACATTAACATTGTGACGAAACTGTGACAAAAGCGACGATATTTAAATTGCCAGAAACATGTTTTTTAAAGTAAATAACATGTTTTGAAGGATATTTATAATTTTCTAAAATTTTTTAATAAAGTCACATCTTAGTCAGAATGTGACGTCACTGAGTGGTGGCATTTTGGTCACAGATGTTATGTGACCAAAGTAACTCACAGTGACGTCATTGTGACGTCACTGTGACCATGCATGCTATGAGGGAGCTTGACTTAAAAATCTTATATTTCATCAACTGTCTACCTTCACAGAAAAACAAATTGATTGTACCATTTTACAAATATCTCTTTGAGCCCACCCAATATTTTTGAACCAATCCAATAGTTTGTAAAAGTTGGCGTTATTGGTAATGGTGCATTGTTGAAAATCCGGTATAAAAGAGCTAACCTACACTAGACAGTGTAAACAACTTTGACAATGTATTCTAAACAATCTTTTATGTTTGCTAAAAAATGCAAAACATCTTTCCATTACATAGCTTCTGACTAACAATACCTTCCAAACCCATTCGATTCTAACTAAGAATTAGTTAAAAATAGTGTCATAAATATGTCCTTTAGATTTGAAAATAGCCTTAAACACAACATTATTAAATGCACTATTTTAGAAAGTAAAAAGAAAGAAATATAAAAATCTTTGTAGAATATTAATGCTCTTATATCAAAAATATATTTTTTAAAAAATCAATACATTTTAAGGATGTTCTTAAATCAAAAAGGGCAACTTTGTGACAGATGCTTTCATTTATTTTTGTTTGGAAATGGATGAAAATAGCAGGGGTTGTTATTTAGAAACTGTCTAATTGCACTCAATTTTCTGTTTTTTAAAAAACGCAATAGATTTTTCATAACAAACCTTCAAAGTTGACACTTTTGGGCACATTTCCCGACGAAAGCAGAAAAACCGGTTCAAAAGGAGGAGAAAAACGGGTTTTCGCGAGATCGAAATAGCTTAGAACTGGATAGGTAATTTAATGATCATAAAGTGCAAGAATGAGTTCGATTCGAAATCGCTTCCATAGTCAGGCATTAAAATTTTATAGATTTCTGTTAAAAAATGAATTTGTAAATGTGTCAAAACGTTTTGCGCTTGTTAAGCGGAAAGTGTTAAGGGTGTATTTCGATTCAAACTGCTTATTTTCCGATTTATTTTTGAATTCATTTTTGTTCTCAAATACATCAAAGTGACAAATTGTCTTCTTCAAAAAGGCCACAAGGTGCCCTGATTGTCGGTTCTTTGATAAATGCAGAAAATATGGCAAAAAATGCAACAAAAAACGGCATTTTGAATCAATTTTTCCGAAGCGGGAGATCTGGGAACAAAAAAAAAAAGGTCATACCGAGAAGATAATTGTTTATAAACCAAATTCTAATGAATTAATCATAAAATGACATCACACGGCACCTTATACGTCTCTTCAAAAATCCCCTCAGCAAGTTTCATATTTCTACTTTTAAAAAAGTGTCTGAAATTGTATCGGAAAATTTCGAGCAGTTGAAGGTGGAAAAGCGTTTTTTCGAATACACCCTTAAAATAGCAGAATTCCATTTGTAGTTACCAGATTTGAAAGTTCTGTTTTACTCGGGTTCTATTTAACTTCTCGCTGCTTATTTTGAATTTCGCCTTAAATAACTAACTACGAGTGCAGTTCAAAGAAGTGAATACACAATGAATAAGCAAACAGTTTTCGGAAAGTTTCTTTGAAAAATGCTCTTTCAACGCTTCATCACTAGAATTATTACACCGGAAGGAAGACCAGGCGTAACTAATGGGCCTTCACACACCATAAACATTTCAGATATGAATAATTCCACAGACAAACAGCAAGCACTTTTACGCCTCTTTTCAAACCATTATAATGAAGCCTCTGCCTTGTTTTCAAAAGGTGCATCCGAGAAAATAAGGTGTACTTTAAATTAGCATTTGCTGAGATGCTGCTTTAACGAGAGCTTAAGTACAGTTTTTTAATTTCATTATGAAGAAGGGCGTATAGAATATAAACAAGTATAAACATAAAAATAGTTAAGGCTGTTCTGAAATGCTCTGCTCAACAATAACAAAACGTTTTGACACACTTACAAATTCATTTTTTAACGGAAAGATAAAAAATTGGAAGACCGGTGTTCAATTATCACATTTGAAAAAAAAAAAAAAAAAAAAAAAAAATTGGAAAACTTTTTTGATTATAAAATATCTAAATTAAAGTACCACCTACCAACTTCACTTGATTCCGAGCAAAAATAAATTAACAAATGTGTCATAAAGATGCAACAGCCTTAAACGTTAAATTATTAAATAAATTACTAAATAAAGCCAAAAGATAGAAAAATAAAAACCTATATAAGGTACCCTGGGGTAATAACGCCATGTTAAGGTTCTACCAATTTTCACGGCTCAGTTTTATTTTGTATTTTTCAAACAAATATATGATTTGATACAGCAACTCATTGACTATCTATATAAAAAAAAAAATATATTTTAACAGATATGTACAGTGTCTCACATAAGTGATGGGACACTTGTGCTTTACAAAAGGAAACTAATCAAATAAATTAAAAAAACATATACACATTTTTTGTGGGTGTGTTTCATACTTAAATTTAGTAAAGATTATTACATAACATACATTTTGTCAAAATATTAAAATATTAATTTAATAAAAATACAAATGTTTAGAACGGAGCAAAAAATAGCTCACATAAGTGATGGGACACCATTATATATGCAACAAAAATCGTCTGAAATAAGCAATAAAAATATTTTTTGGGGTTTTATTTTTACTTAAAAGCAATTGGCAATAATTTATAAAATCGTCTGCAGTATTTCTCTCCAGTTTGTTTTGGAATTTTTGTGTTTTTTAGCTCTGTGTAGCCATGAATGCTAAACGAAAAGAAACTTCGCCTGAAATTCGAAAATTAGTTATTAATTTGCATATTAAACGTGGAAAATCTATTAGAAAAACTGCTGAAAAAGTTAACTTGAGTCGTTCAACAGCTTTCAATATCATTAAACGATATAAAAAGAATCATATGATTCAGGATAAAAGAAGACCTGGCCGACCATCAAAGCTATCCAATGGAATAAAGCGAATTATCGTTCGAAATATTAAAAAAAAAATCCAAGAAATAGTTCTTCAAAAGTTGCTGCTGATTTACAAGCATTATATTGAATAATTGTTAATCCTGAGACTATTAGAAGGGTAATTCGATCTGCTGGATATCACGGTAGAGTAGCCAGGAAAAAATTCTTCGTAAGTGAAAAGAATAGAAAACTCAGACTAGCTTTCGCAAAATCCAACATAAATAAGAATTCTGATTACTGGAATAAAGTTATATTTGCTGATAAGAGTAAATTTAATATATTTGGTTCTGACGGTAGAATCTTGGTGTGGAGAAAACCCAGGGAAGAATTTCGCAAACAGAACTTGGTACCAACAGTAAAACATGGTGGAGGAGGAGTTATGGTATGGGGGTGTATGTCGTCCGCTGGAGTTGGTAATCTTGTTTTTATTGACAGTATAATGGATCAGTACAAGTATATTGATATTTTAAAGCAAAATTTGAAATCTTCAGCACGAAAATTGAACCTTCATAACGATTTTAAATTCTACCAGGACAATGACCCCAAGCACACTGCTCTGAACGTTAGACTCTGGCTGCTATATAACTGTCCTGAAATAATAAAAACACCACCACAATCTCCAGACTTAAATCCCATAGAGAATATTTGGCAAGAATTGGAATCAAGAATTCGCAAACACACCATTTCTTCAAAACAACAACTAAAATCGGTGCTTCAAGAAGAATGGAGTAAAATCACTGCAGAAATCACAAAAAAATTAGTCAAATCCATCCCAAAAAGATTAAATCATGTTTTAAAAGTAAAAGGAAATCCAACAAAATATTAAAACCTTTTAAAAAGTAAAATTTTTGTATAAATATTTGATGGAAAAGTAAGTGTCCCATCACTTATGTGAGCCATTTTTTGCTCCGTTCTGAACAATTGTATTTTTACTAAATTAATATTTTAATATTTTGACAAAATGTATGTTATGTAATATTTGTTACTAACTTTAAATATGAAACACACCCAAAAAATTTTTGCACATGTTTGTTTATTTATTTTATTGCAGTTTCTTTTTATAAAGCACAAGTGTCCCATCACTTTTGTGAGACACTGTATTCATAAAATGTAATGGCGTGATTTCTTGACCAATGCTATTTGGCGTTATTACCCACATGTATGGGTTATAACGCCATGCAAACAAAACTATGAAATAAGATGGAATAATTGCATGTAGATTGCCCAATTCTAAAAATACAAACTCTACAAACTTAGAACTTGACAAATTGCATTCTAAGCTATTGAAAATGTTCAATTTTTTGTGAAAGTGCAAGAAAAATAAAGGTGTGGTGTGGGGAGGGGAGGATGAGGCAAAAGAATATCAGACCGTGAGCTTCTTTTTGCTTAAAAAGGACCGCTTAAATAGAATTATTAGAAACATTGCACAGTTTTAACTGTGTTTATTTGAATCAGTATTTAGGATGTAGCTCGGCCACTGTAGGGAATCAACCGGGGTATTAATGCCAAGGATTGGCGTTATTACCCCCTTATAGTTATTGCGCTATGATATTATGATACATTTTAAATTACAAATTATCTCGAGAAGATATCCAAAATCTTCAACAACATTTTGAAAGACCATGAAATGTACTACAAATTTATGTAATTAACAAAGTATTTCCGGATAAAAAAAAAAAATAATCTTCACATCACAAAACGTATCTCGCAAATTTTAGATCAAGCGTTAATTTTAGTTGCTTGTAAAAACAATAAGACCTAAAAATGAAACAAATTAACTTGAAGCTGTTTTTTGCGATTTATATGACTCAAAACCGTTCTGCGCAGATCACATGGGTGTCATTTACCAGATTATTTCATAATTATGCAAAATATTAGCACTTGGTGTTATTACCCCTCCTGGCGTTATTACACCAGACCACCTTATATATATTACGCTAACGTGCGTGGCATAGAAATCGCGATTATTTGTTATTCTTTAATGGCAAAGCCCAAACAAAACGCATGCCACTGGTTATTGTAAAAGTCCTTTGGCAGGATTTAGGCAGAGGAGGTAAATCGGGTTTGTTACGAAGTATTGTACATCATATCCAGGTCTGCTGGTGCTGGGGTCATCTCACATTAAAATTACAAATTAACAACTTTTTGTGAAGTTATTGGAGTCTAGGCACATTGTAGTTCTGTCTTTGAGAGCCTCTTCCAGTAAGGACGGGGGGAGGGGGTAAGGGCTCGCACCCTTCCTTCAACATACACCTTGAAATTTCTTTCAGTTAATTCTTTACCATTTTTAAGTTAAAAGTTGGAGCTACATGACATCCCCGGGGCTGTGTACTCCCCTGTCGCTCTCTGTCGGTTACTCACCTAATTTTGCTCATTTCTTCACTTTATTTCAATCTTTAAAAGGCTATAACTTTGTTTCTATGGGAGCTACAGCGGGAGAAAAATTCTAGCATAACTAACTTTTCCTCGTCGTTCTTTTTGTTATTTCAGTTTTCCGGTTTTCACCACAGGACGTTTTTTTTGGGGGGGGGGGGAGCAGGGGTGCTTTCTCATTTTTTTAAAATGTAATATGTCCTTTGAAAGCTTAGAAAGAAGTAGGGACTAATGAGACAGAGAGATTGCTTTATTCACTCCTTGGAAATCCTCACCCTCTTCTTGGAAATGTAGTCAGTAATTTTATTAGGAAAAAAATATCTAATTCAATTTTAATTCCAGACAGTTAATCAAAAATGCCAAAAAAAGTAAACTAGCATAGAAAATGTAAAACACATACACACATTCAAAGTTACAAATTTATGTAACCATAAGTAACAATTTTAAAAAAAATATTTTCTCTTTCGCAAATCACTCATACAATTATCCTATGCGGTCTCGAATTTCAATTCATCCCGCCGATCGGATGCAAGTAGAGTGATATCTTTATTCTTTGCTTCGAAGTAAGAATCAGCGAGAAAGACAGATTGCTCTTTTGACTTACAAATACTCTATTACTTCTTTCAAATCCCCAGCCCTTCCTTAGAACTGCAGTAATTTTCTGGCGGGAAAAAAATATATAATTCAATTTTGATTGCTGATAGTGAATCGAAAATGCCCCCCAAAAATAAATTAGCATACAAAATTTCCAAACAAATAATTGTTAAAGTTGCAATTTATGTTAACATAAATAACTACCTTTGAAAAAATATTTTCTCTTTTGTAAATCACTCATAATAGTATCCTATGTGGTCTCGAATTTAAATTCATCTCACCGGTCGGATGCAAGTAGCGTGATATCTTTATTCTTTGCGTCGAAGTAAGAACTAACGAGAAAGATAGATTGCTCTATTGTCTCCTTGCAAATCAAATCAACAGTCCCTCCTTGGAACTGAAATAATTTTGTCAAGAAAAAATATCTAATCCAATTTGATCCGAGACAGTAAATCAAAAATGCCTTAAAATTTAGATTAGCATACAAAATTTTAAAACAAAAAATATTTAAAGTTGCAATTTATGTTAACATAAATAACAACCTTTGAAAAAATATTTCCTCTTTCGTAAATCACTCATAATAGTATCCTATGTGGTCTCGAATTTCAATTCATCTCACCGGTCGGATGCAAGTAGCGTGATATCTTTATTCTTTACGTCGAAGTAAGAACTAACGAGAAAGATAGATTGCTCTATTGTTTAAGTCAGTAACACCCTAAGAAGTAATCTACAAGAAACACTCGCCCCTATCATTGACATCACCGGGTGTTTCTCTATTTTTAGTTGCATGTGGGCCACAGCTATTATTCACGTAGACAGCCCATAAAGATTAGCTTTCGCTCGGGTCGCCTGTTTTTCCGAGGAACGCCCGGGCGTCCGACAGATGTCAGCACCAGTCTCATCCACCCAGTAAAATGAGAAATCGGAGAGGGATGGTGCGGAGTTGAAAAAAATTCATCACAGGATGAAGTTTTTTGAAAAGTGAGAAGCAAAAAGAAATAGATGAAAAAACAACAGACAAAAAGTTATCCGTTGTTATAAAGAAAGATTTTTTCTTTAAATGTGTTAAAGAATAATGAAATTTGAATTATTTATTTATTTATTTATTTATTTACTTCTCATTTCTCAAATGTACGACTTTTCTAAAATCCAAAGCAGCTACTTTCTCCCTGACTCATTTTTTTTTACTGATTTTCGTTCAGAAGCGAATGAAATTGTCACATGTTTTTATTCAAAAACAAAATAATAAAAATACTTTTCTGTGTGATAAAAACAAAAAGTTTCAATTGAATTTCCGAAAGCTAGGCCGCTTGAGAAGTGAAAAAACGGTCGTCACATAATTCGATAAGTAACAATAAGTAACTTGTTTATATAAAAAAAAAAAATCTCAATTCGTTTCAAAAGTCAGGCCCCGGACCTGCCAGTTTGATGTCTTTACCCTTAAAAATGTGTCAAAAAGTTTCGCGTCAGGGGCGTGCGAAGAGTTTATTTGTTTGCGTATATGACGGCCGATTATCTACACTAAGGATATGGGACCTAATAAAGGGGGAGTGGGAGGGCCCTTTGTGAAGATCTTTATAAGAGAAATTAATCCGTATTTACACAAGGAAATCCAAGGTTCCAAGAAAACCACGGAAAACGCTGAACGGTTCGGCCGACGGCCACGATTGGGCTCTAACCTAGCACCTGCCTTCTACTACACCTGCTGTCTGGCTCCTATAAGAAAGACTCTAGAACCGGTCTTAGATTGGTTCTGTTGCCAAGGTAATTGGTCAGTTGACTTTATTTTAGGGAAGTCTGGCACTGGCATTTCCTTTTCTCTCATTCAACCGATTATCCCGAGAATAAGCAGTCTTTTTTTTGTCCTATGAATGAAGTTCCCTCCCTACAAGTTTTGGAACCTTCGAAAGCAGGAAACCTACTCAGGGTTTTTCTTATCTCGGTCAGACAGTACAAGTTTCAGAGGCAGAACCTCTCGGCCACTAGTGGGCCGGGCATGCGAAGAGAAAAACTTTGCCTGGGGCACAGTATTAGTTTGGCGCCTCTTTCCTCCAACAACTTGACGCTAAACCTCCAAAATGACGTTATTACTATAAATTTGGCGCCCCCTAAATTTCTGCGACATGGACGGCCGCGAAAATAAAAGTACCCCCACTAAAAAAAAAAAAAAAAAAAAAAAAAAAAAAAAAAAAATGTGCCAAGAAAATGGAAAAAGTGATCAACAGTCTCCGTAGAGATCGATCTCAGCTACACATTGCGAAAAAAATATTGAAATGCGAATTAGATATCTTTAAAAATATTACCACAATACTTTTAGTAGAACTCTGATATACTAAATATTCTTTTGTAGATATAAAAATTATATTCTACAAAAATCGAATTTTTTTCCCGTTTTTCGCTAAAGACAGCATTTGTTCTAAAAATCCTATTCAAATATCCTGTCAAAATTCCTATTTTTATCTGAATTTCTGGGCATGACAGTGAGTGAAAAAACAAATTACAGCCCTCTTAAGACATTAATTGCTTTTTTATACAGTAACAGACGCAATACATATTTCAAAATCAGAAAAATTGTTATTATTCAGAAAATTTCTTTATCATTTTTTTTTTTTTTTTTTTTTTTTTTTTTTTTTTTTCATTCCGCCTCCTTCCGAATCCCACTCGAAAAACAATAAATATGCTTCTTTGTTGAAGGATTTAGTTGTAAAGCATCAAATTTTCGGTAACAAAAAAATAAATATTAGGTTCAAAAATAAAAGTATCCCCACTAAAAAAAAAAATGTGCCAAGAAAATGGAAAAAGTGATCAACAGTCTACGTAGAGATCGATCTCAGCTATACATTGAGAAAAAAATATTGAAATGCGAATTAGATATCTTTAAAAATATTACCACAATACTTTTAGTAGAACTCTGATATAATTATATTCTACAAAAAACATTATTTATTTATTTGTTTTTATTTATTTAATTATTATAATCTTTCTAATTATGAAGTAAATGGAAATCTTATCAACAATTTCAACAGATATATTTTAATGCTATTGGTAATAGTTAAAAGAGAGCAGGTTTTGTTTAGCAGTACACTTAGATTTTTATTTGTAATCGTACAAGAATAGAAAATTTGCATAAGTCCTAGAAATATTTATGCAGAACGTAAAAATACTCCAGTAAATTTGCCAATGTACACAGTCTAAGAGCCAACTGCACAAAAACCTAAGGTATCGAGCACACGGGGGAAAAAAACTTTAATTTATGGAAAAGTAGAAAGAGGGTAATCTACAATGATCCATAAGCCAAAAACTAATACCACCAGTGGTTGCCTACATGTTTTCATACCTTCATGTTTTTACCTCCATATATTTTCATACTTTGATTGTAGGACAAACGCTATGATAAATCTACGAGGCAACTACTGGTGGCATTAATTTTTGGCTTATGCACCATTTCGCTTTCGGAAGACATGAATTATTAGATTCCCCTATTTCTACTTTTCCATAAAATAAAGGATATTTTCTTGTGCCTGATACTTTAGATTTTTGTACTGTTGGCGCTTGGATTGCACTAACAGTTACTGCTAGTAAAAATGTTATGAGTAAAAACAGCAATAAAGTAACATCCCCCATAACAGATGTGAACATGAAGTGTAACACGGCATTTCAAACCCTGTAAGTATTTTGCTCCGAATTTTTATATACAGTCGGCTCTCGTCAATTCGAACAGTCGGGGCCACAAGAAATGTTCGAATTATCCGAAGTTCGAATTATGGAAAATATGAAATGAAAACATTCTTAATATGGTACTATTACAAAGGAATTTATGTTATAGTGTTTTTAAATTTACTTCGTCTGTTATCATTAGAATATGACAATATTAAATTAGAATGTATAAATACATAAGCTAATCAAAAGATTAGAAACAAGCATAATGAAAGAAAAAAATTAACGCGTCACTGATGGACATACGGGGCACTAACAAGGAAGGTCTCCATACGGGCATACTCAGAAAAATCTGAAAAAATTACAGAATGTTCTTCTCATATAGTTATACATGTTTATAAAAAACATTTCGGCGGAATCTCCTTATAACGTCCGTAAAAATATAATAAAAATTTCGTTTATTTGGCGATTTATCTCCGGTTGGCGAAAAAACGAAATTTTGAAAAATACGCTTTTACGCTTCGAATACTTTTTAAAGAAAAAACTTTCTATGTTCAATTTATTTAAATAAGTTTAGTTTAAGTAATTTTAGTTTTGCATTTTTACTTTACTTTAAGTGTAATTTTGTCACATACGTTTATACGTACTTAAACAAAATGAAATTAATATATTTTATCATTTAAAACACAATTTAAATTGATTAAAATTGTTCCAAATTGAAAAATACACTGTTAAAAATATGCTGCATTTTGTTGCAACGCATTCCCTTGCTTGTATAGAAAACGGTTACTTGGCCGTGAAATGGAGCTTTCTCATTGGTTGGAATAGAGATATTATATACAAGCGGAGGAGTGCATTGCAACAAAATGCAGCAGATTTTTAACAGTGTATGACACGGCCAATTCACGGTGCTATGGAGCATTCTCATTGGTCAGAAGAGAGATATTCTTTAAAAGTAGTGGAGTGACGTTGCAGTAAATGCTGCTGATTTTTAACAGTGAAGTCAATTGAAATCAATTTTCAGATTCGTTAAAATCGTCTGCTTTTGGCGAGGAAATGCACTGTACGCCAAATCCCGCGTCGCTTTCAGCTTTTCACGCCAATTATTCCAAACTATTTTATTTTTTTACATATCTAATAATGTAATTCCGCCGCTAATTTTTACTGATCCTTTATTACCTACATGAGTAGTTTAATTCGTATTTTTTTCAAAAAATTCTGAGTATGCCCCCAATGGAGACCTTCCTTGTAAGAAAGTGGATATCAAATGCATTGAGAAATATGTATACTCGTTCGGAACAATTTTCACAAAAATCAAAGAAAGACAGTTATTCAAATGGTCTGAAATCCGAGAGAAAGAAAAGTAAAATGAAAAATCGGAATTCTCGTTAGTTCGAATTAAACAAAGTCAAGAGAAAATGAGTTCGAATTAATGAACATTTTTAACGTTATTGTGCCATTGAAAATTTTGGGACTTCATATTTAGTTCGAATTAAGCGAAGATTCGAATTATCCGATTTCGAATTAAGGGTGTATTCGAAAAAACGTTTTTTCACCTTCAGCTGCTCGACATTTTCCGATACAATTTCAGACATATTTTTAAAAGTAGAATCGTGAAACTTGCTGAGGGGATTCTTGAAGGGACGTATGAGGTGCCGAGTAAAGTCTTTTTACGATCAATTCATCAGAATTTGATTTATAAGCAATTAACTTTTCTGGAAGACCCTTTTTTTCGTTCCCTTATCTCCCATTTCGGAAAAATCGGTTCAAATTGCCGTTTTTGATTGCTTTTTTTGCAATATTTTGTACACTTATCAAAGAATTGACATTCACGGCACCTTGTGCACTTTCTAAATAAGAGAATCTGCGAGTTTCATGTGTTTGAGAGCAAAAGTGAATTCAAAAATAAATCGGAAAACAAGCAGTTTGAATCGAAATACACCCTTAACGAGAGTCGATTGTACTATCGCCCGTTTCTCATAGTACTTTACATGAAGTTAATATATCAGAAGGATTTTTCTACTTTGCGAAAAATGGAAAAATATGAGTTATGACGAAAAATAAATATTCGTTAACTCCAGTACCATCAGAATATCACAAGAATGTGATACAATTTGAAGTTATAAGCATTCATATTCAGTGATGAATCAATCTCTGCGGTCGTTATAATGCTCTCTAATTCAGTGGATTATATCGGCGAACATTTTAATTGATTTTGTCACAATTGTCTCAATTCCCTACCAAAAGTTGACAGTAAAAAATCAACTAAAAGAATTGCTTCATTGATAGCTAAATTTTTCCCAACGCCTAAAATAATAAAACACTGAAATGGTGTCAAACGGAAAGTTCAGTGTCAGTCACCGGTGACTGACGTGGATTAAAATAAAAGTTCAAATTCACCATTTCATTTAATCCGAGGTTCATTTGGAAATATTTACTAGAGTAGCGGGCGTAGCTTGCTAGTGGCTATATAAAGAGCAAACATCTTGTCAATTATGAAATACAGTCGAGTCTCTATATAACGAAATCCACCGTTCCAGAAAAAAATTCGTTATATAGAGAAATTCGATGTATGGAGAATGATGTATCGTATTTAATATGTAAAATTTGAACAAATATTATTTTTGAAGTTTTGAATTCAGAATTTGAAATATTTAAAAGTCAATATTAACCTTACATTTTATTCCTTGATTATTTAAACTGTTTTAAAAAAGAGAACAGAGGAAGACTTGCATTAATTTCAAACGAAGAAATCTGTAATTTTTTGTTGTTTTGATTTTAAAATTGTTACGCTCTCAAAAAAAGAAAAAAAAAAAAAGGCTCACATTTTAGCAAGGAATGAAAAATTGTAGTTAACATTTTCCTCCATTTGAAGGCTTTCAATTGATATGTGCCTCTCATTGATTCCTCTCTTACATGTCTAATTGACTCTGTTTTGAGAAGGATGTAGAAAGGTGTGTGGGAGGTGGGATGAATTCGTTGGATTTAAAGAACAAGAAGAGAACTAATAATAATAATAATAATAATAATAATAATAATAATAATAATAATAATAATAATAATGATAATGATAATGATAAAAAAAAAAAAAAAAACTCAGCACTGACGATAAATAAAAAATAAGTGATGGAAAATTGATTCCATATGATTTCGAAGCTTTTTTAAAACTGAATAAATTAAGACCAATTTATGAAAAAATTCGTTATACGGAGATGGATATTTCGTTATATAGAGACTGTTTTTAATGTAATCATGCAAAAAGGGGAACGTTCCTACTAAAAATTCGTTATATAAAGAAATTCGATGTATGGAGTTTCGTTATAGAGAGACTCGACTGTAGTTATTAAAGCTGTTGGTATAATGCAATAGATTCACTAAAGTTTACCAGCGATTCTTTGATTATGGTCATATAAAAATAGAAAACTTTGATGAATCGCAGAAATATTTATGTAGAACGTAAAAATACTCAGGTAAATTTACCGATGCACACTTACTTGGCTAATAAAAATGTTATGAGTTGAACAGCAATAAAGTGAGACTTCCCATAACAGCGAGGCGAGCATGAAGAGTAACGCGGCAATTTCAAAGCCCTGTAAATATTTTGCTCCAAATTTTTATATGATATCACCCGTTACTCAAAATACTTTACGAACCGATTTCCAGCTTAATGTGTTTTTGGCTGCTGAGGTTAACATATCAGAGGCACTTCCTACTTTGTGAAATGCAGGAGGATATAGGTTATGTAGGAAATACTGATAGAAATAAGGTATTGCTAACAACAACACTGAAAAATACGATAATAATAATAAGAATCGATGCAACGTGAAGTATGGATACATTTATAGGTAAGAATAAATGGTGCATTTTGCTTTTGGCGTCAGGAATTGAAGCATAAAAAAAATAAATGAAATGTAAATAAGGATGATGCTACAACAAATTGATTTTAATCTGCGAATTTTTCAGTATAAATGAAATTGCCATGTCTTTCAAAGTACTAAAAAAACACATATTAGTCTCGTTATTCATTGTGAGAAAGAAACAGAAAGAAATTTCTGCAAACTTTATACATTGAATCACATGTTTATAGCTGTCAATTTTTTTTTTCTTCTTCTTCTTTTTAAAGTTAAATAAGAAATATTATGAAAAAAAAATTTTACTTATTAAATGAAAGTAAGTAAGTATCGAATAGAAATACAACACAATTTAATAATAAATTTCCTAATTCAAAATAAGTTTATTTGCCTTAGAAAAAAAATCGTGAAGTTTGAAGCCTTAGGCTGGGAGTATACACTAGCTCTATACTTGAAAATTAGAGAGTATACGGAGTATCTTTTAAAAACTATAGGGTACTATGTAAACCGTCGTATGGTAGGCGGAAAAAAGCGCAAGGAAAAAGGCGCACCGGAAAAAAGCGTCCCCGGAAAAAAGCGTCCCTTTTTACAAATCACATATTTAAATAAGTCTGATAATAGTACACATGGTTAATCTTAGAATATAAACACCAGATTGAGACGTTTTTATGAAATTTGAGCGTCCTTGCTCTCTCGGGACTGAGATGGGCGAAGGTGGAGGAGGGGGGGTGGGGCTTTAAAAATTATCTCAAAACCTGTTACTGCCTCAATGAAAAAAAAATTGTAGGATACGAAAAATAAGATAATAAACACTAGGTACTTAGGATGATTTTTTTAAATTCAGTCTTCCTTGTTCTTCTGTGGTGGTGGTTGGGGGGAGGGCGATTGTCTACAAACTCTGAATCCATCTCTTACATTATTTTTTTATATTATTTATAATTTGATTATTTATAATTTAAATTATACATAATTAATTTGTATATTATATGATTATTATTTTTATTATTATTATCAAATTACATATTAATATTTTATTACATTTTATATTATATTATGTATTTATACTTATATAATACATATTAATTAATTATTAATATATTAATATAATATATTAATAGTAAATAATTAATAATATAATTAATAAATTAAGAATAATAATAATAATAATTAATAATAATAAATAATAAATTAATAATAAATTAATAATACATAATTATAAATTAAATATAAAATTAAATTAAAAAAAAATAACAAAATGTACAAATAAATATTATTAAATATTAAAAGTTATACTCATTAACAAAAATTTATTTAAAAATGATAATATTTTATTAACTCATAGTAATATCAACTCATATATATATTTTTCATTCAACCACCCTTGTTCTTCTGTAAGGGGGGGGGGAGGGGGAGCCTACAAACTCGAAATCTATCACTGCTTTAGACGATAACATTTTTAACCATTTGAAAAATGGTTGTTGTTTTCGGGAGAATGGACGCGATGATGTTACCACTTTTGAATGATGTTACCACTTTTGAATGATGTTACCACTTTTGAATTTAAATTAAATTCTTTATTTTTAGAAGAGTTTTTATTTGAATTTAAATTAAATTCTTTACTTTTAGAAGAATTTTTATTTGAATAGTAAATTAAAATGGTTAAAATCATTGTAATAAAGGAGAAAACTAACAAATTTAAAAATGGGTAGACGGAAATTAACAGATACGGAAAAAGCCGAAGCCAAAGAAATGAATGAACGTGAATATCGCATTCAATGATATTAAACACAGTCAACATGTATAAGTTGCTTATTAGTTTGGCGATTCGTATCATTTGGCGAAATTGGTCGACGGGATAACTGAGTAATACTGTATTTGGTTTGGCGCAAAAACGTCTTTCAATGCAGAAAATGATAAAATCAAAAGATTATTGAGCCGCTGAAAACCAATTACGTGTTGAAAGGCGATCACGAAAAAGGAAGCAATTTAATGCCGAACCGATTAATTGTAAAACATCATGTCGCCAGGGCGACCAATCCACTAGCCATGGCGTTTTACTATCGGTCGGTTCTAACCAGGAAAATTTGAGTGCCAATAGTGATTCTAACAAGCCGGAAAATGTTATAGCTATTACTCTTGATTTTCCACCACCTAAAAAGAAAACTAAAAAGCAATCGGCTTGGGAAAAACTGGGAAAAAACTTTTTTGATTCGATGTCTGATGGACCCATTCACAGATGCATGTGCTGCGATCGATTTTGGTTTAAAACCTCCATCACCAAAATTCTGCTCTGTAAAATCAAACAATATATGCCAAAGTCTTACAAGTATAACAGTATATGCCAAAGCTGTATTTTAATAATGATTACTTTTGTACCAACAATGTTAAATAGTTTGAAATGTTTCTTTCGTCGCCAACTTTTATGCTTGGCGACAATAGAGTGATATAACTTAAACGAACCGTACCTTCAAATTGCAGCATGTATAAAGTCATTTATAGCAGTGGCACGGATAATACACAATAAAACAACTGGTATTTAGCTTAAAATGATAGATGAATGTATCGAGTGAAACATTTTTCAAATGGTTGGGGTAATTTCTTAAATTACAATTATTTTTTTTATTTCGGAATGTTTTCTAGAATTTATTAACCATTTGAAAAATGGTTGTTGTTTTCGGGAGAATGGACGCGATGATGTTACCACTTTTGAATGATGTTACCACTTTTGAATGATGTTACCACTTTTGAATTTAAATTAAATTCTTTATTTTTAGAAGAGTTTTTATTTGAATTTAAATTAAATTCTTTACTTTTAGAAGAATTTTTATTTGAATAGTAAATTAAAATGGTTAAAATCATTGTAATAAAGGAGAAAACTAACAAATTTAAAAATGGGTAGACGGAAATTAACAGATACGGAAAAAGCCGAAGCCAAAGAAATGAATGAACGTGAATATCGCATTCAATGATATTAAACACAGTCAACATGTATAAGTTGCTTATTAGTTTGGCGATTCGTATCATTTGGCGAAATTGGTCGACGGGATAACTGAGTAATACTGTATTTGGTTTGGCGCAAAAACGTCTTTCAATGCAGAAAATGATAAAATCAAAAGATTATTGAGCCGCTGAAAACCAATTACGTGTTGAAAGGCGATCACGAAAAAGGAAGCAATTTAATGCCGAACCGATTAATTGTAAAACATCATGTCGCCAGGGCGACCAATCCACTAGCCATGGCGTTTTACTATCGGTCGGTTCTAACCAGGAAAATTTGAGTGCCAATAGTGATTCTAACAAGCCGGAAAATGTTATAGCTATTACTCTTGATTTTCCACCACCTAAAAAGAAAACTAAAAAGCAATCGGCTTGGGAAAAACTGGGAAAAAACTTTTTTGATTCGATGTCTGATGGACCCATTCACAGATGCATGTGCTGCGATCGATTTTGGTTTAAAACCTCCATCACCAAAATTCTGCTCTGTAAAATCAAACAATATATGCCAAAGTCTTACAAGTATAACAGTATATGCCAAAGCTGTATTTTAATAATGATTACTTTTGCACCAACAATGTTAAATAGTTTGAAATGTTTCTTTCGTCGCCAACTTTTATGCTTGGCGACAATAGAGTGATATAACTTAAACGAACCGTACCTTCAAATTGCAGCATGTATAAAGTCATTTATAGCAGTGGCACGGATAATACACAATAAAACAACTGGTATTTAGCTTAAAATGATAGATGAATGTATCGAGTGAAACATTTTTCAAATGGTTGGGGTAATTTCTTAAATTACAATTATTTTTTTTATTTCGGAATGTTTTCTAGAATTTAGTTAAAAAAGTGACTGGAAAAACAAGAGCGCAAAAAGTGATCAGATAAAAGTGACAAGGAATTGATAAATATTGAACTTGTGGATAAATAAATGATAAAAACTAAAGTGGCAACAAATGTCTCATTTATATCATTCTCGTAGGACAGCGGTTCCCAACCTTTAATACGCGTACCCTTGGGGATACGTAGCAAGATTGCTGAAGGTATATGACAATAGTATCAGTAATGGCGGGTGATAAAATACTATTTTTTAAATAAATTCTTCTTAATGTGTAGATTTTTTAATATTTAATTTTTTATATTTATACACTCTTTTTTTATTATGTCCTATAAGTTAATAAAATATTATCATTTTTAAAATTAATCCTTGTTGACGAAACTAGATTTTTAATCTTTAATTTTATTTATTAATACATTTATTTTTATTGATTTACTATGCGTTAATAAAATATTATCATTTTTAAATAAACTTTTGTTAATAAGTATAATTTTTAATATTTAATTACATTTATTTTCAATTTTATATTTAATTTATATTTATGTATTATTAATTTATTACTTATTTATTATAAATTATTTATTCTGTATTATTATTATATTATATTAATATATTTATTATTATATATTATGTTATATATTATATAAATATAAATATATAAATGTAATATAAAATATAATAAAATATTAATATGTAATTTTATAATAAAAATAATCAAATTATAAATAATATTAAAAAATAAATATAAGAGATATATTCAAAAGTTTGTAGACACCCACTCCCCTCCCCCCCCCCACTCCACAGGAAAACAAGGGAGACTGAATTAAAAAAAATCATTTAAGTACCTAGTGTTTATTATCTAATTCTTCGTACCTTACAAGTTTTGAGATAACTTTTAAAGCCCCCCCCCCCCCTGCCCATCTGAGTCTCGATAGAGTAAAGACTTAAATTTCATGAAACCGTCTCAATCTAGTGTTTATATTCTAAGATTAACCATGCGTACTATTATCAGACTTATTTAAATATGTGATTTGTAAAAAGGGACGCTTTTTCCAGGGCGCTTTTTTCCGGGGCGCTTTTTTCCGTGCGCTTTTTTCCGGTGCTCTTTTTTCCGTTATTCGAGAAAACTGGTGCCAAAATGTTGAAAAATTAAGTTTCCTCATATCTAGTGGATATGAATAAATTTCGTAATAGGGAAGACTTTTTGGACACCCTGTGTAACGAACATTTAACTGTACAAAAATCAAAATTATGAATTATTTTACTTAAAAAAAAGCTTAAAATACATAAAGTAGTTTTTTAAAACTTAAAAAACCGTCATAGATGATGTTGACGACACTCATACAATAATCAACAAGGGAAAAAATATTTAAAGCATATGTTCATGAATGATTGTTAGGGAAATAGCTGGAGACGAGTCTATTCTAAAAGGAGAGGGGGGGGGGGATGTCAATGGTTATGTTTCACATTCGTCAAAAATTTTTATCATGCTATACATGATCTTGGGAATGGTATACATAAGTGCTTGGATGTTGACTTTGTAATATCATTTTAATACAAGCGATTTTTTTATGTTCTAAAAAAACCTGCTTTATATATTTTTAGTCATTTTAAGTAAAGTAAACCAGAATTTTCATTTTTGTATATTTATATGTTCTTATAGTCTTAGGGTAAACACGGCGTTCCGAAATACCGAAATTATAATTTAAACTATTTTTTAAATTACCACCCTGTATAAATGCACGCTCATAACACCATGATAATACATTTTATGTTTTACTTTTTGATTCGATACACATTATCATATACACATTAAAACATTTATAAATGAACTACTACGTTCTTGAAATTCTAAAAATGTATCAAATAAAAGAAGCCTAATAAAAACACATATATCTCAGACAGGAAACTCAAAAACTTTTGATATAAAATATCGCATCATTATCGCATATTTTACAGCATGGATCCATAGTCGTATACTACATTCTCCTATGCACCCCGCTAGAATGGAAACAATCCCCCTCTTGTTAAAATCTCGCGTCTCGGTAAATTTTCTCCAAGCATCCCACAGTGCTGCAAAGCTACACCCCAACCGAGATAGACAAGAAGCTCTTGTCGCTAAAAATGAAAGAAACACCTTTGGGCGTTCGGTTGCTTTGAGGTGGAGACGGTAACCCGTAGATTTTGGGTTCATTACCGTCGTATGCCGCCAACAGGGGGCGTCGTTTCCGGTTCTGACGAGCGCAGCTTGACAACTGGGATGCTTTTTGTTTTGGTTTTTTAAAAGTCCTGACGGAAGTCTTTGAAAACTCAACAGGTGACGGGAGTTAACGCCTATCGTGGATGGTTATGGTGATGTAAAAATTTGCTCAGGTGTCCTGAACTCTTGGTTTGTTAACTGTGGGGGTGAAGGTAAATGCATTGCTCTGAGGTTTGTGATTTATGCGGGAAGATTAGAATATGCACTCCAAATTGACCTCTCTAAATAAGGGATTGTCCACAAAATAAATACGATGAAGGCAGTTCTCAAATCGTCTGCCAAACAAAAATTTTCTCACTAATAAAGATGTAAAATATTCAGTTCTGACAGTTGAAGCGATTTGAAATTGAAATAGGTTTTCCATTTTTTTTATTTGATAAAAAAATTACTGGTTAAGTTATAAGCGTTTAGGGGCTGTTTTTCTCCTCTCTTGCGGTATCGTATCTAGTGTGGTAATCCGAAAATATTTTCTTTTTTTTTTGAGGGGGGGGTATTTATTTCTGTCAATATCCCCCCCCCCCTATAACCCATATTCTTCCCCTTTACAGGAAGTAGGAAAAAGTTTCTGATATCATAAACTCCAGCGACTGAAAACACATTAAGCTGGAAATTGGTTCCTAAATTACTATGAGGAACGGGCGATATCATATAAAAATTTGGAGCAAAATATTTATAAGGTTTTGAAATTGCCGTGTTCACCGCTGTTATGGGAAGTCTTACTTTATTGCTACTCAACTCATAACATTTTTACCAGCCAATAGCTGTGCATCGGTAAATTTACTAGATTATTTTTACATTCCACATAACTATTTCTGCGATTTGTGCAAGTTTTCTATTCTTCTACGATTACAAAAAAAACTTGAATTTACAGCCAGACAAAAAACCTGCTATTTTTATTGAAACTATTACCAATAGCCTTAAAATCTATTTATTGAAATTGTGAAAAAGATTTCTATTCACTTTATAATTAACAAGATAAAAATGAAAAAAAAAAGGAAAAAAAAAAGAAAAGAAAAAGAAAAGAGAGAAAAGAAAAAAATGTTATATTTTTGTAAACTATAATTATATTAGAGTTCTACTAAAAGTATTGCCAAATGCTCTGCTCAACAAGCGCAAAACGTTTTAACGCATTTAAAATTCTTTTTTTTTTTTTTTTTTTTTTTTTTTTAACGGAAAAATATAAAATTGGAAAGCCTGACTATTGCAGCAATTTGGAATCGAATCGAATTATCCATTTTTTGATCAATAATAATCTATAAACAAGCCATTCAGTATGTAATGTTTTCAGAAATTCTTTTCAATTTCTATTTCATCACACGGAATAAGCAGAATAATATGTGTTTTATTAGTACTCCGAAAGGCATAGTAAATTCATTTATACTAAATAAGTTCATCGATAAAATTCAATTGTGGCATCATCCTTATTTACATTTCTTTTATTTATTTACATTCAGGGCCGTAACTACCGCCGGGGCAGCCGGAGCACTGCCCCGGGGCCCCCCAAGCCTGAGGGGCCCCAAACTGATGGTTAAAAAAAACTATTGATTTTAGTTTCTAGTCTAAGTTCCTATAAAATGCCCAGCACATACCTAAAAGTTAGTAATTAAAAAAAAATCAAATTGCTAGAATAGATGTTTTTGCTTGGTTGTCAATACACTCCTTACGCTTCGCAAGCAAAAGGAGTTCTACAGCAGTAGTAGGAAAACAACAGTACGGGCTCAAGCGCAGGTGGGGTTGTGGGGCCGCGCAGCATCCCTCCGGCTGCCCCACCTGCTCCTCCGGCTGCCCCGCCTGCTCCGCCTCCTGGCCCCGCCTGCGGTGCCGCCGCTCGAAATCATACTATAAGATGAAGATTAAATTTATATTTGAATTTTGAACAATCGTAGTTTTAATGAGTATTATTAATTAAGTGAAACAATTAAAATCTCATTTTTTTAACCATTTTATTTAGATTTCTTCAACTACAAGATGAGATTATCAATTTAACACAAGAAAGTTAAACGTATACTTGAATTTTGCTTGATAGACATCTTAATGAGCAGTATTAATTAAGTAAAAACAATGGAAAATATCAAGTTTTATAGAAAAAGACTGATTTCTTACTATTTTTATCAACTTAAAAGAGAAAACTTAAACACATATTTCAGTTTTAAGTGGTTATCATCTTAATGAGTATCGTTAATTAAGTAAAAAACAATGGAAAATATCAAGTTTTATAGAAAAGACTGATTTCTTACGATTTTTATCAACTGCAATATCAGTGTATCGACTTACAAGTTGAAAGTTAAACATGCATTCTAGTTTTTCAACAGCTATAATCTTAATGAGTATCGTTAATTAAGTAAAAAACAATGGAAAATATCAAGTTTTATAGAAAAAGACTGATTTCTTACGATTTTTATCAACTGCAATATCAGTGTATCGACTTACAAGTTGAAAGTTAAACATGCATTCTAGTTTTTCAACAGCTATAATCTTAATGAGTATCGTTAATTAAGTAAAAAACAATGGAAAATATCAAGTTTTATAGAAAAAGACTGATTTCTTATGATTTTTATCATCTACAAGATCAATGCATCGACTTAAAACTTAAAAGTTAAACATGCATCCTAGTTTTTCAACAGCTATAGCCTTAATGAGTATCGTTAATTAAGTAAAAAACAATGGAAAATATCAAGTTTTATAGAAAAAGACTAATTTCTTACGATTTTTATCAACTTAAGAGAGGAAACTTAAACGTACATTTCAGTTTTTCAACAGCTATAACCTTAATGAGCATTCATAATTAAGTAAAAAACAATGGAAAATATCGATTTTTATAGAAAAAGACTGATTCTTACGATTTTTATCAGCTACATGATCAATATATCGACTTATAAAACTTAAAACTTAAACATACATCCTAGTTTTTTCAACAACTATAACCATAATGAGTATTGATAATTAAGTAAAAAACAATGGAAAATATCAAATTTTATAAAAAAGAATGATTTCTTACATTTTTTCAACTCAAACTTCAGAATATCAATTTGAGATAAAGAAATTTAAACGTACATTTAGGTTTTTAAGTGGTTATCGCTTTAATATCGTCTTAATGAGTTCTGTTAACTAAGCAAAAACAAGGAAAATACCGATTTTTAAAGAAGGAAATCCAATTGCATTAGCTTTTTTTACATCAAACTAATGATTTTACCATTTTTTACAGAATTTTAGATGGTTAAGCAATTTACACTACATTACAAACATTATAATTTAAAATCGCGTTCTTATAAAAGTATGACATGACCAGTTTTTTTTTTTTTCCTTTCTATTCATACCTCCAAATATCTCCAACTTCCCCTCTTTCGAAGGGTTGAATACAATAGCCTGACGTCACCTGTTTACTTAACTACAAGACTGCGTTATGCTTTTAGAAAAGAGTGATTCTTAACGAAAAATCATCTTAAAGAATAATATATTTTAACAGTATTACAAAGATAATTTTTGAACTTTAATAAATTATTTAATTATTTATTATTAATTATCTATTTTATTAAATTATATACTATATTTATGATACTACATTTCATACATTTAGACAGATTTTAAAACTTTTCCGTTCAATAAGTAAATATTATATACATTTTTAACTGAAACCAGGTTTTCCAACGTTAATTCATAAATACGAATTTGTATAATAAATAGTATGTATTCGTTTAAAATCATGTGAACCTTTACTAAACTATTTGAAATTTTCACCACATAAGAGCATATATTATGTATATTTTTAGTTTTAATAGCAAAAACTTAAATTTCCAACTTTGAAATACATTCGTTTATATATTGTTACAAGATACTAATTATATTTCTAAACTATTTTTAAAAGCTTGAATGTCATTATAAAATGTTCCTATTTATATTTTTCACGTCTTGACAACATTCGACATCTTACAACCAATAGTATACATTTCTTTTTTTTTTTTTCTCTTTTTTACTTTTTTTTTTCTTTTTTTTTTTAATTCTAGAAACTCAAAAAGTCATTTCTTACTGCTTCAAACACTTAAAACTTCTCTGAGTTATTCGACTCACAGTTTTAATCAAATTGACATGTTTCAAATCACCTTTTTGAAATTTCCATATTATCAAACATCAAGTTATTTAAAATATAAATACTGCTTAGTGTTTAGATAATATACATAACTGATTCTACTTATCCTGTTCATATTATTAGTCAAATTAGCAATTTATTATAAAACTTATTTGTACGCATGCGCGAGTTGTCACGTGACATAAACGATTAACAGTAATATAAATTTTTGAATAGCAATGCAACATTCCTCATTTCTGCAGATAGACTTGTGTGAGAAGGTAATTCGAAAAGCAGCGCAACATTTTGCATTCCCACTGTTAGACTTGAGAGGGAAGGTGACTGGTACACAACTCTGATTAATTTTCAGATTTTAATATAAGTGAAAACAGTTTTCTTCGTTAACGAATAAAGTAAGTTTTATTATAGTATAGTTTAAGTTTTATTATGTGTATCAATAAAAATAAATTAAATGAAATTAAAAAAAAAAATTTTTTTTATATATTAAGCATTTATTAAGTATATAAATATACTTATCTTATTACACAGATGTTTCAGCAAGAGGAATCAAAACAGCAGCAAATTTCCGAAATGTATGATCCGACTGATTCGTCCTTAGCACATACAAAGTTAAAGAATAATACATATGTAAGTTACTTATATGTTAAATACTAGAATTCATACACTATATATATAATTAGGTTAAATTTACATTAAAATATTTTGTCTTATATCCAATAAGAAATATTTTTATTTGTAATATTGGAGTGATGTCTAACTGTTTGCATTAATTTCCCTTACAGAATTGCTCTTTTTGTGATAAAAACTTTTCATCTAAATGGAATTTAAAAGAACATATACAGATCCACACCAATGAAAAACCATTTACTTGTGAGGAGTGCAAAAAACTGTTTTCAAGAAAGCGAGAATTAAAAAAGCATATGATGATGTATGATATTCTATCACCTGTTGTATGTGAAATTTGCAAATTATCCTTTACTAGGAAATGTGCTCTAATAACTCATATGAAAACACATTCAAACAGAAAATTGTTTAAGTGTGAAAAGTGTGAGAAGATCTTCAGCTATCGTTATAGATTAAACCGGCATATGCATATTCACAATCGACCTCAATTCAGTTGTAATGAATGCAACGAAACATTTTCAAATGAAAATAAGCTAAACCGACATTTGAAAGTGCACCAAAACCTACAGTATACATGTGATCAGTGTAAACAAAACTTTAGTAATAAATTAAATTTAAATCAACATTTACGTACACACCATACTAAAAAACGTCTTGTTCCTGTTAACAGTGAAATGCCTTTGCCCATTGTAGAGTTTAAAAGAATAAAACATCAAATATCAGCTTTCGGAGTGTTTAAAACTTTAACTTTTCATCCTGAGAAAAATGAAGAAGGTTGCTTGGTTACATTCCAAACTAATTTGAAACCTGAGTTACAATACAATCTTCAAAGCGAGATAAGAGAAAAAAAGGCAATTAAATGGTTTATGATTAGCAAAATTTTGTTCGAACGCGATTTTAAATTATAATGTTTGTAATGTAGTGTAAATTGCTTAACCATCTAAAATTCTGTAAAAAATGGTAAAATCATTAGTTTGATGTAAAAAAAGCTAATGCAATTGGATTTCCTTCTTTAAAAATCGGTATTTTCCTTGTTTTTGCTTAGTTAACAGAACTCATTAAGACGATATTAAAGCGATAACCACTTAAAAACCTAAATGTACGTTTAAATTTCTTTATCTCAAATTGATATTCTGAAGTTTGAGTTGAAAAAATGTAAGAAATCATTCTTTTTTATAAAATTTGATATTTTCCATTGTTTTTTACTTAATTATCAATACTCATTATGGTTATAGTTGTTGAAAAAACTAGGATGTATGTTTAAGTTTTAAGTTTTATAAGTCGATATATTGATCATGTAGCTGATAAAAATCGTAAGAATCAGTCTTTTTCTATAAAAATCGATATTTTCCATTGTTTTTTACTTAATTATGAATGCTCATTAAGGTTATAGCTGTTGAAAAACTGAAATGTACGTTTAAGTTTCCTCTCTTAAGTTGATAAAAATCGTAAGAAATTAGTCTTTTTCTATAAAACTTGATATTTTCCATTGTTTTTTACTTAATTAACGATACTCATTAAGGCTATAGCTGTTGAAAAACTAGGATGCATGTTTAACTTTTAAGTTTTAAGTCGATGCATTGATCTTGTAGATGATAAAAATCATAAGAAATCAGTCTTTTTCTATAAAACTTGATATTTTCCATTGTTTTTTACTTAATTAACGATACTCATTAAGATTATAGCTGTTGAAAAACTAGAATGCATGTTTAACTTTCAACTTGTAAGTCGATACACTGATATTGCAGTTGATAAAAATCGTAAGAAATCAGTCTTTTTCTATAAAACTTGATATTTTCCATTGTTTTTTACTTAATTAACGATACTCATTAAGATTATAGCTGTTGAAAAACTAGAATGCATGTTTAACTTTCAACTTGTAAGTCGATACACTGATATTGCAGTTGATAAAAATCGTAAGAAATCAGTCTTTTCTATAAAACTTGATATTTTCCATTGTTTTTTACTTAATTAACGATACTCATTAAGATGATAACCACTTAAAACTGAAATGTGTGTTTAAGTTTTCTCTTTTAAGTTGATAAAAATAGTAAGAAATCAGTCTTTTTCTATAAAACTTGATATTTTCCATTGTTTTTACTTAATTAATACTGCTCATTAAGATGTCTATCAAGCAAAATTCAAGTATACGTTTAACTTTCTTGTGTTAAATTGATAATCTCATCTTGTAGTTGAAGAAATCTAAATAAAATGGTTAAAAAAATGAGATTTTAATTGTTTCACTTAATTAATAATACTCATTAAAACTACGATTGTTCAAAATTCAAATATAAATTTAATCTTCATCTTATAGTATGATTTCGAGCGGCGGCACCGCAGGCGGGGCCAGGAGGCGGAGCAGGCGGGGCAGCCGGAGGAGCAGGTGGGGCAGCCGGAGGGATGCTGCGCGGCCCCACAACCCCACCTGCGCTTGAGCCCGTACTGTTGTTTTCCTACTACTAACGATGTTTCATTTCACTCTAATTTATATTGGTTTTGTTATCAAAATTAGGTATTAATATTAACTTTCGTGATTTTATTTTTGCTCATATATATCCGGTTTTTGCTTCTACTACTACATCCGCTAATGGCGGTTCGACAACTACGTTTACGCATCTTTTGAATACTTGAATCTAACAGGGAAATTTTTCAATTTAAAAGATTTTTTTCTGAGAATTTCCAGTTTCTCTCTTGGTACTCTTTTAAGAATGTGGGGTGATTTCACATTCTTGCCAGTTAATAATGTTTATGTAGTTTGTAACACTGAATTTTAATATTGGAATACGAAACTGTCTTATTGTAGAACATATAATATCCTTCATCTTCAATATTCTTCGGAATCCAAATTCTCCAACATGTTTTTTTTTTTTTTATCAGTTATGGTTCCTGTAAATTTTCATCTCAGTGACAGAAGTATACGTTTTGTTGAATAACGGGATTGAGAATTTTCTTTAAATATTCCCTCAAATAACGAAACAACTTAATGTTTAGGAAAAAAAAAAAACATTTTGAGCTCCATTTTTGCAAGAAGAATCTTTCTTGAAGTGAAACAACATGAACGAATGTACTTTCATTAAAAAGTCAGCCATAATCTAAACAATTAAGTAGATATATTTTGTGAGATTGCAATATTAGAAATATTTTTAATTTATGTTAAATACTTTTCAAGATACGGAACTTCAAAACTCTAACTTTGAATGATTGCGCCCATGCTATTCCATGTCGTAAGATTTTTAAACGCCCAGAACTACTAAAATATTTTATTTTTCATTTTTCAAGATATTTTGCATAACTCTATTTAAACATAAATTGAATCTGTTTACCAAATTTTATTAAAATCTGTCATTATTTTGCCACAACATTTGAAAATTTTTTGCTCAGTTTGTTCGGAATGACACTTACTTCATATTAAACACGATATGAGCTATGAATCCTGGAAATACGTGCATGCACTTTGTTGAAAGATCTGTATTTTTGCTAGAAATTGAAAAGATTTAAGGGTGTATTCGAAAAAACGCTTTTCCACCTTCAGCAGCTCGAAATTTTTCCGATACAATTTCAGACATATTTTTAAAAGTAGAATCATGAAACTTGCTGAGGGGATTCTTGAAGGGACGTATGAGGTGCCGAGTAAAGTCTTTTTACGCTCAATTCATTAGAATTTCATTTATAAGCAATTAACTTCTCTGCAAGACCCTTTTTTTCGTTCCCTTATCTCCCACTTCGGAAAAAACGGTTCAAATTGCCGTTTTTGATTGCTTTTTTTGCAATATTTTGTGCACTTACCAAAGAATTGACCTTCACGGCACCTTGTGCACTTTCTAAATAAGAGAATCTGCGAGTTTCATGTGTTTGAGAGCAAAAGTGAATTCAAAAATAAATCGGAAAACAAGCAGTTTGAATCGAAATACACCCTTAACAAGGAATTCGCCAATCTAGAATCAAAAGTTGCAATTAGAGGATATCTCACTTAGGTTAGATGGACTTCGTGGATCTGAATAACGTTACTTGTTAAATTTAGAAACAAGAAATTGAATATCAACGATAGCTAGAATACTGTGAATTACTAGAATAATTCATTTAGAAAAGTACAAAATGGTGACATTGATACATTCATATAGAAATAATTGCAATGGAAATATGTAATTAATGTAATGCGGCGTAAAATAACCATAAAATGCATGCATTGAATCAAAAAAACAACAAAAAATATTGGTTTTTCATTAAAAAAAAAAAAAAAAAAAAAAAAGAAAAGAAAAAAAAGAAAAAAAAAGATGACAATGCAAAATAATCAACTTATGAGCAATCAAGTTTGAGGACTAAGTAGCATTTTAATGTTTTCTCATAATCTGTAAAATGCTTTCCCCAAATATTTTTCTTTTTTTCCATTATGTAGGCAATTATAAGACTTCAATTTTGAGTAATCTATAGAGAAATTTTGAATTTCAGTGCAGATTATATCGAATTTGCTTTTATCAACACTAAGAGTATAAAGCACTGATATCGATATCGTCAAAACTCATCAGAAAATTTATCGATAGCTATCAATTAGATTTTAGGTATCCAATCATCCTGTCCCCCCGCTATCTTCTTCAGCTGAAATAATAAATACCTTAAAGGGTGTCAAGTCGGATATGCTTTAATCGATAATTTGGGCATAATAATCGTAATTGCATGGTCATAAATCTGTTTATCCATGAGATGTGTCAGATGTTGACGCCAGAATATTTTTCACCATTGTACGGTAAAAAATTATTCTCTGTAAAGGAAGATGTAATTGCACGTTACCTAAGCCAAGAACTCGCATGTTAAATAATGTGTAATACTTCTTGACACAAACATCACGTACTTGCTGTAGACCAAGCCATAATTCATTTTTGTTTCTATAGGTAAATATGAATTATGGGATGATTCTGCACCAGAGCATGCACTGTTGAGGGAATTAAAAGTGCGGAATATAACTCAGAAGTCGACATGAGTTTCGAAGAGATAAATTTGCTTTTGGACATACCTAGTAATCATACAACATCAATGCAAGAGCTTCCTGGCAGTTTGCTTAGAAACTCGCTTTTATGTTATTGAATGAAATAAGGGACATAAAGAAGAAGAAAAGCGTGAAGGCTCCTCCGTTCCACGCTAAGACCTTATAATTACGCTGATTTAAGCTCATGTATCTTTAGAATGTAGCTGATCTTTCTGGTGTTAATTCGCGTAATGGATATTAAGTTTTGAGCATTTATTGTGTATTAGTTATAGATTCTGATGGTGTTTCATAGCTTTGATACTTTCTGAATCGTTCGGCATACTGTGTCTTCTATAGTAGATAAATTTAAAGATGATAACGTAAATTTATTGCATTAAAAAATGTCAATGTAAAACAGACAATTTATGAGTAATCAAGTTTGAGGACTTTTAAGTTTTTTCTCATATCCTGTAAAATATGGTTTCTTCATTTTTTTTTCTTTTGTCCATTATGTAGGCAATGAAAAGGCTTATACAGTGAAACCTCCGAATAAGGGACACCTATCAGATCCAAAATTTTGTCCCTTAAATAGTGATGTCCCTTATTCGGAGTTTTTACTACATTGAAATTTCCAAATAAGGGACAGTTATGGGACCGGAACTTTTGTCCCTTAAATAGAGGTGTCCCTTATTCGCAGTGTACCTTATTTGGAGGTTTCACTGTATTTTAAATCAATCTATAGAGGAATTTTGAAATTTAATGCAAATTTTAAGTCGAATTTACTCAAATAAAATTGTATCAATACTTAGAATGTAAACCACTGATATCGATATCGCCAAAATTAATATGAAAATTTATCGATAGCTATCAAATATATATTTATGTTTTAAAAATAAAGGTATCCCATCTTCTTGTACCTCCACTTTCTTCTTCAGCTGAAATAATAAATACTTTGCTTTCTTAAAGGGTGTCAAGTCGGAGATGCCTTAATCGATAATTTGGGCATAATAATCGTAATTGCATGGTCATAAATCTGTTTATCCATGAGATGTGTCAGATGTTGACGCCAGAATATTTTTCACCATTATACGGTTAAAAATTATTCCCTCTCAAAGAAGATGTAATTGCACGTTACCTAAGCCAAGCACTCGCATGTTAAATACTGTATAATACTTCTTGACACAAACATCACGTACTTACTGTAGACCGAGCCATAATTCATATCTTTTTCTATAGGTAAATATGAATTATGGGATGATTCTGCACCAGAGCATGCACTTCTGAGGGAATTAAAAGTGCAGAATGTAACTCAGAAGTAGACAAGAGTTCCGAAGAGATAAATTTGCTTTTGGATATACCTAGTAATCATGTAACATCAATGCAAGAGCTTCCTGGCAGTTTGCTTAGAAGCTCGCTTTTATGTTATTTATGAAATAAGGCAAATAAAGAAGAAGGAAAGCATGAGGGCTCCACTGCTTCACGCTAAGACTTGATAATTACGCTGATTTATGCCATGGAGGAAGAAGATAGGTGGAGGTGAACTAATCCTTAAAAAAGGTTTGCAATGTGAATCCATTTATCGCTCAAATTTTAGTGTACTAAACAAAAGCACGTGGAAAATTGGAAAGCTTCCAAAAAAGGAAGGGATTTTGTATTAATAAGACGAATTGAAAGAAATGAATTACAACTGGAGCATTTTTTAAGAAGAAATAGGAAATTTTTAAAATGGTCTTTGTTCTATTATTATTTATTAAAAGAAATGTTCATTTATTTTTAAAATAATTGAAATTGGGAAATTATTATTATTATTATTATTACTAGCATACGCAGCCCGCTTCGCCGGGCTTAATTTGAAAGTTTATTTAATAATTTATGTGTATGGTACGCTTCTCTCTCAGCTGGCGACGGATCCCCCGGTGACTCTACGCTTCTCTCTCAGCTGGCGACGGATCCCCCGGTGACTCTCCCCGGACCATCGGCACTCCACGTGCGTCGGGTGAGCGTCAGAACAAACTTTCAGCATATACATATGGGTGGTTGTACTTGAATGCACAGACCTGCGCGTTTTTTTCTATCTTGCTTTTATACCTCTGGACCGAGTTGGCGCATTGCCAAGATTTGCTTCCTCTGGACCGAGTTGGCGCATTGCCAAGATTTGCTTCCTCTGGACCGAGTTGGCGCATTGCCAAGATTTGCTTTCCCCTGTGCCTCAATCAATTAATTAATTATCCTCAGAATTCCTTTTATTTATAGAGATTATTAAATGTCATTATTATTATAAAATTTCAAATTAAAATTAAATAAGAAATTGAAAACTTTTGATACGAACTAAAAATTGTATTATTAAAAGTTTTCTTTTTGCAGTAATTTTTATTAACACTTTTCAACAAAATTGAAAAATGTTTATGCATTCGTTTTGTCTGTCCGTCTGTCCGCGCTCTAACTCTCGTAAATATACTCGGAATGCAAAGAAATTTTACCATGTTATTGAAGTTTACACAAGCACAAACCCTATTAAAAATGAAGTTTCTACCACGATTAGTTCATTTACAGGGACAGTCAAAAGTTTTCGATTATATTAGGGCCAATGGGGAAAATAGTTTCAAATTAATTTTAAAGATGTTGCGGCCGGACAAATGTATTCACATTTATTTGCATCTACGAAAAGCACACTAAAATATGCAGCTAAAAGAATAGTTATTCATTTACAGGGCCACACAAAATAATTCTAATACATGATAATAAAGGAGGAAATTGTTTGCGACATATTTTAACGATGGTAAACGGTATCATGTGTAATCAAATTGATATACGTCACTGAGACTTAATATGAGTTATTTCACGCATAATACGAAGTGCATAGCATTTACAGGGACACCAAAAGACTTCAAAAAGCATATTCTATTCGAAGTACTGTATATTACGCATGGTAACTGTTCCATGGATGAAAGGCATTTTTAATTATGATATGCGCTTTTAAGTGTCACTAAATGTATTCACATTATATGGTGTGCATAAATGCTATAATAGTTACACAATTAAGATATACAGGGTTACTCAAAAGAACTCGGAAAAGTTACTGAATGTGAGTGTAATTTACTTAAAGGTTTGTTTTTAAAAAAGTTTTGCATTTTTACGTCGATTCGCATTTAGTTTATCGTAAAATGTTTGTAGAATATAGATTAAATGATATACAGGGTCACGCAAAGAACTGGATACAGGTTTGTTTAAGGATGATAATTTCTGGAAATATGATTTAAATAGTTTAAAGAGTATTGTTGTTTGATTAACATTTTTTATTTATTTTTTTATATAATTAATTTTAGCAAAATACTTTCGTGTAATAAAGGAAGGTACTAGGTAAACTGCAGGGCCGAACAAAAGTATTGAAGTATGTTTTACATCTATTCGTATAAACTGCCAAAAGAAAAATTTCATCAGCTAGGCATTTTTTTGCTAAACTAAATTTCTCCATGATATAGTATATATATCAATCGACAAATCAAATACAGAGCCATTCAGAAGTATTGGAATACATATTTGGTTATGGGCAGTAACACCTATTTCCCTGAATAACGAAGTTTTGTTAAAGAATGAAGGAAATTTGGATAGTGTTTTATAATCTATGCTTAACGCGGGATTTTTTTTTTTTTTTTTTTTTTTTACTGGTTAATGCTTTGTAACGTAGATGAAAAATGTTTATGACTCCGGTTTGTGTGGCCGAGTTCTAACTCTTGTAAATAAACTCTGATGCTAGTAGCATTTTTTATATGTTATTGACGTGTACTACACCGTGATCGCTATTGAAAAGGAAATCTGTAGAATTTATAGTTCATTTGCATAGACAGTCAAAAGTATTCTGTTACATTATGGTCAATGAGAAAAATCGTTTCAAGTTCATTTGAATGACGTTAGACCATTTTAAACATAAAAAAATTCATATGCATTTTTATAAACGGCAGTATAACAAGCATTTTGTAGAACATGGGGTTTGTTAAACATTTATTATTTATTTAAAGAACCACACAAAAGAATTCCGTTTATGGGGATAATGATATATGGTTGGGAGATTTTAGCGGCTAAAATATGTTACTAAATTATAGTGAAATAGACATAAATTATTCACTGATTCTCCTCAACGCTACATTTCCGCACCCACATTCCTTTACAAATCTGCTCATTAATATCCCCGCTAATTGCCTTTACATTTCTTATGCATAACTTTGAAACACCCTGTATAGGCATATTCAAAATGTGAAGAGTGTAGCTCAATATAGTTTAAAACCGGGCTTTTTCAATATTTTTCGTGATGATATAAAATTTCACGCAAATGAAAGTAAGAGTGCTTAAAATGATATAATGTTGCTTAAACTGTAATGTTGAAAAATTATAATATTGCAACATTATAAAAAAAGTGATATTATAATTTTGCTTATTTGCTCAACGCTTAAAGCTGCACAAATAAAAATTTATGTTAAATTTACAGCTAGACTAGATCCTTGAATGGGTCGGGTTGTGTATTTTACCTGAACACGAAAATTCTATTCAAATCGGAATCCAACATAAATGTTTTTTTATCGATCTGAACCGCTAATCTTTGAATTCGAATTTGACACATAAACAGTATTCCGCCTGAAACAGAGCTAATTTTAATACTTACAACGTTATTAAAAAATTCCAAAACATGTTTTAAAACAAATATTGTTAGCATATAGTCATGCTTTACATTAATAAGAACAATTTTTGACAAATATAAAAATTTTACTTCTTCAAAATAACAGCATTATCAATAAAAATTTTTTAGAAACAATTAATAAACAAGTTGGAAATTACACGTGAAGCGTAACAAATGAGGTGCGTTCGTACGATAACGAAGTTTTTAAAATATTCAGATCTTGCTGATATAGTAGACAGTACTTCGGTTATATTATAGTAGTAGAAATCTTTGTGTTCCTGTAAATATACAGGAAGTAATTTTTATTACACCTCAGCAACGTATATCATATTCATAAAATGCTAAATAGTTTAATGTAATTAAAACACGCCCCACAAACAATGTTTCTCCGTATAGCTTTATGTAATGGAATACTTTTGTGTGCTCCTGTAATTTAAAAACAAATATTCTTTGCATCACAGATTGTACAGAATGTATATTTTAGTATATATATACTTCATAGGTTCATGTCAGTTTTATTATGTTTGAATTAGTTTAACACCATTAAAATGCATTTGAAACTTTTTTCCCATTGACCGTAATGTCATGGAATATTTTTTATTGTTCCTGTAATTGATTTATGCTTCCAATTTCTATAAAATTTAAAATGATACGACAAAATTATGTAATAATTATTTGTTTTAAATTTCAAATGATTAAAATGCATTTGAAACTCCCCCTTGACCGTAATGTAACGGGATACTTTTGATTGTCCCTGTAATTCATCTATGCATAATTGATCTATCTTAAATTTGAAATAACTTGACAAAATTATGTATTAATTATGTATTTTAAACTTCAAACGATTCGGTTGGGTAGTTTTTGCGTTGTTATATGCGAATGGACAGACAGACGGATGTACTGAACGACAACTATAGGTGCTACGTATTTACATAATTACGAAAGCACCTAAAAACAACAGCTATAAAGCATAATAAAATTTGAGAGCTGTAAAATAAATGAGCTGATTTTCACGCAGTAAAAATTTCGATTCTTATCATGTTTTTAAAATTACTAGAAAATAAATTACACATATTTTAAGATTAATCGCATTTAAATGCGAAAAATGAAGCATAAATACAGGGTTTCGATATTACAAATAGATTTATTCTAAATAAATAATTCAGGGATAAAAAAAAATCAAGATGAATATATAAAAATAAATTTGTTTTGTTACATATAAATAATTGCATTTAAATAATATTTAAAATATAATAATGAAAACATTCTTTTAAAATCATGTATGAAAACATAAGTAATAAATATTAATCTAAAATACAGATTTCTGATTGCAAACGATTTTCAGATATTAGCAAAATAATGTTATCTTTTCAAGAAAAATGTTAAAAGATTTTCTATTTTGATATTTAAAACACATATAATTAAATAATCAAAGAAATTTTTACCTGTGAAGCGCTGCTGTCTAATAAAAAATTCGACGATAAAAAAACAAGAGCAATCAAATACGGGTTTTAACCGGCTTGAATTCATAGGCAAATCAAAGCACGCGGTTTTGTTTGGACTTAATGTGACTTAATGTAGGGTTACATTTTTGGCATCACCCAAATCATTATAGTTCACCTCCAGTATATTCTTCCTCCATGGATTTATGCTCATGTATCTTTAGAATGTAGCTGATCTTTCTGGTGTTTTAATTCGCGTAATGGACATAAAATTTTGGGCATACATTATGTATTAGTTATAGATTCTCATGGCGTTTTCATTGCTTTGATACTTTCTGAATCGTTTGGCATTCAGTATCTTCTACATTTAGTACATAAATTTTTAATCTGATATCGTAAATTTATTGCATTGTAAAAAAAAAAAAAAAAAAAAAAAAAAAAATAATAATAATAATAATAATAATAATAATAATAATAATAATAATGATAATAATAAATAAAAGTTTAAAAAAATTGACAGAAAAAATTGTTGCAGATATTTTCTGTATGTATTTGAATCATCTTTGCGTTCAGTACAATTTTGTATGTACCAGTATTGCTCATAGAGAAAAATTGATCTGAATTATGCTACGCTTTTTGCCAATCAAGAGAAATTTCTGTAGTTTTATTAATTAAAACTGCAAGGTTTATTAAATAAATGTAGTGTTAGAAGTTATTGCTGCTTTGTACATTCCGTTTTCACCTGTTTTTTAATATACACACATATACGAATACTAATGTGACTATGGGCAGGTTGTTGTATAAAGCAGGTAAGAATAAAACTTCTTATGCAGGTGAACAGTTTATAAATCAATCAACCAACAATTTAAAGGATATTTTGGGGGAATTCCCATTAAAATATAAAAATGAACAAGAGAAACTGATACCCTTATTGTGAGGCTATAGAGAGATGTAATCTGGTAGGGATATTCAAACTTTTAATAAGACATCTTCTTGTTTAAAGAATACAGGTGTTGTATTAGGCCTTTGTTTTACGTTAATAAGTTAGAGAAGAGAAATCCAGATTATAAGATAGTTAATAAAACAAAAATGAGGAATCCGAACTATTTAAAACCATTTAAAATAATTATAAATTGCAAGAAAAGCTATAAATTGGAAAACACAGTTTTAATTAAATTGCACACATTAAATATGGTTGATGGTTTGGAACGAATTTTACGAATACAAGAATTTTAATTAAATAAAATTTAGAAGTAGGAGTATAAAGCTGATAAAAACATTTGTATAATCAGAACCATAAAAAAAATTCTAAATGTCACAAAAACAACAAATCAACATCATTAATCAAAGCAGGGCCGGCGCCAGGGGTGAGGCAAGTGAGGCGGTCGCCTCAGGGCGCACCATAAAAGGGCGGCATTTGTCTCGCATACTTGTACAAGTAAAATAGAACAAAATATGAATAAATACACAAACTGATGACCATTCACAAAAATTTGAAAAAAGTTTTGTTTTGATAATAAAAATGAAGATCCGCTGGAGAGGGATGCCCCCCCCCCCCTCTCCGAGAAAATCTGTTATATCATGTTTTGGGGATGAGGCGGGAAGGGCGCATTTTTGCTCTGGTGGCGAATTCAATTTTATTTCTTTAGCTAAAGCGTAGTATCATTTGCTTTGTATTTTTTAATTCGAAATCCAATGATTCTTCCGCAAGTCGATACGGTTATACGTTACAAAGTTTGTTAGGTTTTATAAATACAAAGTCATGAATGGTTTCATCAATAAACTGGTCGTTGGGGTGGGGGGAGGGGCACTGTAATTTTTACCCATTATAAACATGCATAATATGATATATGAAAACAAAACAAGTGTAATCTATTTATAAAATGCATCGCAATTCAGTTATAAAATTTAAACGTATATTTAAATATTTTAACACGTATATTTAAATATTTTAATGAATTTCTAGTGAACCAAACAAGACAAATTATGTGAAACGCCAAACTACTCAAATAGTTCCGAATTGCGTAAAAAAACCCATCCTTATACACTCCAAAAATAATAAGCATATAAACTAACAGTTTACTGCGTCGGATCAATGTCTTATATTCAATTAAAATATATCTTTGAATTGAAATTTGAATGAAATACAGGGTCATGAAAAATCTTTCAATGTGGAAAATAGAATTACAAATATTTGGGCAACTGATTATCTGATCAGCTTTGTTTTATATGCAAAATTTATGCCTTTTATTGTCTTTTACAACCATTCCTTAAAAAAAAAAAAAAAAAAAAAATCGAAAATTTTTATCTACCTTTCATCAGAACGAATATTTCGAGAATCCCCCCAAAAAATAGTTCCGGATAATCAAGGTTATTGGTATTACATAAGCTTCTTCCAATTATTATATATTAACTATTACACCAAATCTCAAGTCTCTATCTTAATTTGTTCGGTTACAGACACACAGAAGGACGACCGGCATTTTTTTTTTTCTAAAAATATATTCTTCGGAATCTTCAGTGTCTGAAACGTGTAAATCCATCAAAACCAACGAAAAAAAATATTTATTTTTAAAGCATTATGTAATTATTAGTTTTTAAAGTGGTATTGTAAAAGTTGCCTTCCACGTTTTCTTTCTTTCTTTTCTTTTTTTTTAATCGATTTTTGAGTGAGATTTTCAATGCTATTCTTAGTTTTTTGCATTCTGCTGTAGTTTTTTATATTCATAAAAAAGTTTTAATCTTTTCGTCTAATGTAGTACATATTGTACATCACAATTAAAAAAAAAAAAAAAAAAAAAAAAAACCTCAGTTTTTAGTCTTTTTTTTTTTTATATTTCGGTGATATTTTGGCATCCACAAAGGAATTCTGTTTTAGACTAACATCAAATTTTATCTCCCGCGATTTTCAATATTATTTTTTGCAGTAATCCGCTTTTCGAGCCGATTTTATTTTAATATTCGGAAGAGAATTCCTGTTAGAATACTTTTACTCTCATTGTAGTAAATTTTTAAAAGGCTTTTTATTTCCTTTCTCGATTTTTTGACATTAGTTAAAGGAAATGTATTTTAATATTTAAGATTAAGATTAAAAAAAATTCTTTTCAATAAAGTATACTTACATAGAGCAATTTTTGGAATTTTTCTGTTATTTCGCAGCAATTTTTTTTAGCATTTGTAATATTAGTTCAGTTTCAAACTTTTAGCCTAATATACACTATTATATGGCCTTAATGACCAGACACTTGCGATTTTAGACGTTTTGTTAAATATCTAGAAAAATACAAGAGGAATTATTCTGAAACTCCAAGTGTGTAAACAGAATAGTATAGGTCATATATTTCTGGGAAGATTTCTCGAAATACCATTGGGGATCGTCAACAAATTGAAAAAGAAAGAAGATCTTTCGGATAACCCTGTCAAAACTAATCTGGCAAAAGCGTTCAAACTGTGGATTATGATTAAGTGACTAATTGCAATAAATTGTGTTCGTATTTATGAGGATAGCACGTATTCTCGTAGAGAAACTAAGTAATGTATTTTAATTTTCAAACTACCTCGGGAACATATGCAGAATTTTCCACAACATTTTGAAAGCACATGAAATACACTAAAAATTATGTAATAAACAAAGTATTTCCTAATAAATGCACAGTCTTTATATCAAAGAACATATCTCGCAAATTTTAGATCGGGCGTTGACTCTTACGTGCTCTGTTCCCTGATATTGTTTACAAATTGAACTAATTAACTTTTAGCAGTTATTTGTAATTCAGATTGTAACGTTACATGCATGCTGAGTGTCATTTGTAACGTTTAGTTGGTCGTGGTGGAGGTTAAATGTAGACATACTCAGTAATTAAGATAAAACAACAAAGTTTATTAAAATGATGAGGGCTGAAGGGAAGTGGAGCAAGTCTTAATTTTACACAACTGCAAATACTATGAAAAAGCTAAACGCATACTCACAGGCTTCGGCCTAGCTCAATCGTGGCACCTTCCAATATTTCTCCCTATCTCTTGGCTGAGCTGCTAGATAAAGCTTAATTAGACAGCCCGTGGCTGTATGTATTTCTTTATTCACAAATAATCAAAATGAAACTACTATAAAGTTTCTTACCACGGCCGACTATCAAGTCAAATGTCGAAACTCCTCTACACTTCACTGGAGGCTCGCTGCCACTTTTCAATTTGCTAGCACTTCGCTGAACAATAATCCACTTCGCTATCTAATACCAGAGATCCTCGCTCGCTGGCTAACGCCACAGATGCTCACTCGCTGGCTAATGCCAGAGACACCCTTCACTCACTCAAACCCAAGCTTTTATATGCTGCAAACTGAGATACTTCACATTAACATATTACTAATAACCGCGAGCTAACTGCAGAACCCGAAAGAGCACACACACTCTAGAAAGTTAAAGTAAAAGAGAGGATAGATGTCGCTTTTACGCTTACACTTGTTAAATTATTGACGTCACGATCTCAGAAATACTAGAGTGCCTTTATGCAAAGGTCACTCCCTCACAAGATGACTTAGAGCCCTTCTGTGAACCCTTCTCATAGATGTCATCTCCTGGCATCTCCTTTATAATAATAATCCACGCGTAATATTAAAACTTGACCTTATTACTTTAGGACACCTTACATTTTATTTTCCGTAATTTTTTTTTTTTTTTTGTCATTTTTTGTGTTTTACACCAATTTTTTGACATTCAGAAAATAATTCCTTTTAGAATATTTTATCCCAGTGTAGTAAAGCTGGTCCTCTGCGATATTTGGCGATTTTTGTGTTTTCGGCGATTTTTCCATATATTAATAAAATAAATCAGCTTTTAACATTTTAGCCTAATGTAGTAAATTTTGTTATTTTTTCAATAAAGTTTATTCGGAATCCACAAGCTATTTTTAAATTCTTCTTGTGATTTTTAGATTTTCTTCTGTTTCGCAGCGATTTTTTTTTTTCTTAGATTCATAAATAATGCCGTTTTAAACTTTTTAGCATAATGCAACAAATTTTGTCCTCATCATTTTAAAAAAAATTTTGGTAATTCCGATTGCAAATTTTTTAGCCCACTAGATTAAATTTTGTCCTCTGCATTTTTTTTTCTTATATCGCAGCAATGTTTTGATATTCGTAAAAGGGATTCGGTTTCAAAATTTTCACTATTGTTGCATGCTTTTTTCAGGGAGTTTATTTTTATTTTTATTTTTTTATTATTATTATTTTAATTTTCAACGTGATTCTTAGCATGTTTTTGTGTACTGCCTTTTTATTTATTTTTCTTTTTTTATACTTTTGTAAAAAATAATTCAGTTTGAAAATTTTTGCCTAATGGAAGTACATTTTATCCTACATGATTTTCAATGTTTTGCGATTTTTAATGCGATTTTCAGTTGCGACTTTATTTGCGAGAAAATTCATTTTAGAATTATTTAAGCTGCTGTAGCAAATTTTGTCTTTCTGCAATTTTTTAATCTTTAGAGACCTTTCCCCTTCTTTTTAGTTTCAAAGCAATTTTTAACATTATTAAAAAGAAATCTAGTTTTAATCTTTTAGCCTACTGCACTAAAATTTGGCCTCTTTTCAGTTATACTTATTCGAAATTTGCTTAGCGGTTTTGTGAAGTTTGTTCTAATAAGTTTATTTATTTATTTATTTATTTATTGCTTTATAATATTGATTTCGACATTAATATGTATGACTTTGCCAAAGCTAAATCATGAGAAATTACCCACTTCTTGAATTTTTATCTTATTTTTAGAATCTGTTTTCTTATTAATATTACCAATATGCGATTTTGTTTTGTATACACGATTTAAGAAAATAATAATAACTTGTTATACTATATCCTTACTTTTCTGTTTGAAATTCATGCACAAATTTTAAATACAATGTGATTGATTTTAATTTTTTGACATCTTTTGTCTCAATAATATTTATTTTGAAAGCATTTTTTATCTGTTTTAACATCATTTTTTTTAATATTCAAAACATGCGTGATTTTTCGAAAGGAAAAAAGATTTTGAAGTGTTACAGTTATTCTTTATATAAAACTTTCTGGTTTAGAAAAAAAAATACTAGTAGAATATGATTTATTAATTTAATTCCAAATTAGTTATTGCTTAAAAAGATGCAAAAATAAATAAAATAAATAAATAAATTACGTAGTTTAATTATTTTAAATTCCTTAAATGTAAATATCTACATTACGCTAACGTATGTGGCACAAAAATCGCAATTATTTCTTAATTGTTTAATAATAGCAAAGCCCAAATGAAACGCATCTAGGCCGTGGTAAATTGGGATTTATTTATGTTTTGTTCTTTCGCGGTAATTATGGAGCTTCAAAATATCGTTATTTTTGTTTTATTTTTTTATTCTATTGGCTTAAAAAATAAATAAAAATCATGAATTTTAAACGTTCCAGTTTCAAATTAAAGTTATGTTATTATAAATTAAATGAGTGAAAGGATTATATTATTAAATATATTTTAAATAAAATTAGTGAAATGAAGAAAAAATGCCATGGGTACAATATTTGGCGATGCGCCAAGTTAGCATAAAAATACCGAGTGCTTGATTTATCGGTACAGATCTCATATACGCACCACATTGGTGCTATTTTTCTCCTGATGCCAATTACGCGTAAACTTAATTTTCAATACCAGTTACACACATATTTTTTAACACTTTTCTATTATTTTAAAAAGGAAATAATAATAAATAAAAAAATTATAGCTAATTTTTTATATAATTATAGATATATAATTATAGATAATTATATAATATAATAATATATAATTATAGATAAATAATTATAGAACAAAACAATATAAAGTCTCAAAAGTTTAAGCACAAGCATAAAATGTTGATTTTAAAAAAATTATAAAAAGTTAGAATAAATAACGTTTTTTTATTTGCAGATTTCGCAACATTATTTAAATAGATTATATCGAAACTAGAAAAAAATAAATTACATAATTCTAAAAAAATATAATTAAAAATGTTTAAAAAAAAACTATCTCAAAAGTTTATGCACAATGCCAAACACAACCAGATTTATAATTTTTACTGAACTTTTACTTACAAATTATTTTTCCGTGATTTTGGATTAATTCAAATAAACGTGCGTCAATTGAAATTATTAGTTTTTGTAGAGTTTCTGATAGCAAAGAGTACTATTCTTTCCCAATGGCCTCTTGGAGTTCTTCAATAGCGTTATACTGCTTTCCATTGCCGTAAACCTGGCTGGTTACAATACCCCAGGCATACTCATTCAGTTTTAAGTCAGGACTTATGGCTGATAAGTCAAGAACTTTAACAATTTTCTGAGAAAGCAAAATTTTTGTAGAATGTGATACGTGTACAGAGGCTGTGATTTGTTGAAAAGTCCACCCAGAACCCTCCATACGTCACCAAATGGAAGCAAATGTTGGTATAGCGTCTCTTTATACTTTTTTAATCTTGTCTCCCTTTTAGAAAAGCCAGAGTGGTTTGACCGTTGAATCTAAATTTAAATGCCCCCCAAACCATAACAGAATTACCACTTTACTGTCTGCTGAAAAATGCCCTTGGTTCTTTTCGTAAATCATGCCAATACGCATTCTAACCATCAGGGTGATCTAAATTGCACTTTTTCTCATTGCTGAATAAAACGGTAAGCTATTTGTCCCCAAAGGATACGTGTTTTTTTTTTTTTTTTTTAACCCAGTTCATTCCTGTCTGTTAGTGATGTAATTTGAAAGACGGTTTGCGAGCCATTTTCTTTCGTATGATGTAATCACATTCTTTAATACTTCTATATACAGTGTCTTTAGACACTTGTACACTGATATTATTTTTTATTTGCCGTAAGGACATATTTTGTCTAGATACTGATCTCCGCATTCTACAATCAGCCTGAACAGTAGTCATACGTGGTCGTTCACATCTTTGTTTTAGCTTAAAATTATCATTTCTGGAGAGTACTTGATATATACCTCATTTTGATCGATTTAAAACTTTTGCAAATTCAGAAACAGTTTTATTTTGCAATTTCAGCTTAAAGACTTTTAAAATCTCATACGTTGTGAATTCTGTATCCTTCGGCATTTTTAAAACGAGAGGAAATAATTTCTCCACATTTTATACTTTTATAAAAGTGCAATATGATGTCATTCAAAGTCATTTAGCGCGGCCAATCCATGTTTCTAAAAAAAATTGCATAAAGTGCCTAAACTTTTGAGACAGCGTTTCTTCAAGAAAAAAGAAAAATTAAATAAAAATAAATATATTTTTTTTATCTTAATCACTCAAAATAGCTTATTTTATTTTATTTTGATTAAATGTCGAGTATTTATTGTCAATTATAATATTTTCTTCTTCAATTATTGTAAACGAAATTTGCAGTGTGCTTAAACTTTTGAGACAGACTATATATCATTTAAAAACTAAATAAAAGGTTATTAAAGAATAAATAACAATTGTCGGGTGAAGGCAAATATTGGCCTTTTTGTTGTAATTGCGCCTATGTGGTGTGTATATGACATCTGCGCATAATTCTTTATCATAATCTTCTAATTTGAAAAAAAAACTGAGCAATTAAACTAAATTATGAATAAAAGCAATATAATTTAATTGCTTCATATGCAGTGGCGCCAACTTTTAAAAAATATTGGGTTGGCCCAAAAATGCTGGGTGCGTTCAAAGATATTTTAGTAAAAATAAAAAAAATTTTTTTTAAAGAGTGGACTGGTGGTGAAAGATGAGATTTTTAAGTCAATCTATCATGTTTTAAGAGAGTTGTTATTTTTTTTAAACCATATTCTCATGCGTTTTATTCTTATAAAGACAGCAATATTTATTATAATATATCATGAACATGACTACAAATTGAAACAGCAGAAAGTTAAACATTTACACTTCAGTTATTTTGGATGTATGAGTGTCATGACGAGAATTAAAATGCGCGGTCGTTGGCAAAATAAATTTTGTTCTGGGTAGAAAAAAGAATAATAAAATAACAATGAAATAAATAACGAATTCGCGCAATGAAAATTATTGGGTGGGCTCAGGCCTCACTGCCCCATATAAGTTGGCGCTTCTGTTCGTATGCATTTAAGGGAGACCAAACTGGTCACTAAGAACGGCTAGTATTTTATATTATACTTATGCAAATAAATTATAGTTATTATATTAATTTATTCATTTTTTAAAAAGTTTGAGTAGTGGTAAAAAAAAAGATGACGTCATAGGGGCGGCAAAATAAGGCTCGCCTCAGGCGGCGAAATGTCTAGCGCCGGCCCTGAATCAAAGGATCTGCCTTTACTCGTCTGTGTGTGGAAAGGTGTTTGAATTTCCATCCCTTATTTTAAAAAATAAATAAAAGTACTATTGGCAGGTTTCGTGTCGACAGGTTCCGTGATGCAAGATATTCTTACATTAAATACAAATTGCTAACAAATAAACTTTTTTAACTGTAAGTAAAAGCCAAAAACTACTAATAAATAAAATAAAGAAACAAATAAAGACAATCAAATAATATCCATCTAAAAGAAAAAAGAATATAATATTGTTTACCAGCAAAATAATAATAATAATAATAATAATAATATTGTTTACCCGCAAAAAGAAAAAAAAATGGCAAAAATTTATTTTGTGCTTTGTTCCACTAATTGGTGAGATAGGTGCATCTTGCAACAGGAAAAGTTCCATAAATGTTAGTTATCGCTTTATTACGCTATATTTCCATTCGTGATTGCAGAAGGGAAACAAATTTTGAAGAGAAGTGAAATTATTCAAACCTCCAAACTTTTACATCTTCATTCTCAGGGTTTTCGGTTTTATGTACATTTTTATAGCTGCATGCAGAGCTATGTGGTGTTATTTCATGTTACAGTAAAAACTTACAAATCTTTTTATGGCCTCTTCTCTGTACGGCCTCTTTCGGTTTAAATTTTAAACCACCCTCAGGAGTTAAATTTTCTAAAATGCATATCGGCAAAAAATTATTTACAATTTTCCTTTTTGTGATTTTATATTTTTACAACACTGTATGCAATCTCGGAATAAAATGTATGCTCAGTAGCAACTTATTGTTTTTTCTTCACATTTAAGTACACTAAGTTAAACTCTTGTTTATTATAAAGTGCAGCTATTTACTCATTTCGACGGTTGCTATAAGATACTACATTTTAATCAATGCACTGCATAATTACATTTCACACTACATATATATACAGCAATTTTTAAGATAATTAATATATTTGATTATCAGCTATGTGTTAATTACATGACAAATATATTCCATAACTGTATAATAATTTCATTATTAAAAATAATTTTGAAAGAATATTTGCTGACAATATCCTCCGAGAATTCATCAAATAAATTCATTTCATTTTTGAAAAAAAAAATTCTTTTTTCTATTTATTTAACTTGCTAAATAGCAAACTATATATTAAACAAACAAGACTTTCGGTTAAACCAACCAGAAGTTTAAAAAAAAATCATCTTGTTTCATGTTATTTTGTGTCTCGCGATGTTATCGAAATGCCTCGTAGCGTATTTCATTCACTGAACATGATTTATATTTGATCAGAGCACAAAAGCTGGTATTAATGATGCATAATAACAAAGAAAGACTGCGGGCAAGTTAAAGTGTGGTTACTTATTCATATCGACGGCGATAACACATTCTCAACTTAAACATAGTGGAAGTTAGACGACGATGATAAATGATATCCCAATTTGTTTTGGACGGATTCTTATTAAAGAATGGTTTCAGATATTCATTAATTCTTTATTTTATGTATTAATGGATTTTTCATCAGTCTGTTATTCTTCATTACGTGATTCTGGCATGATAAATAAAGATGGATGAGTGTATTGAAACTATAAAAATTGGGTTTTTAAAATAGTTATATGTTGCTAGGTTTTACAAGTGATGATTTTTTAAAATAAATAAAAAAGGAAATAAATAAATAAATAAATCACCATTCGCACTTAAAAATAAATAAATAAGTAAATGTTTTATATTTTTGAAAGGAGATTGCAATATGAAACATTAATGTAGATTGAGCTAATGTTTTTCTTCTTAACCGCTTAAGGGTGTATTCGGAAAAACGCTTTTCTATCTTCAACAGCTCGAAATTTTCCGATACAATTTAAGGTACATTTTTAAACGTAGAAACATGAAATTTGCTGAGAGGATTCTTGAAGGGACGTATGAGGTGCCGAGTGATGTTTTTTTAAGCTCAATTCATTAGAATTTGAGTTATAAACAATTATCTTCTCAGTATGACCCCTTTTTTCGTTCTCAAATCTCCCGCTTGGGAAAAATCGGTTTGAAATGCCGTTTTTGATTGCTTTTTTTTGCAATATTTTCTGCATTTATCAAAGAATCGACAATCACGGCACCTTGTGTACTTTCCAAATAAGAGATTTTGAAAGTTTGGTGTATTTGAGAGCAATAATGAGTTCAAAAATAAATCGGAAAATAGGCAGTTTGAATCGAAATACACCCTTAACTGATCAAAATTTCTGAATTTTTCTTCCCAATAATGCCTATAATTTTCATGTATTTTGCAGAATTTTTAATCTTTTATCACCGGTTTTTCAAAACAGAAATTTTTGCCCAATTAAATCCCAATGAAAATTTACCGGTGAGAATAATAAATTATGATTGAAATATGGATGACTGCACGTGGTTACGGGCAGATCATGATTAGCAAAAACTCATTGCCCACATGACGTACCGGTGCAGGAAAGCATGTGAAACACCTTTTGATAAACATTTTTCTGTTTATCTCAAATTCGTATTACTTATAGTCTCACATTTAAAAGCTCTATCATGAGATTAGCTACGAGGAGCATGGTTTCGAACTCGTTTAGCAGGGGCAACCCTGCTTTTAAGGGTGTATTTCAATTCAAACTGCTTGTTTTCCGATTTATTTTTGAATTCACTTTCGCTCTCAAACACATGAAACTCGCAGATTCTCTTATTTAGAAAGTGCACAAGGTGCCGTGAAGGTCAATTCTTTGATAAATGCACAAAATATTGCAATAAAAGATATCAAAAACGGCAATTTGAGCCAATTTTTCCGAAGTCGGAGATCTGGGAACGAAAAAAAGGGTCTTCCTGAGAAGTTAATTGCTTGTAAATCAAATTCTAATGAATTGAGCGTAAAAAGACATCACACGGCACCTTATACATTAGGGTGGGCCGAAAAAAACTTTTTTTCGATTTTCGTTTATGGCGGGTGGGGAAAAGTGGCCACTGGTGGCACTCAGTTCACGCAAAAAATTTTAGATTTTTTTGAACTTTTCCTTACCCTGCCGCAAATGGCTTGAAAATTTGCAAAAATGCTGATTTTTGAACTTTTTTAGCTAAAAAGTTAAAAATGTTAAATTAAATTTATTTTGGCTGTATTTACTTGAAAAGGCAGTTTTAACGTACCAAATGCTTAAATACGTTCTGATAATGCATTATTTAATTGCTAAGTGTATTTTAAATTAGCCGATTTTTATAGCTTTTCCACGGATAACAGGCAAAAATTATATTGGTTTGAATCGTTCGTTAATTTCTCTGTTATTTATGTTCCTTGGTCTTTAAATTTTTTCTATGCGTCAAATGTCATATATTTGGGCAACGGACAGAAGCATAACTCAAAAACAAATCTGGAAGATGAGAAGGGGTGAAGCAGGACTCTAAGAATGCGTAATGCCTCATCGTAATGTTGAGGGAGTTAAGGAGGAAATAAAAGAGAAGAGAAAATTGCGATAAGGGTTGTTATTAATTTAATACGCTTAAAACCTGCGACATATGCTCAGTGTGGACGTGAAACCTTTTCCTAGAGAGATTCGGTAACTTTTGGATCATTTGACGTACCATTACGGGGTTTTGTGCGTTTTATTACGACGAGCTTAGAAATGGCTAGTATGAAGGTCCATGGGAATGTAAAAGACACGAGAAAGCATGAAAAGTAAGCCCCGAAAAGCATGAAAAGCTTTTCGGGGCACTATGCTTATTGAAAGATTTGCAATTGCCAACTTATACTAATATGCGCCTCTACTACTGGTTGCGAAGCGATATGGCAGAAAATCGAGAAATCCAATATTAGTCAATAGATGATGTTATTAAAATGGTAGGTGAAAAAGTTACCGAATTCTGAAAAAAACCCCTTCTATACCAGTGTTTTCCCAACGATCAATTTACAAAAAAGATTAAAAACTACTAAAAGGTTTCACCATTTAGTACGAATTCTTCGCGGGTTGTCTTTACTTTCAAGCCCATACGATTACAGGATTTCCCCAATGATCTACACTTCTTTTAATAGTGATAGTTTAGAATAATAGTTTAATGGTAGGTGAAAAAGTTTCCGAAATCTGAAAAAAAGCTTCCATACCAGATTTTTTCCAACGATCAATTTACAAAAAGATTAAAAATTACTAAAAGGTTTCACCATTTCGTACGAATTCTTCGCGGATTGTCTTTACTTTCAAGCCCATACAATTTCAGGATTTCTCCAATGATCTACACTTCTTTTAATATTTTTTAATTTTTTTGTAAATTCATCGTTGGGTAAACACTGGCTTTTATTCAGATTTCGGTGACTGTTTCATCTACCATTTAATAACATCATCTATTGACTAATATTGGATTTTTCAATTTTCTGCCACATCGCTTCGCAACCAGTAGTAGTGGCGTATGGTATCAGTATAAGTTGGCAATTGCAAGTCTTTCAACAAGCATGGTGCCCAAAAAGGATACTTTTCATGCTGTCGCGTGTCGTTTACATTGCCATGGACCTTCATAATAGCCTTTTCTAAGCTCGTCATAATAAAACGCACAAAACACTGTAATGGTATGTCAAACGATCCTTAAAGTACTGAATCTCTCTAGGAAAAGGTTTCACATCCACATTGAACAAATGTCGCAGATTTTGAGCATGATAAAATAATAACAATCAGTTATCGAAATTTTCTCTTCTATTTTATATCTTCCTTCACTCCCTCAACATTACGATGAGGCATTGCGTAAGCTTAGAGTCCTGTTCCACCCCCTTCTCGCCTTCCAGCTTTGTTTTTGAGTTATACTGCTGTCCGCTGCCCAAATATATGACCTTTGACGCATAGAAAAAAATTAAAGACCAAGGAACATAAATAAGAGAGAAATTAACGAACGATTCAAACCAGTACAATTTTTGCCTGTTATACGTGAAAAAGCTATAAAAATCGGCTTATTTAAAATGCACTTAGCAATTAAATAATGCATTATCAGAATTTATTTAAGCATTTGGTACGTTAAAGATGCCTTTTCAAGCAAATACAACCAAAATAAATTTAATTTAACATTTTTAACATTTTAGCTAAAAAAGTTCAAAAATCAGCATTTTTGCAAATTTTCAAGCCATTTGCGGCAGGGTAGGGAAATGTCCAAAAAATCTCAAATTTTTTGTGCGAACTGAGTGCCACCAGTGGCCACTTTTCTGCCCCCACCATCATCGAAAATTGAAAAAAAAAAAATTCGGCCTACCCTATTATACATCCCTTCAAAAATCCCCTCAGCAAGTTTCATGTTTCTATTTTTAAAAATATGTCTGAAATTGTATCGGAAAATTTCGAGCTGCTGAAGGTGGAAAAGCGTTTTTTCGAAAACACCCTTAAGGAAGGAGCTGGTCATCGAATAGATAGATATTTTTTGTAGATAGAAAGCTACGAGGGGCTGTACTTGAATATTCTAGAAATTTCCATTTTCACATTTTGTTATATCCTTTCTTTAAGGGTGATTCGAAAAACCGCTTTTCCACCTTCAACAGCTTGAAATTTTCTGATACAATTTAAGGCACATTTTTAAAAGTAGAATCATGAAAATTGCTGAGGGGATTTTTGAAGAGACGTATAAGTGCCGTGTGGTATCATTTTACGCTCAATTCATTAGAATTTGATTTATATACAATTATCTTCTCAGTATGATCCTTTTTTTCGTTCGCAGATCTCCCGCTTCGGAAAAATCAGTTCGAAATGCCGTTTTTGATTGCTTTTTTTGCAATATTTTCTGCATTTATCAAAGAATCGACAATCACGGCATCTCGAGTGCTTTCTAAATAAGACAATTTGCCAGTTTGATGCATATGAGAGCAAAAATAAATTTGAAAATAAATCGGAAAATAAGCAGTTTGAATCGAAATACATCTTTAATGTGCAAATCACTAAATAACTTTCAATAAACTTAAGAAAAGGAATAATTTGGTGAAATACACAATTTAAAGTGAACATTTGTAATTGAAATTAATTTAATAGCCAAATAAAAAAATAAAGAAATTTTAAATAAAATTATTTTGCATATTTTATTGCGGAAAAAAATTGTAATCCAATCTTATGCATTAGGTGCCAACCTGATATAGACTATCCGTAATACGTGCGTTAATTTGACCCTGGTTTAATGAGTTTCGAACCAGAATTTTTTCAAAGAAATGAAATTAAGTATGTTCTACTAAGAATTTTGAAAGTAAATAAATAACGATTCATGAAATATATTTTCTGGTTTGAAATGATGTTAACCTGAATCAAACTAATCCAGGTATTACGGAAGGTTAGTTGAAAGTTGGCAGCTATGCTTATGTCATAATAATTCCTGAAAGTTTGAAATTGTCAAAAGGGTGCTTAAAAATTATGAATTGCGAATTAATGGTAGATTCATGTTTCCACAAAAATTCTTGATAACCAAAATAGATATTTGAATATATTCTTACCATGCATTAGGTACACTGAGAAAAAAAAATATATACCGCCTTCACCTAGAACGAATAGTTAGTCACTTTCTAAGTACCGGAACTAGAATTATAGATGATCGAATTGTGCGAATAGTTTATTCAACTAAGCTGGATAGACGAAACGACGTACCATTTCTAGTTTCGTGTTTTCTACGTGACGAAATGATATTGAATCGTTTCAGTAAAGAGAAATTATCGCTTGATTTCGGGAATGGTTTCGTAAACAAGAATTACAGTTACCATATCAAACCTCTTGTATTCGCCTCTATTTGCAGAGATTTTTAAATGATTTTGACTACGAGAATATAGTAATACACTCTTGAATTCCAGTAGGAGACTATAGAACTCTCAAATGTACTGAACGAGAATTTATAAGGATGACATGGAACTATTTTTTCTAGAGCCACAATTTAGATTCTAGACGTCAGAACTACACTTTTTTTCTCAGTGATATATGCAACTGTTAGCCGACCCAAAAGTTCGTTAAATTTTTAAAAATTCACCAAAAAGGAAGACATTATGATAAAGAAAAAATATTTGCAAGGAATGGCTCACAAGGTAGTCTAAATCTTTTTAGCAGAAAAAAAAAACTATATTGTTAAAGAAATCACCTGTAAATGGTGTCAACACGCGAATGATTCTGCAGATTTATGCAAATTAATCAGTCTTGCAATAAAAGACTGCGATACACGAATAACATTTCTCAATCGAACGTTGTTGTATTTGAACGGAGAGTCAAAAACTGTTATGTTGCGAAAAGACTGGTGACGAAGAATGGCCCCATGTCGTGTCCTGGAACAGTGAAGTTTGAAGAAACTGGCTCTTTGGTGGATCGGCCACGAATCAAAGAGGTGTGTTACACTCTGCCAGTCCAGTAAAATGATTCCTATTGAGTACTTTTGTGGAAGATAGACTGATCAGTCAAGGTTGCAAAATCGCATGGCATCCACAATCACCAAACTTCTGGCTGTGGGATTATTTGTAATCACTTGTGTACTTTTCATCTCCTTCAGCATTAGCCAAACTGAAATAGTCCATCTGTTGTAGGTTTCCGTATTTCATTGCGGCATATTGTATTCAGAAGTAACTGGCGTTGTGAGTAGCCTTATTTATGTCGTAGAATATTTTGGGGCTCATGTTGAATATGCGTTATTCCAAGAGTAAAGGAATGGGGTGTAATGTTTACTGTGTTTTAGGATCACCAGTGCCCTCCACAAGTGACTTTTTTTCTGTTAAAAGAATAAGAGTAATTTGTTATTCCATTCTTGCAAACTACGCTTCTTTATCATAATGTCTTAATTTTTTATGAAATTTTAACATTTTAACCAACTTTTATCTTGTCCGATAAACAATATTCAGAAAATAAAAATAACTTTAAGTATATTTGATACAAAAATTTGTAATCTAATCGTAAATTTCATTATAATTCCTGAAATTAAAAATTATTAAAATGGCGTTTAAAATATGTGAACGATATATATTTGAATTAATCGTAGATTCATGTTATCTCAAAACCTAGTTAACTAAGATAAATACATATTTGTGCATCGCGTATGCAAATACGCATATAATTCACAAAATGAAAATGATTTCATCAATATTCCAATGCAGAATAAGATTGGAATTATAGATGTATCTTATGCTCATAAAATTGCAATAAACTGTTATCATACTTTGGATATTTACGTATAAACGTTTTTAAAATTATGAGCAATGATTCAGTAAAAATATGATAACATTTCAAGTTAAATTTCATGTAATCTATATGTATATTGCAAGCGCTTTTGACATCAAATGATGACTAAAAATATATTTCACATATAATATCACATCACAGCCTTCTTTATAGCCAAATAATATGCAATTTGTGTATGCTTTAACATTATACTCCGGTACTTTACAATAAATATATATCCTAATTTTTGATCTAATCAAAATTTCTTCTACAAGACTGAATGAAGTAAAATATGTTTGAAAAATATTTTTTTCAATTTCTGAACAGCGTGAAGCATTTATCAATAAACGTAAATGTTTTGACACGAATTTTATGACACAATTCAATCGTAAATATATCTGAACAGTGTCGTTAACAAATATCTGATTTGAAATAAAATTTCGAAGCAATCAGAAGCATTTTCTCCACTTTTTAAAAATCAGTTGCTTTCAAAAAATATATATATCTCTTACCCTTTTCAATGAAATAAGCTAAATCTTTATTTAAATAAGTACATTCTCCACGCATTTAGAAATATGGAAAATATTTTAAGGCTTTTATTGCACTAAATCACTAGCTTCAATTTTTGGACAAATCCCTCAACACCCTTAATAACTGTTTTTGAGCACAAAATAACTCGTTCTTCGAGAAGAAAAAAAATATATATATATTTATTCAACTGCATCAAAATTCTACCCAAAATATCATTTCATTCAAATATTCTTTTCAAAATATTTCACTCTCTCACTTCACATTTACTCAGAGCATCATTTTTATTTTTATTTTACATGGTATGGTAAATTCAGAACACCGCTTTTCTTCTCAACTCGTTTTTCTCCCTGCATGCAGAAAATTTATGTTAATGCGCTACTACCTAAAAATAAAATTATATATTTCGTTAAAAAATAATATATATAGATATATATATATATAAAGAAATCTGAACCGGAGAGGAAGAGTTCGAAGCTTCGATCCTGGCTATTTTTTATGTAGATCGTAAAAATAGCTGTAAGTGACAGGCAGTTTGATATATTTTATTAACGTCCGAGGGCCAACATCGGGTTTGAGGTACAAACTGTCAAATTATCTTAATGATAAGGCGATATTTCATGGGAGATCCGCGAACTCGCAGGATGAAAGCTGCAGCCGGAGGGCGAATCGAGGGATGCTTTACAATTTGCAATGCGTAAGTGGAGGTTTGAGCGACAAGTTTGTATTAGGGATGTTGTCAAAGCTTTTTTTAATTTCTCCTTTGATTTCCTCGACAACGTAAATCTTTCTGACATAGTTACAAACATATTTTTACTGCTATGTGAGAGAAAATATCTGATGCTTCCACGCATGTGAATGTAATAATTTTTCATTATTTATTTTTTTTTTTTTCCTTTGTAAATTTTATCTATAGATTTCTCTTTCTGAGAACACTTGATTACGATTGCTACTGGTTTGACTTTATATTCCAAAATGTAATAACAATAATAATAATTATTGTTATTATTTATGTAAAAATGAAAATTGAGAGCGAATCGAGATATGCTTTACAATTTGCAATGCGTAAATGAAGGTTTGAGCGACAAGTTTGCATTAGGGATGTTGTCAAAGCTTTTTTTAATTTCCCCTTTGATTTTCTTGGCAACATAAATCTTTCTGACATAGTTACAAACAAATTTTGATTGCTATGTGAGAGAAAATATCTGATGCTTCTTTCATTCATGTGAATTTTATAATTTTTCATTATTTTTTTTTTTCCCCTGTAAAATTAATACATTTTTAGGTTACAGATTTTTCTTTCTGAAAACCTCTTCTCTACGATTGTTACTGGTTTGATTTTACATTTCAAAATATAATTTAACTTTTTTTATGTGAAAATAAAAAAATTACTTCTATTATTTTTTTAAATTTAAGTAAGAATATTTGTAAATTTAATAGATTTATAGATAGATAAAAAAAAAAAAAAGAAGAAGAAGAAGAAGAAGACGGTGAATTTGGATTAGTGTTGCCAAGCATTCCGCGTAAATCAAGGCACCAAATGCTCCAAACACCACTAATTTTTTACAGTTTATTTCGTCTCCTTTTATCGCATATAATTTTTATCTTATAAGGAAGATTTCCATATGGTGTATTCACCTTAACAAAACATCCGAAAAAAAAAAAACTTTTTATATCAAATACATTTTAAAAAAAGAAGAAACAAAAAGAAACACGAGAAAGTGCAAGGGAAGAAAATCATGCATAAAGCATAGATTATGAAATTATAATCACATTCAGAATAATCTGCACCGTTTAATAAGTTAAAATTTAGTTTATCATACATAATTAAAGAATGTGGAAATGCATTTCCTATTACACTACAAGTAACTTGTAATAAAGCCAAGGAAGCTGTATCGTGTAATCAATTTTATTAGACCTGAAATAGTTTAACATATTTAAAATATATGTCACCTCCCCGAATATCATTATGTAACGGAATTTTTTTGTGGTGTCCTGTAAATGAATAATAAATATTCTTCGTATATTATCCAAAATTCTGCATATTCTACAAAATGATTATTTTAATGTCTTCATAAATGCATATTTTATTATGTTTCGATGGGTGTAACAACCAAGGGGAGGGAATTTTTATAAATTTAGATTGTTATCTCCCAGGTGGCATATGGTCGGAAAGGTCTGTGACCATAAATTGGTGTTATACACATTCAGCGAACCTCATTCCACTTCGCCTTCAAAGGGGCACTTTTCTAAATTTTGTCTATACCTCCCATGTAATGTATCACTGGAAATCTCTGTACCCACTTATTCATGTTATGCAGTTTTCTGGATGTAATTCCAGCCTTGGTAAATTTTGGCGACAATAAACACAATATATAAGTACATGGTTTGCATTCCTCTAACATTGCATTACATCTTATTAGATATTCAACGCAATAAATTCTAATAAAATGTTAAGATGAACTATAATTCCTGAAATAGAGGATACATTCAGTATTTACTACGAAAAAAAGGGGTCTTCCGATTGAAATGGGCCTGGTGCAAACTGCCACTCCAAATTTTGTTAGCTCTTGCAAGGCGTTCCAAGAAATATGTAATGTTATTTAAAAAAACAAAAAAAAAAAAAAAAAAAAACACCATTGTTAAGAAATATTTTATTTTGATTTGTAACATTTAGACAAAAAGCGTTTATTATTAGTAGTATTTTTCTTTTAAATGAAGCAGAATAGAGATTTATTCAACTTAGGATTATTTTAAATATTGTTTAAGGTTGTTCCCACCTTCTCTGCTCAACAAGTGAAAAATAATTTGATACATTTTCAAATTTATTTTTAATGGAAATATATAAAATTGCAAAAAATGAGTAACAAGCAAATTCGGAATCGAACAGTGTTTTCCATATTTTGACCAATAAATTACCTATTAAGTTATGAGCGATTCCAATCACGTGATAAACACGTTTTTGTCCCCAATTTGATTGGGAATTCATCTTTCGGCCGGAAATTTGGCTTAAAATGTAAATATCGTTTCTGGTTTCTTCTACAAGAGAAAATTTAGAATTTTTGTGTTGTTTCCCACTTTTGTAGCTTTTCTTTTCATAGTTAAAAACATCAGTTTTTCTCTGCTTTCGCAACAAATTTCGCCAACTCGTATCAACATAAATAGAAGTAGTTCCTTTGATCTTTACTTAATGCACCACCTGCTGCACTAAGCTGTAAATCAAAGCTAATTGGACCTCTATCGAGCCAAAAATCTAAAGCTGAGAAAGGAAGCTGACTGCCATTAACTACTGTCAGGTGTAGTGGTTGTTGAAATACAGCCACATTTATCTTCCTTTATTTGATGCGTGTATACATTAAACTAATAATCCTCAGCAAGTAAAGAAACATTTTTTTCTCTATGCATGATTAGACTGGTGTTCGTTATATTTGAAAGAAGAAAATTCTCGGAATGCATCTGGTTATAATCAAAATTTTGACTTTTAAGATTATTATTATTATTATTATTATTTGAAGGGAGGGGGGTTTCATTATATAAAATTAGGCAACGGTAACTTCATTAAGACTGTTCTTAAATCAGAAAGGGCAACCTTATGACATAAGTTTTAATTTATTTTTGTATGTAAATGCACGAAACCAGCAAGTGTTGTTGTTCAGAAACTATCTAACCACGCTCATTTTCCAGTTTTCTTCCAAAGAGAAAACAATTTTTTCAGAAAATAATGTCAAAGTGGGCATTTTGAACTGAATTTCCACGCGAAAGTAGAAAAACACTCTAACTGGGATGAAAAACGTGTTAGTCACGTGATGACTTTTGCTTATAACTCGATAAGTAATTTATTGATCTCAACATGGAAAACTCAGTTCAATTCCAAATCGCTTCCTAGTCAAGGCAATGAATTTTATGTCTTTCCGTTAAAAAATGAATTTGTACATATGTCAAAACATTTTCCGCTTATCGATCAGAGCAGTTGAGTTAACCAGTTTTTAAATAATTTAAGGGTGTATTCGAAAAAACGCTTTTCCACCTTCAGCAGCTCGAAATTTTCCGATACAATTTCAGACATATTTTTAAAAGTACAAACATGAAACTTGTTGAGGGGATTCTTGAAGGGACGTATGAAGTGCCGTGTGATGTCATTTTACGCTCAATTCATTAGAATTTGATTTATAAACAATTAATTTCTCAGGAAGACCCTTTTTTTTCGTTCCCAAATCTCCCACTTCAGAAAAATCCGTTCAAATTGCCGTTTTTGATTGCTTTTTTTGCAATATTTTGTGGACTTACCAAAGAATTGACCTTCACGGCAGCTTGTGCACTTTCTAAATAAGAGAATCTGCGAGTTTCATGTGTTTCAGAGCAAAAGTGAATTCAAAAATAAATCGGAAAACAAACAGTTTGAATCGAAATACACCCTTAAAAAATGAATTTGTACATATGTCAAAACGTTTTCCGCTTATCGATTAGAGCAGTTGAATTAACCAGTTTTTAAATAATTTTAATTGTCAATGAAACTCTTCTGCAGTATGTTCACATCATAATTTTTAACTTCCTTATGGGTTATGATGAATATAATCGTCCTCTTCTAAAATTTCCACAGAGTTTTTGACGAATTTATCTACCCATTGATTAGAATTTCAACACAAGAATATGACGAAATATTGAGCTGTTCATGGCAGGGCGAATGACTTCATTAGATGGTGTCTGTTTTTTATTCTTGGTGAATAAGTCAGCAAAGGTTTAGTTGGTGAGCTTGTGTTCAACATTTTACTTCTACGCTAATTTTATATTTTGTAGTGTTATTCTAATAGTTGGATATGTCAATAATATTCATCATTATCATTCACACATAAGAGAAAAAAAAAATTACACGAAGAAATTGTTAAATACATTTCTCAGAAATGAGATTCTTATAAATTGAAAGAGATTCCATTGAAAGCGATGTATTGTATACATTCTATTATAAAAAGTGATGAATTTCGGAATTGTCATATAAATTCGTTTAAAAGTAACAAACAAATACTTTTTTTATTTTGTTTCTTCCTAATGAACAGTAACATAAATATAGACAAAAAAAAAAAAAAAAAAATGCAGAGAGTTATACTTGTAAGCAGTAAGTATAAGTATACACCAAGTTATAGTTGCGGATGGTATAAGAAGATATCTAGAAGGTTTTTAACATATACCAGAGTGTACTCTTCGCTATATTCATGTCAGTCAATCCATCAAGTGTATCCATCAAAGATATATGAAGATATGACTCACAAATTAATTAACTAGTCATCGCAAAAAAAATATGTTACTGGTGTAAGCTTACATATTCTTTATACATAATATCGTATTTTAAAATATTATCCCAAAAAACAATTTTGTTCATATCAGAATTTAAAAAAAAAATCTAAAATATTTTATTATTTTTTTATATATCTCTATTACTGTCGAAAAATGTTGTTGTAGATTTCAAAGTCCATTTTCTCCCACTGGAAGGTCGAGAAAAACACAAAAACTCTAGCCATGTACAGAACAACGCCTGTATGGAGCATGGATCGAATCGAACATAGATTTATTTTTAGCTCACAGGCTATCATAGCCTGAGAGCTTATGTGCCCGTCCATTCTGTATGTACGTTCGTGCGTAACGCGATAACTCGTGATAAAAATATCCGATCCACTTGAAATTTTGTATGTAGGTATATCCTGACAAGGCGCTTCCCTGATTAGTTTTTGAAGTTCATTCGATATGTATAAGAGGGGGAGTATAGTCGGGGGGCTCATGCCCCTCCCCTTAGTTGATATAAATGGGATTTTCATGCAGAATTAACTTTTCGTTCAAAATTTAGATTAGGATCATTCTGATGAGGCGATTCCGTGACTGTTATTAGGTGTTCATTGAATAAGTATAAATAGGGGGAACAGGGGTTCTAATGCCCCCCCCCTTAATTTATATAAATGGGTTTTTCAAGCAGAATTTTCAGATTTCGTTCAAATCTCTGAATAGTTTTGGAAGTTTAATGGTTAAGTATAAAAGAGGGGAATAACTCCTTTTAAATTATATAAATGCTAAATGGGTTTTTATTAAGAATTATCTCATTTGCTCTGAATTTTGGATATAGATTTTTTATATGATAAAGCATGTCTTTGATAGTATAGGAGGTTCAATGATTAAGTATAAAAAAAGAGGAAAAGGAAGAGCTGTTTCCCCTTCTTAATTTTTTTTCGAACGGAATTAACCCTTGAAAATATAAGGCTTTAATGTACAATTAGTATTTGTAGCCTGTGAGCTCATTGCCATCAGTTTAACTGGGCAGTATGCCTTATTAAATTCATTTTTGGTCTCAAATGCGTCGAACTAGCAAATTGTCTTATTTAGAAAGTACACAAGGTGCCGTGATTGTCGATTTTTTAATAACTTCAGAAAATATTACAAAAAATGCAGTCATTGTTGGCCTTTTGATCCTAATTTTCCGAAGCGGGAGATCTGGGAAATGACATCACACGGCACCTTATACGTCTTTTCGAAAAACCCCTCAGTAATTTTCATGCTTCTACTTTTAAAAATGCGTCTAAAATTGTATCAGAAAATTTCGAGCAATTGAAAGCAGAAAAGTATTTTTTCGAATACACTCTTAACCGCTATTTATTTGAGCAAAATGTTAGACATTTCTTTTAAATGACACGGATCACATATGGAGCATTAAACGTTTTGAAAAGTCTGGGAATAAAAGTAATATTAATGTTACGTTTGTTTAAACAAGAAATAAATTAGATCAGCAAAAAATCTCTTGATTTTTTTTATGTTTATTTTAAATATTATCGTTCACAAATCTTTAAAAAATACATGCAAATAATAAAGAAAATTATTCAAAGTATTTTAAAGATTCTGAAGATTTTGTCTTTTGAAATAAGTAGTACTTTGACATTTTCAAAAGTCTTACATTTATATATTTCTCCAAGAGCATTCAAACTGGATTGGCTTTCAGAAAAGTTCGCTGTTTCCTGTACTAATAAGCTTTGATATCACGTACACTGTATGCATGCATGACTTCAGCTTGTTAATCATTTAAAGAACCATCTGCAAGAATAGCATCGTACATCAAGAATAATTAGACTTAGGGCCTGACCACAATTTTGAAAGCTTATTTATAAACTAAATAACCCTAAGGAAGTGACGTTGTTAGTTGTATAACACTTCCCTTTCTTGTTTGTAAACGAGTGTTTTGATTAATTAACCAACGGACTAAAAGATACACATTAGATAATTTAACACCATGTTTCGAGAAATAGATGCCTTTGAAAAAGGTTTGAGAGGCTTAAGATATAAAATAAGAATGAAATGTAACGTAAGAACAAATTTGATCTTTTATTATATATTTCTTCTAAAATTTCTGAGTCTCTTTATGGGTGTATTTCGATTCAAACTGCTTATTTTCCAATTTATTTTTAAATCCACTTTTGCTCTCAAACTCATCAAATTCGCAGATTCCCTTATTTAGAAACTACACAAGGTGCCGTAACTGTCGATTCTTTGATAAATGCAGAAAATATTGCAAAAAAAAAAAAAAAAAAAAAAAAAAAAAAAAAAAAACAATCAAAAACGGCATTTTGAACAGATTTTTCCGAAGCGGGAGATTTCGGGACGAAAAAAAGTGTCATACTGAAAAGATAATTGTTCATAAATCAAATTCTAATGAATGGAGCGTAAAATGACATCACACGGCACCTTGTACGTCTCTTCAAAAATCCCCTCAGCAATGTTAAAACTGTTGTTAGCTTTCGTTTTTTCAAAAACTAAAACAAAATCACTTCACCTTTTTTCATTCACGTATAAAAACATTTCATATTTATTTACTTAGAAGGTGTCACAAATAAAAATTAAATTAAAAAGTTGACATGTTTCGGTTCATTCATAAGAACCGTATTCATAACATATAAAATCAGTAGAAAATTAAATGACACTGGATATAAATATAATTTAAAAATCAAAACAAAACATTGCGCCCGCTATGATCGTGAATATAGCCATCGCCAACGCGGCATATAAATATAATAAATTTTGACCATATATTAAATTTAAAATGTATAAAATTAAAATTAAAAAAGTAGAAAAACTAAATGACTCTGGATATAAAGGTAATTTAAAACCCCCAAAACATAAAATATTTCGCCCTCTATGATCGTGAATAGCCAATGCCACCGCGGTTCCTCCTATTAGACTCATCCTTTAAATATTTATTAAGTAATTCTAACCAGAAACTCGGAATGTCATAAGAATAAGAATCATTACAAACTCTATCCCTCCTAGAATATATCTCTATGGATTCACGGATGATTAATTTTCGGAATAAACTGGAAATGAACACTAATCTACTATCTTTAAAACAAATTTTAACCCCCCTCTTTAAAAACAATCTTGATAACGCAGTCTTATCCCCTCAGCAAGTTAGAACTCAAAGTAGTTACGCATTTTTCTATTGGGGGAAAAATTCTTATAAATTTGCTACTCGATTATTTCCTTATCAATCAGTATGATGACGTTTAAAAAGGAAAATAAATGCATTTAGTTCTTCTTTTTCTTTTTTTCAAATTTACACTTACCGAAATTACCGAAATTTTTTTATTTGGAAAATAAACGCTAAAGATTTGCAAAAATCATAAAAAAAATTCTTTTGGATATATATGTAAAAAATCTTCCGTTCATGATTTCCCACCCAAAGTTTGTAAAAAATTACCCCAAAGATTTTTTCTGTTGTAGTTGTTTCAAATGCTTATCTACAAATTTTTTTTTTAAATAATTATTCGTATTCAAAAAATGGATCAATGGGTGTACTTCTAAACGCCATATTAATTATTTATCACTTATAAATTTTTTTTAAACCATTTACAAAATGTAGAATGTAATTTTATTTATTCATTTTAATACTTAACGGATATGACAGAAGTTGTCACATAAATGCTGTGAAGCGGTCTGTGAGACCGATCCATCGAAACATAAATAAAACGCTCGATTAATTAATAAGATGATGTTTTTGTACTAAACTATTTTACAGGACCATTATAATTAAGGTTTACCTATTCAAAAGATTCTATTGAAAGTGTTAAGGGTGTATTCGAAAAAACGCTTTTCCACCATCAACAGCTCGAAATTTTCATAAAGTAGAAACATGAAACTTGCTGGGATGATTTTTGAAGTGATGTATAAGATGCTGTATGATGTAATTTCTCGCTGCATTAATTAGAATTTGATTTATCAACAATTATTTTTTCAGCATGACTCTTTTTTTTTTTTTTTTTTTTCCGATCTCAGATCTCCGGCCTCGGAAAATTCTGTACGAAAGACCAACTTTGACAGCATTTTTTGTAATATTTTCTGCATTTATCAAAAAATCAACAGACACGGCACCTTATATAGTTTCTAAATAAGAGATTTTCAAAGTTTGGTGCATTTGAGATCAAAAGTGGATCTAAAAATAAATCGGAAAATAAGCGCTTTTGATCGGAATACACCCTTAAGGTTCGAAACGAAACAACATTTCTGTAATGCATGTAGTTATAAGACTGAAAGTTACAAGTTAAACTATTAAAAAAAAAAAGCTGGTTTTTGAGACCACAGCGAACATTAATTAAAGGTTTATGAAGAATTGTACATGTCTTAAACATTGCCTTTCAACCTTTTAACAAGTGTTTACTCATTCTGCCAAACAGTTCAATGGATCATTATTTACGGATAAATAAATTAAAAGGCCACTACATAATTTAAAATAAGTGATCCATGAAGATGTAAAAATAATAAAAGTCATAACGAAAAAAAATTATAAAACTTTTTTTTTTAATATTTACATGAAAAATACATTTTCTTTTTCTCTTAATAAACTGTTAGATTTGAGCATAAAAAAAGAAAGATAAAGGGAATATAAATGAACAATAATATAAATGAACAATTCCTGTTTCATAAACATTTATTACACGATTATACTCAATTTGAACTTTAACACGGTCTTATGCGTACAAAAGCTTTAATTTCAAATCTTACTTCACCTGCGTGACTTCCTTATAGCATAAGTTTTAACTCCACCATTAATAATTCAAGTCTTTTGGAAAGAAAAGAGAAAAATGAGAAACTCGGCATATACGCTTATTTCTACGGACCTACTCAAAACTACTTAGTTAGTTATGCATGAACTCGTACCAACGAAGAAATGTTATAACTGCTTCCAAAAACTTACAATTAATTAATCTTAAAGAAAAATGAACTCCTTTCTGTGTATTTTTTTCGTTATTTTATATTCTTAATGGTGTTATGGTTTACTCAGCGTTCATAACGCCTAGAGCTCGACCGGGCACGAATATTAATATTAATTGCTCTGTATTGAATTGGAAACAAATTTCTTTGTTCGATGATGAATGGGTGAGAACTGCTGTTTATGAACAAATTAATTTGTTATGGCGTTTCTGCTGTTCCTATGGGGGGGGGGGAGAAAGACGGAATTGGAATATTGGAAAAAGGCCAGAACAGTTTAAAGGAGTTTAGTCATAAAGCATTAATATTCGTCGACTTCATGTCATAAAGTGGCTCAATAAAGATTTATTTGTTAATCTGAAATAGGCTTGTCAATGTTTGTTGTTTTCTTTTCGCTTAAGCCCGCTAAAGATGACATTTTTTCATAAGTAATTTATCAATTAAAATAATGTAACATAAATTAGTAATAAAATGAATTGGAGAAATTTGATTAAAAATTTTGTAGAATGCTGAGTAATTTCAAATACGAATAAGCATACATAGACGATAATTGCTGTATGTTACGAAAAATTCTGAATTTCTGCAGGATGATAAATAAATAAGAAAAAATCATACGTCAAGCATAGATTATGAAGCAATTTCCAATACATTCAGAATAATGTTACAAAACTGGGTCGTTTAAGGGTGAATTCCGATCAAAACCACTTATTTTCCGATTTATTTTTAGATCCACTTTTGTTCTCAAATGCACCAAACTTTGAGAGTCTTTTATTTAGAAACTATGTAAGGCGCCGTGTCTGTTGATTTTTTGATAAATACAGAAAATATTACAAAAAAAAAAAAAAAAAAAAATGCTGTCAAAGTTGGTCTTTCGAACAGAATTTTCTGAGGCGGGAGATCTGAGATCGAAAAAAAAAAAGGATCATGCTGAAAAAAATAATTGTTGATAAATCAAATTCTAATTAATGCAGCGAGAGATTACATCACACAGCATCTTATACATCACTTCAAAAATCATCCCAGCAAGTTTCATGTTTCTACTTTTAAAAATGAGTCTGGAAATGTATCGGTAAATTTTGAACTGTTGAAGGTGGAAAATCAATTTTCCAATACACCCTTAAAAAAATTTAAATATTATGTTTCATTTCACCATATGGAAATGTATTACGCATTTCAAAACCGAATTTCAGCTGTTTCCTTCTGCAATCGGAAAATGATCTGAATATTTTAACAACCTTCTATATGATATAGAGATTTGTATCTATTAACAACATGCATTCCACAATTTAGCTCATTTAATAGATACATATATTTCAGGTGAAAATTCCTCTTCAGCAATTTTCTCTAGTAAGAAGAAAGATATGCGATAGAAATAATCACTTATCTCATAAAACATCAATAGATATATAACAATTGTGATTAAATTAGAAATAAAGGGTATGAACGGCATTAAACAGAAATTTTGAATGCAAGACATTTAACAGAAGAAAGGAAAATAAATTTAGACAAGGAATTAATTTTGAATAAAATTATTACTCGAATATATGGCTTCACCATAGTTATGTATATTTGTGTATATATATTGTCCTTTCAGAAATATGCTGTAGTATCTCATACTTTAAATTTAAATATTTAGACGTAAAATTTCTAACTCCCAACTTTTCCTTACATTGATTCATTACTCATGAATACCGTACGATTGATCTACAAAGCATTATGCTGTATGTATGTATGCTATGTGTAGTATAATACAGTAGACTCCCTCAAATCCGCAAACCAGAAATCCGCAATTCCCTAAAATCCGCACATATTTTATGGATGTAAACAATGAAACTATCAGTTCAGATATTGGGACAAAATTTGATTTTTTTTTTAATTTTGCATCAATTCTATACATTTTTTATTTTGAAATTTTCTTAATAATGCTCTATTCATGTTTTTTTTTTTTTCATGAAGGAAGAATAAATTTTTTTGGAAAAAATTCAAGATATTACTGATATCACTGGTAATTACAATCTTCTTACCAAATATATTTATGCATTAATCAAGATTTTTTGGTTATTAAGCCTGGCTAAACTTGAAAAAAATCCTTATTTTATGATTTTGATGTGAATTAGTAATGTACTTTTATGAGGCAAGTTTTGTTGAATAATTTTGGAAAAATACATCTAATCTTTATAATGAATATTTAATCATACACTATTGATTATTAACTTGACCTTTGCTATTAGTATTTTTATCATTTAAAAAAATGTCTAAATTTTCATTATTTTAGTTTATTACTTATTTTAATATTTTATTATATGTAAGCATTCATTACAGTTCCGATTGTACTATTAATTGCACTCAAATTATTGTTTTAAAAATGTAAACAAAGCAATGACCAGAAATCCGCAAAATTCTAAAATCCATACTACCTCTGGTTCCAAGCTGTGCGGATTTGAGGGAGTCTACTGTATATCATATTAAACCATAAACCATGTGGATTAAACAATAAACCAAGAATCAAAATTTAATAATCAAACATATGTATATGGAGAGGCAATCATAATTGTTTCCTCTTTACACTCCTAATATAACGAAAGCTATAAATTTTCCTTGCCACCTGTTTCTTTAATGAGACCCGGTTTCCTCGGACTGCTATTAACCATCAATCGTTCCTAGAGCCACGTCTATATTAAAGACTGCTTTATCTATCCAATTTATCATACTATACTGTCAGTTTTGCCGAATGATAAATTGATAGATGACTTTGCTGCCAATAGATATTGATAAAGTATTTGTTTATTAGCGCGATATACTTTTTGTATGATTTACAATCAGGACAAGTAATCGATTGATTTTTTTTTTTTTTTTTTTTCGCTCTCAGTGAGTAATTGAATAGTAAGGAAACATGTTCTGCTAAGATACGGGCTATATGTCCTTAAGTTATAATTACGTTTTATCACAATGCGTAATAAAAAATGGCTTCTGGTAATTTATTAGATCCTGTTACTAATATCAAGTAAAAGAACACTTTATTTTTTTACTTTTTCTAAATCGAAATCATATTTTAGACTCATAATAAAACGTTTTGTTTTTATGAAAACCTCAAGCATTCTCTAAAAATTTCTAATTATTACTTTTTTAATTTAGTAATTTTTTTTTTAGCCCTTTCGGATTTGGTGTACTATTAATAATACATGTGTTTTATTTTGTTTTATTATTATTATGAGTATTATTTTGTTTTAATAAATACCTCTGTTACTAGTTACATGTGGTAAACCTAGCATGAGTCTATGCATTTACTATTTAAATTCATTAACATTTAGGCAATCAATAGTAGTAATAATAATAATAACTATTTGCTCAATTTTCTTTGCACCGTTTGTAATTCTTTTATTTTAAACATATATTCCACTCTTTAAATTTAAAATAAAGGCTAATTTCCTGAAAGAATCATGTGTAATAAAGAGTGAAATGTATTAGAAAGTTGTAATATCAGTTAAATCTTGTTGTAATACAATTATTTTCTAAATATCTCCTAAAATTTTTTCTTAGCCTATTGTCGTATGAATATGAATTGTATAATACGCAAAACAACAACGTTTGGTATGTTTCAGGCAAAAAAATATTCATTAAACTTTAAATAAACTCTTTAGATAGCTAATGTTAAAATTTTGAACGCAAAAATCTTTAGTCATTGGTTTTTACCCTCTCTTGCTCCTCATACATACACACTAAGGGAAAAAAAATATATGCGTTATTTTTAGAGATCGACCTAAAATTCGGTTTCGTTTCCATTTCGACTCAAAATATGAGTTTCGCCAAAGACGAATTTTCGGCGAAAATCCTGTTGAAAATTTGGCCGGACCGAAACTATGCGTATTCCAAAAATCTCCTTTTCTTTCTTCGGAAATTTTCTGTATTACCCATCCATTTAAATTGTATCGGCTTAAATGAGACACTTTTTATTTATTATTGTGAACTTAATTGTTTATAATTATCAGTTGCGACTGACTCAAGACGTGGGTGCTAATTACAAAACACGCGCAGATGATCATTTCCAAAAATCATTATAAAAAATAAATCTAGGTGTAAATGTTTAAAATATTTTTTTTACTAAATGAAATGCGTATGGTTAAAAAAATTTTCTGCGTCGCTGATAAATTAATTACATTTTATATGAAAATAAAATGCTTTGGTTCTGAAGAGTATACAGTCAATTTGGGACAAACTTAATAATTAATAATTATGTATATTTAATAAATACATATAATTAATTAATAATTATGTATTTTATTCTCAAATCATATAATTAACTAACAGTTATGTATATTTATGTATATGTTAACAATTGTGGTTCAACAACTCCAATTTGAAAAATATTGTCTCATTAGAATACATCATTTAAAGCATAGGTTCCCAACGGGGGCGGTACCGCCCCCCAGTGGGCGCTGGAGCCTTCCAGGGGGGGCGGTAGTGGGTCTAGCGAAAAATGGGGGGCGTTAGGACAGTTGAGGGGGGCGGTCATGGCATACCTACTTATTTAGAAACTAATATAATGAAAATAGTTGATCTCCTCTACATAGCCCAGTCCGAGACAAAAACCTTAACTGCACCTTTGAATGGAAATCTATGCAGACGAACCTAAATCTGAGGGGGGGGGGGGGATTGAATTTATTTTACTAATGTCAAAAAATAGCCGTGGAACTCGAAGAAGTGCTATGACTCGAATTAAAAATCGTTATGAATTCAAAAACTGGGGAGAAAAAATTCGCGATAATTGGCTGGCTATAAGTTTTAAACATTATTATTTTTTCATTAACCTGTATTTCGATTTATTCTGAAGTATGACGGCATATGCCTGGAGAAAGATTTTTAAACAAACCTGTGATTTGAATCAGCTCAAGAAATTTGTATTTAGTTATATCTAGTTGTGTATATTCTTAGTGAAAGTGATAAAAAAAATCGTTATATCTATAAATTTGTTCAAAAGTAAATTTATTTAAACTTATATAGGGAAAAATTTTACATCGTAATATCCGGCGTATAATCCGCAGATCAAACAGTTATTTTTATACCCAGAAAAAAAAAAAAAAAAAAAAAAAAAAAGAAATGTAATTTCGTAGATTGCGGTAGATATTTGACTTAAATTACTAAATAAAATTTCTGGGTCGAAAAGAAATTGTTTGATACTTGGATTATACGTCGGAATTTACGGTATTAAGTATTTGAAATATGGATCTAGGTACTTTTCTACAAACCAATGGTTACCTATTGCTTAATTTGCTAAGAAGTTTTTTTCAAATGAAGCCATGAAGCTTTCTAGGTTACAAGAGCATTTGAATAAATGCGTGCTGATAGAAAAGACAAAGGTCCTATTTTTACTTTCTTCTATCTTTACAAGAAGAAAATATTTGATTCTTGAAAATTTCCGAGTTCCTGATTTTGACGGATTTACATGTTTTAGGAGTCAGAGATTCCAAAAACTTGTTTTTACAAAATGTCTGTCTGTGTGTCTGTCTGTTAGCTTATTTATTTGTATGTGACATAAATTTTATAATCGCTCTATCTCAACAATCAATGCACGTAATTTATAAAAAAGCTATATTCACGCTGATTAGTTTTTGGTGTAAATCACTCAGCAAATGGCTTTAGGATTTCCGCAACGGCTTTATCTCAAGAACTACTGCAAAGATTTTCACCAAACATCTGATTTGATTATTCCTTAGCATGAATAGATACTGTTTACATTTTATTGAAAATCTCTCTACAAGTGGTGGTGTTATGCTGTCTTTTTCCCATTTCTGCAACAGAATCTCAAGAAGATCTCAAGAATTTAATGCACGAATTTTCATCAAACTTCGTATTCAGTTTTACCTTAATAGATGTTATTGCTGATTATGTTTTGGTGCAAATCGCATGACAGGTGGCGCTTTTATTCTGCCTTTTTCTCGAGAGTCGCAGTAGCCCTATTTCAAGAACTAATGTACGGAATTTCGTGTCATTAGAATCGTTACGATGGACATAGATTGCCATTTTATTTTGATACTGGGATAGAGAATTTTGAAGTATTAACATGTATGAGATAGAAGAAAGCTTTGGGATTGCCACATCTGACCAGTTCAAAGATTGGAAAAGAAAAATCTAAAATAGTCAATTATATCAAATCTTTTTAAGTCATCTTCTAAACAAGAAGATGACGGACTACGAGCCTCATATATCATTATAATTTGAATAACAAAAGTATTAAAATTGCACACAGTCGGCGAGAAATTAATCTTGCTTGTAGTCAGAGAGATAATAAAAACTGTTCTTCATCATAAGAAACCACCTGATATCAACAGAAAATTTTCTGAGTAATAATTCGGTTCAAAGAGAAATAGGTAGCTAAGCATTGAAATATCATTATGCTGTTACTTAAAGAACTGCAAATTTTCCATTCAACTCCATGGATCCGCGTTAACCAATAACAAATACTCACAAAAGAAAATAAAAATCAGGAGTAATTATTTGCTAAAAATTTGTAAACTGATACAAAGAGAAAATCGACATTTAATATCACGAAGTTAGTCCAAGAAAAATAAATTCTTTATCATAATAGTTTGTCATTTGCTACTGATGTTGCTCGACCAACGACGCGACATCAAGAGGATTTCATTAACACATTTTAAACAAACAGTAACTAAATGTACTCTCTGTACATTCCATTATTAGAGCAGTCAAAAGGAATAGAAGCAATTCTTCGAATGACAGGATATTTTGCCAGCTTTATAGTGAAAATCATTTCACTACAAAATGAAACAATTGTTTTACTTTGTAGTGCAGTTGTCACTTTGAGTCAGATTTGCAATTGAATTCAATCGGTCAGAGCTTCGTTGTCTCTGAAAAATTATTTGTCTGAATCGTTTTTTTTGATATATTTGATTTAATATTACACTTAAATAAAAACAGAAATCTAAAAATATGCTAAAACCTGATTGCATTGAAAAATGACATCGATTGTGTGACAGACCTCTTTAGAATCTTTAATTAAATAAATTTAAACATTTTAAATATATATAATAAGCCATACAATGATTGCAAGATGATGAGTTGACTTTAATTAAAACAAAAAACCTAATAGCTGCTTCTGTGGGTAAACTTCTTTTGCTCAAAAGAAATCTAAGTAGAAGAGATTACAGCCAAATTTCTACATTATTCGCAGTCTATGAAAACAAGAATATTTACTTACTTATTGTCAATACTTGGACTCTCCAAGATACTCTCCGATTCCAAGATATTTATACATGATTTTACCGAGTTGTTTTTTAGATCCTTTCGCGAGTGCAGCAACAGCACTATAATCATATTTGGAGAAAGAATTCGTGTAACTCACAGCAAATGAGAACTATATAATTAAAATTCAGAAATGGATAACAAGAGTTCTAACTCAAAGACATACAGCTCTCTAACGTGGATTGTGAGGGAGAGTACATAAAATTTTAATTGCTTTCCTTTCATCAGATTTGGCTGAAAGTGGGTTCCGTGTAGTAGCAAATTTACCGTCTAAGAAAAGGAACATGCATCTTTGAACATGACAATATGTGACTGATGTTGAAGAAATTAAAATCTGACATGAAGAAATTGTTAAAATTCTAATAGCCTCGACTATTTCGTTATGTTTTAAAAAATCTTATTATTTTTGTGTTTATTTTACAATTTTTATAAAACAATTTTTTACTACCGTAATTTCCGGCGTATAATCCACGGATCCATCAATTCTTTTTTGACCCAGTAGTTTTATTTAGCAATTGAAGCCAAATATTTACCGCGATCTAAAAAGTTACATTTTATTTCATTTTTCTGGGACAAAAAATGATTGTTTGATCCGCGGATTTTTTGCCGGAAATTACGGTGCATTTGATGCTTGTTTTAATTAACTTCTACTTTGATTAATAGGTTGACAAACAGATAAAATATAGGTAATATGCAATTAAGATTTTAACATTTTGTATAATTAACTATTATGGAGGGGGGGGGGGCGTTGGAATTTTTTTTTCTTGTAAAGGGGGCGGTGGACCAGAAAAGGTTGGGAACCTATGATTTAAAGCATGTAAAAAATAATTTAAAAATTTTTAACGTAAAACTAAAATAATTCGGACTAAAAAATAATTTTTTCACACCTACAATAATCAAAAATTGATATACTTTTCATAAATATTGTCCATTTTTTAATACAAAATTTTAAAGTATACAAAATTACAAAATTACCTTTAAAAATAAAATCTACTTCCGTACTTCTTCAGCTTTTTTTATTCAACAAAATTTACTAAGTTAATTTTTCAATATCGATCTGAAGCTTGTCAAATGATAAACAAAATTTTAGTAAGAAAAATTAACTCAATATCATCGTCTGTTGGGAATTCTAGGAACAACAAATAAAATCGTGTTAAAAAACGTTCTGTATATGTACTATTGACTTTTGAGTATGTTGTAGATTTGCAACACGGTGATACAAAGAATTAAATACTTTTTTTAATGGATTTTTTCGTTTTCCTTTTCAGCCGAAGATAGGAAGATTACAGAAATTCAGTTTTGTTTTCGGTTTCGACCTTAAAAACCTGTTTCGTACAATCCCTAGTTATTTTATGTAAAATTTTTAAGCCCCTCCCCGCCCTAATTATTGTTTGAAGTTGATGGCACTGTATGTGTATGAATGAATAGCAAATTAATACGCAAGTTTTCTTTGAGAGTGATTTTCGTTTAATTAATGACAATTAATCAATTTACATCAATCATTGTCCTCTGGATTTTCTACTTCACATTCTTTTTCTCCCTCATTCTCTCTTTCTTTGGTCTCCCAGTAGACAGTTTATTTATTGGTTTAGCAGAAGAATAGTGGATTAAGATAAATTAGGATACTCAATAATCTAAACATCATGCTGTAATGGATCATGACACAATTTATAAACACCACAATACGTGCAATCGAGTTTTCCAAAATCTTCAGTTCTGCCCGATCAATTAAATTAATTCTGATGTACTCAAGGCATAAAAAGAGCTATATGTAATCAATATTCAGCTTTTCTATGCTCTATACATTAAACAGCAAATGCAGCTGTAAAAAATTACGCGAAAACAACTTTTTCGACATACAAAAAAATTCAATAATCATTACAATTTTGCCGCATCTGATATTTCTGTATTCTGCAGAATTTCACATTTCTTAATAATACAGATTGATTAAAGGATAAGACCCATAATCCAGAAGAAGTAGTCATTCCTAAAAAAAAAATATTACTGATAAGTAAGTAATAAGCAGAAATTTTTTGATAGCCAATAACTCGAAGTCTGTAGTAATGTAAATGAAATTCTATCTTTGCGCTATTTTTTCCCTGTTCTTTTTTTAACGCCTACATATTTATTGATTATATCTGTTTTTTAATCAGATCTTTTAGAATTATCTGAACCCATTTACTGAAGCAGTGTACGTTGAGAATATGTATAACCAACAAAAGATAAGTCAAAGAGATAAGATGGGATGGTAAAATGCAAAAAAGAATGATAGGAAGAAACTCAAATTGATTTTAGGGAGTGTTTTTCTAAAGAATAGAAAGTCTACCTCATTTGGCATGCGTATCCGATGATTTCGCCCCCTATTTATTGAAAACATAATTGTTAAAAAATAAGTTTTTTCTTCAAAATATTTTTTTTAGCCGGATCTTTTGGATAAAGTTCAGAGTTTCAGGAGATTAATACGATATCTAAGGTTGCAGAATTGGCGTTATATGTTTTTGAAGAAAAGATAACCCTAATGGCATGTGTAATTCAGAAACAATCTTAAAGACTAATGTTGGGATGTTGGGTAAAACTTTTATCTTAATGCCACCTTCGACTTCAATTAACTCTCTTTATCTAATTTAATAATTCAAACCATATGCCTGCTATTTTATTTTATTTTATTTTATTTTAAATATCGCTCAACATATTCAAGTAATTTTGACATTTGAAGTAAAAAGGAACAAAATTTTGCACACTTCGTTCTCAGTTAATGTACATATTACATACATTAATGCATACATGCATATAAAATATATGTAATTTTATATTACATATATTTTATATGCATGTTATGTAATATAAAATGTATTTTATGCATTTTATATTACATAACAAGCATTTTACATGCATATTACATAACATTTTATAAAATAAAAAAAAATTCGACAAGTCTTTTCAAAGATTATTTGCAATTAGCAACACTCAGCTGCTTACAAACAGGCAATGTATAATTGCATGATTAATGTTATTCCTTTGAAATCAAAAGAGTCCCACAATAATATAAAACTTTTCCTTAATACCAAATTACTTACAGGTTGCAAAGCGAAATAATTTCATCTATATTTTAATAACTCATGCTTAAATTCGAAATCATAATTTGTTTTATGTTATTATTTATAAACTTAAGGGTGTATTTCGATTCAAACTGCCTATTTTCCGATTTATTTTTAAATTCATTTTTTCTCAACCATGCATCAAACTGGCAAATTGTCTTATTTAGAAAGTACTCAAGGTGCCGTGATTGTTGATTCTTTGATAAATGCAGAAAATATTGCAAACAAAGCAATCAAAAACGTCATTTTGAACTGATTTTTCCAAAACGGGAGATATGGGAAAGACAAAAAGGGTCATACTGAGAAGGTAATTAATTATAAATCAAATTCTAATGAATTGAGCGTAAAAAGACATCACACGGCACCTTATACGTCTCTTTAAAAAATCTCCTCAGCAAGTTTCATGTGTCTTCTTTTAAAAATATGTCTGAAATTGTATCGGAAAATTTCGAGCTTTTGAATTTGGAAAAGCGTTTTTTCGAATATACCCTTAATATCAAATTACTTACAGGTTGCAAAGCGAAGTAATTTCATCTATATTTTAATATCTCATGCTTAAATTCTAAATCCTAACTTGTTTTATGTTATTATTTATAAACTTAAAGGTGTATTTTAAAAAAAAGTCCCCCCTCAACAGCTCTGATACTATTTCAGAGATGTATAAAATGCTGTGTGATTTCATTTTTCGTTAAATTCATTAGAATTTCATTTATAGACGATTATCTTCTCAGTATGACCTTTTTTTTTTTTTTTTTTTTTTTTTTTTTTTTTTTGTTCCGAGATCTCCCTTTGCGGAAAATTCGATTCAAAACGTTGTTTTTAACAGCTTTTTTTTTTTTTTTTTTTTTTTTTTTTTTTTTTTTTTTTTTTTGGGGGGGGGGGGGGCAACATTTTTTGCATTTATAAAAAAAAAATCGATAAGTACAGCACCTTATGTAGTTTCTAAATAAGAGAATTTGGCAGTTTAACGTGTTTTAGAGAAAAAATTAATTTAAAAATAAATCAGAAAATAAGCAGTTGAAATTGAAAAGTTCCCTTAAATTATAAATTATACTTACTTAATTATAATTTATACTTCTTAAAACTACAGGCTAAATCTGGCATTAATTTCATCCATATCTGATTAATAATGATTTAAATTATAGTGAATTATAATTTTTAAATAGATTGTTCTTATAAAACCAAATTTTGATTTACTGAAGACTTATATCTGGTATAAAGTTATATATGAAAATAACTTTAAGACAAATGTAACAAATATCCACGATGTATCCTTTTTACTGTATGATTTTGTTACTATGTTAGTATAACAAATATAACGTTGTAAAATCATAAAATATATACGTATAGCTAAAAAATACTCAAATAATAAAAATAAAATTATTTTAAATTAGATTTATCTCTTCTCATTTTTATGAACAAATAAAAGAAAAGAATGACAACAGTATAAAATTACGATGAATATAAATAAATTACATAATAATATAATAGTATAATATTTTGTTTTTTACTGTTTTTTCAAACACTAATTTAGGTAATCGAATGCGGCAAATTATAGATGGCATTCTGAACCATACTTTATTTTCTCTTGATAAATTTAGTGTTTATTATGAAATCGTTTCCGATCCTATTCAAGATAAACAGACAGAAAGACAATAAATAAACAAATAAATAAAATTTTTGATCCCACGTCATCAAAATAGCCGTATGAACGTAGAAATTCGCGCTTTTATTAAAATCACAGACAGATACTCCAATTTTATATGTTAGTTTCAATATTTTATAAAATAAAAATAATTAATATAAAGAAGGTTAAAAAAGTTATGTCGTGGATTATTTTACAGTTTAATTGCAACAATGGAAATAATTTCTTCATAATTTGAAAAAGGACCTTTTTCAATCAAAATTCAATAAAATTCACAAACAACAGTTGTTGAATACAGATACTGTTATCGCGACCAAAGTGGTAGATAATAAAATAATGTATTTATTATTTTCATAAATCTTTAATTATTACGCAAAATTGTGGACACTGTAAATTTCAAAAGGGAAAAAATGAGAAATTAGATTTAATTGAGAAATGTTTTTATTTAAAAATTTATTTATTGTAAGCAAGCGGCCGCCATCCTAATTTGCATATTTCCGGATGGTGCAAAGGTATAGGCGCTTTTGTCGTTATATTTTTGAACTACAACTCTCTTTTCTGGTAAAATAATATACATCATGACACTGCCCTTAATGCAAAGCGCACTCTGATATCCCCTTTTTATGGAATTTAGAAATTTATAATAAGCATTTACTCGGCCTAACCTGTATTTATATGCACTGTTAAAAAAAAAAAAAAAAAAAAAAAAAAAATGACGATTTAACGGTATTGTAACATTGGGACGCTAATACAATTTACTGTTTTTAACGGAACAATTTCCATAAATTGCAGACATTTTTCCGTTTTCTTGGGGTTTTTTTTTCAGAATTTATGGAATTTTTCCGTTAAAAAGCAATAAATTGCCCGTAAAGCATAGTGACGTCACTGCAACGGCGTTGTGAAGTCACATTGTGACTTTGTGACCATCGATTGTCGATGTGACGTCACGAGACGTCGATGTGAAGTCACAGTGACTAAAATGTGAAGTCGTTATGGCCGTTTTAGAGCTTTTTTGTGACGTTTTACAAAGTGGTCACAATGTGACAAATTTGTAAAAAATGTGTCATTTGTGACTAATTTGACATTAACTTTGTGACGAAACTGTGACAAAAGCGACGATATTTAAATTGCCAGAAACATGTTTTTTAAAGTAAATAACATGTTTTGAAGGATATTTATAAATTTCTAAAGATTATTAAGAAAGTCACATCTCAGTTACAATGTGACGTCACTGGGTGGTGGCCTTTTGGTCACAGATGTGATGTGACCAAAGTGACTCACAGTGATGTCACTGTGACCATGCATGCTATTAGGGTATCTTGACGTCCCGATTATCAATATACAATTTCCGTAAAATCGTCCTTTATTTTACAGCGTTGTATTATACTTTTTAATGTGTTACTTTGAAACATTCAAGCTCTTTGTATAATTCAAGCTTATCTTGTCTTAAATCATCCAGCTACTAGATTTTTTAAAAATTACATTCAGCTTTTACGCTAATAAAATAGCACTCATTGGCCTGAAAACGCTTATAAAATAAAACACAATTAATATAAAGAAGGTAAATAAAGTCATATTCTTGACATTCCACTCTTTATAATTGCAACAATAAAACTAATTTCCCCATAATTTCGAACCACCTCCTTTCAACAAAATGATATAAAACTCGCAAACAAGAGCTATTAAATACAGATACAGTCATCACGACCAAAGTGATACCCATTAAAAGAATTTATGCATCATTTTTTATAACCATTTAATTACTCAAAAATATGGACAGTTTATTAACTTGAAAAGCAATAAATGCGATCCAATTAGACTTAATTGAGAAATGTTTTTTATCTTCAAAACTTATTTGATGTCAGTAGCTTAAAAAAAACCTCACCAATTATTAAACAGCTTTAGGTCTGTGACAGTTACAATCTCAATAATCGTTATTTATGATATTCAAGCTGGAAATAAATATTCCTTTCTTTTTTATAAAACACCGCACTTTTCTTTTCTTTTTTCTCTTTTGATTCTGGCAACGCATTCATTTTGATTTGTGGTTAAAGATCTTATTTGTAACTACGATATTTTCTCGAAGAGGCCATTAATCAGTATCAGTGTTTTTTTGGGGACATGCTGGCTGATTTGCATTAAAACGATGATAAAATATCTTCCCTTCTTTCAATTCATTCATCTGTGAAATGAATCATTAAGAATCGCTCTACATTTGAACCCATTTTCCTGTCAGGCTGGCGAGAGATAAATGGGAGTTTGGAGAAATGGATAATTATTATTGCTTGTCATTTGCTATGTTTTGTGATTCATTATCTCACTCATTTATATCGTTTTCTATGAATATGCATCGTGCATTTGTAAACATTAACCCAAGTTAAATACAAGTTTTCGTTCTCGTAATGTATGACGTATCGCGATCCATATGTCATTGGAAATTTCTTCCTGAAAAGAGTTATGACAAGATTACTGTGTACACTAATCATATTTTACCAGGAATTGAAATAAGTTATGTGACTCTGATGACAAATTATTCAAATATTTCAAATGTGCAGACGAAATGAATGATTTTTTATATTTTAATAAACGTTCTTCCAGCTGCCTATTTTAAATTCATTTATAGCAACAAAATTTCAATTATTTAGATTTAAGGGTGTATTCGAAAAAATAGTTTTTCATCTTCAACAGCTCGACGTTTTCTGATACATTTTCAGACTCATTTTAAAAATAAAAACATGAAACTTGCTGAGGTGATTTTTTGAAGAGACGTATAAGAGGCCGTGTATTTTCATTCTCAGTTTATTAGAATTTGATTTATAAACAACTAGCATACGCAGCCCGCTTCGCCGGGCTTAATTTGAAAGTTTATTTAATAATTTATGTGTATGGTACGCTTCTCTCTCAGCTGGCGACGGATCCCCCGGTGACTCTACGCTTCTCTCTCAGCTGGCGACGGATCCCCCGGTGACTCTCCCCGGACCATCGGCACTCCACGTGCGTCGGGTGAGCGTCAGAACAAACTTTCAGCATATACATATGGGTGGTTGTACTTGAATGCACAGACCTGCGCGTTTTTTTCTATCTTGCTTTTATACCTCTGGACCGAGTTGGCGCATTGCCAAGATTTGCTTCCTCTGGACCGAGTTGGCGCATTGCCAAGATTTGCTTCCTCTGGACCGAGTTGGCGCATTGCCAAGATTTGCTTCCTCTGGACCGAGTTGGCGCATTGCCAAGATTTGCTTTCCCCTGTGCCTCAATTAATTAATTATCCTCAGAATTCCTTTTATTTATAGAGATTATTTTCTCATTTTGATCCTTTTTACCCTACCCAGATTTCTCACTTCGGAAAATTCGGTTCGAAACGCCAATTTTGACAGCATTATTTTGCAATAATTTCTGTATTTATCGAAAAATCTGTAAGCAGGGCAGAAGGGTGTATTCGAAAAAAAACGCTTTTCCACCTTCAGCAGCTCGGAATTTTCCGATACAATTTCAAACATATTTTTAAAAGTAGAAACATGAAATTTGCTGAGAGGATTTTTGAAGAGATGTATAAGGTGCCGTGTGATGTCTTTTTACGCTCAATTCATTAGAATTTGATTTATAAGCAATTAACTTCTCAGGAAGACCCTTTTTTAGGTAGATTTCGTATGAAATACTACCTATTGCAATCGCACCAGTTTATATATACATAGATATATATATATCTCACTTTTTTATGGACACGATAACTTCTATAATTCTGCACCAATCTCCACCAAACTGGTACATAAAATCAAAGAGGATAAAATCTCGGTTAAGTTCGTTAATGGGCAAAATCGGACCAAGGGGGTCGGAATAGGGGGCGTTTTTGTGAAAACCGAAAAAACGCCATAACTTTTTAATTAAAGTAGATATCGAATCGGTTTGAAGCTTATATTGCTTCTTAGAAATGGGCCAAAAGTTTATGCATGACAGAGTTTTGATAAATTTAGAAATGGGCTCAAAGAGCGAAAAAAACAGGGTTTTGGAGAGAGAAAAATTCATAACTTCATCAATTTTCAAGATATCAAGTCCAACTAAATTTTTCGTAAATGTTCTTTAAATTATCTAAAACTTTTGTATTTACAAGTTTTTGATAGGACAAACTTTTACCGATGAAAAAAATTAAAAACGAAAAGAAAAAGAGCGGTGAAAAAAGAGAAAAATCCATAACTCCGTCAATTTTTAAGATATCAAATCTGATTAAATTTATTTTACATCTTCTCAAAAATATCTACAACTTTTATATTGACAAGTTTTTCATAGGACCAATTCGTATAGCAAAAAGAAATTAAACAAAAATAGTAGTTGGAGAAAAAACCTCAAATCCAAACTGCTTATATTCTGACTCTTTTTTAAATTCATTTTTGATTTTAAACGCATCCAAATGGTAGATCCTCTTATTTAGAAACTGTATAAATTGACGCATTGGTCAATTTTCTGATAAAGACAGAATATATTTCAAAAAAGGCTACCAAAAAGGGTATATTGAACAGAATTCATCGGGACTGAAAATTTAAGGAAGTATTCAAATAAGAAATTGCGTTTTTTTCTGACTCGTTTTTAAATCCATTTTTTTTTCTCAAACGCATCCAATTTACAGATCGTCTTATTTAGGAACTATATAATGTGATGCATTGGTCAGTGTTTTGATAAAGACGGAATATATTTTTAAAAAGGCTACCAAAAAGGGTATTTTGAACAGAATTTTCCGAAATCATCGTGACTGAAAATTTAAGAAAGTGTTCAAATAAGAAATTGAGTTTTTTTCTGACTCGATTTTAAATCCATTTTTGCTCTCAAATGCATCCAATTTACAGATCCTCTTATTTAGGAACTATATAATGTGATGCATTGATCGGTTTTTTGATAAAGACAAAATATATTTCGAAAAAGGCTACGAAAAAGAGTATTTTGAACAGAATTTCCCGAAGTCTTCGTGATTTGAAAATTTAAGGAAGTTTTCACATAGCAAATTGCGTTTTTTATGACTCGTTTTAAAATCCATTTTCGCTCTCAAACGCATCCAATTTACAGATCCTCTTATTTTGGAACTATATACTGTGACGCATTGGCCAGTCTTTTGATAAAGATAGAATATATTTTTAAAAATGCTGTCAAAGTGAGTATGATTGAAGAATTAAGGATCTATTCAAACAACAAATCGGTTATTATATGACTCATTTTTAAATTCAAATTTTTTCTCAAATGCATTCAACTGACAGTTTTTTGTTATTTAGAAACTGTATAATGTACTGTTTTGGTCGATTTTTTTATAAATTCAGAATTTATTTCAAAATATGTTGTCAAAATGGGCATTTGAGCTGAATTTTTCTTAAGATGATTCTGATAAAACCAGTTTTTGCAGAAAAATGAAATTAAAAATTTTTCATAAACGGCCAAATGAAGTTATTAAACTAGGTTTATCTCTAATCATATATATATATATATATATATATATATATATATTTGTTGAAATGAGCACTCTTCGAAATCTACCTCCGCCTATAGGCCCAGCCGACAGGGATTTTTTTTGTTCCATTATCTCCCACTTCGGAAAAATCGGTTCAAATTGCCGTTTTTGATTGCTTTTTTTGCAATATTTTGTGCACTTATCAAAGAATTGACCTTCACGGCACCTTGTGCACTTTCTAAATAAGAGAATCTGCGAGTTTCATGTGTTTGAGAGCAAAAGTGAATTCAAAAATAAATCGGAAAACAAGCAGGCTATGTTTTGTGATTCATTATCTCACTCATTTATATCGTTTTCTATGAATATGCATCATGCTTTTGTTAACATTAACCCAAGTTAAATACAAGTTTTCGTTCTCGTAATGTATGACGTATCGCGATCCATATGTCATTGGGAATTTCTTCCTGAAAAGAGTTATGACAAGATGCCTGTGCACACTAATCATATTTTACCAGGAATTATAATAAGATATATTACTTTGATGACAAATTATTCAAATATTTCGACTGGGTAAATTAAATTAATAATTTTTGCATTTTAATAAAAAATCCTTCAGTTTTATTCAGACTTTCATTCTATTTTAAGTTCATATTTTGAGCAAAAAAATTTCTGTTATTTACAATTAAGGGAGTATTTGAAAAAATAGCCATCAACACCCTGAACATTTCGAAGTTTTCTGATAAATTTTCAGACTTATTTTAAAAGTAAAAACATGAAACTTGCTGAAGTGGTTTTTGAAGATATGTAAAAGAGGCCGTGTGATTGCATTTTTCGCTGTATTCACTAGAATTTGATTTATAAATAATTATTTTCTCACTTTGACTCTTTTTTTTAACCCAGATTTCTCACTTCAAAAAATACGGTTCAAAACACCAACTTTAAGGGTGTATTCGAAAAAACGCTTTTCCATCTTCAACAGCTCGAAATTTTCCGATACAATTTCAGGCACATTTTAAAACGTAGAAACATGAAATTTGCTGAGAGGTTTCTTGAAGGGACGTATGAGGTGCCTAGTGATGTTTTTTTACGCTCAATTCATTAGAATTTGAGTTATAAACAATTATCTTCTCAGTATGACCCCTTTTTTCGTTCTCAAATCTGACGCTTGGGAAAAATCGGTTCGAAATACCGTTTTTGATTGCGTTTTTTGCAATATTTTCTGCATTTATCAAAGAATCGACAATCACGACACCTTGTGTACTTTCCAAATAAGAGATTTTGAAAGTTTGGTATATTTGAGAGCAATAATGAGTTCAAAAATAAATCGAAAAATAGGCAGTTTGAATCGAAATACACCCTTAATAGCATTTTTTTCTATAAATTTAATATTTACCGAAAAATCGATAAGCATGGCAGATTGTGTAGCTTCTAAATTGGTAAATTTGTTACTTTGGTGCGTTTGAGAGCAAAAATGAATTTAAAATTAAATCAGAAAATAAACTATTTGGACAGATTCTGTCTAAGAGAAATCTACTTTCTGTCAAGCTGACGAGAGATAAAGATAAATGGAAGTTTGGAGAAATGGATAATTATTATTGCTTGTCATTTGCTATGTTTTGTGATTCATTATCTCACTCATTTATATCGTTTTCTATGAATATGCATCATGCATTTGTAAACATTAACCAAGTTAAATAACAAGTTTTCGTTCTCGTAATGTATGACGGATCTCGATCCATATATCATTGGAAATTTCTTCCTGAAAGAGTTATGACCAGATGACTGTGTACACAAATCAAATTTTACCAGAAATTGTAATAAGTTATATAACTCTGACGACAAATTATTCAAATACTTCGACTAGGCAGATGAAAAGAACGATTTTTATATTTTAATAAAAATCCTTTCAGCTGATTATTTTAAATTCAATTTTAGCGACAGAATTTCAATTATTTCAGTTCAATGATAAAACGTTGTTATAAAATATATATACACAGTAGACCCCCTCAAATCCGTACAGCCTGGGACCAAAGATTGTGCGAATTTTAGAATTTAACGGATTTCTGAGTCATTGCTTTGTTTACGCTCTTTAAGGGTGTATTTCGATTCAAGCTGCTTGTTTTCGATTTATTTTTGAATTAAATTTTGCTCTCAAACACATGAAACTCGCAGATTCTGTTATTTAGAAAGTGCACAAGGTGCCGTAAAGGTCAATTCTTTGATAAGTGTACGAAATATTGCAAAAAAAAGCAATCAAAAACGGCAATTTGAATCGATTTTTCCGAAGTGAGAGATAAGGGAACGAAAAAAGGGTCTTCCAGAGAAGTTAATTGCTTATAAATCAAATTCTAATGAATTGAGCGTAAAAAGACTTTACTCGGCACCTCATACGTCCCTTCAAGAATCCCCTCAGCAAGTTTCATGATTCTACTTTTAAAAATATGTTTGAAATTGTATCGGAAAATTTCGAGCTGCTGAAGGTGGAAAAGCGTTTTTTCGAATACACCCTTAAGGGAGACCCGTAAGAAAAAACCCAAAATTTTTATTATTGATTTCAAAGTAATGAATTTTGGCGTACTATTTAAGAATCTTTTTGTAAGGAATAATTAGCAAAAAAATTCACTTTTTATTAAAAAGTATATTTTTTATGGGGATTTTTGAGATTTTTTTTTTTTTTTTTGGTCGAAAAATACACTTTTTAAAATTACTACTCCTCATTCAATTTTCAATATTTCGGTATTACTAAAATTTCTTAAATATTGTTATAGTATACAGAAAAGACCTAGGGAGAGATTTTTTAATTTTCTATTTTAATCGGCTAAAAATAAAAATTATAAAAATACGCATGGTAAATTTCCTTAAATTCTTTATAATTTTCATGTTTACCAATTTATGTAAAATTTTCAGAAATAGTTTAAAATTATATCTCTCCTTACTTTTGTTACAATTTTTTTTTTTTTTTTTTTTTTTTTTTTTTTTTTTTTTTTTTTAAGATTCTAAAAACATAAACACTTTGTTTCTAAATCATTTTACCACTGAGCCTTAGTACTTTGAACTTAGGCAAAAAATGAAAAAAGGCATTTTCAAGAAAACACGTTTTAAATGGCCGCTAGCCCTTTAAACTCTATAGTGAATACAATTAAAAAAGCTCATTTTCTACTTGTTCCAAGTGTCCCCGAGTTCTGAAATTTTGCATGGATATTCGCAAATACGTATTTTATCGTTTTCCGAGATAAAAAAAAAAAAAAAATTTGAACTTTCGATGATTTTTGGCCGAAAATGGGGTTCGGATCTCCCTTAAGTAGTAATTTGAATGTAATTAATAATGCAATCGAAATCATAATAAATGCTATGCTTACAGTGTAGTAAAATATTAAAATAATTAAGTAATAAACTAAAATAATAAAAAATTAGATGATTTTTTATAAGATTAAAATATTAAAGAAAAGGTCAAGTAAATAATGACTAAAAATTCTCATATTTCATCATCTGCCCTCCCTTCAAAGAAGGACATGGTCGTAACATTTTACCAAAATATTTTTGAGCCCATCCAATATTTTTGAGCCAACCCAATATTTTTCAAAAGTTGGCGCCACTGCAAGTTGGAATACATTAATGTAATGTATTAATGTAATTAAGGAGGTTATTTGAAAACTAAAAAAGTATTTATTATACATTTGAACATTTTTTCCTTTATAAAGTCATTGAAATAGGAGTAAGGAAAAATGTATAATTAATAATAGTTGTCAATTTAATGGTTTGCAATTCATTATCTCACTCATTTATATCTTTTTCCATAAATATTCATCATGCACTTAGCAAACATCAACTGAGTTAAATGTAAGTTTTTAATTCCATAATATATGACATATCACAGCTCGTATGTCATTAGAACTTCCTTATTGAAATAATGATTACAGAGTACCTGAATAAGTTAAATCAAATTTACGAGGATAAGCTTATTTCAAGGATATATTTCTTAAACAATTTGTCTTGGAAGATTTGTATCCTACTGAAAATTTTTTTTCACCTGTCACTTGATTATTGTAAAAATCATTTTAAGCAGTAGAATATGTGCTTAGTAAAAAAAGTATTGTTATAAAAAAAATTATACAACTCTGATTATGCTCATCTATGTCATTGTGTGTTTACTGGGTTTTAATCGAATCTCGATTACGGAAGATTTTTTTCTTAGGAAGATAACAATGCGAGTCTCTTATTGCTTTAATTTGTTATAAAACTTTTTTTTTTGTGCAATGAATGTAATCTATACTATTTATATTGTATGTATTATAAGTAAGTTGTACGTATAGTAAAAGTATGTTTAGAGACATGTAAGTTTAGCGTCTGTAAGATATATGTACATAATATGTATCTATATAAATGTTTTTTTAGAGGTACACAAGTTTAAAACGAGACAAAACACATAAAAATGTGATAAAAAAGTCTAAAAAAAGAAGATATTTTAAAAATAATAATGCATCAAATGTCCATAGACTTAACATTACGGGGGGGGGGGGGGGATTCGGAAAGTGAGTGACTAACAACTTTAAACATAACTCAAGATAAAGAAAAGATTTCCTAGATGATGGGTAACTGAGATTACATTGAATTTTCATAAATGCCTATTCCATATAAGGAATCGCTTTTGAATTGTTTGCAGTCAGTGTACTCTAAAATGCTGCAAGGAAGTATTCGTTAGTACTTTTTATTTTTAATAATTTAAAAATTTAAACAGTTGCCTCAAGATTTATTGAACTAGCCAAAGTTAGATATTTTTATTCTCTTTTCATTCTGTAGCTGCCTATTCTTACCAGAAACCTGTCAGCACATTTAACAAAATCGATGTGACAGTGCATCTATCCTCTCCGTGAGATATTCACCAGGACTTAACCCCATCGATAAAATATTAACGGAATGGAGAACGCTGGAATGGCACCTAAAGTAGCACTTTTAACAGGACAGGTACTACTTATGGTGATAGATGAAAAGTTCGCATAGGCGCCTTCCTTATCAAGTATACGATGCAAGTGTCACACCATTTTTCATCGGTCTTCTCATAATAACCATTATTTTTTCCCCTTATTTTAATGCCTGAGCTTTTGAGGTATTTTTTTTTTTCGTCTGTAGTAAATCATATGCTTTTTTTTAGAACAGTATCACAGAGAGAAGGTCTGATGATAGCTTAAAGTATAAAAGTGATTATAAAATGGATCTTGATTTATAAGATTCGTGATTGATATGTTTCGGAGACGTATTGTTATTTGAAATTTATATACGAACATTTTTATGAAGATAATAGTGAAATTGATGAGTTACACATTAAGGATATTCTTTAAGGAAAAAGGCAATTTTGTGAAATAAGTTTTTATTTATTTTTGTTTGGAATTGCATGAAATTAGCAGGTGGTATTATTCAGAAACTATCTAATAGCACTTTTTTCTATTTTTTTTTCTTGTTGTCCTAACTCAATAGATACTATAGAACAAGCCATCAAAGTTGGCGTTTTGAACCACATTTTCTGACGAAAGCAGAAAAACCAGTTAAGGGTGTTCTTAACTGCTCCGCTCAACAAGCGCAAAACGTTTTGACACATTTACAAATTCATTTTTTAACAGAAATATATAAAATTGGAATGCCTGACTATGGAAGCGATTTCGAATCGTACTTATTTTTCCATTTCATGATAATTAAATTACCTATCCAGTTCTAAGCTATTTCGATCACTTTATTACCCGTTTTTCTCCAGCTTTTCGACCGGTTTTTCTGCTTTCGGCGGGAAAAGTGCTCAAAAATGTTAACTTTGAAGGCTTGTTATGAAAGATCTATTGTGTGTGTGTGTTTTTTTTTTTTTTTTTTTTTTTTTTTTTTTTTTTAAACAGAAAATTGAGTGCAATTAGACAGTTTCTGAATAATAACACCTGCTATTTTTATGCATTTCCAAACAAAAACAAATTAAAGCATGTGTCACAAAGTTGCCCTTTTTGATTTAAGAACACCCTTAACAAAAGGGAGAAAAACGCGTGATCACATGATCAAAATAGCTTATAACTCTGTAGATAATTTAATTATCATAAAATGGAAAACTGAATTCGATTCGAAATTGTTTCCATAGCCTTCCAATTTTATATCTTTCCGTTGAAAAATGAATTTGTAAATATGTCAAAACTTTTTGCGCTTGTTGAGCAGAGCGATTGAGAACCAACATTCTTAATAAATAATCAAAGCTGTCAGTTATTCTTGCACTCTGAAACCCATTTTCGCTCTCAAATTTGTTCTTATAAGATATTTGAAGTAAATTACTAAATGGTACACTCGTTTTATTTGAATGGTAAAACACGGATTAAATTTAATTAAACAGAAGTATTAAAGAAATACAGAATTAATGAAAAATAAGCTGTCCTTATAGATGGTTCTACAGTGTGGCTCACTGCTGTGAATCAAGCGAAATTTAATATAGGAATAATTTATGTAGTGCACACAGTTCGCAATTTTTATAAAAGAAAATTTCGTTTTATTTAACTAATATATATATATTGGGTAATGGTAAATATTTTAGTATATATATCCTTTTTTTTTTTTTAAGGAATATTATATTATTGTTATTTGGTCATATTGATTTTATTTTCTTCAATGAGTATCTTTCTTCTAATTTGTCATCTGAATAGCTTCCAGCCAGTCGGGTGTATTGTGAGTCGAATTCTTAGCTTTCAGCACGACTCATAACAGAAACTGGTTGGATGTTTTTGCTTTTTTGTTAAACTATACACCTCTGAAGAAGTAGTTTAATAGAAAAGCCTTCTACTGTCTTTTTATCCATTTATCTTTCATTATTTTGGTAATCTGCCTTCTATTTCTCTTCAAACTTCAACTGTTTTTAATAATATGATTGTAAAAATACTGGTTTCATTGGTTTATTTAATGGTATTGTCTTAATAACTTTGGATGTATATATAAAAGTATACATACATACATATATATACATATATATACAAATACAAATAGAAATTTTGAAATTACACGAGAAAATGACAAACTCTGCGAATTAAATGTCATGTAGATATCAGGTATATGAAACAAACAAAAAAAAAAAAATATGAAATTGAAATTCTCCAACAAACGTAGTATCATTTAATGTTTTCAACCAAATATTTTATGCAGTTGGATATATTCTATAATATTTCGGGATAGAAAATATGGTTTTCTGAATAAAGCACATTACTGTTAATGAAGGTAGGTAAACTGAGAATATATAGTAAGAATATTAATCTTTGAAATGTAAATAAGGTAATAGCATATTGGTCATGATTTTATATTTAAAAGAAAAAATACTAAAAGTTTTCGTGCAATAAGAAAGGGATTCCAATTTCATGAAAATGTTACAGATGTTTGTTGTGATACTTACATAAGTACGGAAAATTTTGAACAGTGTATTTTTTTAAGAGACCTGTGCAAAGTATACAGAATTTTAAAATTAAGGATTTGGAATATTAAAGAAAAAAAAAAAAAAAAAAAAGAGAGAGAGAGTGGAAGAGAAACCCTCACATCTCTTAATTATTTAATATTGGCCAGCCAGATGACCTTTGGTGGTACATTGACCTTTCGCAATAACCCATAAAAGGGATCCAATCCCATAAATAGCTGGAAATTGTTGTAAGAATTAAATTTTTTTTTGTTATTACTTCAAGAAATAGATATTTGATGGGGTGGTTCATTGGCAGATACATGTCTTTTCATATGATAGTAGCAAGCAGAGTGTGCAATTACAAAATCATTTCATGCCAACATCATACGCAATCGGAATCAATTTTTAAGCATATTAACGCTGGAAAAATTTCCATTACATAAAAAGCAATGGGAGCATTTTAAATTATTGGAGAAAATAACAAGGAAACTATATTGTCTATTTATCATATTAACCCCATAACCATACGTGTGAGCAACCAAGGCTGATTACATTTAAGGGTGTATTTCGATTCAAACTGCTAATTTTCCGATTTATTTTTGAATTCATTTTTGCTCTCAAATACACCAAACTTTTAAAATCTCTTATTTAGAAAGTACACAAGGTGCCGTGATTGTCGATTCTTTGATAAATACAGAAAATATTGCAAAAAAAGCAATCAAAAACGGCATTTCGGACCGATTTTTCCGAAACGGGAAATCTGGGAACGAAAAAAAAGGGTCATACTGATAAGATAATTGCTTGTAACTCAAATTCTAATGAATTGAGCATAAAAAGACACCACACGGCACCTCATACGTCCCTTGAAGAATCCCTTCAGAAAGTTTCATGTTTCTACTTTTAAAAATGTGCCTTAAATTGTATCGGAAAATTTCGAGCTCTTGAAGGTGGAAAAACGTTTTTTCGAATACACTCTTAAAACAGAAAGAGATAAATCTGCAATAAATTTATGGACTGAAAACTAATATAGTAACTAGATAACTCGTGTAATAAAAGGGCAGCTTTAAATTTCATTGAATGAGAGGGCGAAATTGCAATCATAAATTATTCAAATAAATATAGATCACGTTAAATTTTCATAGAATATGATGGGAAAATAACTATCATAAATCTTTTTTTTATTATTTATTCCGTGAAAAAGAAAGTGATTCGATCCGTTTATTTGTTTTATTATCTATATTGTGCAAATGAAAAGAAAATATATGTGTGACAATGGATCACCCCATCAAATATCTGGTTCCTGAAGTAATAATAAAATTAATTTAATTCTTACTTTAGTTTCCAGTCATTTATGAGATTGGAACCCAATTTATAGGTCACTGCGAAATGTCGGTGCGCCACCACTGGTTCCTCTGGCCAATATTAAGGGTGTATTTCAATTCAAACTGCTTATTTTCCGATTTATTTTTTAATTCATTTTTGCTCTCATGTGCATCAAACTTGCACGTTGTCTTATTCAGAAAGTACTCAAGGTGCCGTAATTGTCGATTCTTTGATAAATGCAAAGAATCGACATTTGATATTGCAAAATAAGCAATCTAAAACAGAATTTTGAACAGATTTTTCCGAAGCGGGAGATCTGTGGGCGAAAAAATGGGTCATACTGAGAAGATAATTGTTTATAAATCAAATTCTAATGAATTGAGCGTAAAATGACATCACACGGCACCTCATACGTCTCTTCAAAAATACTCTCAGCAAGTTTCATGCTTCTACTTTTAAAAAGGTGTCTGAAATTGTATCAGAAAATTTTGAGCTGTTGGAGGTGGAAAAGCGTTTTTCGAATACACCCTTAAATAATTAAGAAGTGTAGTGTGGGGGTTTTCTTCCGCATACATATGGTGCCGTGACCAGGATTGATTACATTTAAAACAGACAGAAATGCATCTGCGATAAATTTATTGACTGAAAATTAATGTAATAACTAAGTGATAACTTATGTTTATAAAAGAACAGCTTTATATTTCATCGAATGAAAAGGCAAAATAACAGTCATAAACTGCATAAATAAATATAGGTCACATTAAATTTATATAGAATTCGATGGAAAAATACTTATCTTAATTCTTTTTATGTTTTTAATTCCTTGAAATAGAAGGATTCAATCCGTTTATTTATTTATTTTTTATTATTATCTACATTGCGCAAATGAAAAGAAAATGTATGCCCCCTGAATAAACATGATTAAATGTATTTGACCATGAGAAAGAAAATTACATCGTTTAAAGAATAAAAACAGTTATGCATATTTTTGAATGCATAAACAAAGAGTTAATATTATACTTAAGGAATAATATATAATGCTTGATTATATATAGAGATAGAACGCTACGCAATCAGTTTTTGTTTTCCTTTCTTTATTAAGTTTATTTACTTATTTATTTCGAAATCAAACCAATTAGAATTTTCTTATATGTTTAGATTGTTTAAAAAATGTGAAGTACGATTTCTAATATTATTATTTTATGTATATTTTTCATTTTACACATGTATATTTTATTCTACAAATTTCATGAGTTTTAAATCATTTATATTTAACGAATTTTCTTCATAAAGAAAAGTTTATGAGTTACGATGCGACTTCTTTATATGGAAGTTTCACTGTATTATTTAAATAACTTACATCGAAGGATACTACTTAAATATTCACACACAAAAAAAGAAAAGAAAAACAAAACTACTCACACTAGTTGCTACTGATAAGAATGACATGCAAAAGCATTTACTAGGAATAGTTTCTCAGTTAGTTGCTGTCATTGAATCTTAACTTCCTAGAACCTACTCCGCTCATAAAAAATAAAAAAGCCAGTAATTACTATCGGTGCAATAATCTAAATTACACATGACTCCAATACTTCATGATTTTCGAATCACGATTGACCGCGACCTCACGTGAAGACCGAATCTTAATTTGATATCTGTGTTTTAGAGAGAAGGCCAAATTGTCGGATCGCATGATTTTAAAGTTTTTCGTTTCCCACCCGTCTGGTCTCCATCTTTGCCTTTCTTTCAGAAAGCCAATCATTTAGAAGCAAAAGGAAATCTTCAAAAGAGCCCTGGCAGCATTAAAAAAGGGAGAGGTGGCAATTACATGGGAAAAGATGAAAAATGACGTGACGCATCACATCGTGCGGCTGATTAGATGCTTTCGCGGGCCTTTTCCATCCATCACGCAAATTGGCACCTGTCCGGCCAAAATGCCAACCCTTTCTTCATGCCGTCGGTGTTATATTGATGGCAGTTCGCCTTTCTGTTGAATGCAGATGCTGCCATCTTGGCGTTCATTTTTTCTTTTTTTGCTTCCATAAAGTTTTTTTTTATTAATAATTTTACCCACAGAATAAAATGATTTATAAAAGGATTTTCATTTTTTTTTTCTTTTGACGTAAATGGATCTAAAGTATTAAAGAAGACTTTGGAAAGCCAATGATGGTGTTAGAAAGGTTATAATACTCAGGATATGGCGTTCACAAAATGCATCAGTATGAATGTATAATGTACTTTTGTTCCCTCATAATATAGAAACTGAAATTAAATTTCTGGTTATTTAAGGGTGTATTTCGATTCAAACTGCTTATTTTCCGATTTATTTTTAAATTCATTTTTGCTCTCATATGCATCAAACTGGCAAATTTTCTTAATTAGAAAGTACACAAGGTGTACTTTCACATAAGTACACAAGGTGTACTTTCATATAAGTACACAAGCAGGGCCGTAGCAAGGTGTTTTGAGGCTCCCCCCCAAAATATAACTTTGGGCCCCCCTCCCCCCACTTTCAACTGAATTTTTAAAAAATACTTATATTGAAGTTTCCAATGAGTTTCAAATTATATTAATGTAATAAACAAATTTAATAATTATCATAAGTATTTTAAATCATTATTAAAATTATTATAACATTCATAACTCTGCACAAATACGAAATAAATATGCATTGCTTAAAGAACCCGTGGCAAAATGCGCGCGACACTGTGACGGGCCGTCGCAGACTTTTAAGGACACCTGCAGACTCAGCAATGTCACTGACGCGCTATTGCGCTTAAATTATGCAAAAAATCGGTCATGGGGCACAAAAAATAGCTCTTTCCTGTGGGACGCGTAATTTCGTCAAAATTTCCTCGCAAAATAAGAGCGATTTCATCCAAAGATCGCGAGAATAAACGAATATTATCAAAGCATTGCGAAAAAACGGCAAATTTCGTCAGAAAATCCCTCAAAAGCAGATTTCATCAAAAACTTGCGAAAAAAAGGGCAAATTTTGTTAAATACTCCAAAAACGGCAAATTTCATCAAAAAATCTTGAAAAAGAAAAGACAGAAAACGTCAAAAAATCGCGAAAAAACGACAAATTTTGTCAAAAAATCTCGAAAATAAAGACGGATTTCGTCAAAAGATCGCGAAGAAAACGAAAATTTCGTCAAAGGCACAAGGGAAAAAAAGAAAGATATTGCTGGAAGTGGATTTTTCTGTTTTATTATTATTATTATTTTGTAAGTGATGGAAATAATTTACACATACACATGCATGTTACCATAATTAATAAGCACTACAATAGCAGAAAAAATATATTTATGTAATATGTTGCATTTTGCAGACTATTTTTGAAAATATTATTAGCGTTGCAGACATTTGAAGATAGGTCTGCCACCGGGCTTAAAGATAAATTAACAATGTTAAAATAAAATTTGTCTAAAACAATTTTACAAATAAGCACATAATGTTAAGATTTTATTATAAAGTATAGAAAATAAATAAATTATATAAACAAATAATTTTAACAGTTCGCTACTTAAGAGGCTACTTTAGTTACGCGAAAGGACCCATTCTCTAATGCATGGAAGAATAGAATGGAATACTATGAAAGAAATTTATATCTCAGTTGCATTTCAATATTTTTAAATGTTTTTTTTTTTTTTTTTCACCGGATAGCTGAGATCAATCTGTATGCAGATTTTTTTTTCACCTTTTTTTATTTTGTTTGCAAAGTTTTTTTTTTTTAAGAGGATGCTTTAATTTTCGAAACCGGTTTTAAAAATGAAAGTGACCTCATTAAAATTATCTGTAAACAAAATTGAAAAAGCAAAAAACAGCCCGTATACAGATCAATCTCAGCTATCCTCAAAGAGCACCGATTAACCAAATTCATTGCATAACCAAGTATTGAATGACAAAGAATTTACAGAAACTGACTTATAAAAAATTTTACAAGTTTCTCTTTAAAATTAATTTTTTTTTAAAGTAACAATTTATATACATTTTTCCCCCTTTTAAAATATGAAATGCTAGTAACTACAGGTTTCAAGACAATTATAAACTCTAGTTCATGCCGACTTTTTCTTAAAATAAATAAACAAAATATTTTTTAAATAAGAACTTAAATGATAAAGTGAAAGCAAAATTGTTATTATTTTGAAAAGAGGCAAAAGATTTCGAATTGTGCGTAAAGACATAGGCTCCGCAACACTTTAACAGGCTCGAGGACTGTGCCATTTCTTGTCAGTTTCAGAGCCCATTAAGAATTAGAAGTAGAGGAAGCCCGACATAACAGGGGGGGGGGGGGGGTCCCTATTGTTCTATCAGTTTTTTTTTATTTACTAAATCCATTTTCCGTATGTTTGAATTATTCGAAATTTTAACATGCAAATTTCGATTAAATAACGTTTTTACTATTAAATTAAAACTGACTATCTACATATTATACACATTAAAAATATTTTATTAAATACATAATTATACGTAACCAATTAATTTTTTAAAAGACATATATGGAATTACAGTTGAGAATATGTGAATTTCAAAATATTTCTTATGTTTTACAAATTGCAGCATAGTAAGAAAAATATTTCATAATAAAAAAACTATATATGTTTTACTCTGATTGAATTTATTGAATTGAAAATTAGCTTTGAAAAGTAAATTTGCGGGGGCCCTTTGTATTTTAGTTGGTAAGAATGGGCTTTATGGGCCTGTGAGATTATTTAGCATCACGGAAAAAAAGAAAGAAAGAACGAAAGAGCATAGAAAAATTTAAAATAGCACAATATCTTATTTTAACGTGAATTTAGAACTCTAGATTTTCAAGGAAATAAGAGTATAAATTAAATGAGAATTTACTTATTACTTGTTAACAAACGAAATAGTAGTTTAACATATGAATGCAATGGAATCGGAAGTTGACGCAGGAATTTTTTCTTGGATCCCATTTTGTGAAAAATAAAGTTATTTTTATGAAATTTATTGTATTTTGTAATGAAATTTGAATTCCAGTTATTGAAATTCGCATCAAACATTTATTAATAATAACTTATTTAAGTCTATATGCTAAATTTCTCATTTCAGGTGAACTTGTTTCCTTTGCAAAACACATATTTTAAAACCTAACAGTATAAAATTAATTAGAGTATATTTTTATGGAATAGAATTTTGTGAATGGTGTGATTTATTAAAAAGAATTTTGTGAAAGAGCACTAATAAAACGCTTAAATGAAAAACATGTAAAGGAGAAATGTATGCTATTAAAATGTGCTCTATTAGTATACATATATTTTTCCAAGCTGTGCAAAATTTTCTAATACTTAAAATTTTTGATAACTGCTATATAAATTACATAAAGTAATAAATATGATTTACCAGATTAGTATAGGGGTAGATCTTTTTTCCTCCAGATATACACTTAATTTTATAAATACTATACTATGCGTATTACTAAAATAAATCAGAAAAAAACATACGAAAATCCACATCTGAAGTGCTGTGTTGTCTACAAACATGTACTTGTATGCATTAGCGGGCTGCTAAAGTACTTGAATAGGCCAGTACTCCCTTCAAGCTCAAGGAATCCGGTTACTACTAAGTAACTAAGCTGTTGTTAACTTTTAAGGGAATTCTCTAGATGTTATTTGTGGTCACCCACGTCGTGAAATCGGTGTGAAAAATGACCTATCTTCTAAGAACATAATATTCCGGTATTTCAAAAGAAAACACCCTTTTGTCGCTAGCAGCTTTATAGAAGAACCCGGCTTTCTTCAGAGCCGATCCGATGACCGGTACTCTTTCCTTATCTTTCTTAGTTCCATGTAAAAAAAATAAGGATTTTCAGTTTCTTGGTTTCTGCGTTTTTGAAATCTAAAGAAGGTTTTTGATAAAAGCAGGGCCCCGTTAAGGCTACGGGGGGCCCCAGAACAAACATCATTCAGGACACACTCCCCCCCCCCCCCTTCTATCTATCTGTAATTTTTTTTTTCTTTTTTTTTTTTTTTAAATAATGTAGAAGTGGCAAACACTAAAAATAAAAAACATTGCACACATGCATAAATTTTGTACTCACATCTATATACAAGATATCCCAAAAAATTGGTCACAACTTTATTTAAAAATATCAATTTGATAATATAGAAAAAATGATAAATTGATTGAGATAAGTATTTCTTTGCAAATTTTTACTTTGCTTGCCTACGTTCATTACAAGATGTCTAAAAAAGACGGCTCAAAATTGGACATAACAGTTTTAACTTATCACGTTAAGAGGAAACATTAATAAAAAATTTCTTTTAAAAGCTATAGGATACTATGTTGTTGTAATCAGGGCCTGGCTAAGTCACGGGCATGCAGGACAACTGCATCGGACGTGGGGCCCCCCTCAATCGGGGGCCCTCAAGGGCAAATATGATTTTTTTGTTAAGGCTAATAAAAAATGGCCAAAAATGACAAAAATTCCTTCTTTCTTTATTTATTTTTAGCTTTATTGGGGCTCTTTTCTCATCTCTTCTCTGTTTTGGAACTCCATGCCCCTTCCCCCCCTCCCCTGGATCTAACAGTTACATCACAGTTGTATTTACATTTTAATGGCTCACATTTAGTCTTGTATTTCTATAACAGAAGAAAAAAATGTATTCGATAATTTCTTAAAGTTATCTTTTTTGTGCTATTCTGCATACAAATGCGAATAGACAACTAGTATAAAGGTTAGTTTTAGACACTTTAGCATAATTCAAGAAAAAATCCAAAAGTTAGAAAGGGCCCCCCCCCCACAATCTAAGTCGGGCCCTGGTTGTAATAAAATTTTAATAATTTGTTTTCTAATGATATAGTTTGTTTTCTGCGTATGTGCAGGGAACACTGGAAGCAGAGAGGAAAAGGAGAACAACATTCCCTTCCTAAATGTTTGAAAACGTATAAATTTTGGTCACTTTTGGCACATTTTAAGCATTTGGCACCCTTTAATGAAAATCCTCATTATTGGGGGGGGGGGGGCTTTAAAAAAGTGCACCTGGGGAAATTGCCTGGCGGGCCCCTGAATAAAAAAAGGAGAATTTGAAAAAATAAAAACATTAAAAGAAGTGTTTTCTTACATTTTCAAAACAAATAAACTTCGGTAAAAAGGTCGATAGAATCGATTAGGGGCCCCCTGACTTCGTCGGCCCCCCCCAAATGGGGGGTATGGGGGGGCGGTTGCTACGGCCCTGTACACAAGGTATACACATAGAATGCGTGTCCGGAATTGGTGCGTTTGAGCACTTGTGGCAAATTTAAATGTATAAAACACAATAAAAGATAACATATAACCGTCAATAGATGGCGCTTTTACCGAATACACATCCTACGACAAAATTTTTTTATTTTGATAACTTCTATCATCCAATTAAAATTTGACTAATTATTTTCCGATCACTCTGTACACAACATAAGGTTAGAACATGTGATTCAATGTATGCATAACAAACGATTCACATTTCTTGTTTTTTTAGGTACACCTCAAACTAATTTACGATGCGCAATTACTTGTGTCGACTCTTTTCCTTCAATATTTAACCACAAAGATTTCTTTCATTTTTCCTTTTCACTAAAACCGCTTATTATTGGATTTGAAAATGGCACAACATCTAAGAATAAATTAAAAGACATGCAAGTAAAAATTACAAAACAAGAATAGAAAATCACCTCCACCCACCCCCCCTCCCCACTTTCTGCCCGTCGCATCTTTTTTTTTTTTTTTTTTTTTTTCAACATTCAGAGGTTTTCCGGTTTTCCACTTTTTCTGAAGACAAGTCCGTAATTTAAAAAGAGCTGAACGACAAATTAAAATGACAGTTCGGTGTTTCCGCGGGATTTAAATTAGTGCCGGTAAATGACAGATGGAGAATTTCCTCTGTCTCTTTATCACTCCTCTTATTATTTGGCACTTCTTTCCCCCCTGTCTTTATCCCTTCCCCCATCACGATATTTTATGTAATTTTTTTTTTTTCATTTTTTTTCCGTTTGTAATTGTGTGCGAGCATTTTTATACCTTTCCCCCCCCTTTTTTTTTGTTGAAATACAAATGGAATTATAGTACTCAGTGAAAAGACTGGTGTCTTTTTTTAATATATTTTTTTCCCCCTTGTCTTGCTTTTTGTCGAATAATTTTTATTATGACAGCTTATTTCGGGAAAATGCGTTTAATTGTGTAGAAATCCAAGGCTCTCGAAATATTGCTAATGTGTAATCACAATGGGATGTATGCCTGTCCATTTAAATGTGGAATTTGAAAAGATGAAGTGGAGATATGATATAGTTGACGGAGATAATTACAATTTTCATATTTGTGAACAAGTGCTTGTTCTTGTGCGTAGCAGGATGCTGTTAGGAGTGACAGGCATTTAATGAAGAACTCCGCAATAGTGTCTGATGAGAAAAGCAGTTGTATGCATATTAAATAGGTGAAATATGCATCATAAGCAGCATTTAATTGCTTAAAATAAACCGAAAATAATGCATGTTTAATTAAATGTGACATATTTAATCTTGATAAGTGTTATTTAGTTTACATTTATAATTTGTTAATTAACTAATAATCGGTTTTGATTGCAATAGGTCAGTAAAAATAGGATTTTACTGATCGATAATTCGCGGGAAGCTGGAAATTGTTCTGATTACTTTGTTTTACATTTAGATGAAGGGATTTGAAATTTGTCCAATTTTTCGATTACTTTTAAATGTGGCATTGAAAAGCTCAAAAATTTCAGTATTTTTTCAGTATTAAGCAAATAACCCAAAAACCATTCATTCTACAGGGAAAAAAATCCGCAGTCATAAATTGTAGAGCTCAAAATTCTGCGTCGATTGAGTACCACAGACTCATACTCCAAGAGGCGACAGCACAAAAACCTAAGGTATCGAGCACAAGAAAAAGGCCTTTATTTTATGGAAGAGTAGTAATAGGGGAATCTAATGATCCATGTCTACCGAAAGTGAAGAGGTGCACAAGCCAAGAATTAATACCACTATATTCTCAGAAATAAAACTCATTTTTGACGATTCAGAAATCCTTGAGCCTTATTTCAGAGCCGTAACTAAGGGGGCGCTATGGGCGGCTCAGCCCTCCCTAAAATATTTTGAGCCCCCCCCCCCCCTGGAAAAAATTCCAAGGTCACTAAATTGATTTCTGTTCCTAAAATTCAAATGAAATGCTGTTCAAAAATCTAATTTAGTTTTGAGAGCCTTTCACAGTTTTGCAAAACTATTAAACTGTATCTAAAATAAGTGTTTCAACATTCCCTCATCCTATTTGTACATATGAAGCGAAGCTAACATGATGTTTAACATTGCACCAGTTATACACTCAAAATTTTCATTCTTTATATTCTTTTCTTAGAATAAAAATGAAGTTATTATAAAAGTTTAATAAGAAACATAGTATCTACAATGTGAATATGTGAATTTATCTTTCTGCGTCAGAGAGAGAAAAAAAATATATGAGCCCTACATTCTTTTGAGCACCCCCCCCCCCGCCCCCACTGTGCAGTTCTAGCTACGGCCCTGCCTTATTTCGTCGTTTTTGATGATCATTTTGTATCAAAATCACGTGACTTTTAACGAAACGTAAACTCTCAAATATTTGACGAAAGTGCTTCCGAATCATGGCCAGACTTGATGAATTTAAGGGTGTTTGTTCTCAACTGCTCCACTCAACAAGCGCAAAACGTTTTGACACATTTACAAATTCATTTTTTAGCTGAAAGATATAAAATTGAAAGTCCTGACTACGGAAGGGATTTCGAATCGAATTTATTTTTCCATTTTATGATAATTAAATTATCTATCCAGTTCTAAACTATTTCGATCACATGATCACCCGTTTTTTCCTGCTTTTCTGATCGGTTTTTGTGCTTCCGTCGGGAAATGTGCTCAAAAATGTCAAATTGGAAGGCTAGTCATGAAAAATCTATTGTGTTTTTAAAAGAATAGAAAATTGAGTGCAATTAGACAGTTTCTGAATAACAACACCTGCTGTTTTCATGCATTTCCGAACAAAAATAAATTAAAGCATATGTCACAAAGTTGCCCTCTTTGATTTAAAAACACCCTTAACGAAACGTAAACTCTCAAATATTTGACGATAGTGCTTCCGAATCATGGTCGGACTAGATGAATTTTAAGGAAACTGTCGCGGTAGCAGTTTATCACTGAAGTAATTGAGAAAATTGTCACAAAATCCCTGTTTTTTTGGATCTACAATTTCTCATTATCGCCGGTTAGAATGTCTATCAGTGAACCTGAATAAAAAGTTTATCTTATTTGAGCGCCTAATTCCTTAGAAATTTCGCTCACAAACATGGTAAAAAATTTCTTTTTTTTTCTTGATTTTACTGCCCGTAAGGCATGGTGACGTCATTGCGACGTCGTTGTGAAGTCACACTGTGACTTTGTTACCATCGATTATCGATGTGAAGTCACAATGACTAAAATGTAAAGTCGTTATGGCCGTCTTAGAACTCCTATTATAGAAGCCTTAGGCCGTCTTAGAGCTCTTTTTGTGACGTCACATTGTGACGTCACGGTGCGACAAATTTGTGAAAAATGTGACATTTGTGACTACTTTGACATTAACATCGTGACGAAACTGTGACAAAAGCGACGCTGTGACAAATCTGATTTTAAAGTAAATAACATGTTTTGAAGAATTTTTGTAATTTTCTAAAGATTTTTAAGAAAGTCACATCTCAATCACAATGTGGCGTCACTGAGTGGTGGCAATTTGGTCACAGTTTGATGTGACCACAATGACTCACAGTGACGTCACTGTGACCATGCATGGTATGAGGGTGAATCATTTTGCTTAGGTTTTATAAACATTTCACTGACACTGATAAAAGGTTTTTTTTGGTTGCCATAACATGGCAGAACTGCATGCTGGAAGTAAATTTCCACCAGTAAAAATGCATACCATTTTCGGTCATTTTTTTCGACTGAAATTTTTCATTAATAAGACGTTTTGATAAAGAATAAACTTCTACTTAAATTTACTAGTAGGTATTTGCCGGACGGTAATGAACCACTATGAAAACGATTACATTTCAAGCCTCACTATTTTAAGGGTATCTCAAATCCCCCTTTCTCAGTAGTTCCATGGTAAAAAAGGCTGTCAAAGTGGGTGTTTAGGACCGAATTTCCAAACGAGAGAACTAGGAATAAAAAAAATTTCCTACCGGTCATTGGTCATAAGATCATACCTAGGGTTGTGGTAGCCTAGTGGTCATAGCATCGAACTCCTGACTGAAAGTTCTCGGATTTGATGCTTGACATCACCAAAGATCCACTGAGTGTATGTTGTGTATGCGCTCGTTACAAGTAGTTCTGAAAGTCCTGTGGTCGGTCTAACAAGGAAGGTCTCCATACTAGGCATAGTCAGTTTTTTTTTTTTTTTTTTTTGAAAAAATGCTAATTTAACTACTCATGTATGTAATAAAGGATCAGTAAAAATTAGCGGCGGAAATGCAGTAGAAAACATGTAAAAAAAAAATACTTTCGAATATTTGGTGTGAAAAGGCGAAAGTGTCACACGATTTGGCGAGCAGCACTTTTCTTCGCCAAAAGCAAATGATTTTAATGCAACTGAAAACTTTTGGATTTTTAGAATCTGTGTAAATGAATTTAAACATAAATTAATTTAAACATAAACAATGAGAGAATTTAATATATTATATACATATATGAATATTAAATTGCATATATATATATATATATATATATATATATATGTATGTATATATATATATTATTTCTTGCTCTAGTTATTTAATTTATCTCTGGAAAAATATTTTCATATAGTACATATAAAAATTCTTATTCAGTAAAATTATTTTCATACATTTAAGCGTATTCAAAAATAAGACAGATGTTTCCATAGCAACCTAATCAAATTGATAATGCTCAATTGGACTTTGAACTTGAAACAATTTTAATGATGAATTTAAATTTGAATTTCGTTTTAATTCTCAATTTTGATGGTTAAATTTGAATATAAATACATATAAATATCAATATAACGAAATGATGCTTAAAACAAAGTAAAGCTGACAAAACGAAAAATATTTAATTTACCTAAACGCGTTAAACCTGAAACTTTTTTTCTTTAAAATGCATTTGACATTAAAAAAAACATTTTTGAATTTGCTTTACATCGACAACCGATGATAAATCGCCAAATAACGAAATTTTCATTATTTTTTTACGGATAGGGTACGGAGGTTCCGCCGAAATTTTTTTTGATAAACTTATATATCCTTATGAGAAGAACATTCTTTAATATTTTCAGATTTTTCTGAGTAATTCCGTATGGAGACCTTCCTTGTAAGTAGTTACCATGGATATAGGTCTTTGGAGAAACCCTTCCCTCCCTTTCAGAGGCATATCGAAATTGAGGAAGTGGCGATGTTTGGCGAGGCTGCCATCTAAAGGCGGCTTTGATGAACATCTTCATCTGCAGAAGTCTGACTACCAATCCGTTGGATGCAGTCTAGTGGAAGTTTCAGCACCTCTTCTTGCCCTTCGAGCACACTTCAACAACAATAAAAATGTAGAAAATAAATGCTTATAAATCAAAAAATCTAGATGCAGAAGTTTTAATTCATTGCATTTGAATGTTAACTTTTACAGTATTTATTGCAGATTATGAAACCTTAAATTTATTAAATATCAATTAAGGGGTATTTTTATGACACCCTGTATGTCATTATTAGATGTAAGTACACCTGTATATATATGAAAATAATAATATAATAATAAATTTGTGAAACCAACATACATGCATAACTAACTTTGTCTTGTCAACTCTTATTATATTTGTTGTATATTATGAAGTAAAATTTTAAACTTTGGGAGTATTTTTTGGACAATGTATTTATTAAATGTGAATACATTTGTATGAATTAAACAAACAAATAAAGCAAACAAACATTATTGAACCAAAACGCATATATAATTTAATTTAAAATTCAAAAATAAAAACTGAACACATTTGTCTCTGTTTGTTTTGCGTTGTTCTTGAACATACTAACAAATCAGTAATTTTAATTTTAACGTATGTCATCTCTAAAAGCTTTTTAATTTCGTAATTTCAATAGCAGAGAAAACAGAAAACCAAACAAAGAATTTCTTCCGCTTCTGTTGCCGACAAGCAGTACATGTTTAACCGGTAATGGCAAACCGATATTTATTTGCCACTTTTAGTTTCTATTCCGACAGTTTCCCATGACTGTCTTTCAAACTCATTTGAGTCAACCTTAGATTCTTTTCATAACCATTATTCTATCGTGATTACATGTTTTCGATAATAAAAGCCAATACATCATCATCAGATGTCAAGAAGAAAGCATTTCTGACGTAAATTTCAAAGTAACAGCTGCGTGAGAAGCACCGAGAAAAAAAAAAAAATACAACAGAAAACTCAATCTCCCAAACCATCTTTTATAACTGGAATTAAAATGACATTCTTACTAATAAAAAGAAGTCGGATTATGACAGATTGCACTTTCATTCAAAAGGCTTCCAAAATGACAGACATCAGGGAGGATTGATGAGCCATTTGAATGCTATGCTAATTCGGTAATTTTTATTCTGTGTATGTAAGTTTGTTGTTGCAAATGAATTATAGCAATTAAAGTAAAATTGCTGGACTGTCTATTAAATTGACCTTATAGATAAACATGCTATTAATAGCTTAAAAAACAGGGAAATTTTCACTTATTCTTTTGTTGACGATTTTGTCTTTTGGTAAATGTTCTATTTCTCCATTTCTTTTAAAAATTTACAAGCTCAAACTCAGCTGAATTTGACAAATCATTCTTGATCTTCGATAAACATGCTATTAATAAATTAAAAAACAGAGAAGATATCGCTTATTCTTTTGTTGACAATTTTGTTCTTTGATAAGAATTCTGTTCCTCCATTTCTTTTAAAAACTTAATTTAAACCTCAGTTGAATTGGACAAATCAATTCTTTACAGCAACTGGAGATCTCCTAACTTCATGCCAGAAGAGTCACGCACAGATAGGTTCATATGTTCATATCCGATTCGAAAAATAGAGAATGTACTTTCTCAAACTGCATTTTATAACGTGCGTTAAAATTGCATTTTAACTAATAAAAAAAAAGTCGGATTATGACAGATTGCGTTTTTATTTTAAAGACTTCCAAAATGACAGACACAGGGAGGATTGATGAACCATTTGAATTCTATGCTAATTCGGTAATTTTTTTTATTTTGCGTAAGTTTGTTGTTGCCAATGAATTACAGGAATTAAAATTGCTGGCCTGTCTATTAAATTGATCTCCAATAAACATGCTATTAATATTTTAAAAAACAGGGAATATTTCGCTTATTCTTTTGTTGGCGATTTTGTTCTTTGGTAAACGTTCCATTTCTTCATTTCTTTTTAAAAATTCCAATTTCAATCTGAGTTGAATTGGTAATATCATTCTTTACAGAAAGTGGGGTTCTCCTAACTCGATGCCATAGGAGTCATGCACAGATGGGTTCGTATGTTCACACCTGATTCGGAAAAAAGGGAACGCAATTTTTCAAACTGTCTTTTAAAACGTGAATTAAATAGGCTTCTTTTTTTAACTAAAAAAAGAAGTAGAATTATGACAAACTCCGCAGTCATTCAAAAGGCATCCAAAAAGACAGACATCAGGGAGGATTCATGAGTAATTTGAATGTTATAATAATTCGGAATTTTTTATTCTGTTTATATGTAAGTTTGTTGTTGCAAATGATTTAAACCAAATAAAGTAAAATTGCTAGACTGTCTATTAAACTAATCTTCGATAAACATGTTATTACCAACTTAAAAAACAGGGAAGACTTCCTTTATTCTTTTGTTGCCAATCTTGTCTTTTGATAATTCCATTTCTCCTTTTGTTTTGAAAACTTACAATTTCAATCTTAGCTGAATTGTACAAGTCCTTCTTTACAACAACTGGAGATATCCTAACTCGATGTCAAAAGAGTCAGTCATATATAGCTGAGTTCGTATGTTCACATCCAGTTCGAAAAATAGAGAACACAAAATTTCAAACTCAGTTTGAAATTGTGTTCTCTATTTTTATAAGACAGTATAAGGGTGTATTTCGATTCAAACTGCTTATTTTCCGATTTATTTTTAAATTCACTTTTGCTCTTACATGCATCAAACTAGCAGATTGTCTTATTTAGAAAATACACAAGGTGCTGTGATTGTCGATTCTTTGATAAATGTAGAAAATATTGCAAAAAAAAGCAATAAAAAATGGCAATTTGAACCGATTTTTCCGAAGCGGCAGATTTGTGAACAAAAAAAAAAAGGGTCATACTGAGAAGATAATTGTTTATAAATCGAATTCCAATGAATTCAGCGTAAAATGACATCACACGGCACCTTATACATCACTTGAAAAATCCCCTCAGCAAGTTTTATGTTTCTACTTTTAAAAATATGTCTGAAATTGTATCGGAAAATTTCGAGCTGTTGAAGGTGGAAAAGCGTTTTTTCGAATACACCCTTTAACGTTTCTTTTCTAACTTTGATAAACGTTTCGTTTTTCCGTTTCTTTTAAGGGTGTATTCGAAAAAACGCTTTTCCACCTTCAACAGCTCGAAATTTTCCGATACAATTTCAGACGCATTTTTAAAAGTGGAAACATGAAACTTGCTGAGGGGATTCTTGAAAGGACGTATGATGTGCCTTGTGATGTGTTTTTACGCTCAATTCATTAGAATTTGAGTTATAAACAATTACCTTATCAGTATGACCCTTTTTTTCGTTCCCAGATCTCCGCCTTCGAAAAAATGGGTTCGAAATGTCGTTTTTGATTGCTTTTTTTTACAATATTTTCTGCATTTATCAAAGAATTGACAATCACGGCACCTTGTGTACTTCCTAAATAAGAGATTTTGAAAGTTTGGTGCATTTGAGAGCAAAAATAAATTCAAAAATTAATCGGAAAATAAGCAGTTTGAATCGAAATACTCCCTTAAAAAATTACAATTTCAGCCTGAGATGAAATGGACTAATCATACTTTACAAAACTGGAGTTCTTCTAAACCGATGCCAGTGGAGTCTTGCACAGATAGGTTTGTATGATCATATCCGATTCGAAAAATAGAAAATGCAATTTCTCAAACTGTCTTTCAGTGGCGTAGGAACTTTGTATATATATGGGGAGCCGGGGCACATTGTGAAAAGTTAGTGGCGAGGATCATTTCTTTCATTTAGAAGGAATCCTTTATAGTATTGCATTTTTCATAAACAGGAGTATACAATATAAGTAATTAATAGATCACCAACTCTTTGATCCAGTTAAAATAATTTTTATTAGATATACTTGATACATATACACTTAATTTCTGGACGATCCCGAATGCAAAATTCAAATTTGAAGATTCGCCCACTCCCATTTGCCAAAAGCTAAAAGTTCTTTCTGTTAGTTTGCTTGCAACGTCTTTACAAATCTCTTCCAAATCAATTTTCAAGGTCTGCTCTTAATAAATACGTAGTAGCATCCAGTAATTGAATATTTTGTTGTAAACCTTTAAGACATCGTTTTTTATGGGAATCGAGAGGGTTGTCAAACGATGGATAAAGGCACAACCAAGTGTGCTCATCACTCTCTCTTCCAGTTGTTGGTTATTGTGTGGATTTCTTAGAAAAGTCAAATTTTATTTTTTAATTCAAGAATGTATTGTAAATAGATGTGGTGCGAGAATTTCTCCAGAGGGAGCTGAGCCTGTCTGAAATATTCCAGAGGGAGCTTAAGCTCCCCTAGCTCCCATACTTCCTACGCCTATGCTGTCTTTTATAACGTGTGTTAAAATGGCATTTTAAGGGTGTATTCGAAAAAACGCTTTTCCACCTTCAGCAGCTCGAAATTTTCCGATACAATTTCAGACACACTTTTAAAAGTAGAATCATGAAACTTGCTGAGGGGATTCTTGAAGGGACGTATGAGGTGCCGAGTAAAGTCTTTTTACGCTCAATTCATTAGAATTTGATTTAAAAGCAATTAACTTCTCTGGAAGATCCTTTTTTTCATTCCCTTATCTCCCACTTCGGAAAAATCGGTTCAAATTGCCTTTTTTGTTTGCTTTTTTTGCAATATTTTGTACACTTATCAAAGAATTGACCTTTACGGCACCTTTTGCACTTTCTAAATAAGAGAATCTGCGAGTTTCATGTGTTTGAGAGCAAAAGTGAATTCAAAAATAAATCGGAAAACAAGCAGTTTGAATCGAAATACACCCTTTAAGGGTGTATTTCGATTCAAACTGCTTATTTTCCGATTTATTTTTAAATTCATTTTTGCTTCCAAATACACCAAACTTTCAAAATATCTTATTTGGAAAGTATACAAGGTGCCGTGATTGTCGATTCTTCGATAAATGCAGAAAATATTGCAAGAAAAGCAATCAAAAACGGCATTTCGAACCGATTTTTCCCAAGTGGGTGATTTGGGAACGAAAAAAAGGGTCATACTGATAAGGTAATTGTTTATAACTCAAATTCTAATGAATTGAGCGTTAAAAGACATCACACGGCACCTCATGCGTCTCTTCAAGAATCCCATTAGCAAGTTTCATGTTTCTACTTTCAAAAATGTGTCTGAAATTGTATCGGAAAATTTCGAGCTGTTGAAGGTGGAAAAGCGTTTTTTCGAATACACCCTTAACTAATAAAAAGAAGTCGGCTCATGACAGATTGCACTTTCATTCAAAAGGCTTCCAAAATGGCGGTCATCAGGGGGGATTGATGAACCATTTGAATGTTATGCTAATTCGCTATTTTTATTCTGTGTATGAAAGTTTTTGTTGCAAATGGTTTGTGGTAATTAAAGTAAAATTGTTGGACTGTCTATTAAATTGATCATCGACAAACATGCTATTAACAACTTAAAAACAGGGAAGTCTTCCCTTATTCTTTTGTTGGTAATTTGTCCTTTGATTTACGTTCCATTTCACCATTTTCTCTCTCACTCTCTCGTTTTTTAGGTGCGTTCGTAATTATGTAAATACGTAGCACCTATTGTTGTCGCTCAGTCAGTCCGTCTGTCCGTCTGTCCGCATATAACAACGCAAAAACTACCCAACCGAATCGCTTGAAATTTAAAATACATAATTATAACAGAATTTTGTCGAGCCATTTCAAATTTTATGAAAATCGGATGGATAGATAAATTACAGAGACAAACAAAAGAATTCCGTTACATTACGGTCAATGGGGAAAAAAGTTTCAAATACATTTTAATCGTTTGAAATTTAAAACATATAATTATTGTGTAATTTTATCGAGTCATTTCAAATGTTATGACAATCGGATGTATAGATCAATTACAGGGACAATCAAAAGGATTCCGTTACATTACGGTCAATGGGGAAAAAATTTCAAATGCATTTTAATCTTTTCAAATTTAAAACATATAATTATTACTTAATTTTGTCGAGTCATTTCAAATGTTAAGAAAGTCAGATACATAGATCATTTACAGGGACAATCAAAAGTATTCCATTACATTACGGTCAATGGGAAAAAAGTTTCAAATTCATTTTAATGATGTTACACTCATTCGAGCATAATATAATTGGCATGAATCTATGAAGTAAATACTAAAATATGCATTCTGAACAATCTGTGATGCAAAGAATTTTTATTATTAAATTACAGGGCCACACAAAAGTATTCCACTAAATAATGTTATACGGGGAAATATTGTTTGGGGCGTGTTTTAATTATATTCAACTATTTCACATTTTATGAATAAGATATACGTTGCTGAGGTGTAATAAAAGTTACTTCCTGCATATTTACAGAAACACAAAGATTTCGACTACTATACTGTATCCGAAGTACGCTCTACTATACCAGCAAGATCTGAATATTTTTAAAACTTCATTATCGTACGAACGCACCTCATTTGCTACGTTTGCAATTTCCAACTTGTTTTTCTTAACTTATAAATTTAACTTCAGCTGAATTGGATGTATTCTTTTACAGCAAATGGAATCTCTTAACCTGATGCCAGAATATTCATGCACAGATTTGTTCGTATGTTCACATCTGATCCGAAAAATAGAGAACGCGTTTTATCAAACAATCTTTTATAATGACACTTTAACTAATAAAAAGAAATCGGCTTATGACAGATTGTGATACATCAAAAAACCTCGAAGATGACAGATATTAGGGAGGACTGATGAGCCATTTGAATGTTATGCTAATTCGATTATTTTTAGTCTGTGTAAAGTTCATTGTTGTAAATGTTTTATAGCAATTACAGGAAAAAGACTGTCTATTAAATGGATCTTTGACAAACATGCAGTTCGCAATTAAAAAATTACTTTTAATAATAATAATTTTTTTTAATATAAAAAAAATACTTTTATTAAGCATTGCATTTCTGCGTCTTTCTTAAAAACTTACATTTTCAATCACAGCTGGATTACCCATATTACTCTTTGCAGATATTGGGGATATCTTAAAATTTATGTTCGTATGTTCACATCAGATTCAAACCAAAAATTTCGCTTAAATTAAATTCAAAACAGAAATTTCTATTCAGAAAACTCAAAACAGAAAACTAATCTAGAATGAGCATCATCTTCGAGATGCTCGAAATTTCCAGACTTAAGGGTGTATTCGAAAAAACGATTTTCCATCTTCAACAGCTCGAAATTTTCCGATACAATTTCAGACACATTTTTAAACGTATAAGCATGAAATTTGCTGAGAGGATTCTTGAAGGGACGTATGAGGTGCTGAGTGATGTTTTTTTACGCTCAATTCAATAGTATTTGAGTTATAAACAATTATCTTCTCAGTATGACCCCTTTTTTCGTTCTCAAATCTCCCGCTTGGGAAAAATCGGTTCGAAATGCCGTTTTTGATTGCTTTTTTTGCAATGTTTTGTGCACTTATCAAAGAATTGACCTTTTCGGCACCTTGTGCACTTTCCAAATAAGAGATTTTGAAAGTTTGTTGTATTTGAGAGCAATAATGAGTTCAAAAATAAATCGGAAAATAGGCAGTTTGAATCGAAATACACCCTTAAGGGTGTATTCGAAAAAGCGCCTTTTCACCTTCAAAAGCTCAAAATTTTCGGATACAATTTCAGACACATTTTTAAAAGTAGAAACATGAAACTTGTTGAGGTGATTTTTGAAGAGACGGACAAAGTTCCGTGTGATGTCATTTACGCTCCATTCATTAGAATTTGATTTATAAACAATTACCTTCTCAGTAGGACCTTTTTTTTCGTTCCCAGGTCTCCCGTTTCCGAAAATCTGTTCAAAATGCCATTTTTGCTAGCTTATTTTGTAATATTTTCTGCATTTATCAAAGAATCGACAATCACGGCACCTTGTGTACTTTCTAAATAAGACAATTTGCCAGTTTGATGCATATGAGAGCAAAAATGAATTTAAAAATAAATCGGAAAATAAGCAGTTTGAATCGAAATACACCCTTAAACTTCTCAAACTATCTCCGAACTATGTTTATTTGAAAAGGCACATTGTCTGTATTCAGCACAAATTTTGTGATCAATCGGACTAGCATTTATATATACAGGGTGATTCCAAATTTTTTTTACAATAAAAGAGGGGTGATAGTACACATCAAGACAAACAATATTAAATAGGAGACGAAGGGTCCAAAACGTTTTCATAAGGAAATAGCCGCCATTAAAGTTTAGGGACCAAAATTTCAAATAAACATAAAAAACGGAAAAATCGGTCGATTGATTTGCGGTTTTCACTAAAATTATTCTTTATGTCGGCATTTTCTTGAAATTAAATTATAAAGATAAATTTCAAAAAATGCCGATAGAGGGCGCTTTAGACTTTGGAGTAACGAACAACTATTTTTTGCCGGTATTTTTTGCATCTCATTAAATGTTTTCGTAAGCTTAGACTCAAACTTAAATTTTGAGCTCAAAATCTGTAGTTGGGAGTGGTTAAGTAACACAAACTGAGCTGTGTTCAAAGGGTTCAAATTTTAATTGATTATAAAAAACGGAAAAATTGGTCGATTGATTTGCGGTTTTCACTAAAATTATTCTTTATTTAGGTATTTTCGTGAAAATAAATTATAAAGATAAATTTCAAAAAATGCCGATAGAGGGCGCTTTAGACTTTGGAGTAACGAAACACTCTTTTTTGGCGTTATTTTTTGCATCTTACTAAATGCTTTCGTAAGCTTAGACTTGAACTTAAATTTTGAGCTCAAAATCTGAATAGCTGGGAGTCGTTAAGTAGACAAACTTAGCTGTGTTCAGAGGGTTCAAATTTCAAATAATTGTAAAAAACGGAAAAAATTGGTCGATTCGTTTGCGGTTTTTGCTAAAACTAATTTTTAAATCAGCAGTTTTCTTGATCAATCAGTACTTTCTTGAAATTCCAAAAATGCCGATAGAGGGCGCCTTAAACTTTGGAGTAGCGTACAACTATTTTTAACTGTTATTTTTTTAATCTCATTAAATGCTTTCAAATGCATAGACTTAAATTTTGGGCTGAAATTCTGAATCGTTGGGATTGTTTAAGTAGCGAAAAATTGAATTGTGTTCGAGGAGGAAAGAGGGTTAAATTTCAACGCCTGAACACACTTCAGTTTGCGCTTCTTAACTCCTCATAACGATTCAGGATTTGAGCTCAAAATTTAAGTTTAAATCTAAGCTTCCGAGAACATTTAAAATGCTTTTGCAAGCGTTTAATTAGAACCAAAAAATAATGGTTAAAATGAATTGTTGGTTACTCTGAAGTTTAAGGCGCCCTCTGACGGAATTTTTTGAGATTTTTCTTTAAACATTTTTTCAAGAAGATACTGACATAAAGAATAGTTTTATTTTAAACCGCAAACGAATCGACCAATTTTTCCATTTTCTATAATTACTTTAAATTTGAACCTCCCCCTCCCCCTTGAACACAGTTCAGTTTATGCTACTTAACCACTCCCTACTATTCAGATTTTGAGCTCAAAATTCAAGTTTAAGTCTAAGCTTTGAGGGTTTGAGAGAACAATGTTTTGAGGTCTAGAAGCTACAATGGCTGTTACCTCGAATGATCCTTAATACACAGAAACCAATACAGAACACCTTTTATTATTACATGAAATACAGTACATACATTTAATATACATCACATGGACAACACAAGACATCCATGCCGCTAGCTGGATTCGAACCAGGGTCCAGCGGTGTGGGAGGAGCCGTCGCTACCGACCACGCCACTGGATCGGCTAAGTCTAAGCTTCCGAAATCATTTAAAGAGATGCAAACAATTCGGCAAAAAATAGTTGTTCGTTACTCCAAAGTCTAAAGCGCCCTCTATCGGCATTTTTTGAAATTTATCTTTATAATTTATTTTCACGAAAATACCTAAATAAAGAATAGTTTTAGTGAAAACCGCAAATCAATCGACCAATTTTTCCGTTTTTTTTAATCATTTGAAATTTGAATCCTCTGAACACAGCTCAGTTTGTGTTACTTAACAACTCCCAACTACAGATTTTGAGCTCAAAATTTAAGTTTGAGTGTAAACTTACGAAAACATTTAATGAGATGCAAAACATACCGGCAAAAAATAGTTGATCGTTACTCCAAAGTCTAAAGCGCCCTCTATCGGCATTTTTTGAAATTTATCTTTATAATTTAATTTCAAGAAAATGCCGACATAAAGAATAATTTTAGTGAAAACCGCAAATCAATCGACCAATTTTTCCGTTTTTTATGTTTATTTGAAATTTTGGTCCCTAAATTTTAATGACGGCTATCTCCTTAAGAAAACGTTTTGGACCCTTGGTCTCCTATTTAATATTGTTTGTCTTGATGTGTACTATCACCCCTCTTTTATTGTAAAAAAAATTTGGAATCACCCTGTATATATAAAAGATGATTATATGATAAAAATTTAATTTTTGTTACTCCACTCTGACCACTGCATTCTGAAACAAAAATTATGCGTCTATACAAAAGAGAATCATGTAGGGCAAGTACACTGTTAAAAAACTGAGACTTTTGCTGCATCGTCTTTTCACAGCTTGTATAGAATATCTCTATTTTGACCAATCAGAATGTTCCATAAAACAGTGAAATAATCGTTTTCTATAAAAGCGGTGGAGAGATGATGCAGCAAAATTTTCAACATTTATAACAGTGTAGAAAATACTGAATGTGCAAATTTGAGTCATTTAAGGTCTAATAGAAAAATAACTGGATGAAACCGAGATTCTCGTTGATAAACCCTATATATGTTCCAAAAATCAGGATAGGCAGTCATTTTGTTACAACATTGCTTTTTTCATTTTTTTTAACTTAAATTTTCAACATCAGCAATTGCTCATATTCTTTACAGCAATTGGGGATGTTCTAACCGATGGCAGTTCGAATGGTACACAGATCGGTTCATATGTTCCTATCCGATCAGAAACCAGAAAATTTCGCTTAAACTAAACTTAAAACAGAAAATGCAGTCGCTCAAACTGCAATTTATACCTTGAGTTAACCCTTTGCGGCGCACAGCAAATTCATAGCATAAGTGTTGAAATTAATTACCGACACCGGAATTTGAATACAACTGTATTTGTAAATAAGAAAAAGCTATATTTCATTCATTCATTCAATAAACCGATTTTTTTTTTTTTTTTTTTTTTTTACTAAAATTCCGGTGCCAGTGTGGCGTTACGGAATTAAAATTAAGTGGTTTCATAGATATACCACAGCGCCGCAAGGGGTTAAAATAATAGTCTTAAAAACTGAAAAAAAGAGAAAACAAAAATAAAAACAAAAACAAAGAAAGATTACTATTAGGCTATGCGCTTTCGGTCAAATAGTTTCCAAAATGTCAGATATCAAGGAAGAACTCGTGAGCCGACTAATGTTATATTAACTCGACAGTTTTCATTCTGAAAGTGTAAATTTGTTGATAATAAATTAAGAAACTTGTGCAATTAATGAATTATACATTAAATTCATCGCCGATAAAAATACCTTTAACAATTTTATTATTTTTTAAAGAAAAAAATGGAAAGGAAAATTTCGCTCAATCTTTTTCTCTTGAGGTTGTATTCGAAAAAATATTTTTCCACCCTCAACAGCTCGAAATTTTCAGAGACATTTTCAGACTCAATTTTAAAATTAAAAACATGAAACTTGCTGAAGTGGTTTCTGAAGAGATGTAAAAAAGGCCGTGTGATTTCATTTTTTGCTCAATTAATTAGAATTTGATTTATGAACAATTTTTTTCTGAGTATGACCCTTTTTTGTTTCCCATAAAATCCGGTTCAAAACGGCAACATTTACAGCATTTTGTGCAATATTTTCTACATTTAGAAAACATATATCGACAATTACGACACATTATGCTGTTTCTAAATAAGAGAGTTTGATGTGTTTGAGAGCAAAAATGAATGTAAAAATTAATCAGAAAGGAGTTTAGACGGAAAAACTCTGACTGACTGAATCAGAAAGGAGTTTGGACCCTCGACTTAAGGGTGAATTTCGATTCAAACTGCTTGTTTTCCGATTAATTTTTGAATTCATTTTTGCTCTCAAATACATGAAACTCGCAGATTCTCTTATTTAGAAAGTGCACAAGGTGCCGTAAAGGTCAATTCTTTGATAAGTGTACAAAATATTGCAAAAAAAGCAATCAAAAACGGCAATTTGAAGCGATTTTTCCGAAGTGGGAGATAAGGGAACGAAAAAAAGGGTCTTCCAGAGAAGTTAATTGCTTATAAATCAAATTCTAATGAATTGAGCGTAAAAAGACTTTACTCGGCACCTCATACGTCCCTTCAAGAATCCCCCTCAGCAAGTTTCATGATTCTACTTTTAAAAATGTGTCTGAAATTGTATCGGAAAATTTCGAGCTGCTGAAGGTGGAAAAGCGTTTTTTCGAATACACCCTTAAAACGAAATTCTCACTAATAAAATCACTATTCATCATTATTCCCTCGTACTGCAACAAATGAATCTTCACATCAAAGAAGCCTAAAATATCACCGCCTTCTGTCGCGTAGATGCGGGTCGAAAGTTGAGGTTAATGTTTACTGATAACTAGAATGAAAAATTTAATCATGACTTACGAACATCAACAATCTAGGCAAAAGCTTTCTGTGTATCAATCTACAGTCACTTCATGTAAATATATCAATGACGCATCTTCGCACTAATTTCAATCGACGTATATTACTCAACGACTGGAAAATGTATAATAAACAAGATTGCCGCTTCTAGTAAATTAGATAAGAAGTGTTGAACTGCTCGAGGTTTCAACAGCTGAGTGTGTCCCAAATATTTACTCTGTGCGTTCGTCATCGCGAAGTTCTATTAAGAGTGAAATCTCTAGTGCTATATTTATGGGTTATTGAAATGGCTGGTCAGATCTTTCGATCTCGTTAATAGATAACTCTGGACAAGGCGCTAAAAGAAAAATAGCTGAAATGTGGTGATGAAAAGTTCATGGTAATCGATCTAGCATACATATGATAAATGAATGTCAATCAATCACGAAACTTTTTCATGTATTTTTTTAATGAAAAAAATATCAGTCTATGATGATTTAATAAGCTTTCTTGCACATCAGATAAGATCGACAGCGAAACAGTGTAAGATGTCAGAGTCCAATTCATGAAAGCCCAACACAAGGCTTTATAAGTAATTAATTTGATATGATTAATATCATATTCTAGGAATTCATGGCCTAATATTAGATTTATTTTATAATAGCTTTAATAAAAATACCTTAAACAAAAACCGAAAACCTTTTGCATCTTTGTAAGATTTTGAAATGTTAAAAAGCGAATACTGATTACTAATAAAAGACAATTAATGAAAATTAATTACTTAAGGCTGTTTTTAAATCCAAAAGTGGAACTTTATGACATAAGTTTTCATTTATTTTTGTTCGGAAATGCATGAAACTAGCAAATGTTGCCGTTCAGAAACTATCCGATAGCATTCATTTTCCTGCCTTTTTTTTTTTTTTTTTTTTTTTTTTTTTCTGCCAAAAGCAACAGATTTTTCAGAAAATAGTTTCAAAGTGGACATTTTGAACCGAATTTCTATGCGAAACAAGGATAACCACTCAAACAGGGGTGAATAGCTCAACAGCTGAGTGTGTCCCAAATATTTACTCTGTGCGATCGTTATCGCGAAGTGATATTCAGGGTATATTTCGATTCAAACTGCCTCTTTTCCGATTTATTTTTGAACTCATTATTGCTCTCAAATACACCAAACTTTCAAAATCTCTTATTTGGAAAGTACACAAGGTGCTGTCATTGTCTATTCTTTGATAGAGGCAGAAAATATTGCAAAAAAAGCAATCAAAAACGGCATTTCGAACCGATTTTTCCCAAGTAGGAGATCAGGGAACGAAAAAAAGGGTCATACTGATAACGCAATTGTTTATAACTCAAATTCTAATGAATTGAGCGTAAAAAGACATCACACGGCACCTCATACGTCCCTTCAAGAATACTCTCAGCAAGTTTCATGATTCTACTTTTAAAAATGTGTCTGAAATTGTATCGGAAAATTTCGAGCTGTTGAAGATGGAAAAGCGTTTTTTCGCTCTAGTGCTGTATTTATGGGTTATTGAAATGGCTGGTCAGATCTTTTGATTTCGTTAACAGACAAGGCGCTAAAGGAAAAAAATTCTGAAATGTGGTGAAAAAAAGTTCATGGTAATCGATCTAGCATACATATGATAAATGAATGTCAATCAATCACGATTTTTTTTACGAATTTTTTTATTTATTTTTCACGAATTTTTGTCAATCAATATAAGATAATTTAATAAGCTTTCTTGCGCATCAGATAAGATTGACAGCGGAACAGTGTAAGATTTTAGAGTACAAATTCTTGTACGCCCAACACAAGACGTTATAAGTTATTAATTTAATATGATTAATATCATGTCCTATGGCCGAATGTTAGATTTTTTCTAGAGAAGATTTAATAATAGTACATTGTAAAATCAAAAGAGCGATTTTATGGAGATTGTCTTATGGCGATAACGTTTCCAGTTACTTTTTGTACTAATTTGTATTCATTAAGTAATATTTCGAATCTTTGAAGACACAACGCAACTACAATTCATTGCTTTTTAATCGAAAAATTCCCGTACATTCCAGAAATTTTTTCCCGAAAAAAACCCAGAAAATATTTTGGGGTTTACGGAAATTTTTTGCCATTAAAAAACAGTGAATTGTACTTGCGTTCCCGATTGCCAGTACAGTCTCAATAAAATCCTCCTCCTTCTCTTCTTCTTCTTTTTTTTTTTTCCACAGTGTACTTTAAATAAACAACTATGATCTTTTGTCTCTTCAAAAAAGATTTGAAATATTACTAAATGAATACAAATTAATATAAAAAATAAACGGAAATCTTATTACTTAAAACGAAATAGCATAGTGAGCAATACAAAACTTTTAAAATGAATTTAAATTATGAGAAAATCTGCTTTCATTTAAATTATTTTTATTTAAATTTTTATCCTATATTTTTCTAAGTGTAATATTATTCATTCCTTGAATATCCAGTGTATGTTCTCCAAACAAAAGCATTTCTTATAATAAAAACAGCAAATCCAACAAATTCTTTATTTTCTAATTAATATACATTTGAATCTGACATTAAAGCCCACACTTTCCCAAAACAACCTAATTAGAAAGGAGAAAGACTCAACATCTTCTCATGAGAGCTAAACTGACGTTAGCAAAATCTCAACACAAAGAAGTTGATGACTTGAGAACTTCGAACTCCAATACTGGGAACAGATTCTGAAACGAGACAGATTCTTCTTACTTTAGACGAGGACGGACACTGGGTTCGCTCCCTAAAGATGATGGGACATCGGTAAACATCCCGCGTCTGCTCCGAATGAAGCCCCCTTTTCCTCTTTACATCTCCCTGTATATAGTTTTATGTGTCGTGTATGTAGTCTATTTGAATATTTACGATTAAATTTACATTGTTTTTATACAACAGTGTCTTCATTTAAGTTATAATTATCACCAGTAATTGCACAGGTAATTACATATATATATATATACATAGATTTAATAAAAGAATGCATTCTTTTTGGGAATTTGACAAATGATTTCTAACATTTGTCAAATGTTAAAAATCATTGACAATAGTAATTAATAAAAGAATGCATTCTTGTTGGGAATTCGACAAATGATTTCTAACAATAAATTAACCATTGTCTTGTAAATCATGAATATATTTGTGACAGACTATGAAGTGCATCCTTTATATAAGTCAAAACTCGAGTAATATTTGAGATACTTAACTTTAACTTAAAAGGAAACTCTATTGCAAGAACCATCCGACTTACAATATTCCACATTAAATTGTTACAGAAACATTCTCAAATGTAAGGTACTCGTGTAAAGTACAAATTGAATTATATTCTATACTCGCTGAGGAACTTTTCCCAAATGGAATTACTTTAAGGGTGTATTTCGATTCAAACTGCTTATTCTCCGATTTATTTTTGAATTCATTTTTACTCTCAAATACACCAAACTTTCAAAATCTCTTATTTGGAAAGTATACAAGGTGCCGTTATTGTCGGTTCCTTGATAAATGCAGAAAATATTGCAAAAAAATAAAAAAAAATAAAAATAAAAAAAAAAAAAAATAAAAAAAAAAATAAAAAAAATAAAATAAAATAAAAAAGCAATCAAAAACGGCATTTCGAACCGATTTTTCCCAAGTGGGTGATCTGGGAACGAAAAAAATTGTCATACTGATAATGTAATTGTTTATAACTAAAATTCTAATGAGCGTTAAAAGACATCACACAGCACCTCATACGTCCCTTCAAGAATCCCCTCAGCAAGTTTCATGTTTCTACTTTCAAAAATATGTCTGAAATTGTATCGGAAAATTTCGAGCTGTTGAAGGTGGAAAAGCGTTTTTTCGAATACACCCTTAAATACTGAAATAAATTCAGAATAGCAATAATTTTCAACACACATTTAATCACTCAATCAAATTAAATATATATATATATATATATATATATATATAACTTTTAAGTACTGTCTTTTTTTTTTCTTTTTCATTTTTTACAGGATTTTAAATTTTTTATCTCCAGTTTTTCTAAGCAGAATTTTTTTCCAAATTGAATCGCTAAAACAATGCAGAATATACAATAAAAGTACACTGGTGGGAATAATAATCTCATGTTTGGAATATAGATGCCGATACTTGGTACGGGCAAACCATGATTGGCAAAAACAAGTTGCCCGTATGACTTACGGTCAAATCAGGGAAGCGGTTAAATTGAATAAACAGTCAAGTAACTTATGTATGAAAGGGTGGTTTGGATAAAAATATTTCTCACAAATAAAAGTTTTTTTTTTTCAGAAAATTAAAAATAAAATTAAAAAGTTTGCTCATAGATGGCGTTTAAACATCAAATATTATTAAATATATCCATGCATATACATATAACCATTATACAATACTACTATTCAACATCAGCAATGAATATAGAATAATCCAATAAATAACAGACTGAAATAAGACAAAATAAGACTTAGCAGTATTAGAACAGTAACGAATTATTGGAAATTGTGGTACTTGGTTTGTTCTCAAGGGTAATACCAAATAGACACAAAAATTACGATTAATTTCTGTTTAGAAAACAGGAAAATTGCAAAATTGATTTCTAAATTACCCGATTAATCGTAAACGGAAAACTTAAGTCAATGAAAACAAGTTGGAAATTGCACGTGAACGTAGCAAATGAGGTGCGTTCGTACGATAACGAAGTTTTAAAAATATTCAGATCTTGCTGATAAAGTAGAGTGTATTCCGGATACAGTATAGTAGTCGAAATCTTTACGTTTCTGTAAATATGCAGGAAGTAATTTTTATTACACCTCAGCAACGTATATCTTTTTCATAAAATGTGAAATAGTTGAATATAATTAAAACACGTACCAAACCATGTTTCCCCGTATAGCATTATATAGTGGAATATTTTTGTGTGGCCCTGTAATTTAATAATAAAAATTCTTTGCATCACAGATTGTACAGAATGCATATTTTAGTATATATTTCATAGATTCATGCCAATTCTATTATGTTCGAATGAGCTTAACATCATTAAAATGCACTTGAAACTTTTCCCCCATTGACCGTAATGTAACGGAATCCTTTTGATTGTCCCTGTAATTGATCTATGCGTCCGATTTTCATAACATTTGAAATGACTCGACAAAATTACGCAATAATTATATGTTTTAAATTTCAAACAATTAAAATGCATTTAAAAAAATTTTCCCTATTGATTATAATGTAACGGAATCCTTTTGAATGTCCCTGTAATTGATCTATCCATCCGATTTTCATAAAATTTTAAATGACTCGACAAAATTATGTTATAATTATGTATTTTAAATTTCAAACGATTCGGTAGGGTAGTTTTTGCGTTGTTATATGCGGACAGACAGACGGACAGACAGACGAACAGACAGACAGACGGACTGAGCGACAACAATAGGTGCTACGTATTTACATAATTACGAACGCACCTAAAAACAAAACATATATTAGACCAATACTAGCAGAATTAGAAAAGAGAAAAAACTTACATTATACAATCGCCAACATGTGGGAAATAATTCAAATTTTCAATCTCATTTTACTTACAGTTAAGAGATGAGGTAAAGTTAATAGTATATTTTAAAGAGATTAATAATAGAAACCAAATATATAGGAGAAGATGGGGATACTTGAGCCATTTTTTGAATTTTAATTTTTTTTAATTTTTTATATTTTTTTAGAATAAAATAAAATATTGAAAATGAAAATTTGATATTTTTCCTTCAACTAAAAACCACTTTCAATAAATTTTGAACTATATTTCTATGTATAATAAATGTTTATTTTTTGTGTTACATCATGGCTCAAGTATCCCCATGGCAGGGATACTTGAGCCATAGTGAAGGGATACTTGAGCCACTACGGAAAAATACCTACAAAAATAATTTTTTTCGCTTTATTTTTGCGCAAACATTTTACAGAATGATAAATTATGAAACGTAAAGTCTTTCAAAACCAATTGAGAAAACAAAGCTAGTAATACGATCATTTTTTGTCGTTAAAACTGGTTGTCAAAGGATAATTTGAACTTGAGTTATAACGACGGTAGAAACATCCTCAGTTCAGAGCCATTTAAATTTGGAATCTGCAATTCTTCGGGCAAATTTCATTTTCAAAATATTAAGCACTTATCCAACAAATATTTTTACAGTTTTCTTTCTGGCATATTTTATTAGTAACCAACCATCAATAGAAGGTTTTCTTTCACATCATCAAAATCATTGACAGAATTTTCCTCTAATGATATTGTCGAACTCATGCTTTTAGTTTAGTAGCTGTCGGAATTTAAGCCAGATGTATCATTCTACTATTTCAAACACTTTTTTGATTTCACAGGAAAAGATTTTGTCTTCCTCTTTGGCTCCATGTAGGTAAGTTTGAACTGGGATTTTTGTTGCTTTTCTTGTTTTTGTGCGCTCTTTTTACCAATTTTTCTTCAATTTTCTTAGTTAAAAAAAGTTACAGCAACAGAGGTTACGATTTCAATATAAAATACTAATCTTAATATGTTATATTAAAAAATAAATATTTTAATATGTTGGACCTAACTAATTAAAGTATTCGAGATTATAGCCTGTAAAACCGTTTTAAAAAGTTATTTTCATTTAATGAAAGTTAAATTGAAAACTATGTTTACATTTATCTAGACAGGCTATTTTGTTAGTCAAATCGAAAAATAAAATAGACATTTTCATTTAAAAAATATACATTTTTAAACATTTTTAGGTGGTTATTTTTTTAAGAAAAAAAAAATAAAATGAAAGATTATACTCCCTTTTCTTCAGAAAAATATCTATTAGTGAATATAAGGATGGAATTTTATTTTTTGTTTGTTTCACCCGTGTTTAATTTCTAGTGGGGATGGTTAAGACATGGCTCAAGTATCCCCACTCTCATTGGCTCAAGTATCCCCACTATCACTATTTTTGTTTCCCAGAGTTTTACTAAATGAAGCATGCAGCAATTAGAACTATTTTAGACTCAAAATACAATTGAAATTATGCTTATTGAATGTATGTATATAGTTGCAACTTTAAACAAAACTTTGATCACAAAAAAGCAAAAAAACCATGCACCCAAATATTTACTTCAGATAGGGAAAAGACAACTATTAATCACTATACTTTCAAAATGGTACCAAGATGTGTGATTTCTTTTTTACATATTCAGAACTATAAATATGTTATCATATTGGCAGTTTTAGAAAGAAAAATTAACCAACTGTCGAGATAATAGGGGTGGCTCAAGTATCCCCTATGCTCAAGTATCCCCACTCTCCCCTATATATAAGTATTTTAATTTAAGGGTGCATTTCGATTCAACTGCTTATTTTCCGATTTATTTTTAAATACATTTTTGCTCTCAAATACACCAAACTTTCAAATTCTCTTATTTAGAAAGTACACAAGGTGCCGTAATTATCGATTCTCTGATAAATGCAGAAAATATTGCAAAAAAAGCAATCAAAAACAGCATTTTGAACTGAATTTTCCTATAAGAGGGAGGTCTGCGAACGAAAAAAAAGTGTCATACTGAAAAGATAAATGTTTATAAATCAAATTCTAATGAATTGAGCGTAAAAAGACATCACGTGGCACCTTATACGTCTCTTCAAAAATCCCCTCAGCAAGTTTCATGTTTATACTTTTAAAAATGTGTTTGAAATTGTATCGGAAAATTTCGAGCTGTTTAAGATGGAAAACCGTTTTTTCGAATACACCCTTAAAAAATATATTAATAATATTAAATTATAAAAATAATATTAAACAAAACATGTTATACAAATTAATGGAAATAATGTAATTTTATTAATATGATAATAAGTTTAAAAAGAAGGACGTCAGAAGTTATCAAAAAGAGTATTTACAAAAAAAAAAAAAAAAAAAAAAGTTTGAAGGCGAACGTTTGTATAAATTATTTTGATAAAAGGGTGTACATTACTTTACAAGCATATTATATTCATTATAAATATAAAATAATAAGTTATCATGACAATTTGATCTTAATCAACTAAAGGAGAATTAAAAATACATTTTAAAATCTTAAGGGTACATTTCGATTCAAACTGCTTATTTTTCGATTTATTTTTAAATTCCTTTTTGCTCTCATATGCATCAAACTGGCAAATTGTCTTATTTAGAAAGTACACAAGGTGCCGTGATTGTCGATTATTTGATAAATACAGAAAATATTGCAAACAAAAACAATCAAAAAAGGCATTTTGAACCGATTTTTCCGAAGCTGGAGATCTGTGAGCGAAAAGAAAGGTCATACTGAGAAGATAATTGTTTATAAATCAATTTCTAATGAATTGTGAGTAAAAAGACTTTACACGACACCTTATGCGTCTCTTCAAAAATACCCTCAGCAAGTTTCATGTTTCTACTTTTAAAAATGTGTCTGAAATTAAATCAGAAAATTTTGAGCTGTTGAAGGTGGAAAAGCTTTTTTTCGAATACACCCTTAATAAAAAATACATTATCAATATGGATAGTTTAACTTGATAACTTACTGGATAAATTATAAATGTATTTACAATTAGCAAGCCACAATTTAATATATAATATCAGATGTCTGTTTAAATCAAGAAACAATATCCAATTATATAACACAGCTACACAAGAATAAGCATATCTTAAGCATATACATTATACAAGCCATGACTGCTAAATTAAGTAAATGATAGGGTGCCGGTAAAGTCACTTGAAATATTAATCGAGAAAGAACAATAGTTCAAAAGTAGAAAGAGGTGCTGAGGTGCTGAGTTGGAATATTGGATAGATCCCACTTCAACTACAGTATTATTGCTAACATGTGTTTGATCCCTCAGATTCAGCTTCCAGATTAGATTAGTATTGAAAATTGCAGAGGTGTTTAACTCCTAATCAAAATAAATAAATAAAAAAAAATAGAATAAATAAATGAAAAGAACAACAACAGCAACAATAAAAAAGGCATTAATACTTTAATTGAAAAATATTTAAAATAATTTACTTTTCTTAAAACATATATAAAATAACGTACATTTATTTAAAAATATATGCATAATGAAAATAAAATACTAAATTAAAAGATTGGAAAATATTAAAACGAAGCTAACTTTACTAAAAATTTCCAAAATATGTATTTTTATTTAAAAATTAAAAAAAAGTAAATATGAAATGTTAATCAATTTTTAACAGGTAGTTCAATATTTACGTTACTGTTTGAAGAGGGTGTACATCAAGTGCGCCCACGAGTAGGAGGAAATCATCTAGTGCACTTGCAGCTTCTTTCCCATCTGTATCTTGTGCGCTCGAGGGGGGGTGAGGTAAGTAATCCATCATTCTATTGAGGGTTGCCTTAATGAGATTTTTTCCTAAAAATTCTTCTGGGTGCAAATCGAGCCGTAGTATCTCTTGGCGACAATAGTCATAACACTCATAAACACTTGGTCTACATTCATATAGCATTGAATTACGTCTTATTGTGACTTGGACCAAAAAAAAAAATTCATTTATAATGGCAGTGTTTAGTAAATATCTCAAAGGTTAAGGTAAACGGAGAAAAAGTTACCGAAAAAAAGAAGAGCGGGGAAAGAGAAAAAGTGACACGGAAAAAAAGTGACCAGAAAAAAAAAAGACTGCAAAAAAGTGACAAGGAATTTATAAATATTAAACTTGTCGATAAATAAAAGCTAAAAATTAAAGTAACGAAGAGTGAATTTTTTATATTCTGATCAGTGGGATAGATAAAATATTAATAAAATAAATAATGGGAATGTCAAAAAACAAAAGGTTATTATTCATGTTATTATTGCATTAAAATAGATATTTCATTTTAATTATTAACCCTTAGATGATATTAAAAATTAAACTTAGTTTTATTATGAAGAATTGATTTGAAAAATGATTACATATATTTTTAACGGACAGATATAAACGTGAAATGCCTGATTACGGAAGGGATTTCGAATCAAACTTAATTTTCCATTTTATGATAATTAAATTACCTATCCAGTTCTAAGCTATTTCGATCACGTGATCACCCGTTTTTCTCCTGCTTTTAGACCAATTTTTCTGCTTTCGTTGGGAAATGTGCTCAAAAAGGTCAACTTTGAAGGCTTGTTATGAAAAAACTATTGTGCTTTTAAAAAAACAGGAAATTGAGTGCAATTAGACAGTTTCTGCATAACAACACCTGCTATTTTCATGCGTTTCCGAACAAAAATAAATTAATGCATGTGTCACAAAGTGACCCTTTTTGATTTAAGAACACCCTTAATATGTTATTTTTTTCACAATATTTTCATCCATTCATGTAATCGATATTTTTTCTGAGTTATCAAATAACTAATCCAATATTTCTATTTAAAAATTTGACTTTTTATTTAAAAAAAGTTATTTAAAAATTAATTTTAAAAAATTTTAAAGATGAAAATCATAAAGTCAATTACAACATATTATTTAAAATGTATTTTTCTTTTATAGGAGATCATTTATTATTAAAAATGATATTTTATATTAATAGATAAATAAAAGCTTAAAATTATATTTGGAGCAGATGTGTTAATTTAATACGAAATTAGAAAATCGTGTGGTTGAAAGTTTTAAGATTTAAGGATGTTGTAAGAGTTTTCCTTGAAATTTACAAATTTACATACTCACTTTTAAACGCAAAAGCATTTTACAGACATGATTTTGAATTGACTTAAAATTTAATAACCTTTCATTTTTATATAAAGTGAATTACATGTTGAATTATAAGCGGTTATTGTTCGATAAAAATTTTATATTTTATTATTTTATAACGTATGAAAACTCAGTTTAGAGTGTTTTATTGAAATTTAGTTCAAATTCCAAATGCTTTTTTAACAGCATTTTGAGAAAGATTGCTTTTAATGAAAATTGGAAATACCGTTGAATTTCATACTATCTAAATAACAGTATCTGTCACTCTCATCCAAATACAAACAAATATGTATTCTGGAATGCAACCAGTTTGGGTTTGAAAACAATCTTAAAGCTGTTCTCAAATTTACAGAAGCTATTTTCTGACACATTTCTGAATTCATTTTTCTTGAAAACAAATTAAATTAGAAGGTTTCTAATTCAGATTTTAATCGAATAACTTTTTCATTTCATGGTAAACACATATGATTTTACAGAGCATACAGTAAAAGTTGGAGTTTTGAACCAAATTCTCGGTATATCAGTGCAAGAAAGAAGAAAAAATTATTGTTACATAACAAGAATGACTTATAACTCTAAGTAATTTATTTATCTGTAAATGAAAAACGCTATTTAATTAAAAATCGCTTCAATATGCCTGTTAATTTCATTCCTTTTTAAGCATAAAAATGAATCAGACAATGAGTCATAACATATTTTGTTGTCAGCTGGGAATTTGTGAAGTATCTTAAGTACAACTTAAGATTATAAATTTCTTTACCCCCCTTTTAGATGCATGTTTTTCCAATGAGAACGCAATTCTCAGTTTTGAATTCATAAGGAGATTCAATGTTCTTCATCTTCTTATAATTAATTTTTGTAAGCATGTGCATAAGAAAAACATGATTGCTTGTAAAAATTATATATTCAGTAAAAATCAAATTTTATCAAAAAATACAGATTTAAGTTTCAGTTAAAATGTCCTAAGATGAACATTTAAACTTAGAATGAAGCATCTGAAAATGAGAAATTAGTTTAAAATTGAAGAAAATGTTTGTTTCCATATATAATTATGCTATGTCAAATATTTAAAAAATATGTTTCTGAACAAAAAATAATATGCTTGAAGAAAAAAAATATCATATTGTTAGGTAACAAGTATTATTTCATCATAAAGATTTCTTTTTGCAAGTAGTTTTAAAAAATTTTCTAATGTTTAAATTACTTCTGAAAAAATATGTATACGGGTTTTTTATCACCATACTTTTATTTATTTCCCTTTTTTATTTATATATTTTTTTCAGTTTGTACTCTTTATGTTAAAGGATATGCATTTTTATACTGTACATGTTTCTGTGATTTAATAGCTATTTTTAACCAAAAAAAAAAAAAAAAAAAAAAAAAAAAACTATATATTATTACATACAATTTTTGTGAGTTGAAGAAAAAACATTATTGATAGCCGAAATTATCGTTAAAGCGCCCAATTTAGCAAATTAACGCCAATAGAAAAGAGTCTTTCTAACTAAAGAAGCTGTCACTTCGTGCCCATATGTACAAGAGACGGGGTGACAACGATATCCGGCCACTTTGACGCTGAGCGCACTTGATGCAGGGAAAGAAAAAGAGGAGTCGGCATGGGCGCACTAAGCCGGTCTCCGTTTGAAGATTGTGTTTTTTCTTTTTTTAATTACATTTTCTTAGCACTTTAATGCCAAAACTCATGGATGGTGCAAACAAAAATACAAGGAGAAGAAAAAATAATAATAATAAATATGGGTGCTAAGAATATTTCTGTCATTACAAAAGAGAAAATTATTGTATTGGAATAGAAACAAATTTAAGAAGAATAAACATAAATTCACTAAATATTGAAATAAAAAAATTCTGAGCTGAAACATACACACACCTAATAAGTAAATTGCGAAATTATTACATAGCTGACAAATATTACTATTATTATTATTATTTCGAAAGATAATGTATAATTAAATATCTGAAATCAATCTCAATAAGAAATATGATAAAATTAAATTACTCTAAATGATTTTAGGTGTTCTTGCAATTTTCAACATATGCTACACTTAGCAGTATCTCCGTAATTACATCTCTTTACGCATCAATTTTTCTTTCTTTCTTTTCCTTTCTTTTTAATTTTTTTATTCTCTTTTTTTTCCTCTTCCCACACTTTTTATTTTTCTTTTTGTAGTTAAAAAATCTGAAAAACTAGATTTTCTCTCAGCATTTAAAATTTAAAATACAGTTTTGTGTATGCAGTTACTTAGGAATTTGTAAGAAAATATTTTCCCATCAATTAAACAGACTCGTGGAATCAAAACTGATACTAAATTAATCACTGAGATTAACCTTACTTCTCCTTATCTATAACTGGCAAAGGATCGACCCCAAAAAATCGCCAAATAAATTTATCGGCAAACCTAGCATATGCTAATCGCAAAACAAAGTAAAACAAAAAAGTAAATACAGCAAACTGAAAAGCAGGAAAAACGGTTTGGCAGATTAATGGTCCTCATGACAAAAGACTGTGAGCTTGTCGAATCTCAAATGAGCTGTCATTGTTTTCTGGCCGGGTACAATTTATAAAACGCCCGAGCCTCAAAAATAGAGAGATTTCGGCACTCGTTTTAATTTTCCCTACCGCACACGATATGTCCGCCAGATAATTAGAAGAACAGACTGACATACCGAATAAGGAAACGTGACAAGAATATATGAAAAAAAAAAAAATAATAATAACAGGGAAGCAATGGAAAAGAGTAATTATTTTCGCGCTGAATTTATGTAGCCCACCGTTTATAAGCAATGGGTGTTGTTTGTTAAAGCGACGATGTAAGGTTTGTCTTTAGTGCTTGGCATCAGTTTTTAATTTTGTGGTTACATCCATAATGAATACCTTGGAAGATTAGTATTATTTATGAATCTTGATGTAATCATACTTCAAAGAATGTTAAGTCATTTTTCTTTGTACGTATATAAATGCACTTTTACCAAGTGTGATGTCATTCTACTATTTCATAGATAAATGGGTGTGTAAACTTAGGCGTCCCGATTCAAATTCAAGAGTCGCATGACTCGCGCTGCGGAACGCAAAATGTTTCGATTTTCCACTGCGCATGAATTATTTTACGGCTGTTTGTCCTCAGCTGCTCTGCTCAACAAGCGCATTAAGTTTTTACACCTTTACAATTTCGTTTTTTATCGGAAAGATATGAAATTGGAAGGCATGACTATGGAAGCGATTTCGAAAGAAGCTGAGTTTTTCATTTTGTGAGCAATAAATTACCTATAGAGTTATGAGCGAAATTAATCACGTGATTAACACTTTTTCATTCCAATTTTAGTGGTTATTCTGTTTTCACTCAGGAATTTAATTCAAAACGCCCACTTTGACATTTTTTTTTTTTAATGTATCGTGTTTGCAAAAAAAAAAAAAAAAAAAAAAAAAAAAAAAAAGGACCAAAATGAGTGCGATTAAGATAATTTCTTAACAATGCCTGCTCATTACATGCATTTCCGAATAAAAATAAATTTAAACTTATATCATAAAATTGCTCTTCCTGATTTAAGAACAGTCTTAATACCATACTGTTCGTTTTTTAATTAGGCTGTATCAGGTGTAATTCAATATTAAATATAATGATGAAAAATAATTAATAACTACAAAATATGATTCTTTAAATTTAGTAAATTTCAAATCAAGTAAAAACTTTCCTTTTAGAAGGACTTGCAGAACAAAAAATAAAATATTTTTCGAAAAGCATTTAACAAACTTTAACCTTAGCTTTACTCGAATTCCCCTACTGTCGTTTCTGAATTTTGACGAGAAATGGTATCGTTTGAAATTCGAAAGCTCTTGATGCAAGAACCCAGAAGTGTAAGGAACTATACTCCCATATCTAATAACTCACTAAATATTCGCAGTAGAAAATAGCAAAAAGAAAATATTTAAAAACTGTTTTACGAATTAGGGTTAATAAATGTGAATTGCGAGTACAGTTTAATTAGAACACAGCTCTTATCCGGTTTCTGTAAGGTTGAAAGAGTGCATAAATAGGATCTAAGTGGGAATAAGACTTCTATAGTATAGACTCCTGTTACAGGGGTCCTAGGTGCGAAGTTAAAGGTGTATTAAAAAAAAACGCTTTTCCACCTTCAGCAGCTCGAGATTTTCCGATACAATTTCAGACATATTTTTAAAAGTAGAATCATGAAACTTGCTGAGGGGATTCTTGAAGGGACGTATGAGGTGCCGAGTAAAGTCTTTTTATGCTCAATTCATTAGAATTTGATTTATAAGCAATTAACTTCTCTGGAAGACACTTTTTTTCGTTCCCTTATCTCCCATTTCGGAAAAATCGGTTCAAATTGCCGTTTTTGATTGCTTTTTTGCAATATTTTGTACACTTATCAAAGAATTGACCTTTACGGCACCTTGTGCACTTTCTAAATAAGAGAATCTGCGAGTTTCATGTGTTTGAGAGCAAAAGTGAATTCAAAAATAAATCGGAAAACAAGCAGTTTGAATCGAAATACACCCTTAAGGGTGTATTCGAAAAAACGCTTTTCCATCTTCAACAGCTCGAAATTTTCCGATACATTTCCAGATACATTTTTAAAAGTAGAAACATGAAACTTGCTGAGGGGATTCTTGAAGGGACGTATGAGGTGTCGAGTGATATCATTTTACGCTCATTTCATTAGAATTTGATTTATAAACAATTACCTTCTCAGTATGACCCTCTTTTTCGTTCCCAAATTTCCCGCTTCATAAAAATATGTTCAAAATGCCGTTTTTGATTGCTTTTTTTGCAATATTGTCTGTATTTATCAAAGAATCGACAATCACCGCACCTTGTGTACTTTCTAAATAAGTGATTTTGAAAGTTTGGTGCATTTGAGAGCAAAAATGAATTCAAAAATAAATCGGAAAATAAGCAGTTTGAATCGAAATACACCCTTAAGTTCTAAGAGTGGATAAAGTCATCAGTTTTAGTGTCAAACAATAATGTTCTTCATCGTTTGTGTTTAGTGTTAGCTACACTTGTAGTTTCAACTCTTTTCTATCGAAAACCAGTATTACTATGAATTACGTATGAAAATTCTTCCTTCGATAGCTTTTGAAAGAATTCCATGCTGTTTTTCCCGTCTTTATTTCTCGTCTTCCAAAACATAAATGAGCCTATATATCGCGTGAACTATTATAGATTTGGGAGTATAGCTCATATATATTTCTTCATCTTCGCGACAAAGGCTTTCAGACGATACCAATCTCGTCAAAATTCGGAGCTGAAAATCTACAATATTTGACCATAACATGTTTTATAACCCGGGAACACCCGTGGGTTTTCTTGCATGCAGTATTCGTTTTGCGACAATAATTACAAAATTATAATTAACGCATAGCTGCCAACTTTTCTGAATTTTTGGCCCAAAAAATTTAATAGAAATTTTCACCTTATTTAATCGGCAGATTATGATAATTTGAAATGATAAATTTCACTGTAAAATTTTTCCGGGCCAAAAAAGCTGGAGATGTTGGCAGCTATGATTATCGCCTTATTTAAATGGCAATCAAATGTTTTAAATTTCTAGTTACAACAAGCCGTATTACTTTTTTATAATATGGTGAAAAAACTAAAATAAAAACTGTACGCACAGACAGGATATTGTACCCTGCACAAGAACTCAACGGGTTAAGGTTGTATTCGAAAAAATAATTTTCTACCTTCAACAGTTCGAAATTTTCCGATACATTTTCAAACTCAATTTTAAAAGTAGAAACATGAAACTTGCAGGGATGATTTTTAAAGTGATGTATAAGATGCTATGTGATGCAATTTTTCGCTGAAATAATTAGAATTTCATTTATAAATAATTATTTTTTCAGTTCGATCATTTTTTCGTTCCCAGACCTCCAGGTTCAGAAATTTCTGTTCAAATAGGCAACTTTGACAGCATTTTTTGCAATATTTCTTACATTTACCAAAAAATTGACAAACATGGCACATTATGTAGTTTCTAAATAATAGATTTTGAAAAATTGTGCATTTGAGAGCAAAAAGGAATTTAAAAATAAATCTGAAAATAAGCAGTTTTGATCAGAATACACTCTTAAAGAAGTGTTTATCCTTGTGTGCATTTTAAAATTAGAAAAAAAAAATAGCCATTTTGAATCTTTGAAATTTAATTACTTTAAATTACCGTGTAACAAGTAAATTAGTGATGATAATTAGGAAAGTGACAATTAGTTAGGAAGTAGAACACTTTCATAATGATCAAATCAACCTTTTCCTCGCCTCGATAATATAGTTGCTCTAATTTTCCTTCGGTATGATCAAATTTGCTTTAGAGAGAGTTCTTTGGGGACATTTTCGAAAATTCGACTTTTTGTTGCTTTTTTGCAGTTTTTGGATAGTTAAGGGTGTATTTCGATTCAAACTGCTTATTTTCAGATTTATTTTAAACAGGGCCGGCGCCAGGGGTGAGGCAAGTGAGGCGACCGCCTCAAGGCGCACCCCAAAAGGGCGACATTTGTCTCGCATATTTGTGCAGGTAATATAGACCAAAATATGAGTAACACCAAATAATGGCCATTCACAAGAAATTGAAAAAAGTTTTGTTTTGACCAAAAAGAAAAACTTGAAGACCCCCCACCCCCCACCCCTCCTTGAAAAGAGCTGCTTTGGGGTGTTTTGGGAGGAGGGCGCATTTTTACTCTGGTGGAGAATTCAATTTTTTTTCTTTAGATAAAGCGTACTGTAGAATGTTTGCTATGTATTTTTTAATTCGGAATTGAATGACACTTCCGCAAGTCGATGCAGTTATACATCACAAAGTTCTGGCAGCCAGGTTTTATGAATACAAAGTCATGAATGGTTTTAGCAATAAAAAAATATGAATACATGGGATATTTTAACATAGGGCCGTAGCTAAGGGGGCGCTATGGGCGGCTCAGCCCCGCTAAAATATTTTGAGCCCCCCTGGAAAAGATTCCAAGGTCACTAAATGAATTTCTGTTCCGAAAAATCAAATGAAATTCTGTTCAAAAATCTAATTAAGTTTTGAGATCCTTTTACAGTTTTGCAGAATTACTAAATTGTATCTAAAATAAGTAATTCAACACTCCCTTATCCTATTTGTACATATGAAGCTAACATGATGCTTAATTTTTCACCAGTTATACACTTCATCATATACATTTCATCATCATATACTTTTCTTAGTATAAAATGAAGTTATTACAACAGTTTAATAAGAAACAATACCTACAGTGTAAATGTGCGCTAATTTATCTTTCTGTGTCAGAGAAAGAGAAAAAAAATTATGAGCCCCCACTACTACCTTGTTATCAACCACTACAACCTTGAAGAAATTTGATGAACTGATTTTGATTATTGCTGTTTTGAGGATGTTTAAAAAGCTTGTTATTTTTTGATATGGTACAACAAGTTTTGAACGTGATATAAAAATGACAAAGCTGTGTTCATCAATAAAACATAACTTTCAACATTGTATATTTATAAAACTTACCATAACTTTTATAAAGAATGATTGTACGAAGGACTTACAAATGCTGTTATTTGATCCAGAATTTGAAAATACATAACAAATGATACCCAATTCATCTATTTTAAAGAAGTTGAAGTATTCCCATCCCTCGATGAACTTCCATCTCCCCCCCCCCCCCCCAAAAAAAAAAAAGCAAAGTAATGGTTTATTTTGGGGGGATTGATCGAATTTTCATGTTTAGTAACAAAACGAGATATTTTCCCCCAAATTTTGGTGAAAGGCCACCAGTTGTTACTGTAAAAAAACTGTTTTATCTGAATAAAGTATAATTTTTGCCATTTCATTCATGAAACGTGCCGTAACTTTGAAAAAACTGATCGTACCGACTTGCAGATGGTGTCATTCAATTTAGAATTTAAAAAATCCATGCGAAACGACAGTCCATTTGACCGACTTAAAAATGTTGACCCCCCTCCCCCCCTCGAAGGACTAAAAAGACCCCTCCTTCTGATTCTTAAAACTTATTAAACTTTGTTTTGGGAGATTCCTTATATTTCCATTAAAAAAAAAAAAAAAAAATCTGTAATGTATATTGAACATGTAGTCCATTATATGTAATCTATTAATTAGGTATTAGGTTTTCAAAGGTTATTTAGATGCTTTAGAGCTTTTCTGTGGAAAACCCGTAGGTGCCTTTTCCCAGATTTCTTCATGATTACGCGTAATATTAGAGCTCGACCTTATTACTTCAGGACATCTTACATTTTATTTTCCCCAATTTATATTTCTCTACACTTTTGTGTTTCACGCCAATTTTTTGACTTCAAGAAATAATTCCTGTTAGACTGAACCAAGGCCATCTTTGAGTAAATTTGGCCCCTTGCAATATTTGACGATTTTTGTGTTTCCGGCGATTTTTCCATGTATTAATAAAACAAATCAGCTTTTAATATTTTAACCCAATGTAGTAAATTTTGTCCTTTTTTCAATAAAATTTATTCGGAATCCACAAGATAATTTTTAATTCTTCTAGTGATTTTTGGATTTTCTCCTGTTTCGCCGAGATTTTTTTCTTAGATTCGTAAACAATTCCATTTCAAACTTTTTCGCATAATGTAGCAAATTTTGTCTCCTCATTTTTTAAATTTTTGGATTATTAATTTGGATTACAAATGTTTTAGCCCACTAGTGTAAATTTTGCCCTCTGGATTTTTTCTTTCTTCATTTCGACGCGATTTTTTTGACATTCGTATTCGTAAAAGGAATTTGGGTTTCAAACTTCTCACTAATGTTATAAATTTTGCTTAGAAAATTTATTTTTTATTTATTTTCGTTTTTATGGATTTTTAAAATTATTTTCAACGAGATTCTTAGCATGTTTTTGCGTACTGCCTTTTTTTCTTTTTTTAACATTTGTAAAAAATAATTCAGTTTGGAAATTTTAACCTAATCGAAGTACATTTTATCATACGTGATTTTCAATGTTTTGTGATTTTTAATGCGATTTTCAATGCAATTTTCATCCTTCTTTTGCGTTCCGCGACAATTTTCTGACATTCATAATATGAAATTGACTCCAAACATTTATCCCACTATTTTTATTGCGCTTTTTAGCGTTTTTTTTTTTTTTTTCGCAGTATTATTTATTTATTTATTTATTTATTTTACATTTAGAAACGAATTTCTGCAATGTACTTTTGTTAGTAATATTTATCTCATTGTTGTAAATTTTGTCAAACTTTGTTACAATTTTCAGAGTAATACATTAAAATTATATTTCCTCGATTTTTGAATTTTTCACGAGTTTTAATGCAATTTTCAACATAAGTTTTTGAAGAATCACAAATTTTTTAATTTACGCAATTTTTTTTAATCTTTAAAGACCTTTACTGTATTTTTTTTTTTTTTTAAGCTTTGAAGCATTTTTATTACTTTATTAAAAAGGAATTCGGTTTTAACTTTTAACATAATGTATTAAAATGTGCTCTCTTTTCAGTTAAATTTATTCGAAATTCGCTTAGCGATTTTCGAATTTTTCTGATGTTTTTTAAAAATATTATTAATTTTTTGCTCGCTCTGTGATGTTTTTTTGACTTTGCAAAAGAAATCCTGTTTTAATCTTAAATAAATTTTACTGTCTGCAATTTTTTATAGAGGCCGGAAACGCCGCGTCTATCAGGTCAGCTGTGCGAGTAAATTAAATTATTTTAGCAGATGGAAATGTAATTGTTTTCTATATTGATTAGAGTGATATAAAAACGATTTTCACAAAAAAATTCAAGGTCAATTTATCATTGAATTAAATATTTAATTGTTGATAAGTGTTTTTGAAAACAATATTGTTATTATAATATTAAATCTTCATATTAAATATGTCAAATTAAATTTGAAATGATAATGTAATCTTCTCTGCATGTCGTAATTTTCCCATTTAATGTGAATATTATATTGCGAAGTTTGCTCTAATAAGTTAATTTATTTTTATTTTTTCGCTCTATACTATTACATTTCGACTTTGTAATGTATGATTTCTGCAAAGCTAAATCAAGAGAAATAACTCACGTCTAGAAGTTTCATTTTATTTTTAATAGCTGTTTTCTTATTAATATTACCAATATGCGATTTGCTTTGTATATACGATTTTAAAAAGGATAAATAGCTTGTTATGCTATATCATTATTTTTCTGTTTGAAATTCATACACAAATTTTATACGCAATGTGATTGATTTTAAGTGTTTGACATATTTTGTCTCAGTAATAAATATTTTAAAAGCATTCTTTACCTTTTGTAACAGGATATATATATATATATATATATATATATATATACATTCATAACGTGCGTGATTTTTCGAAAGGAAAAACAAGGCAGAAGAAATTTTGTAGTGTTACTGTTATTCTTTGTATGAGACTTTCACGGTTTTTTTTTTATTTATTTATTAGTAGAATATGATTTATTAATGTAATGCCAAGTTAGTTGTTGTTATTTTTTAAAAAGATGCAAAAAGTAAGATAAAATAAATCAGCTACGCAATTCTGTTATTTTAAATTCCTTAAATGTAAATGCATTTTGTAATACATTTTATATTATATTTATGCAAATAAATTATAGTTTCTATATTAATTTACTTATTTTTTTTAAAAAAGTTTGAGTAGTGGATTTAAAAAATTGACATCAAAGGGGCGGCAAAATAAGGTTCGCCTCAGGCGGCGAAATGTCTAGCGCCGGCCCTGATTTTAAAATTCATTTTTGCTCTCATATGCATCAAACTGGCAAATTGTCTTATTAAAAGTACACAAGCTATCGTAATTGTCGATTCTTTGATAAATGCAGAAAATGCTGCAAAAAAGCAATCAAAAACGGCATTTTGAACCGATTTTTCCAAAGCGGGAGATCTGTGAACAAAAAAAAGTGTCGTACTGAGATGATAATTGTTTATAAATCAAATTCTAATGAATTGAGCGTAAAAAGAGATCACACGGTACCTCATACGTCTCTTCAAAAATCCCCTCGACAAATTTCATGTTTCTACTTTTAAAAATATGTATGAAATGGTATCGGAATATTTTGAGCTATTGAAGGTGGAAAAGGGTTTTTTCGAATCAGCGCAGAAGCATTATTTATTCACAGCTTTAAATATGTGTTCTTGAAACGTAAATGTTTTAAAACGTTGTAAGTTCCAGGAACCGATTTAGGCTGTTAAGGCTCTGGTTGGAGTTAACGTCATTCTGTTTGTTTTTCTACCTATTCATAGAAGTTGCTAGAAAATAATGTAGAAGGGCCAAATACTAATCTTCATCTGTATATTGCATGTATGTATAAATTTTGCACTTAGATAGTATTCACATGTGTGAACAGGTCGTCACAATTTTAAGAAAAGCACTTGGATAGTTATAAAAAAAAATGATGGATTGATTGACAAGAGAATCAGTTTGCAAGCTTTTACTTCGCTAATCTACATTTGATATCGGACCTGCAATTTGTCATAACTAATGTTTTTAACTTGCTTCGTTACGAAGAAAATGTCAATAAAGATTTTCTTTTCAAAACAATAGAATACTAAATTGTCGTAATAAAATTGTAATCATTACTTTTCTAATAATCCATTTTTGTGTGTGTGTGTGCGTTGTGCAAGATGCAGCAGGGGGGAGAGAGAAGCAAGCCCTTATTAAATGTTTGAAAATATACGAATTTTGATTTCTTTTTACCAATTTTAACTATTTGTCAACTTTTAGTGAAAATCCTGATTATTAAGGGTGTATTTCGATTCAAACTGCCTATTTTCCGATTTATTTTTGAACTCATTATTGCTCTCAAATATACCAAACTTTCAAAATCTCTTATTTGGAAAGTACACAAGGTGCCGTGATTGTCGATTCTTTGATAAATGCAGAAAATATTGCAAAAAACGCAATCAAAAACGGTATTTCGAACCGATTTTTCCCAAGCGTCAGATTTGAGAACGAAAAAAGGGGTCATACTGAGAAGATAATTGTTTATAACTCAAATTCTAATGAATTGAGCGTAAAAAAACATCACTAGGCACCTCATACGTCCCTTCAAGAAACCTCTCAGCAAATTTCATGTTTCTACGTTTTAAAATGTGCCTGAAATTGTATCGGAAAATTTCGAGCTGTTGAAGATGGAAAAGCGTTTTTTCGAATACACCCTTAAGGGTGTATTCGAAAAAACGCTTTTCCACCTTCAGCAGCTCTAAATTTTCCGATACAAAAAGTAGAATTATGAAACTTGCTGAGGGGATTCTTGAAGGGACGTATGAGGTGCCGAGTAAAGTCTTTTTACGCTCAATTCATTAGAATTTGATTTAAAAGCAATTAACTTCTCTGGAAGATCCTTTTTTTCATTCCCTTATCTCCCACTTCGGAAAAATCGGTTCAAATTGCCTTTTTTGTTTGCTTTTTTTGCAATATTTTGTACACTTATCAAAGAATTGACCTTTACGGCACCTTGTGCACTTTCTAAATAAGAGAATCTGCGAGTTTCATGTGTTTGAGAGCAAAAGTGAATTCAAAAATAAATCGGAAAACAAGCAGTTTAAATCGAAATACACCCTTAACACGGAGGACTCTAAAACAAGGAGGTTGGGAGCAGCTGTACTGCAAATCCCTGCATTAGTCAATCCCTGGTAAATTCGCACGTTTAATGTTTGAAGGACCTTTTTTGTTTTGGATAATTGTTTAGAAAACAATCACTCAACCAATTTACTGTACACTACACACCGTTAGTGATGAACTCCAAAGGATTTTAGAGGAAGAATTAAAATATCGATTTTTTTATGTAACAATATCTAAAAGTAAATAAATTCAATGCCAAATGCCATATTTATTCTGTATACAATATTTTAGCAGAAAAGAAAAATAATAGTTAATAATCAAAAAATCTCTTAAAATCTACCTGGTACCGGTAGAACCTTCTCTAAAACCCGACACATTATAAATTACAAGCAACTTTTTGCATGAAATTTTGATAAACATAAATAATTATCTTTAAAAAATATAAAAGAAAATACAAATGAATTCCTTTATTTAAGGGTGTATTTCGATTCAAATTGCTTATTTTCCTATTTATTTTTAAATCCACTTTTGCTCTTACATGCATCAAACTGGGAAATTGTCTTATTTAGAAAGTATACAAGGTGCTGTGATTGTCGATTCTTTGATAAATGCAGAAAATATTACAAAAAAGCAATCAAAAATGGGAATTTGAACCGATTTTTCCGAAGCGTGAGATCTGTGAACGAAGAAAAGGTTCATACTGAGAAGGTAATTGTTTATCAATCGAATTCCAATGAATTGAGCGTAAAATGACATCACACGGCATCTTATACGTCTCTAAAATAATACCCTCAGCAAGTTTCATGCTTCTACTTTTAAAAATATGTCTGAAATTGTATCAGAAAATTTCAAGCTGTTGAAGGTGGTAAAGCGTTTTTTCGAATACACCCATAAAGCATATTGCGACTGAAACTTATCGTCATAAGAAAACACTCCGTGGAAACTCTTTTTCAATTTCAAACATAGCTGGTACATATTGTTGATTTAAGTTTCCTTCTTAGTTTTTATTCGGCCAGTTCTGATTTCAAGCACATCACGTAGAAACCTCCCACCCATCCGCCAGACATCAACTATATTTTTTATTCGCAACTTATTAGATAAGCAATCCATTTTAAAACTAGTCATTAATTTTGCTGCCCTCAAACAAGGAGTCGAGATTATGAAATATGATCATACTTCTGCCTATGTGTGTCGCAGTTCACTCTAAAAGATGAAAGTTAAAGATAAGGTCAGGTAATTTTAACAATAAAGGCAACCACTCATGCCTGCATACAACTTATGACTGAATTGTTTTGTTCATCTCACTCTCACATCTCGATGTCACTGTTGATTGTAAAGTGAGATTCAAGTGGTAATGTACCTGGTAGGTCTGATAAATCTGCCTACAGATCTTACAGCTTTTAAGGCGTGGCTAAGAGATGTCACGTTTTTAATGATGATACCTTCAGCTGCTTTGGTGCCTTGCTTTCATTGTTGCGGCTTTTTGTTTTACATGGTGGAACGTCATATCCATGAATCTTTGCTTATTGCGTTAATTGGAGATTTTTGGTCTTCTATCATTCTCTGTTATTCGAGAAAATTTAGTTTGTATTTTTGACTATATATACTAAAATACGACTTCAAATTGACATGATCGGATAAATATAATGATAATATGGCTATATTTTAAACTACTGTATAAAGACCTGTATAAAAAGAAGAATATTTTTCATTTAATTCATTTTATACATAAATTCGTCTCGCGTCCTACAACATTCTAACTGTGAAAAAAACTCATTTCAACAGTCTTATGTTTAATTTCTTGGTTACCATTATTAGAAATTTGCTATGGCAGTTGCAATAGAGTAAAGTTACAGAAAACCCTGTTAAAGATGTATCCGAAAAAATATTTTTGCCCTTTCAGCAGCTCGAAATTTTCTAATATAATTTCAGACTCATTTTTAAAAGTAGGAACATGAAACTTGCTCACGTGATATTTGAATACATGTCTAAGATGCCGTGTCATTTCATTTTTCGCTCATTTCATTAGAATTTGATTTATAAACTATTATTTTCTCAGCATGACCTTTTTCTTCGTTCCCAGATCTCTCGCTTCGGAAAATTTGGCTCAAAATGCAGACTTTTACAGCATTGTTTCTGCAATATTTTCTGCACTTATCAAAAAATCGATAAGTGCGGGACCTTATGTAACTTTCTAAATGAGAGAATTTGCCAATTTGAGGCCTTTCAAAGCAAAAACGAATTTAAAAACAAATTAGAAAACAAGCAATTTGAATTGAAATACACTCTTAAGGTTGAATTCGAAAAAAATATTTTTCCACCCTCAACAACTCGAAAATTTGCTGATACAATTTCAGACTCATTTTTAAAAGTAAAAACATGAAACTTGCTGAGGTGATTTTTGAAGAGATGTGTAAGAGGCTGTGTGATTTCATTTTTTCATTCAATTGATTAGAATTTGATTTAAAAAACAGCTATTTCTCAGTATAACCCTTTTTTTCGTTCCCAGATCTTCCGCTTCGGAAAATTCTGTTCAAAACATTGACTTTAACAGCATTTTTTGCAATGTTTTCTACATTTATCAAAAAATCGATAAGTGCGGCACCTTATGTACTTCTAAATAAGAGTATTTTCCAGTCTGATGCGTTTGAGAGTAAAAACTTCACTAGGGCAATCATCAACCCTCGGAGGCAGTATTGAATTCAGACACTTTTTTCCGCGAGGGACTTTTTTGCCTCCGGGGGGGGGGGGACATTATAGAGTTCCGGAGGAAATTGCAATTTTTGACGATTAAAAACACAAGCTGTGTGATTTCATTTTTCGTTCAATTGATTAGAATTTGATTTAAAAAACAGCTATTTCTCAGTATAACCCTTTTTTTCGTTCCCAGATCTCCCGCTTCGGAAAATTCTGTTCAAAACATTGACTTTAACAGCATTTTTTGCAATGTTTTCTACATTTATCAAAAAATCGATAAGTGCGGCACCTTATGTACTTAAGTTTTCTTCGCTGAAAATCTAATAGCTTTCTTATAAGAATTTTACACGCAATATTTAATGGTGCAAGACTATCTGCTGGCGCCCAATTTGTTTGCACATATGCCTACCTGTGACTTTCAACACTATTTTTTATTTTATTTTAAAATTAATCTTAAAAAGAAGTGTCAGGCATTTTATTTAACACTATCTTTAAATTTAAGACTATGCTAAGTTTGTTCTTGACAAAAATGTAATTTCTTCACTAGGGCAATCATCAACCCTCGGAGGCAGTGTTGAATTCAGACACCTTTTTCCGCGAGGGACTTTTTTGCCTCCGGGGGGGGGGGGGGGGACATTATAGAGTTCCGGAGGAAATTGCAATTTTTGACGATTAAAAACACAAAATCTCAAAATTTTCGGGGTGGACATTTCATTGCTCCGGGGGGGGGGGGGGAGAGCTGTCTCCCCCGAGCCACCCTCTGAATTCAACACTGCTCGGGAATATGGATGTAAATAGTAAATGACACACACATAAAAAAAAAAAAAAGATATCTAACCCTAAATTGCACCCGGCGTCCCGATGTCTCAGCAGCGTCTGCAAAATTTCCGAAAAAATATTTCTAGCTTTTAGATTAAAACTTAGAAAACTTACAAAATTCTAATTCATATTTTTTCTTTTCTTTTAAATGTAGATATATTTATGTAATTTTAAGTGAAATTATGCCCAATATATTTTTCTTCCTAATGTAAAATTTTTAAATTGTCTCCAATTTGGAGTATGAAACAAAATCCTTCTTTTCCGTGAACTAAAAAAATAAAAATACTTATAAAAATACTTATAAAGTTCCTGAATGTTTTTTTCTATATAGGTTTAAATATGAAGAATCCTCTTTTTACTTTGGAGGGAGGAGGCGGAAGCGGCATTTATAAAAGTAATTGTGAAAATTTAAAAAATTCTCTGTACGAAAGCCAAAAATTTACGCTGTAAAGAGAAAAAAATTACTATATTGTGATACTTATTGAATTCGGCCTGCTTTTAGACTGGGCCAAAATATCTTGACAATTTTAAAAATATATAAAAAACACAAAACAATCATTCATTACAAAAAAATTAGAAAAATAAATTTTGAAAAAATCTAAAATCTAAAAATTTGGTAATTTTTACTCCTTTGTCTATCAGAAAACGAACTTGTAGACTTTTACGTACATAGATTTCTCTATTCATTGCCAACATACGTACAAGTGTGTACGTATGTTGATAATAAACAGGTTTTTTTTAATCAATATAAATAACAATTTAAACAGTTTTTTTTATTTATTTATTTATTTATTTATTTTTAATAAATAGCAAAAACTACTTTTGTAACGGTATAAGATGCCATTTTTTTCCCCTGTTTAATTTAAAAGAGTTATCGTATATGATTTATGGTTGAAGAATTCATTAGATACTTATTATTACTTTTTAACAATATTTCAATTTGCAGATTTTTTTTTTCAGTTATCAAGTGTTATATTTCTATTTAAAACAACATCAAAAATCTTCGTTTCAAAATATCCAAAAATATAAATAAATAAACGGAAATATAAAATAAAAATAAATAAAAAAATAATTTTCCAGGTATTCTTTAAAATTTTTTTTGATTTTTCCATGCTGCATTGCTTCTGATATCATGCAAAATCGCACGAATTCATCAACGAGCATAACAGCGATAGTATATTGTTAACTCCCATTGAGGAAGATGGAAGGTTTCGCAGATGTTTTTTAAGAGCCATAAAGTTTCGAAAAAGTTGAGAAATAAAACGTAAACAAGGTGAAAGCATATGCTCGCTTGACTGAGAGATGACAGAAGGAAAATGATGACGATTACGAATTTCAGAGAAGAGTTGTATTTATGTAACTTCATGGTATGGTTTTTATGGGAGATTTATAGACGAGGTTTACAGCTTAAGGCTGTTATTAAATCTGAAAGGGCAATTTTACAACGCAAGTTTTAATTTATCTCTGTTCGGAAATGCATGAAACTAGCAGGTGTTGTTGTTCAGAAGCTATCTAATCTCACCTTTTTTTTTTCTTTTTGCAAACGTAATAGATATTTCAAAATAAGCCGTCAAAGTTAACGTTTGGAACCACATTTTTCGACGAAATCAGAAAAAACAGTAAACGGAAGGAAGGAAAAAGCATGGTCACGTGATCAAAATAGCTTGTAAATTGGTAGGTAATTTGATTACCATAAAATGGAAAATTGAGTTTGATTCAAAAGTGCTTCCTTATTCAGGTTTTCCAATTTTATAGCTTTCCATTAATAAAAGAATTTGTAAATGTGTCAAAGCATTTTGCGCTTGATTAGATTGAATATAAGCGTTGGTTGCAGAGTTATATACATATTTATTAAAACTTTTTAACAATATTTCAAATTGCTTTTTGTTTTCTTTTTTGACACTTTTCATGTGTGATCTGTATTTAAAATGACAAGAAAAATCTTCGTTTCAAAATAACGAAAAATAGAAATAAATAAACTGAAAAATAGATATTTTTCATTTATCTATGCAGCATTGCTTCCCATATCATGCAAAATCGCTCGAATCCATCAAACATATAACAGCGATGGTTACATCGTTAACTCCCTTTGAGGAAGATGGAAGGTTTCGCATATGTTTTTTAAGAGCCATAAAATTCCGAAAAAGTCGCGAAATAAAACGTGAACAAGAAGCAAAGCATATGCTCGCACGACTGAGAGTTGACAGAAGGAAAATGATGACGATTACAAATTTCAGAGAAGAAGAGTTGTGTTTACGTAGCTTCATGGTATGGTTTTTTTTTGAGAGATTTATAGGTGATGTTATAGCTTAAGGCTGTTGTTAATTATGAAAGGCACTGCCTCCTCTACAATGCCTTCTCGCTTGTGACGTAGTGGAGGCCGTTTCCCTGACAACGATCGCGTTTTGAGTTTCGTGGCGATTGTGGAACCAATAAGGTTAGTGATTTCGCCTCCACTTCATGACGTTTCACGTTTGTCGTCTGCTCAGTGAATAGGCATTGTTGAAGGGTCAGTGTGAAAGGACAATTTTATGGCATGTTTTAATTTATTTTTATTGGGAAATGCATGAAACTAGCAGATGTTATTGTTCAGAAACTACCTAATCGCACTCATTTTTCTGTGTTTTTGCAAACGCAGTAGATATTTCAGAATAAGCCGTCAAAGTTAAAGTTTTGAATCGCATTTTCTGACGAAAGCAGAAAAACAGTCAACCGAAAGAAGAAAAAATCTTGAACACATGATCAAAATAGCTTATAACTCGGTAGTTAATTTAATTACTATAAAATCGAAATTTGAGTTTGATTAGAAAGTGCTTCCATATTCAGACCTTCCAATTTTATATCTTTCCATTCAAAAATGAATTTGTAAATGTGTCAAAACGTTTTCGCTTATTGATCAAAGCACTCGAAAAGAGAACAGCCTTAATTTGAATAAGAATTATTAAACATAAGCTTTGGTTGAAGAGTTCGATATACATTTATTATAACTTTTTAACAGTTTTCAAATTGCTTTTCCTTTCTTTTTTGCCACTTTTCAAATGTAATCTTATTTAAAATAACAACAAAAACCTTAATTTTGAACTAACCAAAAGTATAAATAAATTTCCTGAAAAATAAATGAATATGTGTTTTGGGTATTCTTAAAGAAATTTTTGATTTATCCATGCTGCATTGCTTCCGATGCCATGCAAAATCGCACGAATCCATCAAAGAATATTATAATAGCGATGGTATATTGTTAACGCCCATTGAGGAAGATGGAAGGTTTCGCAGATGTTTTTTAAGAGCCATAAAGTTCCGAAAAAGTCGCGAAATAAAACGTACACAAGAAGCAAAGCATATGATCGCAATGACTGAGAGATGACAGAAGGAAAATGATGACGATTACAAATTTCAGAAAAGAACAGTTCTGTTTATATATAGCTGTATGTTATGTTTTTTTATGAGAGATTTATAGGTGAGCGTTACAGCTTAAGGCTGTTCTTAATTATGTAAGGGCAATTTTATGGCATACGATTTACCTTTTTTTTGCTCGGAAATGCATGAAACTAGCAAGTGTTGTTGTTCAGAAACTATCTAATCACACTCATATATATATATATATATATATACACTGGCGGTCAAATGTTTCCGGCCAGCAAAAATTTTTCAGTTAATTTGTAAATATACCCATATGAAGAGGAATCTCAAAGAGATACTTATACATTTTATTGACATATTAGTTAGGAACTTACTTATAGAAGAACGTGTAAATATCAATAAATTTAATTGACAAAACTAAGTATAAAAGAAAACGCATGTTCTCAAAAGTTCCCGGCCACCTTCACAAGTTTGTAAAAAAATGGTATTATAATAGAAAATTACAGTGATCAACAACATTTACAAATATTATTTTATCCTATTACTATTTTATTAGCTTTAGTAATAAGTACTGCGGCGCAGCAACGTGACATTCATACAATCAACGGTTAAGATTGTCTATGGTACGTGTTTTCTACATTTCTTGCAATTTTGGCGAAATTTCGGCTGAGTTGGAATATTTATAGTTCCGCAGACTTTTGCCAACTTTTTTTCAAAGATCTTCTATTGGATTCATGTTGGGCGTTTGGGCGGACCATTTCGAAAACGAAATTTTCCTTGCGAAAACCATTGCTTATCGAGGCTTGCATACATTATTTATGTCGTTATCATGTTACGAAAAATAGTTGTGACCAAATTTTTTTCTCTAATAAGGCAGAAAATGTAATAAGGCATTTTATTGACATATTAGTTAGGAACTTACTTATAGAAGAACGTGTAAATATGAATAAATTTTATTGACAAAATTAAGTATAAAAGAAAACGCATGTTCTCAAAAGTTTCCGGCCACTTATCATTCTTTAGGTTTTTTTTCTATCCGTAAAGTGTTTTTTGGTTGTGTTTATGAATCAATCAACGTGCATAGCATAGTTTGAATTCAAATTTGTAAAGTTCAACAATTATTATTCATAAATGAGTGAATAGTTTGCCGCTAAAAGGCCAATCTTCTCGAGATATTGCGGCTAAGTTATCGATCGGTAAAATCGACTGTAAAGAATATTTAAAAATTATATAAAGATGGCCATGGCTTTCAGGACTTTCAGAGGTCCGGGAGACCCCGGAAAATTACTATTCCTGAGGACAGAATTATCAGGAGAAAAACCATTGATAATCCGCATGAAAATTCCGTTGCAATATACTGCGATTTACGGAATGAAAATATTGCTGAAATAAGTTAGTCTACCGTGTTATGATGCTGACGTGATACAGAACTTTATGGAAAAGTCGGTGTTAAAAAAATTTCAGAGGTAAAAAAAATACCGACGTACCCTACTTTCATTTTCCAAGGAGCACAAAGTCTGGTCTAGTGAAGACTGGACAAAAGTTCTATTTTTCCATTAATTGAATTTGAAACTTTTTTAGTGATGATGGCAGACACTGCATACGATGACCTAACAACAAAAGTAATGATTCGACCTATGTTATTCCTACAATGAAGCATGTCGGAGAACAGGTTATGCCGTGAGGAGTATTTTCTTCAGAAAGTGTCGGTCCGTTATTTGAAATCCACAGCCAAATGAATGATACAATGTATAAGGATATCTTTCAAGACCATTTTCTGACTTATTAGAGAAAAAAATTTGGTCACAACTATTTTTTGTAACATGATAACGCATAAATAATGTATGCAAGCCCCGATAAGCAATGGTTTTCGCACAAAAAATTTCGTTTTTGAAATTGTCAGCCCAAACGCCCAACATGAATCCAATAGAAGATCTTTGAAAAAAAGTTGGCAAAAGTCTGCGGAACTATAAATATTCTAACTCAGCCGAAATTTCGCCAAAATTGCAAGAAATGTGGAAAACACGCACTATAGATTATCTTAACCGTTGATTGTATGAATGTCATGTTGCTGCGCCGCAGTACTTATTACTAAAGCTAATAAAATAGGCTAAAATAATATTTGTAAATGTTGCCGATCACTGTAATTTTCTATTACAATACCACTTTTTTACAAACTTGTGAAGGTGGCCGGGAACTTTTGAGAACATGCGTTTTCTTTTATACTTAGTTTTGTCAATTAAATTTATTGATATTTACTCGTTCTTCTATAAGTAAGTTCCTAACTAATATGTCAATAAAATGTATAAGTATCGCTTTGATATTCCTATTCATATGGGTATATTTACAAATTAACTGAAAAATTTTTACTGGCCGGAGATATTTGACCGCCACTGTATATTGGGCAAACGCAATAGATATTTCAAAACAAGCCGTCAAGGTTAACGTTTTGAACTGCATTTTTAAACGAAAGCAGAAAAATCAGTCTACGAAAGGAAGAAAAACATGTGATCACGTGATCAAAATAGCTTATAACTCGGTAGGTAATTTAATTACCATAAAATGGAAAATTAAGTTTAATTCGAACTCGCTTCCGCAGTCAGGCCTTCCACTTTTATATTTTTTCCATTCAAAAATGAATTTGTAAATGTGTCAAAACGTTTTCGCTTGTTGAGGAAAGCACTCGACAACAGACTTAATTTAAACAAGAGTTATTAAACGCAAGCTTTGGCTGCAGAATAGGGGGAACTGGGGTACATTGATACATGGGGCACATTGATATACCCCCTCTACCGCTCACAGGGTCATTACAGGAAGTTTCACAACAGCTCCAAAAGGTGATGCTAGTGTATTCAACTACATACAGAAAATCTTGGAATGATTCAGCAGTTTGATGAAATGGGACGGGTGATTTATTGTTTTTGTTGTTCAAAAGTAAATTTGAGTTGTACAGTTGAAATTCTATTATACAACTGTTCCAGTATTTTCAACCAAAATGAATACTCTCCCTGATAAGTACTGCTACTCTTTATCAGTTCCTCATTATTTATTGTTAGATATATTGTGAAGTGTTGGATTTGAGACTCATTTTATTCAAAATCGCTGTATGGGGCACATTGATACAGTTTATGACGGGGCACATTGATACAGCCTAAATCCTTTAATAGTTCATATTTTCATTATCTTTTATAATTTTTTTTTACCATACACTCCTTAATCCAACCTTTTTTTCACGAAAAATTTCTAATATTAGTTTTTATTGAAGTGAAATAGCTCTAATTTCTTTATATTAGAGCATTTTATAGTATTTTTGAAAACAGAAGACGTAAGAACTTACCCAGCATCTAGTACTAGTAGAACTAATAAAAGAAAAGGATGGCATTCTGGCAAATCTCGAATTTATATTGATTCTCCAGAGAAAAAAGTATTTTCGACATGAGAAATGTTAAGTAAGAGAAACAAACTGCAGAACAGAAAATGATACTTATATTATAAACAGAATTTTTAATATAATTATCCTTTATTTTCTGTTTATGAACCTATTTATAAACAGAAAAACTGGTAATTTTTTCATCTTTCATAAGAAAGAAGATAATGCTGGGGTTGAAGTGCTAGATATGACAAAGTTACCACAGCCAACAATCAGACAAGAAACAGACAGAACATCAAGTCATAATATATTTAATTTTGATTGCTTTAATATTGCTTAAAAATAAATTTTGGGTGATTTGAATTTTTATAAATAAATATAAAATGGTTTTCTAACTCATTTTTTATGAAAAATATGCATTGGTATTATTTTGTCGTCATTTTTCTTAAACGTATCAATCTGCCCCGGGGATGGGGCACATTGATACAAATGACTTTTTTTGATTTTTTTAAAATTACATGCAATAATACTACATAAAACAATGATTGTACATTTTTATAACATACTACACAAGTTTTGCTGTCACCTCATGGAAAAAAAACTTGAATTTTCTACTTTCTTGACACCAAAAAAAATCTTAGAAAAAAACTGTATCAATGTACCCCAGTTCCCCCTATACAATACACTCAATCATACAATCATCATTCAATATACATTTATTAAAACTTTTTAATAATATTTCAAACTGCCTTTCTTTTATTTTTGCGATTTTTCAAGTGTGATCTGTATTAAAAATAACAACAAAAACCTTAATTTTGAACTATCCAAAAATATAAATAAATAACCTGAAAAATAAATGAATATGTGTTTTGGGTATTCTTAAAGAAATTTTTGATTTATCCATGCTGCATTGCTTCCGATGCCATGCAAAATCGCACGAATCCATCAAAGAATATATAGTAGCGATGGTATATTGTTAACGCCCATTGAGGAAGATGGAAGGTTTCGCAGATGTTTTTTAAGAGCCATAAAGTTCCGAAAAAGTCGCGAAATAAAACGTAAACAAGAAGCAAAGCATATGCTCGCATGACTGAGAGATGACAGAAGGAAAATGATGACGATTACAAATTTCAGAGAAGAAAAGTTGTGTTTACGTAGCTTCATGGTATGGTTTTTTTGTGAGAGATTTATAGGCGAGGTTTATAGCTTAAAAAAAGACTAAGCTATTATTCGAGATGCTATGTTTAAACTTTTTACAGCCAGATACACCAGGAAATAAATCTTTTATACATATATTTAACCTGCACTTTCCCCGAATCATAATTTCTGAGTATAAAAACAAATTTTGACGTGCTTGAATATTTCTTATTACATCTTTAGCAGGGAATTTATTGACTACTTATCCTGAAATGTTTTGCGGGGACTTTCACTTTCTTTTTATTCAATTTTCTTTTCTTTTTTCTTTTTTTTTTTTTTTTTTTTTTGCTTAAAAAAAATAATATCGTTTCAAGAACTCTTGATGTAAAAACATTGAAAAGATTAAGAGTGTTCTCAACTGCTCCGCTCAACAAGCGCAAAACGTTTTGACAAATTTACAAATTCATTTTTTAATGGAAAGATATAAAATTGGAATGCCTGGCTATGGAAGAGATTTTGAATCAAACTTAATTTTGCCTTTTAGGACACTTAAATTACCTATCCAGTTCTAAGCTATTTCAACGACGTGATCATCCATTTTTCTGCTGTTTTTCGACCGTTTTTTCTGCTTTCGTCAGGAAAAGTGCTCAAAAACGTCTACTTTGAAGGCTTGTTATGAAAAATCTATTGTGTTTTAGAAAAAAAAAAAAAAAAAAAAAAAAAAACAGAAAATTGACTGCAATTAGACAGTTTCTGAATAACAACACGTGCTATTTTCATGCATTTCCGAACAAAAATAAATTAAAGCTTTCTTTAAATTCTAAAAAAGGGCAATAAGAACATATTCCGCTATGCTCAACTCGCTATCTTTTGAATGTACAGTAGATTATAAGTAGAATATATTTTACAATTAATATTCTGTTTAGGGGGGGGGGGGGTCAATATTAGAGTATGAAGATTTTTTTTTGGGGGGGGGGGGGATTTGCGTCATTCGGTTTGGGGGGGATGGTCACCACTGTCCCAACAAAATGTTAACGTCTAAAGCTATGATAGATTTGGAGTTTGAACCCCCCCCCCCCTTCACAGAACAACAAGGAAAACTGAATTTTAAAAATATATGAGTTTATTATTACTATGAGTTAATAAAATATTATCATTTTTTAAATAAATTTTTGTTAATGAGTATAATTTGTTATATTTAATTATATTTATTTATGCCTTTAATTTTATTTATATTTAATTTTATATTTAATTAATATTTATGCATTATTAATTTATTTTTTATTATTATTAATTATTATTATTCTTATTACTACTATTATATTACATTAAATATTATATATTACATAAATATAAATATATAAATATAATATAAAAATATTAATATGTAATTTTATAATAATAATAAAAATAATAATTATATAAAATATAAATTATTATACATGATTAAATGATGAATAATCAAATTATAAATAAGATTTAAAAAATAAATATATGTGATAAATTGGTAGTTTTGATACTCTCCCCCTCCCCCCAACCTCCTATAAGAACAAGGGAGACTGAATTAAAAAAATACATTTAAGCACTTAGTGTTTATATTCTAATCCTCCCTGTCTTACAAAATTTTTTCATTGAGGCAATAACAAGTTTTGAGAACTTTTAAAGACCGCCCCTCCCCCATTTTAGCCCCTAGAGAGCAAATTTCAAAAAATCATCTTCATCTAATGTTTATATTCTAAGATTATCCATGTGTATTATTATCAGACTTATCTAAATATATGACTTGTAAAAAAGTGCGCTTTTTTGGTATGCTTTTTTTAAGGGACGTGTTTTTTTTTGGTGCGCTTTTTTCCGCATACCCCTTCGGAGAAAGCAAGACCCTGTCACGGCCCAGAAAAACTGATGATCAGATTCGACCTGTCCCAAGTCCGTTTAAACTGCCAAATGGCATTTGAATAGGAAAAATGTATTTTTAAATACTTAAAATTTTTAAATAAATTATGAAAAAAATTGAGTTTGAACTGTAAATTTCGTTCAAACGCAGATAATTTTTTTAACTTTCGTTTAGTTCACATTCGTTTAAAAAATGTGAACTAAGTTCAGTTCAAAGTTCACAGAAAACGAACTAAGTTCGTGAACTTACGCTCAGTGAGCGCGTTCATACCCTACACTGGACAATACAGGCATTGCTCCTATTTCATCCTACTTAGAAGAAGTCTTCAGTGTTGAAATTCGTGGATCAAATTTAGTATCGATGATTTTCATACTTCTTGCTTTTTGTTATTATTATTTTCGTAAATTTTAACACTAGAACTACTGTGAGCCGCAATTTTGACGACTACCATATGCACATGTTTCGGTTCAAATCAGAAATTTGATTATGAAATAAGTTTAAAAGATACAAAGAAGAAATCAATAAGTTAAACTGGTTTAAATCAAAATACTGGTATGAAATATTTTTATAAAACTTAACTCAAATTTCCGGTAGCTCTAGTGTTAAAATAAAAATAGAAATAAATTTTTAATGTATTTCTCGCAGTTATTTAGTGTGAAACTTCCTACATATTCCTAAAGGATCTTACCGTTTTGGCATAAACAAAGTCATTTTGAAGCGGCATGATATAACATAAAGATAAAAACACATGTCCACCCTTCGCCATAATTTACATCATATTTTGTTTACATCTAAAAGTAGTATACTGAAACCTAATATTACTACTGCAAACCAGCCAGAGTGAACCTAACTAAACTTTAACCTCGCTTCCAAACCAACATACCATATTTCCTTTACGGTTACATCTTTCCCGTTATCATAACACGCAGTTCCACATAATTTACAGGGCAAGCATTAGATCACGCCGTAAGTGCCGTAAAATGTCACAGTTAATGCTCCTCATCCTGCATTCTCAGAAGATCAGAACAGCCTCTATCTTCCACCGGGTCTCAAATATCCTCTTTTACACGACAAACCCTCAATTCTCTCTATCGGCGAACATGAGCCGCAGAGTCTCACCCATTCATCAAAGCATCCCACTATTTTAATCCCGGACGATAGTGGGTCCCATTCTCCCCCTTATAACTTGATGTATCGCCCCCGGCTGCCGGAGCTTTCCGCTCCGCAGTTAAAGGGCCCATAAATCTGCGGCCCCACAAAGGATGCCGCCCGCTAAGAAGTGGACGCGCATTTATCACCCCCGCAGCTAATGGACAAGCGGGGACAATTTTATTGGGACCGTGTCTGCGATCAACTGCTGCCTGTCCCATAGATGACCCGAGGCACTTTGTTATAACCCGACACTTTGGATGGCTGTGTTAGTTGCGATCATGTTGCTCCTGCTTATCCCCTTGATGGCAGGGAGAAAGAAAGAGTGATAAATAAAAGGCGGGAATTTTTTTTTTTTTTTTCGGGAAGTGTAATAAAATAATTTTTGATGTAAAACGGCTATTTAATAAAATGGCCGAATAGTGCATAACAGAAAAGGATAAATTAGATAGGAATATATGCATTTTGAAAAATAGAAAATTATTTTTCCCTTTCTCAGACTCATTTTCTTTATCTACAATTTATAAAAGATGTTTTTTTAAAAAGCAAACAAGATATTTTATTTTTAAGGGTGATTTCGATTCAAACTGCTGATTTTTAAATTCTTTTTGCTCCCATGTGCACCAAACTGGCAAATTGTCTTATTTAGAAAGTATACAAGGTGCCGTGATTGTCAATTTTTTGATAAATGCAGAAAATATTACAAAAAATGCAGTCAAAGTTGGCCTTTTAATCCGAATTTTTTGAAGCGGGAGATCTGGGAACGAAAAAAAGGGTCATACTGTAAAGGTAATTGTTTATAAATCGAATTCTAATGAATTGAGCGAAAAATGACATCATACGGCACCTTATACGTCTCTTCAAAAATCCCCTCGCCAAGTTTCATGCTTCTACTTTAAAAAAATGCGTCCGAAATTGTATCAGAAAATTTCGAGCTGCTGAAGGTGGAAAAATATTTTTTCGAATAACCCTTAACAAGGATTCACTAATGATATTATGAAAATAGCAAAAATTAAAATTATTATTAGACGCCTGAATCTATATTCGATAGTTCAAAGAATTTGCATCACAGAGTTCAGGAATTTCTTAATTGTTTAAGGGTGCTTAAATCCGGTAACTGGAAAAAAGTGACTGGAAAAAAAGTTATGAGAAAAAAAAAGAGCGGAAAAAAATATCGGGAATAAGTGAAAAAGAAGGAAAAAAAAAAAAAGACCGGAAGAAAGTGAAAAGGAATTGATAAATATTAAACTTGTCGATAAATAAGTGCTAAAAATTGTCCCCTAGGGGATATTAAATATTAAACTTAATTTCATTAAGAATAATTGGTTTTAAAAATGATTATTTATTTTATTAACTGATAGTAAATTAATAAAAATAGATGTAAAAATAAATTAAATTAAATATTAAAAATTAGTTTCATTAAAATGAATTGATTTTAAAAATGATAATATTTTATTAACTGATAGTAAATTAATAAAAATTAAAAATTATGCCATAAAGTTGCTTTTTCCGATTTAAGAACAGCCTTAAAAACGAATGAAAACATTTTACAATGACATTCCACATACTATTTCTTTAACCTGAATTGGCATTCAGTTTCTTTTTTCCTTTTTTCGGAATTTATCCTTTAACGGACTAAAGCAGTCATTAAATACATCCAGGAAAAACTTCTGATTCACAGTTAGTGATAGGGTGGCTAATATTGACTCTAACAGACTCACCCTTCAATTAAGTATCGGATTTTACGCCCTGCTGACCAGTGTGCTATGTGCAAATAACAGTTTGTCAAATAAAATTGTTTAAAAGAGGTTGGGTATTTAAAAAATTAAAACCTGAGAAGTGAAGAGCTATTAAAAGGATTTTGTGCACACCTGAAATGGCTTTAAATATAATTTACAGCATAAATTGCCTCTTATTTTCTAAAAGGTAAAAACTATACTGGAGAGTCAGAAAAAAATTACAACAATAAATAAAAAAATGAAGAAAATTAATTAAACTTTGTGTAAAGACGGAAAATGAAGAAAAAAAAAAAGTTAGGAAAAGAATTTGGCGCAGCGGAAATTTTTCGTTATTTATAAAGCACCCGAATTTCTTCAGAGATGGCAGAGAGACACCACTTATACGTAACAAGTACAGGAATAATTTTCCACCATCCCCTTGAAAGTAAATTGAGAGATTGAGAGTTGAGAAATCGAGATTCGAGGTATTGTTAGACATCCGAATGACAAGAGATAACTAGTGCTGTAGTTGGAAAATAATATTTGTGGGAAATCAAATTTTCATAGATTATGATGCTACCGGATTTTTGCTAATCCAAAAGCCAATTTGAAAGATTTAACCAAAAGCTGATTTTTTTTAAATTAACAGTTATAATTATTATATTGAAATTCTTATAAGTAATGTAATTTACTTTCATTCAATAAAAATAAGGCAACTCACGTCGGTAGGCGGAAAAAAAGCGCACCGGAAAAGCTTCCCCGGAAAAAAGCGCACCATTTTACAAATAACATATTTAGACAAGTCTGATAATAATATGCATAGTTAATATTAGAATATAAACACTAGATTGAGATTATTATTTTTTTTAGTTTGAGCATCCTTGCTCTCTCGAGATTGAGATTGAAGGGGGGGAGGTATTTAAAAGTTATTTCAATCCTTTCATTGCTTCAATGAAAAAATTTTGTAAGGTATGGAGAATTAGAATATAAACACTAGGTAGTTATATGTAATATATTTCAGTCTCCCTTGTTCTTCTGTGGTGCGGGGGGGGGGGGGTCTATAAACTCCGAATCTATCTGATATTTATTTATTTTTAATATTATTTATAATTTGATTATTTATAATTATATGTATAATAATTTATATATTATTTAGTTATTATCATTATTATTATTATAAAATTACATATTAGTATTTTATTAGATTTCATATTAGATTTTAATAGTTATATAATATAATACATAATAATTTATATAATATAATAATTATACAATAAATAAATTATAAATAACAATAATACTAATCAACAATAATTAATAGTAATAAATAATTTATCATAAATAAATAATAAATTAATAATACATAAATATACATTAAATATAAAATTAAATATGAATAAATATATAAATAAATATAATTACATGTTAAACTTTATACTCATTAACAAAAAATTATTTAAAAAATTATATTTTATTAACTCATAGTAATATAAACACATATATATTTTTAAAATCAATCTTCCTGTGGAGGTTGGGGGGGGGGGGGAGGTCTACAAACTCCAAATCTATAATCTATCACGGCTTTAGACGATAACATTTTGTCGGGATGTTTTCTAGAATCTAGGAAAAAAGTTACCGGAAAAACAAGAGCGCAAAAAACTGACAAGGAATTGATAAATATTGAACATATTTATAAATAAGTGATAAAAAATAAACTGGTAACAAGTACCTCATTTATATCATTCTCGTAGGACAGAGTTTCCCAATCTTTGGCACGCGTACCCTTGGGAATACTTAGCGAGTTTGCTGGAGGTACATGACAATAGAACCAGTAATGGCGGATAATAAAATAATATCATTTTTAAATAAATTCTTGTTAATTCGATTGTTTTTTAATATTTAATTTTATTTATGTTCACAATTTTTTTAATTATGTCCTATAAGCTAATAAAATATCATCATAATTTTTTAAATCAATTCTTGTTAATGAAAATAATTTTTAATGTTTAATTTTATTTATTTATGCATTTATTTTAATTGATTTACTATGAGTTAATAAAATAGTGTCATTTTTAAAATAAATTTTTGTTGATGAATATAATTTTTAATATTTAATTACGTTTATTTATACAATTATTTTTAACTTTATTTATGTTTAATTTTTTTATTTTTATTTATGTATTATTAATTCATTATTTATTTATTATATATTATATATTATTTATTATTATTAATTACATTAATGTTGGTATTATTATTATTATCTATTATCATATTGTATTAATATATTATATATTAATTATTATATGTTATATGTTACATAGATTTAAATATATAAATATAATTTAAAGTTTAATAAAATATTAATTTGTAATTTTATTATAAAAATAAAATAATAATAATATAATATATAAATCATTATGTATAATTAAAATTATAAATAATCAAATTATAAATAATATTAAAAAATAAATATAAGAGATAGATTCGGAGTTTGTAGACTCCCTTCCCCCTTGCCCCACAGAAGAACAAGAACAAGGGAGACTGAAATACAAAATAAATTTAAGTACCTAGCGTTTATATTCTAATTCTCCATACCTTACAAAATTTTATTTTCGAGGCAATGACAAGTTTTTAGAAAACTTTTAAAGACCCCTCCCCCCTCCCCCCCCCCCAATCTCAGTCGCGAGAAAGCAAGGACTCTCAAATTGCTAAAAATCATCTCAAGCTAGTGTTTATATTCTAAGGTTAACCGTGTGTATTATTATCAGACTTATCTAAATATGCGATTTGTAAAAAGGTGCGCTTTTTCCAGTGCGCTTTTTTTCCGGGTGCGCTTTTTTCCGTGATTAACTGACGTCAGTATTTAACCCTCGCCCTCTGAATACCAGGCCTCAGTACTGACAAAACAATTTCGGCTGCCAAAGGCGGATTTTTACTAAGCGTGCGTGTACGGTCCAACGCTATGCAAATGGAGGGGCGGAGAGGGCGCCAAATTTATACTACCAGTGTTATTTTTTGCCTTTTTACTGAAAAAACTTGGAGTGGGGGGGGGGGGGGGGCGCCAGACTGAAACTTGAAGATCCCGGTAGGGTCCCTTCATTTTTGGTGCCAGTAAGTTTTTTCGCTTCATTTTTCTGAGTTTAGAGAAGCCTAATAAATCTTATATAAAATACTGGAGTCAAAACTTAGGGAACTGTGCATACTTTAAAAAAAATCCATCTTCGAGAGCCGCCATTTTAGTGTCAGCGCTCAGGCTTAGTATTCAAGGGGCCGTGGCACCACGATGGCTTCAAAGCCATCGCTTGAAATATCTATCTCCTTTCTTGATAAGTGGGAACGGATCTCCTTAAAACTAACAAAAATTAACGTTTTGCTTGAAGAAAAATAGATTGCGCTCGTAAGCGATTTTTTTTTCCTTACAGTAACAAACCAAATATTTCTGGGAAAGGCGTTCCCAAACATTCCCGCCCAGTTACAGCACTGGAGATAACAAAATAATGAAGTATTTGTTGCGTATACTTACATATACAAAAAAAAAAAAAAAAAAAAAGGCTTGACATAAGAAATAAAGAATACTGCCCAGTTAAACTGATGGCATTGAGCTCACAGGCTACAAATACTAATTGTACATTAAAGCCTTATATTTTCAAGGGTTAATTCCGTTAAAAAATTAAGAAAGGGAAACAGCTCTCTTCTTTCCTCTTTTTTTATACTTAATCATTGAACCTCCTATACTATCAAAGACATGCTTTATCATATAAAAAATCTATATCCAAAATTCAGAGCAAATTAGATAATTCTTAATAAAAACCCATTTAGCATTTATATAATTTAAAAGGAGTTATCCCCCTCTTTTATACTTAACCATTAAACTTCCAAAACTATTCAGAGATTTGAACGAAATCTGAAAATTCTGCTTGAAAAACCCATTTATATAAATTAAGGGGGGGGGGGCATTAGAACCCCTGTTCCCCCTATTTATACTTATACAATGAACACCTAATAACAGTCACTGAATCGCCTCATCTGAATGATCCTAATCTAAATTTTGAACGAAAACTTAACTCTGCATGAAAATCCCATTTATATCAACTAACGGGGGGGGGATTAGAACCCCTGTTCCCCCTATTTATTCTTATTCAATGAACACCTAATAACAGTCACGGAATCGTCTCATCAGAATGATCCTAATCTAAATTTTGAACGAAAACTTAATTCTGCATGAAAATCCCATTTATATCAACTAACGGGGGGGGGGGGGGCATTAGAGCCCCTGTTCCCCCTATTTATACTTATTCAATGAAAACCTAATAACAGTCACGGAATCGTCTCATCAGAATGATCCTAATCTAAATTTTGAACGAAAACTTAATTCTACATGAAAATCCCATTTATATCAACTAACGGGGGGGGGGGATTAGAGCCCCTGTTCCCCCTATTTATACTTATTCAATGAACACCTAATAACACTCACGGAATCGCCTTATCAGAATGATCCTAATCTAAATTTTAAACGAAAACTTAATTCTGCATGAAAATCCCATTTATATCAACTAACGGGGGGGGGGCATTAGAACCCCTGTTCCCCCTATTTATACTTATTCAATGAACACCTAATAACGGTCACGGAATCGCCTCATCAGAATGATCCTAATCTAAATTTTGAACGAAAACTTAATTCTGCATGAAAATCCCATTTCTATAAATTAAGGGGGGCGGGGCATTAGAACCCCTGTCCCCCTATTTATACTTATTCAATGAGCACCTAATAACAGTCACGGAATCGCCTCATCAGAATGATTCTAATCTAAATTTTGAACGAAAACTTAATTATGCATGAAAATCCCATTTATATCAACTAACGGGGGGCATGAGCCCCCCGTTCCCCCTCTTATACATATCGAATGAACTCCAAAAACTAATCAGGGAAGCGCCTTGTCAGGATATACCTACATACAAAATTTCAAGTGGATCCGATATTTTTATCATGAGTTATCGCGTTACGCACATACGCACATACATACAGAACGGACGGGCACATAAGCTCTCAGGCTATGATAGCCTGTGAGCTAAAAATTAGCAGCTATATTTTTAATTCAGTTATGGCAGTTTTTACATCACCCAAAATACACAAATAAACTTAAAAAATATATATGTATATATATATATGTGCGGTGTCATTCTTTATGCTAAGGATTACTATCACCATGTCCTTCCTGCGTTTCAGCCCCCCCCCCCCCCTCCTTCAAGTAAGTATACATAAATAGTTAATCCAGCTTTACTTGTTGAATATGAAACTGGTAAAACAAAATAATTCAATGCGAGTATAATTAATCTTTTCAACAATCATTAATAACAAGGTTCTTGACGAGAACTTCAGGGATTTTGTAAAAAATTACCTTTATTATCTTACTTTCCCTTTGTATTTTAAACTATTGTATGCAAATCTCAATAAGTATGAAATTCGTATATGAATGCAATTTGTAAGTTCAGCAATCACTTTAAAAGGTAAGAATCTGCTGCACATCGTGCAATCGAAGATTCAAAATAAACTCAATAAGGGGTCATTCCATGTCAAGTGTCCTAAATTTTGGCATGGTTCCCGCTCGACCCCCTTCGATTTTTATGAAATTGATACAGAATATACATGTAGGTATATGATGAACATTTGGAAACTGTTTAGTGCAAAAAGTTGTATAGTTGGAGCACCAGGGGTCCATTTGTACCAATCACTATTTTATGGTTGTAGAAAAAACGGCCAAATCATGAAGTTTGGCATCATATTGCTCATGATATATGAAACCTTACTTATTGAAAAGAGGTGATCTAGTACAACTTTTTGTGCTAAAAAATGTAATTGCAGTATTAAAAATCACAAATCAAAATTATTGTGATTACTAGGCCTCAAAGTAGGCCGTACGGCCAATCTGGTTGAATTTTACCCTTACTTTAACATGCTGTAACTACTGCAAATATTATTTTAAAATTTTTTCGCTTTACAAACTAATTACCTATGGATATATGCTAAAGCCGCTGTAGTTATTTTTTGATTGCTTAATTATTCATTAAATTATTGATGTTCAAAATCTAATAAAAAATTAAAATCGTCGATTTTGCTCCATATTCAAAAGCGTATATCTCAAAAGGGACACTTCTGATTTGGTTACAATCAGTACCACTGGAAAGAGCATATCTTAATTTATAAAAAAAACTTTATTTCATTTTGGGCCTCTTAGATACAGAAGGAAAATAATAAAATTCAAAAACCTGTTGTACGAGATAATCCAGATACATACAAGAAAGGTATAAATTACGACAGGTTCTTTCAACATATTCTGCGCCATTCTTTTTTATTACAACGATTAATGCATATAATAATTATCACTTTTCCTGGTCACAGTTACTTCCCCTTTACCATTATGAGTGATTTGTAACCGCATTGCCAATGAGTTATATCCAATAACCAGGCAAGACTAGCTCCTGGATGGGTATTGCATGTTTAACAAGATTTATACAAAAATATTCCTTTTCTCTTTCAGTTTATGCTTTACATTACTGTTAAAACATTCTTTATCAAGATTTTAGCTCTATGGATTCTCATGATTAAGATCAGAGTCAATGCAGCATTGGCTGTGCTGATAATTCTCAGTGCCATTTGACAACTTATTGTGCACATAAAGGTTTTAAGCTTTTTAAAGAATTTTCCTCTGAAGAACAGGAGTTAATTAATCACCGAAGTATATTGCATTTTGAAGAAAATTCTCAAATATGCTTTCATCACGAAACATTGATTTTGCATAAAGTTGAGTTTCTACAGCGAAGCGAATATTCTGTAATCCTTTCACTAAAGACAATCATTGCGTACGAAAATCTTTGCGTTCCATTAATTTAGAAAGTTCTAATCATTTGACAGACTAAGAAACTAAGAAACTAAGAAGAATGCCAAACCAGACCAAAAAATATGTAGATCATGCAGAAAAGAATTCGAAGAAACAAGACCAACATGGTCCTCTTCTTCAAGCGAATTGGAGTAAGATGAAATAGATGTAACAGAAACGTTGAACAAAAGTCTAACAGCTATTGATTTATTTTCTTTAAAATGTCAACGAACATCAACAAGATTTATTAAAAGCTATGCAAAGCGAAAAATAAGTGAAACTGAAGATGTGATTTCAAAGAAAATAGCTATTGTTGCTGGTATAGATCCATGTAAATTAAGACAACCTACTACATGCAACCAATGTCTAGACTGTTTAGATTACAAACAGCTAATTAAAGAATTGAAGGAGAAGTTACAGTTGTCAAAACATCCAGAACAAATATAAATATTAACAATGGCACCTCAAAGTTGGACAATAAAAGAAGTTATGGAAGAGTTTGAAGTTTCAAAAGAATGGTAAAAGCAGCACGAAAATTAAAAGTAGACATCGAGATATTGGCTTTACCTAGAGCAAAGTTTGATAAGAAGTTGCCAGAAAACATAAAAGAAACAGTATTAATTTTTTTTCAAGATGAAGAATTTAATCAATATGTCCAGGAATAAAAGATTTCATTTCTGCTCGGATAGATGGAAGGAAAGTTCAGATGCAGAAGTATCTATTACTAAGCAATTTGAAAGAAATGTTTGCAGTCTATCAAAGTAGTAATGGACCGGAAATCGGATTCTCCAAATTTTGCAAGTTAAAACCAAAATGGTGTGTGAATGTCGTTACAGCAGGTTCACATTCCCAATCTGTGTGTAAAATTAATCAATCTCTGAAGTTGATGCTAGCAAGCTGCCCAACTGATGTAGATTATAAATTCCTTATAAGTAAAACAGCTTGTGACTTGAATTCTAAGGATTGTATGCTTCATCGCTGCGAAGAATGTCCTGGAACAGATGATTTAATTTTTTTTTTTTGAAAGTATTTTCGAAGATAGTGATCCAGAAGACGCCATTGAATTTAAACAATGGGATCACACAGATCATGACCCATTAGAAACGAAGCAGATGACAATTGAAGATTTTATTTAAGTATTGGTATTGAAAATCTCAGCAACGATGTCTTAATAAATTTTATGCACCCTCATGGACCTTCAAAAACATTTTATTAGCCTACTAGACAAGACCTCTGTTGTATTCCGGAAGAACATATAATTACTGTTCCATTTCCAATAAAAACAAAAATTAGTCAGCAATACAATTTACCGAAAGCTGTTGCAATCGCAATCAATAAGAAATTTGACAAACTGAACCAATGAGTAATGTTTTTTATAGATTGGGGATCAGGAATCAACATAATGGGAGCTTGGAATAAACAAAACATTTAGTCTATAATAATATATGGATTCCGTTACGTACCCGCATTCAAAATTTAAAACATGCAATACCCAACCAGAAGCTAGCCTGGTTATTGGATATAACTCATTGGGAATGCGGTTACAAATCATTCATAATGGTAAAGGGGAAGTAACTGTGACCAGGAAAAGTGATAATTATTATATGCATTAGTCGTTGTTACAAAAAAAAAAAATGGTGCAGAATATGTTGAAAGAACCTGTCGTAATTTATACCTTTCTTGTATGTATCTGGATTATCTCGTACAACAGGTTTTTGAATTTTATTATTTTCCTTCTATATCTAAGAGGCCCAAAATGAAATAAGGTTTTTTTTATAAATTAAGATATGCTCTTTCCAGTGGTACTAATTGTAACTAAATCAGAAGTGTCCCTTTTCAGATATACGTTTTTGAATATGGGGCAAAATCGACGATTTTAATTTTTTATTAGATTTTGAACATCAATAATTTAATAAATATTTAAGCAATAATAAAAAAAAAACTACAGCGGCTTTACGATATATCCATAGGTAATTAGTTTGTAAAGCGAGAAATTTTTAAAATAATATTTGCAGTAGTTACAGCATGTTAAAGTAAGGGTAAAATTCAACCAGATTGGCCGTACGGCCTACTTTGAGGCTTAGTAATCACGATAGTTTTGATTTGTGATTTTTAATACTGCAATTACATTTTTTAGCACAAAAAGTTGTACTAGATCACCTCTTTTCAATAAGTAAGGTTTCATATATCATGAGCAATATGATGCCAAACTTCATGATTTGGCCGTTTTTTCTACAACCATGAAATAGTGATTGGTACAAATGGACCCCTGGTGCTCCAACTATACAATTTTTTGCACTAAACAGTTTCCAAATGTTCATCATATACCCACATGTATATTCTGTATCAATTTCATAAAAATCGAAGGGGGTCGAGTGGGAGCCTCTAGGCCAGTTGACATGGAATGACCCTAAGTCCAATTAAAACTTTGATTATGAATCTTAAAAGAAAACATTAATTTTGTTTTCAATCTTAACGTTGCAACAAGCGCAAAACGTTTTGGAATCGAACTGATTTTTTTTTTTTTTTTTTTTTTTTTTTTTTGATCAATTGATCACTTATTGAATTACAGTCGGCTCTCGTTAATTCGAACTCGTCGGGACCACAAGAAATGTTCGAATTATCCGAAGTTCGAATTATGGAAAATCTGAAATGAAAACATGCTTAATATGGTACTATTACAAAAGAATTAATGTTATAGTGTTTTTTAAATTTATTTCGTGTGCTATCATTAGAATATGACTTCATATTAAATTAGAATGTATAAATACATAAACTAATTAAAAGTTTAGACACAAGCACAATGGAAGAAAAATTTAAAGCATCACTGTTGACAGACGGAGTACTAAGAAAGTGGATATCTAATGCATTGGATTGTATGTATACTTGTTAGGAACAATTTCCCCAAAAATCAGAGAAAGAAAGTTATTCAAATGATCTGAAATCCGTGAGAAAGAAGCGGATAATGAAAAATTGGAATTCTCGTTAGTTCGAATTAACCGAAGTCAAGAGAAAATGGGTTCGAATTAATGAAAAATTTTAACGTTATTCTGCCATTGAAAATTTCGGGACTTCATGTTTAGTTCGAATTAAGCAAAGATTCGAATTATCCGATTTCGAATTAACGAGAGTCGACTGTATAAGCGTTTTTGATCAAGTGATAAACACGTTTATCACCCCCGTTTGAGTGAATTTCTCTTTCACGCTGAAAGTTATTTTAACGCTATTTTCTGAAAATTCTATTGTGTTTGAAAAAAAATATATATAGAAAATATCAATATGTATTAAATAAATAATTAGTCCTTTCGGTTCTGGTGATCTATTAATAGTATATTGTATTGTATATATAGTATCTGGATTGCTAAGGGTGTATTTCGATTGAAACTGCTTATTTTCCGATTTATTTTTAAATTCATTTTTGCTCTCATATGCATTAAACTGGCAAATTGTCTTATTCAGAAAGTACTCAAGGTGCCGTAATCGTCAATTCTTTGATAAATGCAAAAAATATTGCAAAAAAAGCAATCGAAAACGGCATTTTGTACCGATTTTTCCGAAGCGGGAGATATGTGGACGAAAAAAAGGGTCCTACTGAGAAGATAATTGTTTATAAATCAAATTCTAATGAATTGAGCGTAAAATGACATCACACGGCACCTCATACGTCTCTTCAAAAATCTCCTCAGCAAGTTTCATGTTTCTACTTTTAAAAATATGTCTGAAATTGTATCAGAAAGTTTCGAGTTGTTGAAGGTGGAAAAGCGTTTTATCGAATACACCCTTAATGTATTTAACATAACATTTTCTAATAAAATTTCTTGTCCGAAAGATTTTTTAATTTTTTGTATCCAAGTCCCGACAGAATATAGGATCGCCATTTTTTATACAAAATCTATAATTCATTCCGGGCTTCCGCACCAGGAAACAGTGTCCTTTACAAATGGATAGGCAGGACTATTGGTGTTTGCATTGCACTCGATTCACGTCTGTTGGCGCCCTTATTGGTCAAAGAGGGTTATTATATCAATAGAGATCCTTTATTTGGGGGTGGAACGTACCCGAAATTACGGATCCAGTGTAGCATAATTATTGAGAACCTAATATTATGAGAGATTTGGCGGCAGAGGAGGACTGAGGTGATTGGTACATTGAAAACACTGGAGAGCTGCCACTTTTTTATTATTAGAAGTAAAGGAAAAAATATAGCTTATTTAAGGGTGTATTTCGATTCAAACTGTTTATTTTCCGATTTATTTTTAAATTCATTTTTGCTCTCAAATGCGCCAAATTCTCAAAATCTCTTATTTAGAAAGTACACAAGGTGAGGTGATTGTCGATTCTTTGATAAATGAAGAAAATATTGCAAAAAAAAGCAATCAAAAAAGGCATTTTGAACCGATTTTTCCGAAGTGGGAGATTTGGGAACGAAAAAAAGGATCCTACTGAAAAGGTAATTGCTTATAAATCAAATTCTAATGAATTGAGCGTAAAAATACATCACACGGCACCTCATACATCACTTCAAAAATCTTCTCAGCAAATTTCATGTTTCTACTTTTAAAAATGTGTCTGAAGTTGTATCGGAAAATTTCAAGCTGCTGAAGGTGGAAAAGCGTTTTTCGAATACACCCTTAAGGGTGTATTCGAAAAAATATATGATTTATCCACCCTTAACAGCTCGAAATTTTTTGATACCATTTTCAGTCTCATTTTTAAAAGTAAAAACTTGAAACTTGCTGAGGTGATTTTTGAAGAGATGTATAAGATGCCGTGTGGTTTCATTTTTCGCTCAATTCATTAGAATTTTATTTATAAACAATTACTTTCTCAGTATGACCATTTTTTTTTCGCTCCCAGATCTCCCTCTTCAGAAAATTCTGCTCAAAACAGCAACATTGAAAACATCTTTTGCAATATTTTCTGCATTTATCAAAAACTCAACATATGCGGGATATTATATACTTTTTAAATAAGAGAATTTGACAGTTTGATGCGTTTGAGAGCAAAAATGAAGTTAAAAATAAATCGGAAAATAAGCAGTTTAGATTGGAATACACCCTTAAGGGTTAACAGAAAATAAGCCATTGTAAAGTTTCACGATGATACCGAATATTTATTATTGAAGTTAATCCAATTAATCTTGTATTACCGAATATTCATTTAGACTGAATATCAGACTATTCGGCGCACTGAATACCAAAATATTCGATCAAACGTTTATTCTGTTTGATCTAAAATTAAAATATTCAACCAAGCCGAATACTTATATATAATATTTATATAAGTTGATTAATTTTTAAGTACTCTTTTTTCGATTAATAGTTTCGATTAATAATTCGAAACTTAGTTTACCATTTATTAAATTATGACTATATATATTGAAAACAATTTGGAAATTTTGAATAGAGAATTTAAAGAGTACATTCTTTTTTTATTGTTGCCACTTCTTTTCTTTTATTTTATTTCATTTTATTTTTTTACTTTTATTTTATTTTATTATTTTTATTTATTTTATTTTTTGAAGCGCAAAAATTATAACTTTTTAAATTTACAAGCTCACACTTTCTAACTTTTAAATTTTCTATAATTGAGACTCAAGCCAAATTTACATTTTGTAATAGACATCTTTTGTAATAACATGAATCTCAGTCATGTAATTAATCGCGAATTTTTTAAAGATTAATATTAAATTCTTACAAAATATTCTTAAAAAATTATTTTAGTTTTTAGGATGAGCGAAGCGAATCCTCTACTAGGCCACTCAAATTACATTTTGTCGTACACTTTACAAAAACTATTCAATATTTTAACTTCAAATTAAACACAAAAATAAATTATGATCTGTATATTTGCACAATATAATTTTTTTTTACAGTAAAACGTTAAAAAAATTTATTATTTTAATCAATTTATTTTACATGCATTTCCAATACGGACGCATTTTAGCAAATAAATAAAAAATGAAACGCGTATATTTTCAGAAAAAAATATAAATCATTGAGTAAGTAATTATAGATAGAATCATGATTAATTCAATAAATAAAATATGTTTTCATTATTCAGCAAAATCGTTTGCACAGATGACACTTAAACATTTTTAAAAATTGTAATGTGGTTTTTTTTTCTTTTTTTTTTTTGTAAATTGGCAACAAAAGAATTGTAAACAAATAAAATTAATTGTTAAATTTGTTGTATAAATGAAAAATTAAAAGAATTGAAGCGTGAAATTGTTGCCTCGATTCAAGCTCTTCATAAATGTACTAAAGCAAAGTTGGCCGATTCAGAAACGACAAATTGACTTTAACCATTTCTTACTTTATCATATGGATCTAAAGTAATGTTACGTTCTTATTTGTGGACCGAAAAAGGTTTAGTGAACGGGACTTTAGACTTTGCTGCACGTAATAAAGAAAATCACCAGCCACCAGACCAGATATCGCGAATAATCATGGATAAATTTGAATACTACAATAATTTAACTTATAAGAATTGGTGCGTACCAATTCGCCCAATAATTAAATTCTGGAAAAATGGAATTTCAAATTACTCAAGGAAAGAATTTCTTCTGCAGTTAGCTTTTGCCGTTACAATTCATAAATCCCAAGGTTTAACATTAGATGAAGCAGTTGTAGATATTGAGGATATATAGACACCAGTTGGCTTAAAAACGTACGTAACGTTGTCGAGAGTGAAAATCCTTCAAAATTAAGCATTCAATAGAAATTTTCCTTACGAAAAATTCTACAATATCAAAAATTCTGATACGCTAACATGTATAAAAACGAAGAAATTAGGAAAAAAAAAGTTTTACAGTTAAAAATTCATAGTATCAACGAGAGCAGATTTCAAATGTTTTTCCAGAGAATAGAATTTTGACGAAGTAACTTTCTTCAAGCTCTCTTCAAATATATTATTCTAAAATAGCTATCAAAGATTATTTGATGTTAATTACAAAGATTGGAAACATTCATATTTCAAACAACTTTAAAAAACACCAGTGGTTACTGGAAATTGTAAAAACATCTTTAAAAGAGCTTTTAGTTGAAAATTTTAAAATATTTTGTAAAAATTTGCTTCGAAAATACTTTATTATGCCAGTCTTACATCATAAATAAAAAATTAAAATGCGCCAAAACATAAAATAATGTTTTTGTTTAATAAAGATGCAAAAATAATATTAAAAAATATTTTTACTTTCAAATATCTGTTTTATAAAATAATGCTTCGCGAATCCAAACAAAGCATGGCTTTTGCTAGTCATAATTAATTTTAACTAAAAAAAAAAATATTGTTTTTATGTGTACATATTCGTGTATTATTCCCAAAATAACTAATTTTATACGGTCACATTGTTGATTTATTTAGTAAGCATTATTATTAAACATTAGTTTAAAAAATAAAAGAGACTTTGACTGATTCAAACACATCTAGTATCTACCGCATTAAATTAAATAAATGGAAGCGGGTATGAAAATTAGACTTAATTAAAATACTTGAGAGTTGCTTAATGTTCCGTCCTCTTCACTGAAGTTCTGTAAAGGAAGTGATGGATGAGACAGATATTTTAGTAATCCGACCGATAAGACCTCAACTTTTAACTCTCTTTCTTCCGATTTATTTTTCAATTCATTTTTGCTCTCATATGCATCAAACTGGCAGAAAGTCTTATTTAGAAAGTACACAAGGTGCCGTGATTGTCGAATCTTTGACAAATACAGAAAATATTGCAAAAAAAAGCAATCAAAAACGGCATTTTGAACAGATTTTTCCGAAGCGGGAGATCTGGGGAACGAAAAAAAAGAATCATACTGAGAAGATAAATCTTTATAAATCAAATTCTAATGAACTGAGTGTAAAATGACATCACACGGCATCTTAGATGTCTCTTCAAAAATCCCCTCAGCAAGTTTCATGTTTCTACTTTTAAAAATGTCTGAAATTGTATCAGAAAATTTCGAGCTGTAAAAGGTGGAAAAGCGTTTTTTCGAATACACCCTCAATAGCGAAGAGGAAAGTAAAAGGGGGGGGGGGGATTTCATGAATCTCTGTATCTGTTAACCCTTTCTGTCACACTGTGCCCGGTCTGGGATACCTAATTTTAATTCCAAACTTGCGAACGGCACCAGTAATATTTTACTAAAATTTCACTTTTACAATAAAAGCTTAAATTAAGGCATTCAAAATATCTTAAAAAATTGTGTGTGAATTCCGGTGTCAGTCGATAATTTCTCATTTTGTGACAGATTTTGCCCGTGCCGGAAAGGGTTAAAAGGGGAATTTCATTTAAGGAATGTGGTTTTGTAGATGATAACGAGAAGACTGATGCGAAGAAACTCATCTGAAATATCAAGGGGAGTAAGAGAGGTTTTTTATTTTTATCTTTCTTAAACTGTATTTTGAAGAAAAATAATCGGAAAAGTAAAATATTTCAATATTTGCTTTTTAAAATGGATTATGCAAAATGTTTTGCGTAGGTGTGACATCGCTTTGCTCATATTAGAATTCATTTAAGGGTGTATTCGAAAAAACGCTAACCTTCAACAGCTCGAAATTTTCCGATACAATTTCAGGCACAATTTTAAAAATAGAAACATAAAACTTGATGAGGGGATTCTTGAAGGGACGTATGAAGTGCCGTGTGATGTCATTTTACGCTCAATTCATTAGAATTTGATTTATAAACAATTACCTTATCAGTAGGATCCTTTTTTTCGTTCCCAGATCTCCGCCTTCGGAGAAATCAGTTCGAAATGATTGATTGCTTTTTTTACAATGCTTTCTGCATTTATCAAAGAATCGACAATCACGGCATCTTGTGTACTTTCCAAATAAGAGATTTTGTAAGTTTGGTGCATTTGAGAGCAAAAATGAATTCAAAAATAAATCGGAAAATAAGCAGTTTGAATCGAAATACACCCTTAAGGGTGTTGTTAAATCGAAATTGGCAACTTTGTGACATAAGTATTAATTTATTTTTGTTCGGAAATGCATGAAAACACCAGGTGTTGTTCATGAGAAACTATCCAATTGAAATCATTTTTGTGTTTTCTTGCAATCATGTGATCACATGATAAAATTAGCTTATAACTCGATACGTAATTTATCGATAAAATAAATAAAAGGAAAACTCACTTTGATTCCAAATCGCTTCCATAGTGAGGCCTACAAATTTTATTTCTTTCCGTTAAAAAAAGGAATTTGTAAATATGTAAAAATTTTTTGCTCTTATGAACAAAGCAGTTGAACCTTAAAAAATAAAAGCGGCTTTGACTGAATTAAACATACCTTTTGTCTACCATTTTGAATTAGATAAATGGAAGCGGATATGTAAATTAGACTTAATTAAAATACTTAAGAGTTGCTTAATGTTCCGATCTTTCCGTGAAGCTCTCTAAAGGAAGTGATGGATGAGACAGATATTTTAGTAATCCGACCGATCAGACCTTGGCTTACCCCTCTTCTCTATCATTTAATAGCGAGAGGAAAGAGAAAGAGGGAATTTCATGAATCTCTGTATCTGTTAAAAGGGGGATTTAATTTAAGGAATGTGGTTTCGTGGATGATAACGGGAAGACTGATGCGAAGAAATTTGTCTGAAATATCAAAGGAGAGTAAAAGAGATTTTTTTTTAAAACTGTATTTTAAGGGTGTATTTCGATTCAAACTGCTTATTTTCCGATTTATTTTTGAATTCATTTTTGCTCTCAAATACATCAAACTTTCAAAATCTCTTACATGGAAAGTATACAAGGTGCCGTGATTGTCGATTCTTTGATAATTGCAAAAAATATTGCAAAAAAAGCAATCAAAAACGGCATTTCGAATTGATTTTTCCCAAGTGGGTGATCTGGGAACGAAAAAGAGGGTCCTACTGATAAGGTGATTGTTTATAAATCGAATTCTAATGAATTGAGCGTTCAAAGACATCACGACACGGCACCTCATACGTCCTTTCAAGAATCCCCACAGCAAGTTTCATGTCTCTACTTTGAAAAATATGTCTGAAATTGTAGCGGAAAATTTCGAGCTGTTGAAGGTGGAAAAGCGTTTTTTCGAATACACCCTTAAAGAAAAATAATCGAAAAATTAAAATATTTCAATAATTGCTTTTTAAAACGGATTATGCAAAATGTTTTGTTCATATGTGACATCGCTTTGTGCATATTGGGATTCATTTAAGAGTGTTGTTAAATTGAAATTGGCAACTTTGTAATAAAAGTTTTAATTTATTTTTGTTCGAAAATGCATGAAACTACCAGGTGTTGTTGTTGAGATTATCTAATCGAATTCATTTTTATAGTTTTTTGCAATCACGTAATCATGTGATCAAATTAGCTTATAACTCGATAGGTAATATATTGATCAAAAAATAGAAAACTCAGTTTGATTCCAAATCGCTTCCATAGTCAGGCCTTTGAATTTCATTTCTTTCCGTTAAAAAAAAAAATGTATTTGTAAATGTGTCAAAACGTTTTGTGCTTGTTGAGCAGAGCTATTGAGAATAGCCTTAAAAAGTAAAAGAAGCTTTGACTGATTTAAGGGTGTATTTCGATTCAAACTGCTTATTTTCCGATTTATTTTTTAATTCATTTTTGCTCTCAAATGCACAAAACTTACAAAATCCCTTATTTGGAAAATACACAAGGTGCCGGATTGTCGATTCTTTGATAAATGCAGAAAATATTGTAAAAGAAGCAATAAAAAACGGCATTTCGAATCCATTTTTCAGAAGGCGGAGATCTGTGAACGAAAAAAAAGGTCATACTGATAAGGTAATTGTTTATAAATCAAATTCTAATGAATTGAGCGTAAAATGACATCACACGGCACTTCATACGTCCCTTCAAGAATTTCCTCAGCAAGTTTCATGTTTCTACTTTCAAAAATATGTCTGAAATTGTATCGGAAAATTTCGAGCTTTTGAAGGTGGAAAAGCGTTTTTTCGAATACAACCTTAAGGGTGTTCTTAACTGCTCCACTCAACAAGCGCAAAACGTTTTGACACATTTACAAATTCATTTTTTAACAGAAATGTATAAAATTGGAATGCCTGACTATGGAAGCGATTTCAGATCGAACTTATTTTTCAATTTTATGATAATTAAATTACGTATCCAGTTCTAAGCTATTTCGATCTCGCGATCACCCGTTTTTCTCCTGCTTTTCGACCGGTTTTTCAGCTTTCGTCGGGAAATGTGCTCAAAAGTGTCAACTTTGAAGTCTTGTTATGAAAAATCTATTGTGTTTTTAAAAAAACAGAAAATTGAGTGCAATTAGACAGTTTCTGAATAACAACACTTGCTATTTTCATGCATTTCCGAACAAAAGTAAATTAAATCATGTGTCACAAAGTTGCCCTTTTTGATTTAAGAACACCCTTAAACACATCTTGCAACTACCATTTTAAATTAAATAAATGGATGAGGGCATGAAAATTAGACTTAATTAAAATACTTAAGAGTTGCTTAATGTTCCGACCTCTCCGTGAAGCTCTGTAAAGGAAGTGATGGATGAGATAGATATTTTAGTAATCCGACCGATCAAACCTCGGCTTATTCCTCTTTCTCTATCATTTAATAGCGAGAGGAAAGCAAAAGGGGGAATTTCATGAATCTCTGTATCTGTTAAAAGGGGGATTTAATTTAAGGAATGTGGTTTCGTGATGAATAACGGGAAGACTGATGCAAAGAAATTCGTCTGAAATATCGAGAAAGAGTGACAGAATTTTTTTTTACAGCTTTATTAAAAAAAAAAAAAAAAAAAAAAAAAAAAAAGATTCGAAACAATCAGATGTTTGCTATAATTGCTTTTAACATGGATTATGCAAAATGTTTTGTGTATATGTGGCACTAAAGACACATTTTTTAGAATTTTATTTTTAATATTGTCCATGTTTATTAGGGTGGATCGAAAAGTATAGGAATTTTTTTTTTTTTTAGAAATCACTATCGGCGCGGCGTGCAAAAGTTGCCTTTTATGCATACTAGTTTACAGGGTTTTTTTTATTAAAATCCATTAATATCTTCCGGTGCCCCAAGCGCCCCAAAAATAATAAAAAATTTAGTTTTTTATGCTTTTTTAAATATTTTTTTGTTTATTTATTTTTTCTTAATTACTTTTGGCGCGGGGTGCAAAAGCTATCTTTTATCTATCTTAGCTTACATATTTATTTAAAATAAAATTCATCCATATCTTCCGGTGCCCCAAGCGTCCCAAAAATAATTTAAAATTGAAATTTTCTTGAAAAAAATTTTTTTTGTTTTATTTTATTTTACTTTTTTGAAATTCATTTGGCACTGACTTGGAAAGTTGTTATTACAATACTACATAACTCTGCAGTTCCCATATATTTTTTTAATCAAAATCCATTCACATCTTTGATGCACAAATTATAATTAAAAACTGAAATATTTACAAAAATGTATTAAGAATTATAATTTACGAAAAATACTTAAAATTTTTAAAACAGTTTAATTAATAACGTATAAGGTTATAAATAACATTAATTTTGAAATAATAAGTGACATATAAATTAAAAATCAAAGCATTAAATCATAAAAATTACAAAAATCGAACTTACGTAGGGAAAAGTTTCACATTCTTCAAATTGAAAATTTACATATTTTTAAAGTTTGTAATATTTTTTGGTATCAAAGTGTTTTATATAGCTTCTTGATTTTATTCTATTCAATATAAAACCGTGTCTCTTTTCTTGCCCAGACATAGTTTCTGATGCCTCAGACACTAGTCGAACGCATCTTTCAACTGCTTGGGTATGGCATGGATATTTTGACCATTCATTCGTTTTTACAACTTTTATCATATTCTCAATTTCTTTGCAAGGCACATTCATCAAAAGAGGTGGTTCAAAACGTCCAACTGGTTGCCAGTCAATAAGTTCAAAATAATCCTTCGCTTTGAAGTTTATTTGGGGTACTTTGAAAATTCTCACTTCTGGTGATTTTCTCTTTTTATTTCTAGCTTAAATTAGCTTTCGCATTGCTAAAGATCTGATATGCTCTCTGTTATCTGTAAGCATTGGCAATAGCAAATTTTCAGGGTGGCAAAAAAAAAAAACTATTTCGTTGAATAACAGCATCTACGATCTTTCTTAAATTGGGTTCCAAATATCTAGGATATGTGATAAGTTTCCAAATATGACGAGCTCCTTCAGTTATGGATGGCTTTGTTTTGACATGAAACCATACAGGTGCATATACCTTCATAATATATGTTGTAAGAGTAATGATATTATCAAAAGGATTTTCTGTAGCCACTTATAACATTAAAATTCTACACGTAGTTGTTAGCCATCTTGAGTGATAAACTGGACCAGGTTTCATTAATGCCAGATCGGAACCACATTCACCACGTGATATTGCTATGCAAATATCATATAAATATTGCTGGTCATTGCTGAGAACTCTTCTATCTATGTTGTCTTCCAATAATAAAGTATAAAAAGTTTATTTTATACATTTAATAAAATACGATAAACGATTTCTCATCCTCTCGATCTACCTTTTACGTTAGATAAATTATTCTTTAACTGTTAATTTTGCTCGTAATTTTTAGATCAAAATTTGCATGAAACTCGATTTTCGGCAAATAATTAAAAGTTTTGGGGCATTGGAAGAAATTTATCAAAGTCGAAAATTATTTGGATGCATGCTAATATACTATAAAATGCATCTTTTTTATCCCGCTGATAAAATAATTTAAAGAAAATTAAAAAAAAAACAAAAATTACAAATTTTTATAAAAATTTCAATTTTTTTATTATTTTGGGGGCGCTTGGGGGCACTGGAAGATATGGATGGATTTATATATAAAAAAAAGATTGAACTAATATATATATAAGGCAACTTTCGCAACCCGCGCCAAAAATAAATTTAAAAATATTAAGAAGCAAAAAAAATATATAAAATTTATAAAAATTTCAATTTTTAACTATTTTTGAGGCGTTTGGGGCACCGCAAGATATGAATGGATTTCAATAAAAAAACATATGTAAATTAGTATGCATAAAAGGCAACTTTTGCACCCCGCGCCGATTCGATTATCCGAATTTCGATTTTTCGATCCACCCTAATGTTTATTTCCCAAAACGGAATTTTCATGAATCTCTGTATCTGCTGATAGGAGTATTTATTTAAGGCCGTTCTCAACTGCGCTCTGCACAACAGGAGCAAAAAGTTTTAACACATTTACAAATTCCTTTTATAAGGAAATATATAAAACTAGAAGATCTGACTATGAAAGCGATTTTGAATCGAACTGAGTTTTGTATTTTATGATAACTAAATTAGCTACCAAGTTATAAGCGATTTTGATCCCGTGGTAGCGCGTTTTCTTTTCTTTCATTGGCTGGTTTCTTTGTTTTCGTGGGAAAATGAGATTCAAAACGTCAAATTTCACGTCTTGTTCTGAAATATCTATTGCAAATAACAAAAAATGAGTGCGATTTGATAGTTTCTGAAGAACAACACCTTCTAATTTCATGCATTTCTAGAATAAAAATAAATGAAAACTTATGTTACAAATTCGCCCTTTTTGATTTAAGAATACATTTAAACATTCCTTTAAAAAGTAGAAGAGGCTTTGACTGATTTAAACACATCTTGTAATACCATTTTAAATTAAATAAATGGATGAGGGCATGAAAATTAGACTTAATTAAAATACTTAAGAGTTGCTTAATGTTCCGACCTCTCCGTGAAGCTCTGTAAAGGAAGTGATGGATGAGATAGATATTTTAGTAATCCGACCGATCAAACCTCGGCTTATTCCTCTTTCTCTATCATTTAATAGCGAGAGGAAAGTAAAAGGGGAAATTCATGAATCTCTGTATCTGTTAAAAGGGGGATTCATTTAAGGGTGTATTAAAAAAAAAAAAAAAAAAAAAAACGTTTTCCCACCTTTAACGGCTCGAAAATTTCTGATACATTTTCAGACACATTTTTAAAAGTAGAAACACAAAACTGGCCGAGGGAATTTTCGAAGTGACGTATAAGATGTCGTGTGATGTCTTTTTACGCTCAATTCATCAGGATTTGATTTATAAACAATTATCTTCTCAGTATGGCCCTCTTTTTCGTTCACAATTCTCCCACTTCGGAAAAATCGGTTCAAATTGCCGTTTTTGATAGCTTTATTTGCAGTATTTTCTGTATTTATCAAAGAATTGACAATTATGGCAACTTGTGTACTTTTTAAATAAGACAATTTGCCAGTTTGATCCATATGAGAGCAAAAACGAATATAAATAAATCTGAATATAAGCAGTTTGAATCGAAATACACCCTTAAGGAATGTGGTTTCCTAGATGATAATGGAATGACTGATGTGAAGAAATTCATTTGAAATATCGAAAGGAAGTAATGTAAAAAAAATTTCAAAATTTTATTTTAAATCGAATTATATTAAAATAACCGAAGGAAACAGATGTTTGCGATAATTGTTTTAAAATGGATTATTCAGAATGATTTGAACAATGTGTGACATCGTTTTGCGCAAAATGGGATTTATAACCCATTTATTTATTTTATGGGAAGCTTCTTAAGGGTGTATATTCGAAAAAATGATTTTCCATCTTCAACAGCTCAAAATTTTCAGATTCATTTCCAGACTCATTTTTAAAAGTAGAAACATGAAACTTGCTGGGATGATTTTTGAAGTGATGTATAAGATGCTGTGTGAAGTAATTTCTCGCTGCATTAATTAGAATTTCATTTATCAACAATTATTTTTTCAGCATGACCCTTTTTTTCGATCTCAGATCTGCCGCCTCGGAAAATTCTGTTCGAAAGACCAACATTGACAAGCATTTTTGTAATATTTTCTGCATTTATCAAAAAATCAACAGACACGGCACTTTATATAATTTCTAAATAAGAGTTTTTCAAATTTTGGTGCATTTGAGAGCAAAAGTGGGTCTAAAAATAAATCGGAAAATAAGCGGTTTTGATCGGAATACACCCTTAAATGAAAAAGAGCAACTTTGTGACATAAGTTTTGATTTATTTTTGTTCGGAAATGCATGCTACTAGCAGGGTTGTTTTTCGGAAACTATTAAATCAAACTCATTTTTATTATTTTTTTATTTATTTTTTATTTTTTCAAATGCAATAAATATTTGAGTCCAAGTCGTCATGCTTGACGTTTTGAACCGCATTTTCCGATGAAAGCCTGAAAACCAGTCTTAGAAATTGAGAAAAAAGCGTGATCACGTGATCAAATTAGCTTATAACTCGATAGGTAATTTAATTATCATAAAATGAAAAACTGAATTCGATTTGAAGGAGCTTCGCATAGCCAGGTCTTCCAATTCTATATGTTTCCATTAAAAAATGCATTTGTAAATGTATCAAAACGTTTTGCGTTTGTTGAGCAGAGCAACTGAGAATAGACTTAAAAGGTAAAAGAGGCTTTGACTGATGATAGAAAAAGAGGGTTAAGTTGAGGTTTGATCGGTCGGATTACTAAAATAGCACATCTTATAACTACCGTTTTAAGGGTGTATTCGAAAAAATGATTTTCAACCTTCAACAACTCGAAATTTCCTGATACCATTTCAGACACATTTTTAAAAGTAATAAAATGAAACTTACTGAGCGGATTTTTGAAGAGACGTACAAGGTGCCGTGTGATGTCATTTTGCGCTCAATACATTAGAATTTCATTTATAAACAATTATCTTCTCAGTATGACGCCTTTTTTTTTGTTCTCAGATCTCCCGCTTTGGAAAAATCGTTTCAAAATACCGTTTCTGATTGCTTTTTTTGCAATATTTTCTGCATTTGTCATAGAATCGACAATCACGGCATCTTGAGTACTTTCTAAATAAGACAATTTGCCAGTATCGTATATTTGAGAGCAAAAATGAATTTAAAAGTAAATCGGAAAATAAGCAGTTTGAATTGAAATAAACCCTTAAAAGTAGAAACATGAAACTTGCTGGGGTGATTTTTAAAATGATGTATAAGATGCCGTGTGATGTAATTGTTCGCTAAATTAATTAGAATTTGATTTATAAAGAATTATTTTCTGAATTCGATCTTTTTTTTTTTTTTTTTTTTTTTTTTTGTCTTTAGATTTCCAGATTTGTTAATTTCTGTTCAAATTGGCAACTTTGGGAGCATTTTTAGCAATATTTTCTACATTTACCAAAATGTTGATAAACAAAGCACCTCATATGGTTTCTAAATAAGAGATTTTGAAAGTTTGGTGCATTTGAGAGCAAAAATGAGCTTAAAAATAAATCTGAAAGTCAGCGGTTTTGATCGGAATACACCCTTAAATTAAATAAATGGGAGCGGGTAGGAAAATTAGACTTTATTAAAATACTTAGAGTTGCTTAATGGTCTGACCTTTTCCGTGAAGTTCTGTAAAGGAAGTGATGGATGAGACAGATATTTTAGTAATCCGACCGATCAGAACTCGGCTTACCTCTCTTCTCTATCATTTAATAGTGAGAGGAAAGAGAAAGAGGGAATTTCATGCGAGAGGAAAATAAATGGGGGGAATTTTACGAATCTCTGTATCGGCTAAAAAGGGGATTCATTTTAGGAATGTGGTTTCCTACATGATAATGAAATGACTGATATGAGGAGGTTCATCTCAAATATTAAGAGGGCGAAAGAGAAATTTTCCTAAACTATATTTTAAAGAGAAATATTTGAAGAAAACATATGTTTGTAATAATTACTTTTAATATCGATTATTCAAAATGTTTTGTGCATATGTTACATTAAAGACACTATTTATTATTATTTTTTCAATAATATGCATATTTGTTCCTAAAAACGGAATTTTCCTGAATCTCTCTATCTGCTGAAAAGAGGATTCATTTAAGAATGTGGTTTTTCGTGGATGACTACATGAAAACTGATGTGAAATAATTCATCTGAAATATCGAGGAGGAGACAGAGGAAAAAAAATTTTTTCCTAAGAAAAATAATCAAAGAAGTCAGATGTTTGCAATAATTGTTTTTGAAATGGATTTTGCAAAATGTTTAGTTTATATGTAGCACTAAAGACACTATTGTTATTTTTTTCTTTATATATATACCGGGTGTCCTAAAAATGACTGATGAATTTTAAAATTCAATAACTTGCAAACGGTGACAGTTATTAAAAAAAATTTTGCAGGAAAGTTATGTATAATGTCAGGAGTTTTTTTATCGTAATTTTTTATTTTAGTTCGCATCTCAAACAACAGGTGGCGCTGACGGCGATTGACGGCCAGGTGATCGGTGCTGAGTGAAGTGTCGACCTGCCCTTCAATCGCCTTCAGCGCCACCTATTGTTTGAGATGCGAACGAAAATAAAAAATTACGGTAAAAAAACTCATGACATTATACATAACCCTCCTGCAAAAATTTTTTAAATAGTTGTCACCGTTTCCAAGTTATCGAATTTTAAAATCCATCATTCATTTTTGGGACACCCGGTATATATATATATATATATATATATATATATATATATATATATATAGTGAATATTTATTGTGAATATTTATTTTAAAAAATGGAATTTTTATGAATCTCTGTATCTGCTGAAAGGAGGATTCATTTAAGGAGTGTGGTTTTTCGTGGATGATAACGGGAGAACTGATGGGAAAAAAAAAAAAAAAAAAAAAAAAAAAAAAATCATCTGAAATATCTAGGGAGAGAAAGAGAAAAAAAATAAATTGTATTTTAAAGAAAAATATTCAAAGAAAACAGATGTTTGCAATAATTGCCATTAAACTGGATTATGCAAAATGTTTTATGCATACTTTATGTATATGTGACATTAAATACACTAATTTTTATTATTTTGTTTTTTGTTATTATGGCCGTTAATTTAAAATACGAAATTTTCATGTTTTTAATGACGGAAAATGTCCATCTGTAAGAAGGAGAAATTTCCATTGGGAGAACGGAGGAGTACAAAAATGTAAATTTTATGAAGAACGGAGAATCGTCGGAAACTTCGGCGTCAATACAATTTTCATTTATTAACGGATTTATTTATTTATTATTATTATTATTTTAATACAAAGGAATATTTTGTACACATAAATCAAATAAATAAATACATAAATAATACCATATATTTATTTATACTATTTTAGAAAATTTGGGAGAAACGAGAAAACTTTTTTGTTAGTAATTTAAGAACTGTAAATTTTAAGAATTTTAAATATTTTACAAAAAAATTAAAATGTTACTTTTGAATAAAGAAAATATTTTATAAATTACGCGTTCTTATTATTTCATAAAATTTCCAATATAGCTTCAAATATTAGAGAATAAATTATTAAAGTAACTTTTTTTCAAAAATTTCTTAATTTTCACAAATATATATATATATATATAATACCATTAAAAGTAGACAAGATTCACCAATATATATATTTAACCGAGTTTTCAGACGCGACTGCGAGGGCAAGGGAAAAAAATGACTTAATGACTTAGTGAAAATTTTAACGTTTTTTTTTTCTCCCTTGTCTGAAAAAATACGATTCGACAAGTCTTAGGAGCAAACTGCACTGGGACGCAACATTTTTTTCCACTTTTTATATATTTTTTTTTTAAATATTGCGGAAATATGTTAACTCAGGGTTTCAAATATTCTTTTACGAATAATAAACTTCCAATCCGATTGAATAAAATCTCACTTTAATAGAAATCTTTTATACGCGTGTACCTTTAGCATTTCCTTCATTGATATATTGCGTTAGAAATGCGATTTTAAATTAAGTAGATAGGGGTGAAAATTAGACTTAATTAAAATATTTTAAGTCGCTTAATGCTTCGGAATTTTCTCAAAGGCTTTTGAAGATAGTTATCGATAAGACAAATACCCGCATAGTTCCGGCTTATTATATTTAGACTTATTTTATTTTATCATTATTTAACTAGGGGAAATTTTTTTAAAGATCATTTATTTACTCATTTATTTTTAAATGTGTGCGGTTACTGATATAGGCATGTGAGTAAAAAAGGTTTGAAAATCCATTATGTAATTCAGAAAAAAAGTTACAGTGTCGGATACACCAACATACTAATAAAAAAAATAGTTGAATATAACAAAATAGTAAAAATAAGACAAAACAAACTGTACTAATATATTGTACCTCAAAAATGTCCCTTAGGTAATTGGTTTGCTTTTTTAAAAAAAGTGACGAAAGCTAGAAATTTCTGCGTAATGTAGATAGTTGTTTCACACAGGGGGATAAATCCTTTTTCTTTAATATTCTAAAGATAATAATGTGTTCATATTTAAGAATTCTGGAAAGTTGGAGAAATTAAAAAAACAATAACAGCAACAAAGATAAACTTTTCAACATAAAACTTACATAAATGCGCATATGAAGGTAACCAAACGGTGCTTTTTCTTGCCTATACCCTTCTTTCCTAAAGTTAAATATTTCAATAATTAACTACTAGAGGGCTTATATTAACGTTTTTCTTTGTTTGTTTGTGCCAAGTATATTTATTTTTCATTACATTTATTAGCTTCTTAATTTCTTTATTTGCATTTGATTATAAAAAATCCTTGACTAATTTGATTTTTCATCAATATATTTATTTAAAGGTGTCAATGTAGTCTTATTATATTCCATTTTAAACTCAAAGAAAATATTTTGAAACATAAATTATTTAATGAAAGTGAAAATGATTATAAATATGACTATACATTTTGTTCTATTTTGTCGTTTGCTAGATACGCATACAGTCAGGTCCCATTCATACTATTTCTTGATTGACAAAAGTAGGAATGAAAGAACGTTAAGTTGAGAAGGGAAAAAAAAATGTTCTTAACTGTGACCGTCACACCGCCCGAGTGCTGGATAAACACCATGAATGGGCGATACTGAAAGAACAAATATTTAACTTCTCGCGGAATCAAATACACTTGGAATAAAGGCAAGATTGGAGCTTTTCTAAGGAAATGAACGAATTTAGAATTCTCCACGAGGTATAACATTATGTCCTTTCTAAGATTTTGATACACACACTTCATATATTTTGTCTTCCTATCAAAGATTCTTTTTAAAAAATTAATAGATTTGTATTGTAATAGATTTTCAATATCAGAAGAAAGGACAATAGATTTCGATACTAAGAAATATTTTACAATACTCAGTTCTTTCTCGTATGCAACACTGTAAGGGAATTGAAATTATTTTTAAAAGTTTCAGTTCTAGAGAAAATG